>CM070833.1:33256660-33856660 GCA_036326025.1 Chrosomus eos
CTCTGTGCTCTGAGGGCAAACACAAAAATAACCCACGATTTAATCAGGATGTGATGAGGAATCCTGTGAATGTGTGTTTATTAACCACAAGGTTTGGGTTTTCACAGAGTACAAAGGTTCAGCTGCGGCCCGGTCTGGTTCAGGAGGAGGTGAGCCATTTATTTCTGTAACAGAATCGTTATTATGCGTTCATCTTACTCTTTGGGTTACTTTCATCTTTCCTAGTCCAAGTTCGCTTTAGATGTAGGGTGGGTGGTATGAAAAAAAAATCTGATATGACTAATTCAGTATCACAGTCTTTGCTGGAAACTCAACAAAAATGGTTCATATTTTATTAACCATGCAGTTATGTCTATTTTTGCATAATCCAGTAAATTAAACAAGTGATGCTTATGATGCTTACTGCAGAACCAAATGAGGTCAAGTGACAGCTCCCCCTCTCTGCACTTAATGGGTGGAGCCCAATTAACCTAATTAGGTTTAGGAATAGGGTGTGTCTCAACTTTCAAGCTCCACCCATTCACTCTGCTGAATCTTATCTAATCTTTATCTCATCTAATCATCAACTCTGATTTCTGAGCCCTATGGATGAGCCATATACAAAGTTAACTAGCTGACAATCACACCTTTGAGTGCACATCATTTTAATTCTGTAAATGCTGCATTAACAAATCACTGTGACACCACCCTTACGTGTAAATAACGTAAAGCAGTCCTGCCTAGCTGAGCACATGTATGTTTAGGTGTGAACTCGCTTCATTAATGTGTAAATGGCATGTGTATGTGCAGTATATGATGTATAATGAAGGAGGAATGCCATTGTACTCGATGGAGACCGAGACCCCCACAGCCGAGGACATCCAGCTGCTGAAGAAGACCGTGGAGACAGAAGCCTCACAGGTACAACCAAACACTTGTAGATCTTCACAGCAACAAAAAATCCTGTATAGTGGATTGTAGGGCTGGGGTAAACGATTATTAACTAAACGATTAGTTGGGCGATTATTTTATCGATTAGTCGACTAATCTAACGACTAATTGGGCGATTAATATAAAGATTATTTTTCTGCTCCTCGATTAATAAAAAAACATAATGTATCTCAAATAAATACGAACTAGCGTACTGAATCATGATACTGTAGCTGGCTAACCTTAGTCTAATGTTATGTATTTGAACACCGTCATTAGAACTCTATAACCGCCAAAACCGTGTTATTAAAATATTTTGTACAAACATTTTTTATCATAGAGAATGTTTAAATACTAATATCAGCTTACGAGGGAAACGGAGGCGGTGTCAGTGGTGCTTGCTCCTGCTGGATGATTCAGGAGAGTCTGTTCCCCGTTACCGATCAGAGCGCGCTGACACGGAGCAAAGCCTTGTTTATACTTGACGCGTCCGCACGAGCGTGCGGCAAATATGACGCGTTGGGTGCGCAAGACCGGCAAAACTCCATATCGCGTCCACGGCTTCTTTTGTAACAGCGCGCGCGGCGCCGCATCCGCGGATGAACGACTGCATGCCGAGTCTGCCCGAGCCGTACGTCTCACCGCACCCGCACCCAGTTTGCGCGTCTAAATTGCAAAGGTTTTTTTTTTTTGTTAAGGGTTTGTTTACTGTGTGTGATTCATTTAATGGAGAGCACATTCACTTCTAGTGGTCTTCGTCCTCCATTCTGCAATGTTTCGTTCTCCCACGTGTGTTGGCGAGCTGTACTGCCGGAAACGGTGCAAAAAAAAATAAATGAAGAAGCGTCGACGCAAAAATATGGCGTCGACGTAATTTTGACGTCGAAGCGTCGACGTCATCGACGCATCGCTACAGCACTAGTGGATTGGTGGGTATCCACATGCAAGTTTGTTCTAGAGCATGTGTGCCAAACTCATTTCTAGCTAGACCGAAATGCATGCTCTTTTGGAGCTAATATGGTGCACAATTTTGACAACGTGATGCTGCTTTAATATAGCCTGGATCCCATCCCGAACCCCGCCCACAACATTTTTTGGTCGGGAAGTTCGGTCTGGACTCGATCCATTGAGGAGCAATTATGATCGGTTCAGAAATCGTCGGGCCAATCAAATTGCCAGGGCGGGCTTTATACGATGATGGACAGATGATCTGCAGTTACGTAATCATCACGTCATCAAACATATTTCTTTCAAAAATGCTTTTCGTGTTTGCAAGTACTCAGTGAATCCTTAAATTCTTTTTGCAACACCGGCAAATATCGTTAAAGATTTTTTTAATACTTTTTCCAGAGTGCGTGCAGTTGAGTTCTGTTGACAACTATGCGTCGCTCAACATACGTCACTTACTACATTGCTCTGATTGGTTGTAGGTCTATCCAATTGAGTGCAGAGTTTTTTTTTTTTTTTTGGCTCGGTTAAGACACGCCTCATAATCAAAGCCCTATGGAGCAGTATCAGACTCACATTCTGACTAGAATATGAGTATGGCGAAGTCAGGCTAGCTTTAATAAAAACATTAGGGGAAAACAAAAACATCCTTTCAGCAATATGCTTTTGGCTGGATACATTTTTAGCTTTAATATCAGCCAATTGAAACTAAACATTAACACAATTGTTCGGCCTAAATGAAAGAACCTACAGCTAATTTAGATTACAGGTTTGCTTTTCAGTCCAACAGCATCAAATAAGTGTAAATATTATATTTAAAGGGTTAGTTCACCCAAAATTGGAAAATTTTGTCATTTACTTACCCTCATGTCGTTCCAAACCTGTAAGACTTTTGCTCATCTTCAGAACTCAAATGAAGGTCTATTTGATGAAGTCTGAGAGCTTTCTGTCCCTCCATTGACAGCTACGCAACTGACACTTTGATGCTTTATAAAGAGATCGTAGAACCAATCCATATGAATTAAGTGGTTCAGTCAAATTTAAGTTTTTGAAGAGACACGATCGCTTTATATGATGAACAGATTGAATTTAGGCTTTTAGTCACATATAAACAGTCATCGACAATAATAAACAAATCACAAGAATAAACCTCAATAGTTCTTGCAGAAGCAAAAACATGCTGTGTAAAACGAGAATGAACCTCATTGGTTCTCACACGTCAAGCAAACATGCTTGATTTCGTTTACCACAACTGATGTGTGAACTGATAAATGTTTATATGTGAATAAAAGCCTAAATTCAATGTTCATCATATAAAAAAGCAATTGTCTTTTCAGAAAATTTGGACTAAACCGCTCAATTCATATAGATTAGTTTGATGATCACTTTATTAACTTTATTAAGCGGTAGCTGTTAATGGAGGGACATAAATCTCTCAGATTTCATCAAAAATTTGTGTTCCCAAGAGGAGCGAAAGCCTGACGGGTTTGGAACGAACTTATGTATACTTTGGGCATTAGTCTGGCACGGTCTCAGGAATATAACTCTTTTCTTTTCAGGGGATGAAAGAAATCAAGAAAGACAAGGTTTTGATGAGGCGAAAGTCTGAGCTGCCGCAGGACGTCTATACTATAAAAGCCCTGGAATCTCACAAGCGAGCGGAGGAGTACCTGACGGCCAACCAAGAAGCCCTCTGACGCGGGAGCCCCGGCACCCTCCACCGCGCCTAAACTGTTCCTCTCGTCTTGGTCCAAAATCGTCGCCTGCTGTAACCCACCTCTCTATTCCTCTGCCTATATCCATCCTCCCTCACTGTTGGAACGCCCCGTCTGCAAAAGTCCAGTCCACAGAGCAGTGGAGAGCTCCCATGCACTCTTCCTCATCTCCCCGACTCTTTCCCCCATCCATAGACAGAAGCGACCGCTGGGTTGGTAGAAAGCAGTGTGGGTTACAAATAATCAAAGTATGCTCTTGTTGTGGTTGCTTTGTTTTTCTCTCCACACTTTATGTTGCCCACTTTATGCTGTCTCCATTAGTCCGCATGATCCCGATCCCGTTTTTACCGCCGCTCGAGAGCTTCTCCTGTTTTCCCATCACTGCCTCTGCGAATCTGTCGTGTCTGCAATGAAGGGGGCCACACTTAACTAAATGAATCATGTTACTGGAGATGTGGAGATGGAAACCCTGTACTGGATTTTAGACGGTATGGATGGTAGCCAAACGTGAGTGAATCAGGGTTATTCTTGATGTCATACAGAGAACTAGTGAAATTTGTTTCTTACAAAACAAGCTTTATGAATTAAACATGCAAGTTTGAGATTTCAATTTGCATGGGATTGTGAATCTGTTTCAGATGCTTTCCTAGACAGGTCTGCTCGTACATCCGAGATGGGACTTTGTTTCTCCATAGAGACCTGGTGCTGTAAATGTTTCAGGAAGTCATTTTTGAGATCTAAGACCATGACCACACATTAGGAGGCAGAGGGTGAAGAGATCGACCTGGTGATTGTGTTAATGATCATGACCAACAACAACAAATAAAGTAAGGGAGCTTTGTGTAAGCAATCACCTCTATATCCACCACCAGCAGAGCGCTTGATAAAAATGCTGTAAAAGTAGTATACAGTCCGTTTACAGTCGCATAATGAATGTGATCTAAACGCATGCACCAATGGCCTATTGGTCCACACTCCACTTATCTTTGTATGCATCTATTTTAGTTTCATTTTAAGACTTATACCTCTTGAACAGATTCCCATGAAATCGCAATGTGCTTCTTTTCACCTCCTAGTTTTGTAAGTTGTCTTGTTTTGCTTTATAGTTTTCTGTGATTTATTAAAAACTAGACGAGAACGAAAAACAAACTCCCGTTAAACCTTTAAAAAGGAAACGTTCAATATCGGGAACTACCGTCCTGTCCGAGATTCTCATTTGGTGGTGGTTTTCACTTTAAAGCACCAAAGCAATATTTTTTCCAGGTATTAGAACGGTAAAGAACACCATCCACTGATCTAGTGTACGATCAAGCGCTATACAATCCTCCTTATAGGACTATATACTTCGAGAGAAGATACTCGCTTGCCTGTCCAGGCTTAATATATGGAAAAGCGACAGCTTGCAATTGCGACTACTTGTGTACTGTATATTGTCATGTATATTGCTTACGATTGTACCCTTGCCCTTCAGTATTCCCTCTTTCTGCCCCGACTTCATCTTTTCTTTAGTTCTGTTTGCTTGTATGACTTCGTTCTGATGCATGATGTCCCCTCTCTGTTGTAAAGGTCTGTCCCGTGAAGTGTCACTTTGATCATTCCAATAGTGAGGGAACATTTACTCCTCCTACAAGCTGCTGGACAACGCAACACTTTATTGCGATCCAGTGTGCAGCTCGAGCTCCCGCCGTGATTCGCTCCTTGTGAATTCAAGCTGCTACACTTTTTCCACCGCTCCAAACGTGTGCATATGTTTCGACTCGTGCTTTTACAGCCTATAGTATGCAGTGAGTGCAGAGGTGAAGTCTTTAACTCATTAGCTGTTTGAAGTGTCGTTACATCTCCTCAGCCTATCAGTGTACGGGAATGACTTGTCCATGCAATCAAGAGCATGAATTGCCAACCTAGCTGCCTCGAAATAGACCAAAACATTCCAGAAACAATCAGAGGCAACTTCACTCTTGAACGCAGCATGATTCCTGCCTCGATGCAGTTTGACAGGCGGATGGGGCCCGTGTAAAGCTTGTCCGGCAGCAACTACAAACCGAGGGAAATTAAGAAAGTATGGGTCTCTCCACACTCACCCTTTCCCTCCTCTCCCAGCCCTCCTTCCCAAGTCTGACACTAATCTTAAGCTGCTTTCCAGGTCATATGTACATATGTTGTACTTTAATTAGGTTGAGCATTACATAGTATGAAAGTCATATTTTGTACAGATGTTCATGTATGTACAGAACAACAATAAAGAAACACAAAAGACGTGGCCATTTGTGTTGCTCAAGCCATGTGAAATACATAAAGGATTAGTCACTCATTGCACATCAGATTAATGGATTTTTTCGTGTGACTTAAACGGCACATAACTGAGACGCACCATTACATGTTTATACTGTCATACAAAAGCAACCACTAAATCTTCCCAAACTTCACTTTACAAAAAAGTAATCAAGCTAAAGAACATACTGCATAATTAACACAACTGCCTTGGGACAAGGCTGAAATATGTCGGTGTTTTCAGGACAATTTTTTTGCCAACTCTGTAACTTAATAACCGGGACGCTTGCTGTGCAAAAGTTCAAAGCAATTAAAAGGTAAACTATTACATTTCCACTTTAAGAATTCCACAGTTGGTATAAACCACAGCTAGGGTGATAAATGTGCCTTTTGGTTTGTTTGAGATGAGCAAATGTCAGAAGGTCCTTTAGCGTTGTTTATGCAGTATGAGAGTGTGGAGGTGAGGCTTCACTTGCGCTCCAGTCTCAGGCCTGCAGAGCTCTGTCTGGTCTGAAGCGTTTGCTGGACCATGTCCTTCCATGGTCGTCTGAGATCTCCTGGGCCCAGGCCGGGATTCCCAGTGTCGGCAGATTGATAGCCGCCATGGTCCTTTTCACCAGCTCAACGTGATCTGTGAACACAAACACGAACATTTCAAATATATCCTACCACGTTGGTTGATATTAGCACTTTTTGAATGCATCTATATTAGTGCATCTATAATAAGGTCTATCTATAATAATTAATGCATCTATATAAGATAATGGATATTTTAAAGTACTCATTTATTTAGATTACTTTTGCCGTCATCTAATGATCACTTTATGTCTTCTAAAACACTTAATTAAATAACTAAAATAATATAATTTATGGGCAATATTTATTTTATTTTATTCATGTTGTACATTACAATGGTGTGATGGCTAAATTTATTTAAGGAAAAAAGTGTAGAATTTAAATACTGGATATTTATAGAGCATAACATGAAAGCAATCTGTATTTTAGACTAATAACATGCATACTTTAGCCAAGGTTTAATCATCATTCCACCTGTTAATTCCAAAATTGCACTTGTGTATATTTTCTTTTTTTAAATATGACTAATATTTTAGTAATAAATTAAATCAACCGTTTTGTGTGCTGCTAGTATTAATCTGTATTATTTTTAAAAATATCCATTTAAAAATGTGTCAAATTTATTTGAATAGTGATTTTCACAATACAAATTGTTTCAAAACAGCTTTACAGAAAATCATGATGTTAATGTTTAGAATTCATGTCTTGTAATCTCATTTGGCAGATTAGAGCTGTGCAATAATGTAGTTACATTTTGTGATTATAAAAGCAATCAAACAGTTAAGATTTACTAAATGGTATATACATCTTTATGTGAGTGTGCTGTATGTATGCAGATAGAGTTGGATATATTCAACTTTATAACCATAACCATTATGGATGACGTCATCCCTTAACTTTATTTTGTAAGCCCAAATGCATTGATTAAGGTGATGAGATTTTAGTCCAACACACTGAGAGAAGTAATGAAACAATAAGTGACATGATGACTATATCAGTGTTGTGACCCGCATGTAAAGTCAGTTCTCATGCTTACCTGCATCCATGGGAATGGACACTTGACTTCTACAGGCAGCAGCTCCTTCAGGATCCTCCTCTTCATCGCTGTCAGGAGGAGGCTGGGGGAGGAACAGACCCATGGCCTGCAAATGTGGATGAAGATCAGATTTCAACAAGACAATTCAAATGTAATGAAACCCCACACTTGCTGACCAGGAAGATGAGGACTCTCCTGTACCTCTATTCTGTCCTGGACCTCCTGGAGCTGCTCTGCGGCGGTCGCCTCGTCGGCTGGCTCTGTGTGTGAGCCGTTAACCCCGTCTGGGTCTTGATTCAGAGGCTGGTAATAATAGCCAGCGCTGTCCTCGTCTCCGGCATTGTCCTCGTCCTCCTCCATGTCCTCCCCGCTCCACTCCTCCGGCACTGCGGTGTCTAAAGGCCGGTCCTGCACCACATCCTCCTCGGAGTTCGGTAAGATTCTCTCGGGACCCATCTCTCGGGCCCTCGCCACTTCCATTCACCGTCTGCTAACACACACAGACGCGTGAGAGAGAAAATAATGTTTGTTTTATGGAGTAAAACATCCACCTGTCAATGTAAGCTTTAACTGCTATCAAATCCTGCTAGGTCATATACACTTACAATTCCAGGGAATTAACTAATGAATGCGAATGTTCACCATGCAGAAAATGATCTCTGGTCATTTTCTGTTACCTGTTTTCTTCTGACGAGCTCTTTTATCCAAATGTTTTGAGCAGATGTATGTGTATCTGGAGGAGAGCTGATATTTGCTTCCGGTCCTGCGCAGAAGCAGAACTGCGCATTGCTTGCGTCATGATACATCGATGAGCTAGCTAAATAAATAAATAAAGGTGTACCAAAAGAAATTTTGGTCAGATTTGGAAGAATATATAATCACAAAATTGAATGTAAACATCAGAATCAATGTTTTTGATGTCATGTTATACTTTGATTTTTGTGGTTTGTCCAAAAAATTAATTTTTGTTATTCAACTGTTTATTATCCTCGGAAAATACCATATTCACAAATGTAAATTGTCTAATTCACAACCTTGTTTTAAGGCATTTCATCTGGATTTTAAAACATATTACAAAACAATAGAAAACATGCAAAACATGAAGGCTACAAGAACATTTCATCTCTTGAAAAAACTGCATCATTTTTAATTTTTCCCCTTCTATAATTATATTAATTGATTTGTTATTATCCTCTAGTCTGTACACTGTACATTTAATTTTTGTTGAACAGGTTACAGTATTTGTAGTGTTCCTGTACCTAGTGTCCTGTGTATTGTTCATAATAAAAATAAATAAAGGTGTACATGAAAATACCCGATTTTTACGTTGTTGTTGTTTTTTCATTTTGATGCTTCATAATTTATTTACATTGTTAATCAACGTGTTTATTCTACTTTGTCTCGTTACTGTATCTATTCTGAAATTAAAAATGAATATGTAAATGTATAAAATAAATAGAAACATATTAAATCTTTGAAGTGAAAAAGATTGAGTAAAACCCTGTCAGACTATTTATTTTCTTTTTTATATTATTGCATCCAGTGCTGTTTGTTTAATATGCTTGCATCACAAGTAAATAAATAAAAACAATTAAATGGAACTAATTAAAAAAATATGCAATAAATTTGTTTTGAGTCGTTTATTTAAAAATAATTTTAACCTTATTTTTAATTGATAGATAGATAGATAGATAGATAGATAGATAGATAGATAGATAGATAGATAGAGATAGATAGATAGATAGATAGATAGATAGATAGATACGCCTAATTTACAGCAGATTTGGGAAATTACAAACTAACGAGTTATAAATACTAAAGATTTATTTGTGTATTATTTATTTTCTTCATAAATGATTATATTTGTATCTTGGTGTACATGTTTATTATTGTTTAATAAATAAACAAGTAAATATATATACATCTATGAGGAGGACGATTAATTGCAAAATAAGTGAAAACATTTTGGTAATGGTAAATAAATAATTGCGTGTGTGGATATGACCACCGGGTGGCGCGCGCCTCTCCGTGACGTGTGAGTTTGAGCGGGAAACGAATGAGCTGCAACTTCCCGTCAAAGTTGTAAAGCGCTTTTCGAGAAAATTACACTTGTGTTATTGTCGAGGGACGAGGAATTTTTGCTAAGTATGAACATATACTTTTGTGGAAGTATCCGAGGAGGGAGACAGGACGTGAATATTTACCAGAGAATAGTGAAGAAATTGCAGCAGTATGGCAAGGTTTTAACAGAGCACATCAGCTATGACAGTCTGTCTGAAAAGGGTGATTCACTTTTACTCTCTTTCTCTCATAGTTGCGCTATATAACGGTTTCATATCGTTTGGTTAATCCTATGTGTGGAAAGTAACTGCAAATAATCAAAGTAACGTTAATCATGTGTCCGTGATCCAGGTGAAGATGCAGTTTTAGATGGAGATAAAGCGATTCATGATCGAGATATGGAGTGGCTGATGATGTCTGATGGTGAGATCATAATAATAATAACATGCTCATCATTTTTACATTCCTCATTGTATTTAAAAAGTGTTGTTCATATATACATAATATAGTAAACAATGGCCCTAAAAACATCTATCCAAGTGGCATTTTTTTTTCACAATACGATAAATGATAAAATGAAATGAATGTGATTCTCTACACATGTTGTTACTCTGCTAGGTGATCTTAGAAAATCAAACTTTATCATCCACTAAAAATCACTAAAATACCAACTGTTATCTGATGCAGAAATATATTATTTTTTTAATTGTGATTGATGACATGAAATAATAATCAGAAAAATGCATTTTTTTTGGTAGGGGGTTGGTCAATTGGCAGTTTATTGAATGTTTAGACAAAATATTTACATTTTACAAAAGCTTGCATATGTGGCTCATACAGTATAATAAAGGAGAATATGGAGGTCGTACTCGAGGAAATAAGTAAAAAATGTATTCAGAAATTTTATTCAGAGGCCCAAACTGAGCAAAAATATGCAATTTGGTGCATTTGCAGACATTTATTTGGCCAGATCTTATCAGTCCAGCAGAAACGTACACAAGAGGCTAATAAATATCAGTCATCACTCTATATCTTCCCTTAGTATGTCTAGTAAAGATTATATTTAAATGCTTAGTTTTTGCTTAGTTGAAACATATAAAACAATGCAATACAATGACGATTGACAGATGAACAACTAAACCTTCCTCAAAAGCCTGATGGATCATATTCAATACTCACATTTTAACATGACTTTTCTAAAAACAATTATGTATGGATAATCAAGTAAAACCTAGAATTATTCTCAACAGCAGCAACATAGCAGATCTATTCTGCCAAGACCAAATACTTTAACATAGTCATATCCGCTAAACTCTTCTGAGAGTTGTCATGCTAGATTGCCTTGTTCTCTGTGTTAATTCTGCGATGCTGTCTCCGTCTCAGTCACTCAGGACTCTCATTACAGTGCAGTTTTCTCTCTCTCTGTGCAGTGATAGTAGCTGAGGTGACACAGCCGTCATTAGGAGTTGGTTATGAACTCGGCCGAGCTGTGGACATGAACAAGAGGGTTCTCTGTCTCTTCAGGCCTTCATCTGGAAAAGGTATTAAGACATTCTCCCAGCTTTCCTGTGTTAAACACATACGCCGCTGTTTGGATTTAAATAGGCCATTGCTGAAGAGTCTGTGATTGTATCATTATTGCAGTGATTATTATGTTTCTAGCATGTTATATATTTGGCAACAGTTCTTCTAACTCTAATTGATGGAGTGTGTAGCTTTTCACTTCTTAAACAACCATGTGTGAAGAAACATCATGGCCATATTCCAGGATGATAATGTCAAGATTCATCAGGCTCAGGCTCATTGTGAAAGATTGGTTATGAGGAGCATGAAGAATCATTTTCACACATGAATTGGCCCCTTCCCTCACAGAAAGTGTTTGGGATGTGCTGGAGGAGACTTTATAGAGTGCTGGACTCTTACATTGTCAATACAAGATCTTGAGCAAACATTGATGGAAATAACATCACAACCTCTCTTTCCATCAAGAGGTGCATTCATTTTTGTTTTCCTATGTAAATCCAAACAGTGATTTTTTTTGTGCCTGGGGTCTGTGTGTGTGTAATTTTTTTATTCTTTTTGGTTGAAGTGTGACCCTGGTTTTGACAGATTTTACTGACCTCTTTTCGTCTCTCACCCTCCAGTGCTGTCTGCCATGATCAGAGGAGCTTCGACAAACTCACTCTTCCATGTACAGGACTACACAGAGGATGAAGTCGAGAGTTTTTTGGAGAAATTTTTTGATAGTATCAACAAGAACTGATGATGAGCATATTTCAACGAATCATAACAGATAAGCACAACACTTACACGCTGCCCTTCCTTTTAGAAAGCCAGTTGGACAGTTTTCCTTTGGTGGCCAAAAGCATGTACATCACGTTGTAAAATTTAAATTACGTGTACATCTGAATAAATCTGTCCCATCTAAACACTAGTGTTACATAGGATCATAGAAATAAACGTTTTGTGGTACTTTATAGTATAGTAATTTCTGATGACAAACATTTAATAACTAAGATAACCAGTCAGATTCATTAGAAGGTGATTTCCACAGACGTTTGGTCATATTGTGTCAGTTTGTATCAGTTTTATCATTTATCAGTTTTTGAAATGTCCACCAGGGGTCACTTGTTGTCGTTTTTTAGGATATTAGCAAAGATTAATAAATTTATAACCTGGGTTGTGACATAGCTCATTAATAACCTGAAAAAAAAAAAATATATATATATATATATATATATATATTAATTATAATTTTTTTAGTTAGATATGGATAAGAAAATTGCATAGATAAAGATTTTTTCATGACACCTGATATTTAAAGATAGAGTGATTTAGACATGGAGTTCAACTATTACACAGTTAAAAACTTTAATACACACAGTTTTGTATAAAAATGCACATTACAATAAAAAAACAAATATACATTTCACCAATAAATTACATAAATAAATTATATTTGCACTTAAAATACTGTTGTTTATGTATCATTTTATATTACAAAAATCATTCCCATAAAACTGATATTACTATCTAAACCGCTTAAAATAGCATCACAATAATGTTAAAGGGAACTTACACTTTCATTTAAAAAAGTATGTTCATAAAACAAACATATTCTCAAAAATAAAATGTAGCATATACTCACTCTTACGATTTGAAACACTTGGCAAAAATGTGTACACATACATCTGAAATTAAGAGTTTCTCTAGTAATGTGTCTAGATATTACACATACTGCACTACTTTAACACATGATGGATGGAGGTTTAGTGCTTCTCTTTATTTTACATGCAGCTCATTATCGCTACCGTGTACTCTTTGAGTACAGACCTCATATCAACAAATAGTTCCCAGGATGTGTGTACCTTAAAGTCAACATGAAACATCTTCCGCATCCACCTTACCTTCATAATGTGACATACAGTATATTAAATGACAAAAGTTTATGGTGAGATTCAATTTGATCAGGTTTTCACTGATTGGATTTTTAAAATGGTCTCTGAAAATTACAAAAGCCCCGAAACAATATGAAAATTTTGTATTTTCTCTAAATAATTATCTATTTTTTTTTTTTTTGCTAACACTTTACAATAAGGTCCCATTACTCAACATTGGTTAATGCAGTAATTAACATAAACAAAATTGTTACAATATTTATTTATCTTTTCTAATGTTAGTTGATAAAAATACAACTGTTTATGTTAGCTCGGATCCATTAAATAATTTTAATAGATACAACTGATTTTAATAATATGTATTGATTTTAATAATCAATTAGTACTTGCAATAAATATTAAGATTAATATATAATAAAAAATGTTTTTTTTTTTTAAATGAAGAATAATTTTCATGTTAACTAACCTTATTGTAATTTCTGTGTAAAAAAAATCTGCTTATGGTTGCCAAGGTTTGTACCAGCGTGCTGTTAGCTAGCAAGCAATTTTGTTGCTTTTATTGAGGGAAAAATTAAGACCAAAAAAAAAATACAGAGAAATTTTCAGAGAAAAAATGTTGGGAGAGGAAATCTAGACTCAGAATGGCACTAGGACTCCTCTCGGGTCCATCAAAAAATAGTGCCTGCTGAGATCATCCAAAACCTTTTCAGAGGCAGAGGAAGTTATTACATTTATGGATTATTACATTACATGTTACAGTACATATGTTATTACATGTATAAAACATTTCTACGGAGCCCCTAAAGGGACATAGTGAAGAAAAAACATATGAGATTGGAGGAAAAATTATTTGCAGTGCTTTGTGTTCTCATGGAAATGTTTTGCGTTCCCTCAAAAAACTTTGCATTCGCTCTCATAAACAAACACAAGCGTTTTTTGCGAGTGAACTCAAAGATGCTCGGGGGAACGCAAACATTTTGCAAGAGAATGCAAAAGCATTGAATTATTTTTTTCGTCCCATCTCATATTTTTTTGCCACCACCACGTCCCATTAGGGCCTCCGTACATTATCTTCGGAATAATGTTTCAAGACCAGGTAAGAGCATTATTGATTTCATGTTGACTCTAACTGACCTAATGTTCCCTCATCAGTTCATGCCCTCACGTGTGGCATTGATAATTAAAATACAACTACTTATTGGTTCTTTATATCTGTGTAATGGCTCTGTATAATAACCCCCTGCTTTCAGCCAACTCTCAGATTCATCAGTACTTATATTCAGTACCAGTTCACTACCAGTATCGCTATCTTGTGAGTGGTCAGAAGTGGTGGTTTACTTCAGCGAGAGAGAGAGAGCAGCTCGTGTCTAAACGATGTCTGTGTTCAGCCTCTTCTTCTCGAGCTCGGCTGGAGGCTGGAGGAAGCTGATCTTGCACTCCTGTTGCAGTGAGTGAGTTGGACACCGGTGGTGAGCGGGAGCTGGTCTACACTGGCAGCGAGCCGATCGGTCCTGGCACTGTCCACGCAGCACCAGACCAGCTGTTACTGCCACCACGGCTAAAGTCATGCCCCCCAACACCAGCAGGAGCACGAGCTGCGACTCCGACAGCCCGTCCGCCCCACGCTGGGTCACAACTGAGATTTTAAACGAGTGTTTCTCATTCCTGTTAGGAGTCGTCCAATGTGATTGATTTCCCAGAACAGATTTGCTCTCTTCGCTCTTGAACGGAGACGCCGTTTGAGATCCTGACTCCCAGATGGGAATCTCGCATGTTCTTCCGGTGTGGCCTGGAGGGCAGAAGCACCAGAAGGCCGAGACCCGGTCTACGCAGCGTCCTCCGTTGAGGCAGGGCTGGCCGGCGCAGTCGTCCAGGTTGATGGTGCAGAAACGCCCGGTGAAACCCACAGGGCACAGGCAGGAAAAACGGTTCACGCCGTCCACACAGGTGGCACCGTTGGCACAGGGCCGCATCTGGCAGTCGTCCATGTTGGTCTCGCAGCGCGGCCCGGTGAAGCCGGCCAGGCACCGGCACGACAGCTCTGGAGCGAAACCACCCAGATCCTCACAGAGACCGCCATTCTTGCAGGGGACCTGAAGCGATAAACAGCGTTGAAAATATCTGTCACTTATGCGTGTGAATGTTTTAAAGGTGAAGTGTGTGATTTCTGCACTCATAAGCCCTATTCACACGGGATAAGTATTACCTGGTGACCTCTAGTCATTTGTAAATAATTGCGGAGTTTGTCTGAGATCTTAATCCTGTGCGAATCGGCCATGCCTGTAATTTGTAAAGTAAAAATTCCCCCGCAAACGACCTACTATATTTCGACGAACACCTGTGATAATATCAGTCCCGTGCGAATCGCCATCTCTGTGATTTGGCCGGATTGTATATCATTTTTTCAAGGTTTTTGTTTAATGTGCGCCTTTTTATCCATCTTTCATGAAGAATGGAGGCTGTGTTGGAGTGTTTTGATAGTATTTTAGGGTGCTGGGTTATATCGCTATACACAACTACACAATTTGCAGAAAGTGAAAGCTGAAAATCATCAGAAGAGCAAAAAGAAAAATAACGATAAGATGGAGATGAATGACATGTATAGCAGCGGTGAGGAACTTTATTCTGTTTATGTCACAATATCATACAGCTAGACCTATAACGAAAAGACATTTCCTAGCAATAGCCTATTGACGGCATATCCGGGAGATAAGTCAGTAAATTCGAGTAAAATCACAGGCTTGGGTTATCCCGTGCGAATGCGCCACATGAAATTCAGATGTGGCGGGGTAATTTCTAAATCACACGAGGTCCAAGGATAATACTAAGCCCGTGCGAATAGAGCTTTATTGTCACCAATTGTTTTCTGAGAACCGATTTATATTCAAGATACTTTTATATTCATACACTTCCAGTTATTATCAGCTGTACAAAACAGCACTATATGCTGCTTGATTTTACAAACCAGTATTTCTCACCATAATATTTAATGAATTGTCGTATTTAATAAACACACTGGTTTGTAGCAAATAGTCAAAAAGACTTGCTTACTGAGCTGCGTTGATGCTGCTTAAGAGTCACAGGATTTATACTTTTGAGGGGAATCGGTCAATGCATGTATTACTTATAGTTCTCTGCATATTAAACTTTAATAAGGTGACATCAAAAACATGCACACGTGCCCACAACATCATTCATGTGCACAGTCGAAACACAATTAAACATTTCTTTTTAAATAAATGTATAAAACATGCATATGCACAGATTTTAACGAAATGTTAGCACGATAAAATCAAAGCCAATGTTCATATTTTTAAAAACGGTCTTTGACGTGGAAAAGTTCGTCATGTCAGGTCTGAGCAGACTTAGACACTTTCTGAGAACTGCAGGTATTTAGAAATCTGAAGCAATTCTTGCCGCTCAATTATCAAGTAAAACATTTAGGCATTGACTGATTCTATCTAATGTGTCAATTACATGAATTTAGTCAGTGTTTACGAGGAGCAGATCTGAAACCAATAAGCTGCGCACAATTTCAGGAGGATTTGCAATTTATAAATTTCACATCTGTCAGAGGTGTAGCCTCTGAATTTTGAGAATTTTCTGTAGCCATTTTCGAAATGATCGTAAGATCAAAAGTAGGGCGGTTTCTATGCAACATTTTATAAATGAGGCCCTTGGTGTCTCTAGAACAGCAACTGGTCCATTCCTGCAGCATCATTTCCCAGCAGGAACACTCAGTCAGTTTGTGTTGCCCGATCTGCAGTGTGTCGGTGTTACAGACTCTTACTGCGCCAGTAATAATGAGCCCATTGAGTTACATGATTGCTCTCTGGAGGCTGCAGATTGACCAGGCTGTTGTTCTGCCTGTGCCAGTGCGTCTGGGCTTGTGTGCTAATAGATGAAGGACCACAGCTTAACGAAATGTTTATTCAAAGGGGTCAGAATGAGCAATCCACTATTAGCTGATCTCGCGTAAAAGAGTTCATTGTAATTGAAAGTCCTACTAAAAACAACTTTGTTTCTGCAACTTTGTGATGTCAAACAGGTGAGTATCTGAAAACACGAGCATGCATTTATATTTATATTTGCATTTACGCAGTCAAACCAAATATTATTCAGACACCAGATTTAATTATTGGTATTGTTTTACTAGTGTGTGCAGGACACTATAGTTCATTTATGTAAGTGGATAGCAAAATAAAGTAAACCGTGACAAAAAAAATTCATAAAGTGGACTACCAGTAAAATGTATACAAATTTGGGACCAAAAATGATTCAGACACTTTGACCTGACTATTCAAAGTGACCATTGTTTTTTCTTTAATTGCTAATGCAAACTTTTTTCACCACAGACGGAACAAAATTAAGCATTGCTTGGCAATTGGTTGAACTAAATTGGTATTATCTAATTGTGTACTTAAATTTAGCAGCTGACAGCTATTCAACCTAATTTATTAGTGAGACAGCCTAACAGAAGCATGGCCAAAACAAGTGAAATATGAGAGTTCTTGTCATATTTTATTACCATTTTCTAAACTAGCGAATAAACTGTAATAATGTGAGTAATGTTGAAGCTGTCTGAATAAATTTTGGAATATTTATATAAAATCACTCACTTTGTCTTTTGGCAAGGCCCAGTTTTCAGTTCACAGTCGCGCCCATGAAAGCCTTCAGGACATAAGCAGTTATAATCCCCCGACTCACTCAAGCGCACGTCGCCCCGTTCTGACACGGCTGTTCTCTAGAGCACACGTAAATATCTGCGGAGACAAGTAGGTATCGTCATATCATTCTGTTTAATCTGCGTTTAACACATACGCTCATGAATAATGAATCACCTTTGTCACAGAATCTCCCCCCCCACCCGTCCATGCAGGTGCACTGCCAGGGCTGATGACAGGAGCCGTGAACACACCCGGGCATGCGCTCGCAGTCGTCACAGCGCGGGCCACCCCACCCCGGGTCACACCTGACACAGAGACAAGAGGTAAACACTGTTCATCTGTTTACAGTCTTCACGGCTAGCTGTGATCACAGGTCAAATATACACTTGACCAACTGAAAGTCACATACACGTCCTCATGACTGGACTCACCTGCAGTCACCGTTCTCAGCACACTTTCCGTGGCCGAGTTCACACGTGCAGTTTCTGGCTGAGGGTGTTGCAGATGTTTCTACTGAGGGAAATGAAACGCAAGAGAAGCAGACATGTTTATTGGTCTTACTATGCAACAGTGTTTGTTGGCTAAAACTATTAAAAAACATTTTTTTGTTTGTTTACATTTAATCATTTAGCAGACGCTTTTATCCAAAGCGACTTACAAATGAGGAGAGCAATTAAACTAACAACAATATGCAAGTGTTGTGACCCTTCAGTCTAACACAGTATATGTCTTTTTTTAATAGATAGAGTAGAGGAGAAAACAAAGTGTTAGTGTTAATGGACCAAGTGTTGCCATTAATACTAACTTTCTTTTCTCACTCTATATCTTTTGTATTCTATATTTTTATTGCGTATACTGGTTAGACTAAACTGTGATGGAATGGGAATGGAAGCAAAAAAATTACAAATGGTGCCTTGGCAGCTAACATACTGTAGAAGTATAAATTAAAGTGCTAAACTAAACCTGAAATGAAAATATATAAAATCTAAACAAATGATTAAAAAAAAAGTACAAAAAACAAAATTACAAAAATATGCATTTTGGTACTGTTGCTTAAAATCAATTTTTTGTCAAAAAATGAGATGTAATTATAATAGCTTGTAATGTAAATCAATGAGATCTTTAAAACAGTCCAGCAGACACTTACATAAACTGCATATAAATGTCAGTTGTCACTCTATATCTCCCAATAATATATCTTCATAAGATGAAGTGCTAAATGCTTATTTTTATTATCAAAGCTCTGTAGTTTTTATAATGGGGGGAAACGTAATGCAATCCAATACAATGATGATTGCGAGATAAACAAATAAATGTTCCTCAAAAGCCTGATAGATCATATTTGAGACTCACATTTTAGTTTCATTTTTCTAAAAAAGAATAAAAAAGAAAAAGTCCAATAAGTGTTCACCTGAACAGTATGAACGATACTTTTTTTGTTTTCCGAAATAAAAAAGTAATTCAAGATTTCACAGCAAAAAAGACGTGATGCACAACCTGAAGGGGTGTTTTCACAATTATACTAAAAGAGTATGAAATATCAATCACAGGGCAGGAGGCATGTAGTAAATTGTGTACAACATGTTTTTTTCAGAAAGTTATGATCATATTGATAATTTAGAGGCCTAAGAAAGTTGTGTATCAAATATGAGACCGTAGGCTTTATAGGGTTAATAATGTAGGAAGTGATTCACCCCTGATCTCCATCATCACCATCTCGACTGGGTGATTTAGCATTCTTGGCTGTGCTAATCCAGTATTGGGCTTTACACTACAGTTGATGTTAGTGCAGGGTGTGTGTGTGTGTGTTGGGGGACGGCCAGCAAGCGCGTGTGTCTGTGGTGATGGGCACGAGGGGAGCGTGTGCGGTGGGAGGAGAGGAATGTGCTCATGTCTCCGCCCGTATGAGCTTTGCCCGAACATCACAAGAATTCACCATCGCCCAGAGCCCAACCCCTGCATGCCTTCAAACCACCTCTGACATCACATGTCCTGAGAGAGGGATAGTCCTTTCACTAAACATGCTGAATTATTCCCTACAGCCATTCTTCCCAAAAACAATTATTAATATGCAAATCACACGCACACTTATGAGAACTTCTAACAAGCTTACTTAATCGTGTGACTATTTCGGATAAGAGCTTGTATGTCCGACACAATACATGCGTAAGCTCATATTCATTGACTGCTGCTGGAATGGGAAGCATTTTCCATGTAATCTGGCCTGTATTCCTGGAAACACAGCTTTGAACAATGCGTGCCTGGCTTTCCTGTGCTATCAGTGCAACAGCTGAAAAGTACAAACTGATGATAACAGAGCCACCCAAACAACAACATGCAGCGTAATCTCTTAAACATAGACAGCTGAAGGATTAGTTCAACATTTAAAATCCTCAAAATAAGTCTTGTTCTACAGCTTTGAATGGTAATTTTGTCCCTCTTGCTTGCAGGTAATTTACACACACAAGCAGGGTCCAAAAAACTAAGAGCACATTAAAAATAATGATTTATTATTATTATTATTTAAAGTCTCCCTGTGGTGAAAATCAAGTTTTTAATGTTGTTTATATTTCTATGTGGTGTTTTTAATATGCTTCAAGACAAACCATGTGGAAATTCAGAAGTTAACACCATTGCTGAGTAGGGCTGTAGTCAACCAAACAAATCCTTAGTCGACCAAAGTCCTGTCCTGCGCAAAGATTAGTCGACAAAAAAAAAAAAAAAAGACGCAATATTTTGCATTTTGATTGAACATTGATTAAACAATTGTCATAGAGCATTTATAAAACAACAACGAAAAAACATCAATAATACATAAAACTATAATAATAATACAATTCTTTGAAAATTAAGTGTTTTTTTTAAAAATGCAAAGTGAGGAGCGCACCACACGCTACAAAAAATATAACTGCTAAAACTGCCAAATAATGAAAAATCCTAACAAAAGCTCTCGTTTATAGAGGCTGTATATTCTTCTTTACTTTCAAAGCTATGGGTTAAATTTTGTCCAGCCGATCTAGGCGTTTTAAAACAAACACAGAAAAAACCCAAATAGCCTAAAAAACAATCCTAATAATAATAGGCTGTAGCCTATAGTAGGAAGGCATATAGGTTTACAGCAAGGAAAACACTTGCGGCATTCTCAAAAGTTGAGATTTTTATCTCGATGCGGCGCGGACGCGATTGGAAAAAAACGAGTGCGTCGCTTTCATTTTGAGCGCACATGCCGCGCGCCTACA
The DNA here is from genome assembly GCA_036326025.1 of Chrosomus eos. Lineage (NCBI taxonomy): Eukaryota > Metazoa > Chordata > Actinopteri > Cypriniformes > Leuciscidae > Chrosomus > Chrosomus eos. The sequence goes on from CM070833.1 coordinate 33,277,481, forward strand.
TTTCACATAACGAACTTGAGCGCGCAAAAGACGCAATATGTGAACAGGCCCTAAAGCCAAAACGAGTAGCGTTCTAACTGAATGAATACAGCAAAACTACCTATCTTCCTTAATCCTTACTGAGCGCGAAGCAGCGGTGGAGCCAGCCGCAGGTGCGGTTCCCGAGTGTTCTACGTGGTGCGCTAAACTGTGGCGCTGTTACAAAATAGCCCAAAATAAAGCATTTAAAGTTGAGGATAAAACATTGGCTAATTATATTTAGAATACAGTAATATATAACTGCTTATAAAGGATTAAATATCAAGGAGTAAATCAATGAAAATATCTTTCTATTGGTAAAAAAAAAAAAATGCAACTGGTCGACCAATAAGAATGTCAGTCGACCAAGACGGCATCAACCGATTAGTCGACTAAACGACTAAAGTTGACAGCCGTATTAAAACCGCAGTGAAAACAAGACGCGGTTTGAAATCGCTGGTTTTCTGACGTCACAAACTACCTTGTAACCAATCAGATCAATGTGTGATGTCAACGAGTGGATCTCTGAGCGTAGTGAGCGAGTGAGTGGAGGCAGGGCTACTTTGCATATTCATAGAACCACATTTACTAAATGAGGCAAGGGTGTAGAGTAAGATTCAAACTATTTTAAGGCATAAAGATTTTTTTTCCAAGGATTTTTTTTTTTAAATATGTCATTTTGGTGATCAAAATTATTTTTAAGAGATAAAATTACCTATTTCTAGGTCAATAATCAAATTAGAATTTTTTGGACTGTTTAAGTTAAAATGATATATAACTGAAAAATAGTATGTTTTTGAGAAATGTTTTATATTTAAATTGAACTTTTATCAGGGTATAATCAGTGTGGAAAGGAAGCAAATTTGCATGATTTTGCCAACCCGGTCTCACGGAAACACTTAACTATTTAATAAGGGGGAGATTTTTTCATCAATTTAATTTAATCATACAAAAACTAATGATTTTTAGAAAAAGGTAATCATGAAGGACCACCCTTAACCTCTGATATGAACCTCATACCTCACATGGTTGTAACAGAAATGTTGAGGCTAATGTTACAAAAAGTGTTTATTTTCATTTTAAGTATATCTTGTGTCCAACACTCATGATATTATAAACCAAACACATTGAAAGAACAACTGGCTACAAATTTTGCTTTGGAGTAGGTTCCCTTTAAAGTTGCTGACGCTATGAAGACACATCCTCGTGAACCGGTGTCTGAGGCACGTGCAACTTCACACTAATATCATTATCCAACGCAGTATAAATAGTAGAGATGCACCGATTACAAATTTCGATTTTTCTTAAGTTTGACCTGCCGATACCGATTTTAGCCGATTCCGATTTCACTTTTTCTAACCACTTTACAGCACACACAAATATTTATTTTCTCTCTTTTCTTTAGTAGAACATTTTACATTTTCCGTAAAACATTTTTGAACAGTCATCGCTATAAAATAGAACTATATAAATTACTCCTGGTGTGGGAAATTCACACACATCTAAAGTGCAGTGTTATGGAAGAACCATTTCCTTCTGTTCACATCCAATATCTAACTAAAAAAATTTGTTCATTTCAAAAAGAAAATTCATTTTCTTTTCTGACATAGCCTAAGCTACTCCAGTTCTTGTTAAAACACACCAGACTTGCAAATTATGTGCATTTTGGGCACTTTTTGTGTGAAATCATATTTATTTTGTCCATCAAAAGTGTGCTTTCAATTTTATTAAGCGCGAGCAGCGCAGCAAAAATAGACTCTGCGCTGAAACCCTGCCTCGCTCCTGCTCGACGCTCACGCGCTGCTCCCGCTCCCGGTGTGAATGCACTCATTGATTAACATGCACGCCGAAAAAAATACGCGCTGCTCACGTTGCGGTGTGAAACGACCGTAATTCACGAAGTTTCCTAAATGTGCGTTCCGAGTGCATGTGTGATGCTAATGCTGTGCGATGTTAGAGTGCATTTGACCGACATAAAATCGGCATATGTCAGACTGACCGGCTGGTCCCCGATCATGGTTGATCACGTGACAATCGGCCAATTCCCGTCACCAGCCAAACAATCGGTGCTATAAACAGAGTGCCCGACAGTATAAATAGGGCGCCTTTTTAGTGTGCTATTAGTATTCTTCTTTTAGTCTAATAATAAGAAAGTATTGGCTACTTTCAGTCTACTTTTTATGTACTTCTAAGAAATATGCTTTTATGTACTTTTTTTAAGTATACTTACAATTGCACTTAAAAGGATAGTTCACCTAAAAATGAAAATTCTTTCAGTAATTACTCACCCTCATGTTCCAACCCCGTAAGACTTTCGAAACTAAAATGCGCACAGGCGCGGAGCAAGCAGAACAGAGTGAGCGGTATAGTTCATTCTAATTGAAAAACACTTGCTCTGCACCATTTAAGCCTTTTTTATACTTTCGCCTGACTCCGCAGCGCGAGCCTCTGCTGCCTGCGTGCTTACCTCCCCAAACGGACGAGGCATACTTCTACTATTCTACTATGATGCGCTCATCGTTGAACTATCCTTTGAAACGACAGTGCGGACGCGCGCATTTTACTTTTGCCTTCAAATTAGCGATTTAAAAGCCTCGGCCGGTGATACCGGTATTACCAGTTTAAAATATAAAAAATATCCTCACCGTCACATCTCTAGTTCTAACCCTACCCCTACCCACAACTTGTTCCAAAAATCTGAGAGAAATGATAGGTGAATAACAATGATGTAGAAGCACCAAACCCTGGTTATAAGACTAAACTTGACATAATATGTAAACTTGTAACTCAAATCTGATTGGTTGATTGGAATGTTGTTTCAGAATGAACAAAGATGTTGATCCAGAAACATGATGTACTTAGTGAAATGCATCATGTGTTGCTTATCAGGAGTTAACTCGTTCAGGCAGTAGAAAATTTGTCTTTGTGTCATATGAGTGAAGAAAAAATGGCAAGCAAACAATTTAAAAGATGTGTCCCCCCATGTCCATGTTTTATTACTCCTGGCAATGGACAAAAGCTCTGTGTTATTTGCTTAAGAGCAAAGCATGCGTGTTTAGACCTCAAGGAGTGTGGATGGGCTCACTGTGATACTTTCTCTGAGGAAAGCTCTGCTCCCACTTGGCTCTCTAATAATGATGTTTTACTGACAAAGTTTGGAGTAACATGTTCAAATTGTCTATCCAATTAGTACGAGAGAAGTCTCTATGTTCTGATCCCATCTGACTTCTGACCTATAATGCTGCCTAAATCATAATCATACACTGTTCGTTTGCTGGCCCCCCGACTGAGCCTGGGTTCTCCCAAGGTTTTTTTTCTCCATTCTGTCACCCGATGGAGTTTTGGTTCCTCGCCACTGTTGCCTTTGTCGCCATTGGCTTTCGGCTTGCTTAGTTGGGGACATTTAACATTTATTGTTCAATTTAACAATACTATTACAACATTATTATTCCTTATCTCTGTAAAGCTGCTTTGAAACAATTTGTATTGTAAAAAGCACTATATAAATAAAGGTGACTTGACTTGACTATATATATATATATACACATACATAAGTAGCCGACTCCCCTATGTTCCTCGACTGCATCCCTCCACCACCCCGTCTCCTTACACTCGCCTGATTACTATCCTAACCGGAGTTACGGGAGAGTACTCTGGGTTCGGGCCAAATTCAGAGCTTGGAGCCCTGCCTTCAGACAGCACACCAAATACACATACTTTTTACTCTATCTGATCATTTGTAAGTGTGAACTTGCGCCATGAGTGATGGGAGTCAAGCCTCTGAGCCCAACGGTTCCGGCCCTGCATCTGCGTGGGGATCTCAGATGAAGCTAAACTGGTCTCCCTGGCTTCTCCGGCTAGCTTTGCAGCTCTCGCCGGCCCGGAAGCCCTTGTAGCAGCTTCTTCTGGGTTAGAAGAGAGCAGTTTGCTTGCTTCTGGTTCAGAGGAGCTAGAAATGTAATCAGTGTCAGAATGACAACAAACTCTGACACACTCCTCTCATATGAAAGCCTGTATATGATGAGCTATTAGATCTTATGACATCTTCGTCATTGAAAGCTCCCACTTTGCCATCCAAGCCGTGCCAGACAACATCTAGGCTGGTTGGCTAGTCATATGTGGTGGCAGGTCAGACTGTTGAACCTGGACCAGAATGAGGGTCTATTTCCTGAGGCAGTTGCTGAACTGCACATAGTCACAGATCTGGCCCTCAGCGCCACTAAACGGGCAGCTCGTTCAATCAGCCGATCCATGCTGGTGATGGAGAGGCATTTGTGGCTCAATCTGTCGGGCATCAGGGAGAGTGATAACCTTCTGGTTCATTTCCGGGAATGAGTTCCTGAAGAGGGGAAGTAGGGGGAAGAGACTGGAAGGAAAAACAGGCAATTGAGCCAGATAAAAATTTTGCTCTCACCCCTCTATCTTTCCCTTCCCATGAGGGTGTTCGAGTACAAGGTTATTTAAAAACAGGGAAGGAAGGTGTAAGGAGGTTTAGATTTATCATGTTACTGTCCAATAAAAAAAAATATAGAAAGAAACTGACTGGACAAGAGTGATGCACCCTCCCTGTGAGACTGGGTAGATGGAGAGTTTTAATACTGAAAAAAAAACATGTCTAGTACTTTCTGGTTTACCCTCTCTGGGGTGAGGTACTTGATGCATATGCATTTGGGTTTTAGAGTGTGATTTATCGTTTTATTTTTTTACCCAGTTATCTCTGACCTGCAACAAGCTAAACTGCAGCTGATGTGCGTATGAACTGAAGCATGAATCTTCTAAAGAAACAAAAAAAGGAGGTTTACTTAGAGGATTATGAGGTACAGCCAGTTATTACCCACTCTCTCAGTTATGTTGGTGGCCTAAATAGGGCTATGCTCTCTTATGCACATCAGGAGCTTACATGTGTCCCGCTCTCAATCCTTCGGTTGGGTTTGTAAGAAGAGCTATGCACCTCATGAATATTTGTTGAGTTGAGCTCGACACTCAAGGCCTTTCCTCTCCAGTCTTTATTAGGACTTGAGATGGACCAGGCATGTTGATGTGGTCCAGACTGTGGTTTGGTCCATTTTCCCCACCCTGTTAACCCTTCAGCGGGTATCAAAGCAGAGTAAAAAGAAGTAGACTTCTTTATTAGGCCTGAGGAATCTGTCACCCTCTCTATTGTATTGTAAAAAGATGTACGCAGGGCTGTGCTCTCCGACAGAAATCCAGTGTGTGGAGCTGACAGGTGAATAGATATTGTCACGTGTCTCCCTCCTCCCAGTCTGAGGAATAGGGGTTATTTTAGGGCTTATGCTCCCTTTCTAATGGGTAGAACAATATATTAGTCAGGTGGGGAATGCCTTAGGGTTACGTATGTAATCCGGTTCCCTAAAAAGTGAACAAGAAGGCCCGTCACGTTGCCATGTTTTTGGCATGCCTGTGTGTCTTCCTTCAGACAAACTGAATATGATGGCGTCTTTGCATATTTATACGTTCAGGCGCTCCATGTAATGGCATCGCACTGCGTCGGCCAATGATATTAGCCTGAACTTATGGCGCTTTTCCACTGCATGATACGGCACGCTTTGCCGCTTTTCCACTGCATGGTACGGTACGGCACGGTAAAGCAAACCGAGCTAAAGCGAACCGTGCCGAGCCGAGTCGTACCACGCAGCATCATAGCATCAGAAACGGAGGGGGCTTTTACACTGGGCAGTCCGAGTCCGAGCGCGTTTGTTCCAGGCGCCCCCGCGGCGTTGGTCTGGTTTCACACTCAAATTGATTCTATCGAACCCTGGTGCGTTTGCGCGTATAATACGTCATCACAAACGTGCACGGCGCATGAAAGAAAACAGAACGCGGGTGAAACAGTGCGCTGTTACCTAAGATGATTTCTCTCACTAGTGAGCTAGGGAGCAAGTGAGGAGCGGTAAGCTTAGAAATGGGAGAAAAGCAACATGAAAAGCGGAACTTTTGCTGTGCATAATTCAATTTTCACACTTAAAGCAATTGTCTTATTTTCTTTCCTTCCTGTATGTTGTGCGTTTGCTATCTGCATACCCAGCTAGCATGGAACGTTCCCACAACTTTCAATGTTATGTAAAGTTTATGTAAATGTTTAGATAAAACATTCTTTAAATAACATTTATAGAACACTATTTCTAATTGATATGCATCCACGTGATGTTTAGAGAAATTAAATGTAATTAGAACAACGTTTTGATGTTATTTGTACTTGATGAATGTTAACATTAACCTCTTGGAATATTACAATTAAATGTAAAAAAATATATATATTGAGAGTAAAAGTAAGGTTAGGAGAAAGCTGTACAACCATTCTAATCATGACAAGAAAACTGGACATTTTAATGTTTTAGAAACATTGTAAATTACTGGTCCCATGCACATGTTTTTAGAGCATAAATCTGGGTAGTGTGTTCAAAACGTGCAGCGGATAACAAGGACTGGGAGTTGTTTGAATTCAGGATGGACACAGTGAATACTGAATACATCATACACGATAAACAGTTTTAGAGAGAGAATGAGTATGGGTGTGACAGAGTGCTGACAGACAGATGTGGTGCAAACAACCTCCTCTTACATGATGTACACATTCCAGGAGCCTATTAGAAAAGCATCCAGGTCTGTAGTGTGTAAATATTTGCGATCACAATGGTTTCAAAATGATATAATGTACATCAATAAATCTGAAAATATATATATTTTTAAAACTGGAGGCTATAGCGTAATATTTCCAAAAAATGTGACCGCTAATATTTACAACTAAAAGAAGCGATGCTACTAACTATCACATTATTCAGTATTGTGACAGGAGTCCAGCTGTTTTCTATTCCCCATTAGGCAGTGGTGGATTGTAACAAAATGCTCCATCACTGTCAAACATGCATTAAATCTGAGAGAACTGAGGCAATAAACAAACACCATCTCCTAATATCTTCTCTTATTCGAAAATCTGATTCATTTTAGCAAATTGATTTAGTGAATTTTTACAAACTGTACAAAAAAGAAAGAAAGAAAGACCACAGACACGTATATCAGATAGATATGTGTGCGGAACCAAAACCAAAAAAAAGTAGGAAAAAAGGAGAACTTTTTCGATGTGTGGATCTTTTGGGTTTTCGCCATTGACATTAGGTCAAGATATATGTATTTTGCATAAGAAATGAATGCATAAAACTTTTTATACTATTAGAGTTAAGACCAGCTGAATTATACAGTTCCTCTGAGCTGCTTAATAGAAAATGAAGTTGCACTTGATAAACCGAGACACTGACACTGTTTTTCATGTTTAATACGGTAAAGCTGCTTGATTTTAAGCAATCTATTGTATAACGTGCTATATAACTAAGAGTGACGTGACTTTACTAGATCAGATCATTTTCTTATGCTTTATTTAAAAAATGCTTGCAGTTTTTTGTTAAGAGAGCAAAGCGCGCAACACATATTTACATATTCACCTAACCGTCACTCTCAGCAGATGTTCGAACTTCATTTTACTCACTGAATCTTCATTATACAGATCAGTGGTTTTACCCCAAAACGAAGATCGAAAAGAGCTTTGCCCTTTTATATCGGGGCCTTAACTGTCATGAAAATGATATCACAATGCAAGAACAATTGTAATCAATTGTCCTCTTGATTTTGGGGTGAAATATGGACCTGGACGGGTTCTTGATTCACTCGGACACCTGCTGATTTGATCCGTCTTGTTCTGATTCAGCTGGGATTGATTTATGCTGAAGAAGGAGGTATGATCTGCCAATGGGCCATAGTGATCATTTCAGTGGTTAACAATGGAGTTGAGTGCTTTATGATAGTAGTGCGACAGGTGTGTGACTGTCTCCATCCTCCGGTCTCTGTGGTTCACCTCATGGGGGTCCTCAAACAGAAACCACAGCGAGTGGGATCACTGAGTGCCAAAACCACAGTGATCTAAATTTATTCCTAGTATGAAACCCTATATTCCCTCTCCAGAACCCCCGTGGCTTTACTCAGCGCCCTGGTGCCAGTGAAACATGCAGGTATGGGTTTCCCTTTGGTTTTAAACCCCAGGCGAGCCACACACACACTCCCCAAGCGTACGCATGTGTGTCTAAGATCTCATTGGGGAGCAGGTGGAGTGAAATAGTAAGCTGGTCGGACAGTGTCTGAAGGAGCTGAGGAATAGGTAACTAGATCCATGTGAACCCAACGATCATTCAGACTCTGAATCCACTCAGCCGTTCGCACTGCTAGAAAAACATTTAGCCAGGACAGACAAGCGAGGACGGATTATTCGAGAGCTGCTGAAACACCGGGGTTATTTAACTCAGACTCATTGGAAAAACATGCCTCTTCCTACCTTTTTGCAAAACTGCATAAACGTGCATGCAATTCACTGCAGTTTCCAGCTGATAAAAACTGTCACTAACACTACTGGCAGTAAAACACGAAACAACGTGATAGGCATCTTGAACTGATCGCGGAGCATATCGATTAATGAAGACTTATTTTCTTGTAGTTCCTTGCAAAATACTTTAATATGACTTCAAAAACACTTGTACCATAGTACATCATTTGTGAACTAGTAACTTTTGAAGTTTTGCATCACATATTCAGCTCCATGTGTTTAGCTCAGTATTTCACCTGGTGTGTACACCTGCGATGCGGAGCGCCTAAATATGAGTTCTGTGAAACACGAGTCACAAAAGAGCTCAAATACTGGAAGAAGCAGCTACAATGTCACGGCTGCTTCAGAAAATGTGTTTTTATCTCACATTTGCTTTAGTTAACAGTTAGGTTAATGGTAGGTTTAGTGCATGTGGTATGTTATTTTAGAGCATTAATCTGAGCACCACGAAATGAGCAAGAAGCAACATAATATAATTTTGCAGAAATGTTGCCACAGGCACGTTCTTGTTGTGTGATGTAATGTCCAGTAACCATGTTTACGTCTGGTTTTAATGGATCTGATTTGAAGGAAATAATATATGCTGGGATCTAGACAGTTCTCCACTATGAATTTGAAAGGAATAGTTTAGAAGAGAAAATAGTGAGAAAATGCTGTCATCGTTCTCTCACCCTCATGTCATTTCAAATCTGTATGACTTTTTGTGAAGTAAAAAATATATTTTGAAAAAAAGCTTCTTTTTTTCCCTCAAAGTCTAGTGTTGATGCTTTTAAAGGTTCGTGTTGCCACAGAAGAAAGTCATACAGGTTCAGAAATGACATGAGGGTAAGTAAAGGATGATAGAATTAATATTTTTGGGTCACTGTTTTAGAATTATTTCTATACTATTATAAGTTTTTTTTAACTGGGGGATTATCCAAATATTATTCAAAGTGATCCAAGTGTATGTGTGAGTTTTCCAGAAGCCTCCAAAGGTTAGATACAAAACGGCCTAAACTATTTTTTATTTATTTATTTATAATAAGATATATATATTATATACACACACACATATTTATCCTCTGACCAGCCAAAACAATAATACAGGCCTTTTAACCTTTGCTTAAGTGTCTTGGACTTTGGTATAAGCTTTAATTTTTATATTTTCATGTTTAATTTTTAATCATTTTGTTGTGTGTGTTTGTCATTGTTTGTAATTAGTTTTTGTTCGTTGTTAGTTATCAAGGCAACATTTTTATTTCATGTAAAATATTTATATTTTGTGTTATTTCAGCTGTATTTCAATTAACAAAATTTGTTTTTAAATTAATTTAATTTTTAATTAATGGTAATACAGGTAACCCTGTAATAATAATTAACTATTAACCATTCCTTTAAAGGGGGGGTGAAATGCTATTTCATGTTTCTGTGCCAAAAATACTCCTTCCGGTTTGTCACAAGTTTCGGAAAGTTTTTTTCGAGTATGGGTGTGTGTGACGTCAGGTGGGGCGGAATTTCCTTATACGGGTCCTAAGGGCACTTCTCCCGGAAGAGCGCGCGCGCACCCGTAGACCAGAGCGAGAGAGCGAAAGCAGTACGCCCATCAAAGCGCTGTGCTCGGCTTTAGGGAAGTTCAGTTCTACGTCGGATTTGCAGATCGTCTAATGCCATTGCTTAAGGAGGCAGCAGTCCCAACGATAAAGGTTCACGGTCGTGCGTTGGAACCGCAGGCGGTGAGTAAAACTGCTTCAAATGTCTGTGTTGTTAGCTATCGGCGCGTAAGCACCGCCCACACGGCACGCCTCCAGCCGCTCGTTTTTTTCGGAAAGACTCGGTACAGCCTATCTTTCTTTTATAAATATAATTATAAAACTCAAGATTAACATGAGATTGAGTGAAACTGAGTGTTTCACCCCCCCCCCCCCCCCCCCCCCCTTAATAATACCAATGTACCATTATATATAACATCAAAGCTGCAGTAAAATGTCCAGCAGGCACGACTGATATTGTTGAGCATAAGCCAGGAACTGATATGATTTCTCATTTCTTATTTCACGTCGTGGCAATAGTCACTGGCACACATTCAAGCGGCGTCGGTCGGCCTGTATCAGTTCTGCATTGCAGTGGCTTGTTTCCAGGTTTGAGCCTCTCAGCTGAAAGCCCCTGACAGTCACCGGCCGCGGGGTCCCACTGGCCCGCTCTATAACTCATCTTCACAGACATGCCCAGATCAGATTTCCCCTCATCTTCAACTGCAGCCCAATGGGCACAAGTGACATTTCCTCTGGAAGGACTGTGGGCTTTGCCCTTTGCCCCCAACACGTGCGTAACACACAAACCCTTGCGCCCCAACAACTGAGACACAGATTTGTCACATTCTCTAACCAGACAGGAATCTCACAGCTGAATACTCATGAGTCGGGTCGGGCCGCAAAGGAACCATCAAAGGCCTCGGACCCTGAGTTTTATGTAATCTACTCGCCAGGATCCTGTTGCATGTTTCACAGCTGTGGAAATTAACAGCCTATATGGACAATCCTGCATTTGCATTTGGCAAATGAATAATTAACTTGCTCCAACATTATCTTTTGTAATTGCTCATGTAACTTGTCATATATTTTTCCAGTGTCATAATACTTTTCATTGTTGTACATACTAAATGGATATTTTAAAGTATTATATAGTGTATGACTGTATGTATAATTACAGGATACACTTTATTTTAAGGTGACATAGTTACATTCAGTGTTGCCAGATTGGAAATGTCCAAGTATCGTACCAGAACCTCAAAATTATCGTATTTGGAAGAAAATTATCTTACACTAGTCAAACGTACAGAATACAGCTATTTACAGACCAACAACTTTTTGATACGACCTGAAAAATACTTTATTTCTAAACTATCGACCTTTGGAAAAAAACGGACCTAAGCGCCGCGGCAGGAACATTAACTTTTTTTAAAGGGTACCTATCATGGAATTTTGAAAATTACCTTTCATGTGGTGTGTAACATAGATCTAAGTGAACGAAAACATCCTGCAAAGTTTTAAATATGAAAGTTCACCGTATACAAAGTTATTATCTCTCAAAAGTAAGAGTCGACTCTGAGTCGTTGATATGAATCGATAGACGAACGATGCACTTTCGTACGTCACTTGTCCAAGTTATTTGAATAAGATACGCCCACTCATTGCATTAGGAGACACCAGGGAAAACATCATGTCGACGAGACGCTGCTGTGTTTTGAAGTGCGACGCAAAAGCAAACTTTTTTCATCTGCCCAGTGAGGAGCATTTGAAGACAGTGGCTACAGTTCATAACTATACCACAGAAGTATTATAGCCCGAACTCGTTCTGTGTTCGCGTCATTTTGAAGATGATTGCTTCACAAACCTAAATGCTATAAAGTATGAATTTGCGAGCCGGCTGATACTGAAGGAGGGAGGTTCAGTACCGAGTTTATTTGGATCAGCTTCCTTCTCCGAATCACAACCTGTAAGTAGGCTGTTGCTTTTATGTTTGTATCATGTTCTATAATTATTTTGTGTGTTGTGTACGCACAGGCACAGCGCAGCTTCTAGCAGCTAACTTAGGTCTTCAATGTCAATTGTATTGAAATATGTGAAGTGTTTGTCGTTGTTAATGGAGTTGTCACAGGGCTCTCGAGTGTCACGCATCACGCATTGAGCGTGACAGTCACTCATTTCGGTCTTTTGTCACGCTCTCCGGCCACACATTGTAGTTCTCACGCTGAAAAACTATTTGTAATATATTTAATATGCCGCAGTGCCCAAAACTCACTCACTGTGGAACCGGCAGGATTCAAGCGCGTCTCCTCCAGTGTTGCCAGGTCCGTATGCCTGCACTGTTTCCGCGGGTTGTTTGTGTAGTGCACGCTGGTTGACGCGATTGTTTTATCCACTGGAACATGATTGTTATTGAGGAAACACCCGGGAACGCTATTTGAATATTTTTGGCCGTGATTGGGTTAGTTTGATGAGCAATTGGGCTGGTTTTGTTGTGCAGACCTGGCAACCCTGGTCTCCTCGGGTGTTGTTCGTCTGGTGTTGTTAGCCAATCAGAAAATAGCACTGTTGTATCTGGGTAAGATCTAGCGCAACAACCAATGACACCCCGTCGGCTGGGTGTCTAACATATCACCACAGATTAGCGTCACGCAAAGGCGGGGTTTGGAAAAATGACTCGCTAAACGATTCATTTGGGAGTCGGTGAGCAAATCAGGTAAAAATAAATGCATATTATAAGACAACAAAAGTGTTTTTTGTCATTGCATGCTTGTAAAACTGTTGTTGGGGACTCCCAGAACAATATTAGGAACATTTTAAATGCCATAATAGGTACCCTTTAAAAACTTTTTTCTTCTTGCAAAAATACATAGATGACATTTTAATGTTACACAACTTTGTACAATATACAAAAAGAACATTAATTTGTGTGAGAGAGTCATTCTCCACGATGATTGGCTGAGAAGACAGAAAGATGGAAGACATGCAAACTTCTGAAATTATCGTACATTATAGATTTTTTTATTATTATTGATCGTACAGAGGTCAAAATTATCGTATGTCTGGCAACACTGGTTACATTGTACTTAGTCAAATAATACTGAGTAATATTCATTAACTACTTGACTCTACTATAGAGTTATGGTTAGAGTTAGTTACTTGTAATTATGCATAAATTTTGTTATTACTATAGTAAGTACATGCAGTAACACATGTCACCTTAAATTAAAGTGTTACCTAATTATAAATATTGTAAATATAACAAATCTCTATTGCTTAATTGTTTTTATCGTTGCATAACCTAAACTGTATTATCACTCAGCTATATAGCCCAGGGAGCGTAAGTTCATTTCCTAGTTTACTTATGTGAGGACTTTGTGACATTCTTCAATGACAAGATCTCCAAAACTACATCTTCGTTGTGTACCACATCGTATAAACTGTCTGATGTCCCACTCTCCTCTTCCACTTGGTCTGTCTTTGAGTCTGTTAGCCTCAATTCTCTGATCGAGACTATGTCACAATTGAAGCCAACTATGTGCCCCAATGACGTTATTCCATCTCGTTTCCTGGGGCAGGTTATTGAGACTGTCGGCCCTGACTTGTTGTCTGTAATCAACAAATGTCTCCATACTGGTACGGTACCGTTTGATTTTAAACTGGCCACAGTGCGACCCCATCTTAAAAAAACTAGTCTGGACTCCAAACTATTGGCTAACTTTCGACCTATCTCAAATCTACCATTTTTATCTAAAATTCTAGAGAAAATTGTTTTAAATCAACTTCAGTCTTATCTGTCTATCAATTCTATTCATGATTCAAATTTCAATCTGGCTTTAAACCCCGCCATAGTACTGAGACAGCGCTCTTAAGAGTTTTAAATGATATCATGCTAACCACTGACTCTGGGCAGTCTATGGCATTGGTTTTGTTAGACCTCAGTTCTGCCTTCGACTTAGTTAACCATGACATTCTCATATCACGCCTTGAAACATGTGTCGGTCTTCGTGGCACAGTACTACAGTGGTTTCGGTCGTACCTCTCTGACAGGAGGTATGTTGTCAATATCGGTCACCATTCTTCCTCCGAAACAACTTTAAGTTCTGGTGTCCCCCAGGGCTCAATTCTTGGTCCTGTACTGTTCTCCCTATTTATGCTTCCACTTGGGTCTATTTTTAATAAGTACGGGGTCTCCTTTCATTTGTATGCAGACGACACCCAGATTTACATCCCTCTGAAGCGTGACGATAGGCAGGCATTACAGCGTATCACGGATTGTCTGGAAGAGCTAAAACTTTGGCTTACGTCTAACTTCCTGAGTTTGAATGAGAGTTAAACCGTATTTATTGTGTTTGGTTCAAATGGACAATATTTACATGACCCTGATTTTGCATCTTTGTCGCCTTATAGTACCACGTGTGCCAGAAACTTGGGTGTTTGGTTTGACACTAATCTTAAATTTGATAAGCAGATAAGTACTGTGATTAAGTCGTGTTTTTATCATCTTCGTCTTTTGTCAAAAGTGAGAAATTCGAAACGGTCATGCATGCTTTTGTTACATCACGACTCGATTATTGTAACTCACTGTACATTGGCGCTTCACAGGCCTGTGTTGCACGTTTGCAGCTAGTTCAGAATGCAGCGGCTCGGCTTCTTTCTGGGAAGCGTAAATATGAACCTATCACACCGACCTTGATCTCACTACATTGGCTCCCGGTCAAGTATAGAATTGATTTTAAATTCTACTGTTTGTTTTTAAATCCGTTCATAATGAGGCACCACAGTATTTGTCAGACCTCTTACACCGTCACGCCCAGCCACGGTCACTCAGATCAGCTAATACTGGTCTGCTGCAAGTGCCGAGGACTAGATTAAAAAATAGAGGAGATCGTGCCTTCTCTGCCATTGGCCCTAAATTATGGAACGGTTCTCCGGTCCATATCAGAACTGCCCCAACCCTATCGACCTTTAAGTCTACTCTTAAGACTTATCTTTTCTCTTTAGCGTTTAATATACCCTGACCCTTTATTTTATGATTTTACTTTTGTGTGTCATACCCATTTTACAATTGGTGCTTGTCTGTAAATTGTAAAATTGTTTAATGTTACACTTTACCATTACTATTCTTTTTAACATTGTATGTACAGCACTTTGGTCAACCTTGGTTGTTTTTAAAATTGTGCTTTATAAATAAACATGTATTGTATTGTATTTACTGACGTGCGTCTGTGGAGGGAAAAGCCTGCTTTGCGCGGGTGCAAAATAGGAATGATACATGCGTCAGTGTGTACAAAGTCATTTGCGCCGGGTGCAAGATAGGGCCCATAGTCTGCTAAATGCAATGCAAATAAGGCAAGAATATATAGGCTATTAAGATATTTTTAACATTAACATCAGGATTTTCTGTAAAGCTGATTTGAAACATTGTGTATTGTGAAACACTTTATTTAAAAAATGGACTTGATTTAACTTGGCAAACAAGCAGATTGTGCTACATTGTCTATATCAATATCTAGTGAGCATACATGCTGAAATCAAAAGGAAACTTAATACACATTCACTCAAATTTAATAATTTTTTTAAATTGTTTTCTATGCATTGACAAAAATCTAAAAATGGCTGAAACGTCAGTGAATAATTTATGCTTGTGCAATGCATGTAGGATGTGTAGAAAAGTTATTCAGAATTAATACATGATTTATCCTATAGTATTGTTGATGTTGTTTTAATTGGGAACTTGAATGTTATTTAATGATATTAATTTTCACAGGCAATTTAACAGTTATAAAATAATACTTATTTTGTTAGTGAGGTATGTATATAAACAGCTGTCATTATTAGTATTACTGTAAAAATAACTGTCAATGTGCAACAATCAAGAATATACAGTAAAATTACATTTTTACATTGTATGTGATGTATTTTGGTGGTGGAATAACTAGATTTACCTTGAGCTTCACAGTTGTGTTTAAACAGCACAGCGAGAGCAGAGAGGAGAAGAACTACAGTGAGTTTCATGATGCAGGGCAATCTGAAACAATGAGAATCAACACACTAGCATCAGTCAAACATTCATTCAACCACAAACTTTCCTGTTCATATATGTGACCCTGGATGACAAAACCAGTCACATGGGTCATTTTTTTATCAAATTGGGATTTATACATCACATGAAAGCTGAATAAATAAGCTTTCCATTGATGTATGGTATATTGTTAGGATAGGACAATATTTGGCTGAGATACAACTATTTGAATATCTGGAATCTGAGGATGCAAATAAATCGAAACATTGAGAAAATCGCCTTTAAAGTTGTGCATTTATGTTTGCGATTGTGCTGCATTCACTCACAAAAACAAATGTTTTATACATTAACGGTAGGAAATTTACAAAATATCTTCATGGAACATGATCTTTACATAATATCCTAATGATTTTTGGCATAAAAGAAAAATTGATAATTTTGACCCATACAATGTATTGTTGGCTATTCCCACAAATATACCCGAGCTAATTAAGACTGGTTTTGTGATCCAGGGTCACATATTATGAATATATACAGACTAAATTGTAAGAAAGTAAAAAGTAGAAAGATATGAAGCACTAAAACCAGGGATGTGTTGGTGTTGGCCAACTATAACACGAGGCCCAATAGAAGAACTCAGAGCGCTTTCACTCTCCAAACACCAAACTGGGCAACACCTGGCCATAACCCAGCCAACAGACACGCTTAATAATTCATCTTAATGCTTAATTATTAAAACCGCATTGTGAATCTTTTATGGTGGACGTTTACAACAATACCGCACCACTCCTTTGTCTATTTACACAGTTCACAACTTTGCTGCTGTTTGTTGTTTCACTCCTCCTTAAGCAGTGCTGTTTAAGATTAACAAGCATGTAATGGATAATTGTGCTCATCCGGTGGTGTCATTGCAGTCAAACTGATAATATTACTGAATATTAAAGGGTTAGCTCAACACCCATAATGCACTCTGCATGTTGCCGTCCAAGGCCACTCCCACCAGTCTGCTTATGGATACGCTTGAGCGGAGTCAAATATGCCTTGCTTTAGTAGGAAATACTTCTGAGAAAACTTTTAGTCATAATGGTGTCGACTGGTCCCCAGTAGGGGTGTGCGATATCATGATTTTTGATCGTGGACGATTAAAATGTCTCCACGATCTGCTTTTGAAGAAATATCGTAGTATCGTGCATACGTCTCAACATACTTTACAATGCGACGTATATTCACATCAAATGTTAACGCAGAGGAATGGGACACAAAAGTTGATTATTTGCATGTCATTATTCACTTTCTGATGCGCTGTTCTAACATGAGCTTTCCTGAGCGCATACACCCGAAGCACACATGCACTAACAGCGCCTGGTCACTGGACTAAGTTATCTTTCGAATCTTATTTCGCCAATACTGTCAAATACACACAAGGTTTACATTACAGTGTTAGTTTCGGTTTCCAGTGAAGGATCCAGCGTGTTGTCGGCAGCAACTAAGGCTGCAATCCATTATGAAAATTAACCATTTTATTATAGTAAAAGTGTAGTCACCATGTTTTTTGGGCAGAGGGATTACAACTTGTACAGTTTTACAAATACCATGGTTGAACTGTAGCAAAACCACACTGAAAAAGTGTGGATTTCTTTTGCATCCTTTTGCACTGGAATATGGAATTGCAAATTCATGTATGGAATTAAGTAAAATCTACTTAACTAAGTTATGTAAAATGAATAAACAAAGAAAATAAGTAAATTTAACTTGCACAGTTAGAGTTTGTTGAGTCATTTCTGGTTACTCATTTGAAGTTTACTTTGCAGTAGTCTGTTTGAAGTACATTTTACTCGTACAAAATGAATTCCATACGTTACAAATCCGCAAATTACTAAACCTAACAAGAAAAGCAATGATAAAACAGTGTAAATAAAAACTAAAAAACAGTGAAACATGCAACCTTATTTGTTATTAATGCCCCAGTGCATGATGGGAACTCCAGTATCAGAACATTTAGTAGGCTTTACTTAATTTTATAACTTTGATACTTACTCAAAGAATCATTGTAAAACATAACAATTCCAGGTAAAATAAGTTCAAGCTTGAATTGAGTGCTAAATGCTAATATAGAACTTTTATATAACTTTTTTTTTTTTAGTCTTTGAAGTAAATTTATGGTTAATGTTCATAAGGGAAAAAATCATAAATATATGAGAGAATGTCGTGTGACCACGAATGCTGTGTTTTAGGCCAAACGTTCTGTCAGTTCCTCCAAACCCCCGATGCAACACGCCGTCACATACAGGGAAGAAAGATGTCACCATTTTTACCATAATGCCGTTTAAAGTTAGACATAGTACAATACAATTTTCAGTGATAAACCTCCTCTGGTCACACTTTAGATTATTGTCCAATTCTAACTAAGACTTTTGCCTCAATAAACTCCTAATTACTGCTTATTAATAGTTAGTAAGGTAGTCGTTTAGTTTAGGTATTGGGTAGGATTAGGGATGAAGAATATGATCATGTAGTATAATAAACAGCCAATATCCTTGTAATATGCATGCTAATAAACTAGTTAATAGTGAGAATTGGAGCCTTAACTAGTGTTACCCCTACTTTTACAATAACTGTAATAACCCTATGTCGATCCGACTGTCCGTGGGCGGAGATATCACGGAGAACGAGCAAACATTGTTAATTTTCAAATCCTACCAACATTGTAACCATAGAAAGTGGGTTGTAAATCAGCGAAGTTACACTTTAAGTGTAAGTGGTCTTAGAAAGCCAAGTTTCTTCCGTTTTCTTCATCTGTAGATGTGCAACTGGCAACCGTTATCGCTGTTTCCCGTTGTAGATTAATGGAGCGCTCTCACAACCACTAATGCGAATGAATTTGTGAAATGCTTTGAATGTGAAAGCTGAGAATAGTCCGTGTCCATGATAGGAGGCTCTCGGCGTGTCACAATAGGAAGCCTCATCTATAGTCCGTGATGCTGGGGATTCCATGTCAATTATCGCGTATGCTTTCTGGCCGGTCTCGTGTGCAGACACCTGCCAATAAAAGCAAGCTATATTTGAACATGACTTTATTTCCTGAGCAGCTCACTCTGTGAACGTGGAAGATGCTATTTCCAGCCGTGTTTCATTAATATGTGTCACATCAGATGTGAAAAATACAGTCAGAAGCCTTTTGTGCCATTTGACACATTGCCCATTATCCTAGAGGGATATTGTCATCAATTTTAAGGTCCATCTTTCACAAATTATCAAAATGTAATGAATCATCCAGAGCAATTAATTATAAATTATATAGATTTAGATGTAGCCTATACAATGGAAGGTCCTTTCACACTGAACGTGATGTGAAGAAGCAAGATGATTTATTATCTCCTCATAATAAGAACATCTTTGGAGAAACATGTTCAACATTTGAATTTCACCAATAAAAATTATACAAGGATGTGATTTGCGAGTATTTGAAGTTAACAGCAATGACATTGGTAAATAAAGTGAGGTTAATGCATAAAGTGCATTTGTATTATTTATCATATTTATTTAGTGCATGTTTGCATAATATGCAATTTTGAGGAATATCAGATATGCTTTTTATGGCAAAGCTCTTATTAACATTTTGACAGCATTTGTTATCAACAGGAACATCTCCTAAAATAACATCTACTAAATAAACAAAGGCATCAGACACAGCTGAGGTGTGACCAGCGTTCTCCTCTGATGAGAAGGTGTTTTCTCTTTATGATTGATGGTAATTATAGCAATAAGCACGTGTGGCCTTGAGTCACCATGATTAAAGTAAGTGATGTTCTTTAACATGGTCCACAATGCAAAACTGCTTTTTTAAAAAAAAAACTTTCTCTCTTACATGAAATATATATTTTTGTAGAATCTTTTAGTGGCATTAAAACAGTAATAATAACAACAACAACAATAATAAACAATACAAGTATCAAAAAAGTAGTCCATACAACTTTTATGTAATAATCCAAGTCTTCCGAGGTCAAATAGCAAATTTGTTTGAGGAACAGACCGACATTAACTCATTATTCACTTCCACCGCAACAAAGCTTTTACATTTTGACTACAAAACCGGCCAGATTTGACATCATTGCTCCTAATATTTCTCAGGTGTGTTGTAAGTTAACCTAACACAACATAAAATTAAAAAGTAAATGGCATGCTATTGGGAACATATGGAGAATGAGACTTTTGGTCTACATTTTGGTCAGATTCTTCAGAATTTCTCCTTGAGTGTTTGATGGAAATAATAACGGCATACACGTTTGGCATGACATGGGCTAAAGTAAATACTTGCAGAAATTTATTTTGAGTCAACTATTCCTTTAAATTTATTATCGATGATAATCAGAATGTACAATTTTTCTTCCAAGTACTTCAACTGTAGGCTGTTTACAGCCAAGCAAGCAACATAATATAGAATTATAGAAGTCTAATATAGAATGTACGCCCACAAGTGGGAATCTAACAGCATTTTATACTGTGGCTCATCAAGTCATAATTTAGTCAACTATATTGTCCTGATTTTGCAGAGTTAGACGCGTTCCTTCAACATATTTGATCCTGGAGCAACATTCTGGACTGAAAATGTTGTCCTAACCCTCTCCCTACCCATAGTTTATCCCTTAAAGGTGCTCTATGTAACATTTAGCGGCCTCTAGCGGCGATGTTTTAGATTGCAACCAATTTTTACAAGAGCGCTCGTGCTAGAACTCATAGACAATACCGTCTATTACGCAAATATCTCGGCGGATACTAGACGGTTTCGGCGAGCACCGAGCTCATTGGGACCATCTAGTCGAGCTGAAAAGAACCATATAAGTTCCATAGTTTTTGGTGGTGTTTTCGCGGAGATATTAGCAGAAAACCATCGGGCGCGCTGCAAAATTCCAGTGACGTCACTATCTCAGAAGAAAATCGCTCGTATCTCAGGAATGCAAAGACCCAGAGAGCTCAAATTTGGGGGAGGAGGTCCCAGGGGAACGCTAGAGTAGCGGGCCTCGGGGACGCCCCTACCGGATCGCCGTTCGCTGGGACCCCCGATTTCGAACGGCTATAACTCGGGGAGCCGGGCGAGTTGGACCTCGGGGGTGGGCTCGTTCGAAAGGCCCCGTCCAGCACTACGAACGATTAGAGTCTTGGGAATATTGATCAAAGATTGACCTAGATATAAGCCGAAAATGTGCGCCTTTAACCGGACGTATCTCCCTGACCGTCTACAATAGACTGTATAAAGAGAGGGGCTCGGGAGCGCGCATGCATGTCACATCCGATGGATTTTGCGGTAAATCCGACCTGGAGACTTCACATAGAAATAGGAATATTGGCCTTCAGAGGTAATAGCAATACCCGACAAGTTGATCATTGTAATGTGTGATTACAACCCCTTCACACACAGGCCAACATGACATCATGACTTTTGCGTAAACATACACGCCACTTTAAAGTCAAGTGGCGTGTTATTTATACGCATTTTGAGCTATCCGCGTGTATGCGTGTATATCTACGCCGTTATGTCCGAGTGATTCCGCGTGTATGCACACGCCGTTAAAAATCCGAGCGAAATAAAGCCAAATTTTGATATACATCTGGGGGAGCGATATTTTTCTTCCTAGGATGGTAGGGAAAGACTCATAAATGGTATTAACCAGTGACGGGTAGGTTTAGGGACGGGGTTGGGGTAGGTCATATATTTATATATACAGTAATGTAACGTTAAGTCAACGGCGTTCATAAACACGCTGAAAAGCGATTATGCGTGTTGATAGCACGCCAAAAATAGAAATACGAATTGGTGTGTCATACATACATTAGGGCTGGGCAAAAAAATCGATTTTTCAATTAATCGTTTTTTAAAATGTGGTCGATTCAAAATCGATTCTCAAAGGCCAAAAATCGATTTTTTCATATTTATTTCCGCAAACATTGAAGATTAACGTTAATGTAATTACTAGTCTTCTCCACTAGATGTCACTCTCTTATTTGCCTTGCGTTTTGTTACAGAGGAGCGAGAGGCGAGCCAGCCTGTCAGTCATTCATTCATTCAATCATTCAATCGGTGCTTAAAATGGCGGTTTCAGGTGCGTTGTCGACGTTAATTCCTTCACATAAAAAGTCAGAGGTATGGAAGCATTTTAGATTTCGCAAGCAAGACGGAGAGGATAGTGTGGTGGACAAGAACAAAGCCATATGCCTGATGTGTAATGCTGAGGTGAAATGCTGTAGTAATACTACAAATCTTGCATTAAAATAAAATAAAAAGTTTAATATACAGGTTTGTGGCTCTTAATTTCTTTTTATTAATTATCGACTTGTAAACTTAAATTCACAGTTTTTTTTATTAATTGTATAAGTATTAAATCGATTTCATTGAGTTGAATCGAAATTTGAATCGAGAATCGAAATCGAATCGATTTGACAGCTTGAGAATCGAAATCGAATCGAATTGGAACATTGAATCGATACCCAGCCCTAACATACATACGCAGTTTCATGAGATCAGTCTGCACAGGCAATAAAAAAAGGATTCATTTTAGTAGAAAAGTTACATTTAGCACCTTTAAATCAGAGAGAAATGATAGGTGGATAACACTGATGTAGAAGAACATAACCCTGGTTAAGAGCCTAAACTTGATACAAACTGTAAACTCATCCCTCAAATCTGATTGGCTGATTGAGATGTTGTTCCAGGATCAACAAAGATGTTGATCCAGAAACATGTTGCACTTGGTGAAATCAGGTTGTGTGTATCCGACAGGTCTTTTCCTCCTAGGAACGCACACACATTTACCTGGAGTGAAACTATGGCAACGCTATTAAAAATAAAGGTTCTTTCTATGTGCCATCTGTGGTTCAATGAAGAAACTTTAACATCCATGGAAACTGCATTACACAAAAGGTTTATGGAAAAGGCTTCTTTAGCTTATTAAAATGTTCATTACTCTATAAGAACTGCTCAAAAATGGTTTTTCTATGCCATCGCTGCGAAAACAACCCTTCGGAACCGTTACTTTAAAGAGGGCTTCTTAGAAATATGAGGGTCTCAGATACTGTACATTAATAAAGCACATTTTAGATATATGCCCTTAGATTGTGTGCACAATAAACCATACTTCTTTGGAAAAAAGTTGTAAGCAATAAAGAATTAGTGGCAGACTTTTTTTTTCATACCCCGGAGCACAAAATACACTTACCGGTACACACACTTATACACAAAATACACACAAAAATCTCTCTTTTTTATGAATCTCAAAAATAATTTGAGCAAATGTACTTTGGAACTCATTATTTTCTTGGAAGCTGCTATGGAAACTTAATAGACACGTGATTCCTTCCTTTAAACGGCATCAACCTCAGAATAACAGCCTATTCCTACACCGTTTCCATCTCGAATGAACACTGTAACCAGTTCAGTTATAATTCACTACTTTAAGTGCCTGAGCTCCTGAAGTCTGGTGTATCCTTTTACAGAAATACCTCCTTAAATTACAACACAAGGATATTCATTATGAAAAAGTTCAAAAGGTACTGCACAACCCAGATCTTTCATTTTAAATGCTGCATAACAATTCAACTCTGATTAAAAAAAGAGAAACACACTTACTGGCAAATAGCCGTCACACACACACACACCTGAGCTGTTGGTGGCCCTCCAGCCGAGTATTGCAAACCTCAGGTGCTGATGAAACGGGACTCACATATCACACATACACCTTGAGGAAGTCACGTAAAAGAAAATCAGGCACGACTCGTGGATATGCACACCCTACAAGATCAGCCCGCTAGTGAGACACGTTTTGTTGATAGAAATGCTTGTTTAGAAGGTTCCACCTCCCCACTCAACAAGCCTAAGGACTGGCTCTTAAAGAGACAGGCTCCCCTTAATCTCACACAGCTCAAAGAACAACAACACATCACGCTTGAGGGACTCAAAGATGTACACTGTAGACATCACTGTTGTTGTTCAAACCCTCAGCCTCTTTTGGGTATTTTAAGTTTCACGGACGCATGACAAGTCTTGTTGTTTCATGCCATCCATGCATGCAAACATTCTTCTGCACGCCGACAGAGAGGAGATTGTGCACATTTCCCCGGCTTGTTTACAGTCTATCAGAAAGGGATCCTGGCAGAAACTCTTGCGAATGCTTTTTAGCTGTTGCTGTAGCGACAGACAAGACTCCTGATGTTGGGGGCTGATGTGCCCACACGTTCCTCTGCAGGCGATAGTGTGGAGAGGATCGGTTTTCAGCAGATTATCTCAACAATATCAGGCCTGTGGAGCATTTGAAAACAGGCATCTACATGTCCACGCTACTGTGATGGGAGACACACGCACGCACCTACTGTATATGCACACACTCACTCGCCGCCGCCGCCGTGCTAATATATTACTATAAATGAGGGCGTATGTAAAGGCAGACATGTGGCGACTGCCTCTCTACTATTGAAAGCAAAATGGTAGACGGGTTTATCGGGCTCCTGAGGGCTTATCCTGATAGCCTGTGAGGAACAGATGAATAGGAAAGCACTCAAAGCTCATTTGTTTTGGTTGCTCGCCTTGTGTTTATATTGAGATAATGGCATGATTGCAGCCATTCAGCTTCTGGGTGTAAGCACACATTTGTACGTCTGTCCTGCTGTGGCCTCACTGTGATGGTTGTGCTCAAAATGGCAGTACAATTATTAGGATGATTTCACATCTGTTTGAGCTCGTGATCTCAACTTTTAAAAATAAAGTTTTTTTGGCAGCGATGCCATAGAATAATTTTCTTGGTGTGAAAAACATTGTAAAACTTTTTTTTTTTACACCACTATGAAGAATCTTCTGTGCAATAGAAAGATTATACACTATAAAACCTTGAAAAAGTTGTTGGTAACCTTCAAAAATGAAGGTTATTTATTGGCATCTATGCTTCCATAAAGAAACCTTTAACATTCATTGAATCTTTTCATTGCACAGAAGCTTATTTACAGTGGAAAAGTTTCTTCTGATTATTAATTCAAGACACCTCAGGTGAATAGGGTAAAACAAATAATACTAATAGATATCACCATTCTTCCCCAGTTGATTGATTACATTAAAGCTGCTGTCCGTAACTTTTTTAAGTTAAAAATAATCCAAATTAATTATTTTATTTTTTAAAAAAAACATCTTCAGCCAGTGTTCAAAACTATCTGCTTGCCATAGCTAGATTCAAGACGGTTAGCTTGTAATAATGATTTTAATTCCAGTGGTACTGGTGGGTTTTCGCGGGAAATTCGAGCATGTCTTTGCGTCATTACGTCACATCCGTACACATAAAGAAGGAGTTTCGGCTAGCCGCTATACTGCGCGTGAGGAGATGTAGAGATGGGCTTTTCTCGCAGCAGTTTACATGATTAAACTCATGGCGGATCCAGAAAGATCCAAACAACAATCATCAGTGTCAACTGGAGATTAACCAGTTATAAAACCCAAAAGACTTCGTACTTCGGATTTAAGGTGGAAAGAGAAAGAAACCGTCTCATGCGAACACAAGGATACACATCGGTGGGGCTTTTGAAAGCTGCGTGAACTCCCGAAGGGGTTCGAAACGGAAGAAGAGACGGCTTTTTCTGCTGAACAAGTAAGACATTTCAATAGTTCAATCGTGTAACAGTACTTTTCTTAATTCACACAGTTATGGAGTTTCCTTTGTTGTGCCTTTCTCGTTTAGCTATTATGGAGAATGTGAATTCTGAACTACACAGGTAATCATAAAACACATTAAATAACGTTAGTCACGCAATGCTGAATGTTGTTAACATGAACAATTTGAGAACAAATTTAAGTAGGCTATGATTTGCACGGTTGCTGTAAATCGCGCTGATTAAATCTAACGATCGCTTGTCATGTCGAATGCTTTTTCCCCCTTAGTTGATCAGAACAAAAATGGATGTTTCTTACTTGTTCAGAAGACATTTTCCAGTGAAAATTCTTATGTTGGTCAAGCTTTCAAAACGTGAATCTGTGATTCTGAATGACAGTATCCACACAGCGCTGTGATTGACAGCAGCACTCGCCTCAAAACACTGTGTTCATCCGCGCTGTTTCATGCCGATTTACAACCCACGTAAAGATGATAATTCCGCGAATCACTGCAGTTACAGATTTCGAACAGAGATGGCGACAAAAAAGGGAAAGAGCTACGGACTGCAGCTTAATTGCAAACAAAAAATGTATTACAAGATTTCTGAAATGTTATGTTTAAATATGCAAATGAGACATAATCTAATTAAATATGCACACATTTGCAAACATTTCTAGAAAAAAGAAATCTGAACATTGAACAAAGCTAGGTTCAAAATTAGATTTTTTTTTACATGAGTCAGTTTTTATAGAGGGGATTTTGGTGTATTTTTATCACTCCAGAAATCGGAAAATACTTTCAACAGCCAGAAAGAAAATTAATTAACAATTTTTTTAGGAATAAAATGTTGTATAAAATCAGGCAAATGATATATGAACAAACCGCTCTGAAAAAAACTTGAGAATATAGATAGGAATAAAACTGTGAAGTTTGGTGAATAAACGTTAATGGAGATTTCTGACTCAAAAAAATAATTTTGAGAAAACGTCCTTTAAAGTATACACTTGAGTGTATTTTGGATGTTTTCTTACCATTCGTCTGAAAAAAACACTTTATGAAAAGCTTTCACCATGTTCTTTTCTAAATATGAATGTATGAATATATATCCACATATACAGTAATGCCATTTATAATCACAGTTCAAGGTTTCAGGCCTTTATATTTCTCAGATCTGCTTCTCCTGATTTGTGCTCTTGTTGTTGTTCTGAATTTTACACGCCATATGTCATGTTCTCATCTTACTGTAAAACTTCCATTTACAAGGAAGAAACACACCACCACTCCCTCCCCCATCCCACAAATAAAGTACTTCCGAAATACAAGCTGTACTTTTTCCTATTTTTCCAGAGTAATCCTATCACTCCTTAGATGGGAACTTTGATAGTCACAGTATTTGTTTCACATAAGAGCAAAACACTTAAATATCCACTTAAGTTGCTCAACAGTTCAAAATCACTTTTTCAAGTCAATTGATTTCTCTTAATAACAGTAATATGTCATTACAATTCAATCCATTACGAATGGCATCATTACACAAAACACCAGTTTGTGAAACTATAACAATGTGTCCTAGAAATCTGTATTTCAATGTGTTTGTGCCAACAACTATACTGAATCCCCTTCTCTGATTCATACACGAGGAAGGCATGAATAGAGAAGATAAGTGGGTGTTTAACAGTCAGAGCTTAAAGCAGAGCAGCTTGGATGATAGATACATTTGTCCTTCCGAGAAAATGGACTTACAAACTAAGCCAATGTAAATGCTACACCTTTTATATCTGTGCTTTTCGTATGAAGATTGGATCCACTTTAAAATACTAGTATGAAGTGGAGGATAAAAGCATCTTCAAAGAACCGGGCTTTAAATAACTCATCATTTTCACACAGCATCTACCATAGACCACTCACATTTCAAGCAAAGTGGATGAATATCACAGTATAAACCTAGTTTGTGTGTCCGTGCTGGTCACTGTTACTATAGCAACAGAGAGAAGATGCCTTCTGTATGTAGACAGCAAAGTGAGATTAACTAGTGCAATAGATTGCTGGAGCTCCTTCCTATTATCTATCTATCTATCTATCTATCTATCTATCTATCTATCTATCTATCTATCTATCTATCTATCTATCTATCTATCTATCTATCTATCTATAATTGCTCTCACTACTCTGCACTTGAACCATCACTGAACTTAAGCTGACACTATTTTCTTCTAGATACAAACTTTGATGCATCATTTTCTTGTTATCTCTGTAAAGTTGCTTTGAAACCAACTTGACTTGTGTTTGATCAGGCTTTGCTCTTATGCTAGACAGCTCTGCAAGTGCCAGAGAAAGTAAATTATGGAGTCAGAGTTTTATTAGGAAGTGATGGTATTTATGAACTCTATTTACAACCCAGTGATGTTTCCCACGCCACATGGACCAGTAATATATGCCTGCAGATTAGATCCTTACAGTGCGTTGCTAGTGAGCAATACAAAGCCACATGTGAAAAACAAATTAAAACCAACAATCTAAAAACTTTCACTGTGACTGACATTGGACTTTAATTCTTCTGATCAGCTAAACTAATTCATTTAGAAATTAACCCAGGGCAAATAACATCACAAACGAAATAAGGATTGAATCAAGAATGACAAAAACGTACACTTTTACAAGCCTCAGTAATTTCTATATCTTCAAGGATATACAGTATAATAATAATCACATTCCCAAAGAAATGTTTTTCACCTACCCTTTCTTATAGCCTGATCCTAGTGCTTCTTCTTTGCTAAGATCCAGTGAAGGGCTCTCTGTGTTGATCTTTTCTGCCTGTGAGACTTGTCCCCTGTCCTCATCTAGTGTATGCTGGGCGTCTGTCTTTGAAGTTATTTCGGCATGTGTCTAAGTTGCAGACAGCATGAAGAAAGGGCTGCTTGACCTTCCCTTCACCCTAAACCTCCCTCTCGGATGGAGAACAAGGCGGCGCACGCGTCCACGCACTTCACAGCCTCTCACCCCGACTCACACCCCAGAGGACTTCACTTAAAGCCGAGCCACAGGCACACGTTCGTACTCTGTCACCAAGCACGCTGTCCGGTTGTCGGATTGAAGTAGTGTTATATTAACCCCTTGATAAGATCTATAGCCTCTTCTTCACTCAGGCAAACTAGAAGGCTATTTTTGCTCTCTTAGAGTTACATGAGAATTTGAAAAATAAGGTCCTTAATCCTTGTTGTAAATGTAGAGAACCTCGTGCACATCCTTCTCTGTCATCCTGCACAGGTCAAATTCAATCTCTCCTGGTTGTTTCCTGACCAATTTAATGTTATTCCTGAAGTCCGTAAGTTGAACATTTGATTTTCCGCTGTACGGGTGCTGTAGTTGTTTTATTGCAGCCAGAATCCAACTCAATCTTCTACAGTCCCTTGACGCTGCAAGGTATTTCCAGCACCGGCTTCGTGGCAAAGTGTTCAAAGATTCAATTTATGAAGTGGAGGTGAGCTTGGCAATTCATTTCGATCTCTAAGGCTCCTTTGTGAGGCGAGAGCAGTCCACTGTGAGAGCTAAACTGGTTCCCTGGTCTTGATATACGGGATCATTTTTTATGATGAAGACCCAAGGTCTCAGAGCCCTCCTAATCCGCTTGACATCTGACTGTGTGTTGAGACCCAATCCCTTTGTAAGCTCTCCTTGATAGGTGGAAGCACTAAAGCTACACTGGTCGAAACCCGACACAGAATGTAAGAGCAGCTGGACCTGGACAACTGGACACCCAGTTGACTCAAAAATCCCACTTACAGAAGTAGTCAGAAAAAGTAGCAATTCATTTTACAGTCCTGTTTGCATAAAGTGCAATCCAATAGACTTAAAGGAAAGCACAGTGATATAAAACGTCCTGGATCGTGGAAGTTTCAGTGTTTGTGCCATGTCGCGATTACCGTAATTACGAGATTTCAGCTTGTAAAAAGTATTCACATCCTCGTATAGATCTTGTGATGACAACTTGTAAGATGGGAATGTTCTGAGAGCTCCTACTTGTACCACCTGACCTCTGCTATGTATTTAGGCATTGATAATGTTGCGATAAAAGCGCATAATTCCCAGCCCAAGGACATAAACAGCTCTGAGTGGAACGTCACAAAATTACGGTAATTATGACAAGGCGCTATATCGCTAATTAAACACACCTGAACCAGCTAATCAAGGTCTTCAGGATCTCTAGCAACTTCCAGTACAGGTGTGTTGGAAACAGGACTGTGCTAAAGTAATGGACGGTTTAAAGTTTTTCTTCGGACTTTAAAGATATTTGTTTTGTAAGAAGATCCCACTCAGGTCATTATCACCCTTCCTCCACTGTGCAACACTCTTGCGGTGAGAATTAACGTTCCATAGTTGGGATGCCCTACTCCTCTCACGCGTTTCTAGATAGTGATTGGTGCACATATTGCAACATGGTTTAAGCCCTCAGACTTCTTCACATGTCTGCATTGCGATTGGACCATGGCCCAAGGGATGTGGCCCCATTGTTGTAACCTAATCTTAGAGCTCATTGTTACATTAACTGGTGACAGATAGGCAAGTTGGGAGATTGTGTGGTCTGGAAAGAGGGTGGCTTGGGCTAATTTTGACCAGGATGGGTGGTGACTCTGAAATAGTTGGCGGTTGAGGGGTTGAGAGGTTGCACATTTAGATGTATAGTGCAGCTGTGGGATGCCTTCTTCTCTAACTGCTAGTAATCTGTACACAATGCACGGTTGAGAGCGATCCATCAGGAGGCTAAGACCTTGATGGCTTTAGTATTGAATGACTCTCAGAAATGTGGTACGGAGGTGCTTCTCCAGCCACCTGGCACAAAATGCATGCCTGTTTATGCTAGGATGAGAATGGAGATGCACGGAGAAACAACACACATTCCTCACTAGCGGCAGCCTTGACCCCCGAGCAGCTGAGGCTAGAGAAGAATACAAAGGCCAGTGGGCATTTGAAACCTTGAAGTCCATGGATGACAAGAATACACACACCCTTTTTGTGTGCAGCCTGTTATGTTTCAGCCCGGCCTTCGTATGATGCTTGAGTTCAGACGGCCTTCAAACATTCAAAGCATTGTAGTTCGGCATGTGATGCTCTTCTAAAAGGTGTTTTTTTTATTTAACCATTGGTAAATGAAGAGCAAGACAAACACCTGGTATCAAGATCACAAGTGGTCAGCTTAGAAGCATTGTTTCTACCTAGTATTGACGTGTTTTAAATGCGTCTCCTGTGACAACTTGCATTCGGATTACATCGAGACACTCCCCTATTGTTTCATCACACTCTGTGTGACTTTCACAGGAACACCAATGTGTGCTTAATTCATACTATTGAATGAACAAGGCAAGTACGATAAGCCAAGCAGGAAAGGAAGCTCATGAGAAAAGTAGACGGGGGAATCTGCGTTAATATAAAAAAATCTCTAGAATACCGAAGAAGTATACTTTGGACTTTGACATCACACTCTACATCATTAACTTTTGCGGGAAAATGCCAAATGCTGCACACATATATGACTGAATGAACGAACCCATCTTCAATTAGTGATTGGTTATTTTATTAATCAATCTGGTACCTTTGTATTTATTTGTGTGAATGTATGGTTATTGAATAATTTAAAATATATCATATCAATACATTGAATCATATCAAAATGTAATGTATATGTCTTTGTAATTGCATCACTTGCTCAATATTGCCAACTAAATTACATTTACTTGGTTGTGTGATAAAGTGTGCTTGGATACAGTTAAGTGACAAGCAAAACAGCCTACTCTGTAACTTGAGCTATCTCAGTGTTTTTGATTTATGATTACTATGTACTTGACCTTTCCACCCCAACCAGCTCGTAGTGTCTCCAGGGACAAACAGTTGCATGATGCAGTGCATGAACTTCGACCGTTGAAGTAACAAACCTTAAGCGTGGGTATAATAATGTTGACGTTAACAATTCAATGGAATTGGAATTGACAATTCAAGCCCCATTGTGTCTCAGTCATAACAGATTAATGTAAGGACTGAACCAGACTGTATAGAGAGAAATGCACTGTTTTATAGACTTTTGTTGGTTTTTTGAATTTTGTTTGAGTACTCTTGAAGCTCATTTTCCCAGGATAGTGCTAGGTGTGCCTACAGCTTACATATCAGTTTTAATAAAATCATCAAGAGTGCTCTTTAAAAGATCAATTGAGCCCTTTCAGAAGCAATCCAGTGAGAAGACATTGACTAATCCTTACTAATCATTAAGTGTATTGACATTTAAGTGTATCGACTGGTGTCCTCTTCCCTTCTTAGGCTAAACGATGCTGAAGAGTGAATAACACAGGCTTTCAAGGCTGTCTTGTGTAACTATCAAATATGAATGAATGCTGTGTGTCTGAAAGCCAAGTAGCATGTCGACTAAGTACCGCATATAAGACGGCCTACATCTATGGAGCCTTTGACATCTGATCTTTACCACCACCGTGCAGAAAGGGATGATGGACTACATTATTCATTCTTGTACAGTAGGGACATATGTAGTTTCTGGTTACAAAAAATATTGTACAATTCTGCAAACTCAAAAATCTGTATTACTTTTTTTTTAAAGTCATTTTGCATAAAATATCTCAGCTCAAAACACCTCTTCCGACCACAGGGAGCTGTCATTCCTGTCAGCTTTAATTTAATATTGTGACATAGCTGAAAATGCGAGAAAATGCGTTCTTGAATAAAATGAAAATATGCTGTATTTAGCTAAGAAATGTCTGTGAGGGTTAAAAAAAATAAATGTAAAGTCTAATCCTAAAACCTTTCACACTGTCAAAAAGCTTGATTTGAGATAAATCCAGCTAACCTGGGGTGCATTTCCCAAAGCCAAAATATGGTCGCAAGTTTCGTCATAACTAACACAACTCAATGGGACTTGCTACCTAGTTGGCTTTGGGAAACACACCCCAGGGTCCACCAAGTTAAGACTGGGTTTTAAGAACTAGTCTGATTAACTAGCAATCAGTTAGGGCTAACCAGTTTACTTTTTGGATTTAAATTAGACCAATCAACCTTTTTATGCAACAAAAGTTATGACCCGTCTCGAAGAAAACAAATTAGATGACTAACTGGTAAGACTAGTCAGTTTGTGCAACTGGCCACTGGTTTGTTAAAGAGTCAGCTTAGCCTCAAATCACATGACCACAGCAATTTGTTAGCATTCCCATTCATCTCAATGGTAGTTGCTCGGCTGACGCATACAGCCCCAGAAGTACACAAACAAAAAAAATATACTTTTTCATAATGGTGTAGTTACAGCATAGCAGTAGAGGCTAACTAGAACATTATAAAAAGACACACTTTGACCCTATCAGGTAGCCTGGTTAAAACCAGACCATTCTCAGTAGTAACTCTGAGTTATGGTCTGGCAAAGCTTCATAGACAAATCATTTCCAAAGGGGCGTCACCAACGGACGTCGCTCAAATGCCTCTGGGCGCAATTGGATAGACCTAAAACCAATCAGAGCGATGAAGGAGATGACGTATGTAGAGCGACTGAGAAACATCTCCGAGTGTTGTTCTTTGCTCGGGTTTTAATAAAAAGGAAACATTCAAATCGCTTAAAACAGACGCGATAGCTGATTCAAACCATCCGAACGAGTGATGTTTCACGGCGGCATCCATCTTTGTAAATGTACAAAATCTGCTTCACGTCGCTGCGCTATCGTCATCGTGTAAAGCCCGTCCCAATGTTTCTGATTGGTGCCTCGATTTCGACGGATTGGAAATAAGCTTGAATGAGCTCTTTGCCAGACTTACTTGCAGAGCAAATCTAAATTTGGGGTTTTCCCAGGCTACCTATCAGGTATTCCAGATAACTCCTTAAACAGCACATCAAAACAAAATGATTTTTGTTCGAAAATGAGCATGTTCATATCATTCGCCTGCATCTCAGAGTTTGGTATCATGTCTTTTAGCTTATGTTAAACACTGTCTTTTTTTTTTCAATGGATCAAACATTTTATCGCATTTAATCGCTTATAAGAAAACATCTGATGCATTCCTAAAATTGTGTGATGAAGAAATACTTTTTTTACTTTCTTTCAAACATCTTTGCTTTCCCTCAGCACACGTGTCTGCTCTTGCTTTAAAGTGTTCAATTATGTTTAAATGCCACAAGCTCAAAAAGCGAAAACATTTACCTGCGCTCGAGTGTAAAATGAGGGAAATCTTAAACTGACAGTCCCAAATTATCCTCTTTTTCTTCCTTTTCCTCCAGATCACCATCACACACTTCTCTATGACAGCAACACAAACTCTCTGAGGCTGTTTATTGCCCACTGTAATATATCAGCTTATTCACTCAGACCTCGAGTGCAACTGTACGCTCAGAGCCATGCACCTGTCTGTTGCGCGATCCTCTTCCAAACGTCACACTGATATTAAATGATAATGCAGATGTGACATTGCCAATGTGTGAGTGTGTAAAGGCCAACTAAACATTTATAGATCTCAGAGTGTATGATAAATGTGTTTTGAGCTGAACAATATTATTCGTACACGCAGTCACACACTGAACGCAGTCGCGGTTTAGGCAGTTCATCATCATATAAGGGAAAGTGTAAGGAGATATATAGGCATCAGATCTCTGATTTCACACACTATTAAGTGACAGCCACTGTAAATGAAGGGGGAGCTATGGATCTGAAATCCATCTGTGAATGAAATCAGGTAGAGATAAACCAGGCTAGAGTAAATAATCCCACCAGTCAAATGTGGTTGTTCTACCGTATTTTACATGGATAATGTTTAGTTTTAATTTAATTTAAAGGCCACACTGTTCTCAGTCATCTCAAACTATTATTTTGCTAATATTGCTAGTTTTAATTAATTTGCCATTTCAATGTAAACCCTAAAATTAATGTATTTATGAATTTAACTAACTAATCCCTAACTATAACTATTCCCTCTGATGATCTTGGGATCTGTTCAATTCAAGCCATTTCTCGCCATACAAAAGTGAAGTTTTATGGACTCTTGTTTTGAGCAGAATCAAGTGTTGTCGTAATTTGCCTTGTGGGCCCTATTTTAACGATCTGAAGCGCAAGTAACTTTGTGGGCGGGTCTTGGGCGCTGTTGCTATTTTACCGGCAGGATAAATGACTCTTGCGCCCGACGCAAGTTTAAAAGGGGTTGGTCTGAAATAGCTTCATTATTCATAGGTGTGGTTTGGGCGTAACATGAAATAAACCAATCAGAGCGTCATCCAACATACCCTTTAAGAGCAGGTGCGCAAGTTGCATGGCGGATTGTTATTATTATGGCGGATTTAGCAGGCGCGCGCCAGGAGCGATTCACAGCCGAGGAGACCGATTTTTTTTTTCTGGTTCTTGACGGACAAACTAATTTGTCATATGTCCTTATATACATATGTGTCTTGCCACTATTGGGCAAACAGGTCTGATCCGTCATTACTACAATTAGCCTGAAAAATTGGGTAAATGTGTAAGCTAGATTTAGGCCTACATTTTTTACATCTTCATGGACACCACAATGATTTCCCTCATGTGTTAATATTTTTCCTTGTTATAATGTATGATTTGCAAAAATAAAAACTGCTGCGTCTGTGTTGATGAGAGAATCAAAGTGTAGTGCGCGTTGTGCACCCGCTACATTATGCCCAAGCATGCGCGCTTAAAATAGCATTATGAACAACGCGCCACTGACTTTAGACCAGGTTTTTTTCTGGTCAGTGGCGGAATTGTTTTCTGGAAGTGCAAAATAGCACTAGGGCATGTTTGCGTCGAAACACGCCTCCTCTTTGCGCCGACTCGCCCAGGGAGCGCAAGTTCATTTCCTAAATAGGAATGATACATGCGTCAGTGTACAAAGTCATTTGCACCGGGTGCAAGATAGGGCCCATGGTGTGCTCACATTAGCGAAATTTCACATGCAAAAAAGATCCATTATCAGTGTTTAAAAGTTACTTTTAAAAGTAATGTGTTACATGATTGCGTTACTCCCTAAAAAAGTAACTAATTGCATTACTTAGTTACATTTTAGGGAAAGTAATATATTAAGGTACTTTTGCATTGCTTTTTCTCATCTGGGCTGGGCTTGCTTGTTTTTTAATAACAAAACAAGTTATATTTGGCAAATGTAAAGGCCCTTTCACATCAAAAGTGAACTGAATAAGCCTCATGCTGAAAAGAAATGCAAATTTACGCTTGTACAGTAGAGAAGCCGTTCTGGACTGTCGAAGTATTGGACATAAACAAAAATATTTGAAAAGTAATTCAGATACTTTGCTGTAAATTTATAAGTAATGCGTTACTTGTTACCTGAAAAAGTAATCTGATTACACACCTCATGTGACTTGTAATACGTTACCCCAAACTCTCTCCATTATAGCGATCTATGAAGCGCAGCACATACAGAAGTCACTTTCAAACCAAGCTGTTTTCTGCTGGTCCTGTGCGGCAAATTCGCAACACGCAACAGTCCTGATCATGTGGGTCCTATTGAAATGGATGACATGAAAAAAATTGCAGAGCAATGGAAAATCTGACTACATTTTAAGGCTTTAATATAACTATTTCAAATTATTTTGTTCTAATTCAATTTAAATAATTTAGTAAAAACAATAACACTATAATCACAAAAGTAAGTACTTGAAAAAGATAACTTACTGTAATGGTTAAGGTAACTCTTTGAGAAAACCACATTATGTGAACTGCTTGACTATAGTTCGAATTAACTTTTTACATTTTTACTGAGCAAGATTATGAAAGGCTATTTTATTAAAGTTTGCATGCATGATTTTGTATTGTTACATTAGATCAAGCAAAGCAAAAATATATATATATTCTTGTTATTCGTGTATCATTCCCTTTCCCCCCACGATTGCCTGTTAGCACAACATAAAAAATTAGTTTGCAACTTTCTATTGGGTCTGTTTTGATTCCTCACTTGCGGTTTCCCACAGTTATTTTCCATGTTTGGCAGTGAATAGAGGGAGCTTAGATTGATTTAGTGTTATAGTATTAAATGAAACTGTTGATATAAGTACAGATAATGTATGCACACACCATCTGTCTGCCTTAAATCATTTGAAGTCTGATTCCAAGAAGGAGTCCTCAGCATGTAGAGGACTAGATACTGAGCACCACCATCATGTACAAGCCCTGTCTATTACCTCATACCTCTGTCTCAGACCATTTCTCACAGAGATACAGTTGTCAGCGAGTTCACACATCCAAGCCTCTGATGTACACCGGTATAAATATACGTCCTCAAGCTATTTTGGAAAAGTGCAAGATTTGAACTCAAAGGAGAGAGGAAAGACTCACATGTGTGTTTCCCCAGTGACGCCCAAAGCAGTCTGCGTCACCATTAGACGCTTATAATAACTGGACACCTGATCCCTGACTACTGAAGATGGGGGTGAAGATGCCTCGTAAGACATTGTGAATCAATCATACAGTCAGAAAAGGTGACAACTAAGGGCAGGACGAAAGGAGGGAGCTTGTCATGTGAAGAAAGATGCTCCTGAGATAGTGTGAAGAAAAGGACTCAAAACCATCTGTAGATTTCATGTTACAGCTTAATATATACAGTCGTGCTCAGAATTAATGGTACCCCTGGTAAATATGATCAAAAATGGCTGTAAAAAATAAATCTGCATCGTTTATCCTTTGATCTTTCATTCAAAAAATTGGCAAAATCCTAACCTTTCATTGAAGTAAAAGATTTGAAAGTGGGGGGGAAATCACATTATAAAATAAATGTTTTTCTCCAAAACACGTTGGCCACAATTATTCATACCCTTTTATTAAATACCTTTTTGCAATCTCCTTTTGCCAAGATAGCTGCTCTGAGTCTTCTCCTATAATGCCTGATGAGTTTGGAGAACACCTGACCTGAGATCAGAGACCATTCCTGCATACAGAATCTCTCCAGATCCTTCAGATTCCCAGATCCATGTTGGTGCTTCTTCTCTTCAGTTCACCCCGGTCATTTTCTATATGGTTCAGGTCAGGGAACTGGGACGGTCATGGCAGAAGCTTCATTTTGTGCCCCCTAACACATTTTTGTGTTGATTTTGATGTTTGTTTTGGATCGTTGTCCTGATGGAAGATCCAACCACGGCCCATTATAAGATTTCTAGCAGAAGGCGTCAGGTTTTGATTTTTTATCTGTTGATATTTGATAGAATCCACGATGCCATGTGTCTGAATAAGAAGTCCAGGACCTCCAGCAGAAAAATAGGCCCACAACATTAAAGATTCAATGGTATATTAAATTGTACACATGGGGTACTTTTTATCCTTGTGTGCACCAAACCCATCTAGCGTGTTTTCTGCCAAAAAGCTCTTTTTTTAGTTTAATCTGACCACAGAAGCCTGTGCCGTTTGAAGATCCAGTCGTGTCTGACCTCTGAATATGCTGGAGTTTGTATTTGGATGAGCGAGGAGCATTTTTCTTAAAACCTCTCCAAACAACATGTGGTGATGTAGGGGTTGTTTGATTTTTTTAATAGGCTTTCTGACCCCAAGACTCAACTTATCTCTGCAATTCTCCATCTGTGATCGTTGGAGAGTCTTTGGAAACTCAAACTTTCACCCTCGCCGTCCATTAAGAAAATATAGACACACGTCCTCTTCCTGCCAGATTCGTAACATCTTTAGTTGATTATAACTTCTTAATTATTGCCCTGATGATCAAAATGGGATTTTTCAATTCTTTAGCTATTTTCTTACATCCACTTTCTATTTTGTGATGCTTAACAATCTTTAGATGCACATCAGA
Organism: Chrosomus eos; assembly: GCA_036326025.1. NCBI lineage: Eukaryota > Metazoa > Chordata > Actinopteri > Cypriniformes > Leuciscidae > Chrosomus > Chrosomus eos. The sequence goes on from CM070833.1 coordinate 33,315,842, forward strand.
ACCATGTTCTGTGGTTTTATTCATTGTAATGGATGATTAAGGGAATTTGGCCTTTGTGCTTCCTCCTATTTAAACTCCTGTGAAACAAGAAGTCATAGCTGGACAATTTCATGTTCCTAGTCACCCTGGTGTGCTAAAAAAAGGTAAATATTAATGGAAATAAACTTCATAGATATTTTATTCATAAAAAAATCTAGGGGTATGAATAATTGTGGCCAACGTGTTTTGGAGAAAAATATTTTTATAATGTGATTTATCCTCCCCATTTTCAATTCTTTTACTTCAATGAAGTAGTTAGACTTTTGCCAATTTTTTTAATGAAAGATCAAAAGGATAAACGATGCAGATTTATTTTTTACAGCCATTTTTGATCATATTTACCAGGGGTACCATCAATTCTGAGCACGACTGTGTATATATATATATATATATATATATATATATATATATATATATATATATATATATATATATATATATATATATATATATATTTCCCTAACAAGATTAACAATATTAGGATATTGGGGAAAAGCTGTAGTAAGCAATATACTCATTTCTGTAATGCAACAATTCTCATTACCATAATGTAGTAAATTTTGCTGTAATGGAAATGTGCATAATTGCCATGAAAATTATGTCTCAGTGCATTATATATACATTGAACAAAATTATAAACGCAACACTTGTTTTTTCCCCCGTTTTTCATGAGCTGAACTCAAAGATCTAAGACCTTTATATGAACACAAAAGGCCTATTTCTCTCAAATATTGTTCACAAATCTGTCTAAATCTGTGTTAGTGAGCACTAGATAATCCATCCACCTCACAGGTGTGGCATATCAAGATGCTGATTAGACAGCATGATTATTCCACAGGTGTGCCTTAGGCTGGCCACAATAAAAGGCCACTCTAAAATGTGCAGTTTTACTGTATTGGGGGAAAACCAGTCAGTATCTGGAGTGACCACCATTTGCCTCACACAATGCAACATCTCCTTCGCATAGGTTGTTGATTGTGGCCTGTGAAATCTTGGTCCACTCCTCTTCAATGACTGTGCGAAGTTGCTGGATATTGGCAGGACCTGGAACACGCTGTCGTATACGCCGCTCCAGAGCATCCCAAACATCCTCAATGGGTGACATGTCCGGTGAGTATGCTGGCCATGCAAGAACTGGGATGTTTTCAGTTTCCAGAAATTGTGTACAGATCCTTGCAACATGGGGCCGTGCATTATCATGCTGCAACATGAGGTGATGGTTGTGGATGAATGTCACATGGGCATCAGGATCTCGTCACGGTATCTCTGTGTATTCAAAATGCCATCAATAAAATGCACCTGTGTTCGTTGACCAGAACATACACCTGCCCATACCATAACCCCACCGCCACCATGGGCCACTCGATCCACAACGTTGACATCAGCAAACCGCTCACCCACACGGCGCCATACATGCTGTCTGCCATCTGCCCTGTACAGGGAAAACCGGGATTCATCCATGAAGAGAACACTTCTCCAAAGTGCCACGGCACTCTGTCTGACAGTTTGTGCAGAAATTCTTTGGTTATGCAAACCGATTGTTGCAGCAGCGGCTGGTCTCAGATGATCTTGGAGGTAAAGATGCTGGATGTGGAGGTCCTGGGCTGGTGTGGTTACACGTGGTCTGCGGTTGTGAGGCCGGTTGGATGAACTGCCAAATTCTCTGAAATGCCTTTGGAGACGGCTTATGGTAGAGAAATTAAAGGGTACCAATTATGGATTTTTGAAAATTGCCCTTCATGTAGTGTGTAACATAGATCTAAGTGAACAAAAACATCCTGCAAAGTTTTAAACATGAAAGTTCACCGTATACAAAGTTATTGTCTCTCAAAAGTAAGAGTCGACTCTGAGTCGCTGATATGAATCGATAGACGAACGATGCTTTTCCTCTAAATTTATGACGTCACTTGTACAAGTTATTTGAATAAGATACGCCCACTTATTGCGTTCAGAGACACCAGGGAAAAACATCATGTCGACGAGACGCTGCTGTGTTTTGAAGTGCGACGCAAAAGCAAACTTTTTTCATCTGCCCAGTGAGGAGCATTTGAAGACAGTGGCTACAGTTCATGTATACAACTATACCACAGAAGTATAGCCGAACCTTGTTCTGTGTTCGCGTCATTTTGAAGATGATTGCTTCACAAACCTAAATGCTATAAAGTATGGATTTGCGAGCCGGCTGATACTGAAGGAAAGTTCAGTACCGAGTTTATTTGGATCAGCTTCCTTCTCCGAATCACAACCTGTAAGTATTATTAATATTAATTGTTGCTTTTATGTTTTATGTATCATGCTCAATAATTATTTTGTGTGTTGTGTACGCACAGCGCAGCTTCTAGGTCTTCAATGTCAATTGTATTGAAATATGTGAAGTGTTTGTCGTTGTTAATGGAGTTGTCACAGGGCTCTCGAGTGTCACGCATCACGCATTGAGCGTGACAGTCACTCATTTCGGTCTTTTGTCACGCTCTCCCGCCACACATTGTATTTCTCACGCTGAAAAACTATTTGTAATATATTTAATATGCCGCAGCGCCCAAAACTCTGGCCGCGCCGCTCTCACTGTGGAACCGGCAGGAATCAAGCAACTCAAGCAACAACTCGTCTGGTGTTGTTCGTCTGGTGTTGTTAGCCAATCAGAAAATAGCACTATTGTATCTGGGTAAGATTTCACGCAACAACCAATGACACCCCGTCGGCTCGGTGTCACTCCTTTGGGCTATGGTAGCTAACATATCACCGCAGATTAGCGTCACGCAAAGGCAGGGTTTGGAAAAATTACTCGCGAAACGATTCATATGGGAGTCGGTGAGCAAATCAGGTAAAAATAAATGCATATTATAAGACAACAAAAGTGTTTTTTGTCATTTCATGCTTGTAAAACTGTTGTTGGGGACTCCCAGAACAATATTAGGAACATTTTAAATGCCATAATAGGTACCCTTTAACATTCAATTCACGGGCAACAGCTCTGGTGGACATTCCTGCAGTCAGCACGCTCCTTTAAAACTTGCGACATCTGTGGCATTGTGCTGTGTGATAAAAACTGCACATCATAAGTGCAGGGCGTGTGCTTGCGATTGATTCAGCGAGATTCAATTCAGCCTTGATTTCGCGGCTTTACTTCCTGCTCACGACTGCGCATGACTGGTCCCGAAAACGCAACTGCGCAGACTCGAGTCGCAAGATGTCAGCGCCATATCGGGACACTGGCGGCTTCAGTTCTCACCAATGGAAAATAGTGAAGGGGCGTCGTCCATCTTTTTTTACAGTCTATGATCTCGGCAAAGGAGAAGTACTCACTAACACAGATTTAGACAGATTTGTGAACAGTATTTGGCCTTTTGAGAACATAGAAAAAGTCTTAGATCTTTGAGTTCAGCTCATGAAAAATGGGGGCAAAAACAAAAGTGTTGCGTTTATAATGGTAAATGGACTGCATTTATATAGCTCTTTCAACAGACCAGTGGCCACCAAAGCGCTTTACATATTGCCTCACATTCACCCATTCATTCAGCCATTCATACACAGACGGCGGTGTCAGCCATACAAGGCGCCATCCAGTTCGTCGGGAGCAGTTTAGGTTAGGTGTCTTGCTCATGGACACCTCGACACTTGGTCAGGTGGAACTGGGGATTGAACCACCAACCTTTCGGTTTGTAGACAACCTACATGAACCACTGTCGCCCCATATAATTTTGTTCAGTGTAAATATTGACACAACCGGTGCTGCATTCAGCATTCCTTACTCTTTCTGCACGCTACAGTGATACGCCAGTAAGTGTCTTTATAAGTGAGTTATTTGAATCATTCACTCAAGCAATTAGTTCAAAAACACTGATTCATTATTATAATAATAAACAATATTTTTCAGGTGATAGTATGCTGATTTAGTTATTGCTTTGACATGACTACTGAAACTAAGGTTTGAATGGGTGAATGAGTGAATGTATGCATTCACCTTGAGAACTTCATCTTTGTTTCCAAACGCATTGACTTCAGTTTTGTCTTTGTTTAAAGCATCACTATGTAACAATTTTTACCTTAAAATAATGTTTCCAAAATCTTATCAGTGGTTCATCAAGTCGTAACAGGGTGAAAGGCACTTCTGCTATAGTCTGGCGGGGTCTGTATCGCTTTTACTGGCACTATGTAACTTCGGGGTTCGGGTAGTAACCCGACCACAAAAACAACTACAAAATTTGACTGCTTTACGTCAAGCGCTACAATAGTCATTATTTAGTTTTTCTTCGTTTCTGATGTCGCAATACATCATCCTTTCATGAAATCATGTAACATACTCTACCTTGTCTGTGGACATCGTTCATTCTAAAGCCGGTGCTGGATAAACAGCGAGCGTGCGTGCGACGGTAGGCTAAATTATTTACGACAGCGGTAATGAACAATTTTGTTTCCAACCAGTAGGGCGACCAAAGAGGAAAAGTTACTTGGTGTTACTTTAACTGAAGAAAGTTGAAACATCCAACTGTTGGACTTCATCAATGCACTATCAAGTAATTAAATGTAGGAAATTTAAACAAAATTAAACACTAAACAATTTTTTTAAATTATTTGTTTACCTGCATGACATGTGACCATTAACCGTAAGAGAACCTTGAACTTAATTTGATTATTATTTTGATTATTTACTATTATTATTATTATTGACTTGCATTTATTATTGACCTAACGTATTAACTTAAATCTCATGGGGTACTTCAAGTAAATATGTTAGGTCAAAGAGGTTCAGCTGACAGAAAAGTTGCATTTGAATATGAAATTAAATTAATTTGCTTGAATTTGAATGTGGTTGAAAGACAATAGCCTTCCAAAGACAGTAATACATGGCTAAATTGTGTTGGAGCAAACTAGATATGCAATATTAAGTAACTAGTCTGATTAAAATGTAATATAATCCAATTATTTATAATCTAATATAATCCAATCCAATTGCTTTAATTTTTTTAATCTGTTAACATAACGTCTTATGTAAGTGTGCATCCAAAGGACACTTTACTATCCCATGAGGCCTCGGGAGAGGGGTTGTGAATGGCAGAGAAGAGACACAACTGAAATAGTTCACATGACAATAACATGATGAATGTATTGAATGCAGTATGAATATCCAGATTACATTCACACTACATATTCCCACCAGGATTTTGCTGGGAGTTTTTTTCTTCAGATTTTAGCGTCCTAAAATAACTACATTTGCTGCAGCTTTTCTCAAAAATGGTTGCGATATTTTCAGCATTTTTGTGTTATCTTGCCATGAAAGCCAACTAATAACCATGATGTACTTATGTAATTAGTGTTAATGGCAGTACAATTACCTGTACATTTTGTGCATAATTACTTAAATTACATTCTCCCCCACACACAAGGCATTCAAAAAGAATTGACTCATAATTTTGCAGAAAATACAGAATTGTGTTGGACACACAATGCCTTGGACTTTGCTGCCAAACAGTATGTAGATTTATATCGATTTTATACTATATATTTTAAATGCTATAAATTACTATGTCATGTTCTTATATTTTTTTTATTTGTTCTTACGATATTGTTTATTGTTGTAATATTGCCAATTTTCCAATTTATAATAGCATTATCAGTGATTGAATTCACTAGAAATATTTCAAAAGTGCATATCCAGTAAAATCATGTACTTATTTAAATCTAATTTCGGCTGGTGAAATCAGGCATTATGGTGACTAGCAGATATTTGCCCCAGTAGATTAAGTATTACGTACATATAGGTTAAAAGTATCATTAAACCATATAGTCCCACTTAACTAAATATAAACAAAGTGTTGGATAGCGTGTAGCTCATGCCTTTTGGTAGTGAACAGGTTTAAAAGGCAATGATTGGGATAGATCAGTTGGAAATATTAAATATTACCCAGTCTGTCGCTCAAATGGGACTCATGTTGGAACTTTTCTTTCCTTTAAAACTCAAACCTTAGGCTTTATATAACCGGGTTTAGTGCTCAGTATGGTAGGTCCATCACAGCTCACTTTACATTGGAGCCAGGACACTTGGCCATGTATCGATTAATCCGATTGGACTGTAAATTATGAATCTTTATTAGCTAACATTGCTTCCCGCCCTCTCAGATTAGCATTTTATTGAGGAAAAAATGTGGAAATAAGAGAAAAATGCAAGCTGCCCCAAATTCTCTGATCGCAGAATCATGAAATCCTGGAGGGACTGTATTCATATATAAAACATATTTTTTTTAACAGTCGCCAAGCACTCAAAAAAGTAATTAGACTAATCAGAGACTGTGTGATTTCGGATGAATCATAAATCATTCATTCAACTAATTTGAACCCGGAATCCCGGAAAGTACTGCGTAATTAAGAGGAATTTACAGTGTAACTTTCTGTATTTATAGTGTTCCTATGAAGTACTTGCATAAGGTAACAATATGTAAAGTTTGGGGAATAAAAGGGTAACAACCAGGAGAATTAAAAAAATATGTATGCTGTAAGTATTATAGAACTAAAGGGTACTTATTCTACTATTATGATACAACAATCTTACATTTGGGAGCAATTTAGCAAGAACTGTGTACCTGTTGTAATTGTGTATCAATACAAACTGTATTGGCTGTTTAAAAAATACAGGGTACATATCAATGCATTTATACAGGTTTTTTTTTTTTGCAGAAAAAGTGCAGATGTTTAAGTTTGGGCTTACATGTTTCTTAATATCTCACATTCATGCTGCCTTCTCAGAAATAGCCCAAGTCGTCATTGCTATAGTTAATGTGATGTGTTTTGAATGAGCTACGGCAGATTTTGTGGTGTAAGAAAGTATTTTAATGCATTTTTTTTTGGACACTCCCCATTTTTTCCCTTACTTTACATACTCGTCTGTTGTAGGCTATAGAGCATCACAGTCCCGCCCACAGCCTGTGCCGGAAGTAAAAATTCAATACAATTTCACCATTGACATTTGGGATATAAGCCATAAAAACGTAACCATACATAGACTTAAAACCAGCTACGGCTGTACTAAGTGATTGTATATGCTCATATAAACGCCAAAAGTTCATGGGGCACTAACCTTGTTTTAAGATAAATCCCTTTTATTCGCGATGTATTGCATAAGTACTTCACTACCCACAATCCTGAACAATCCCTCAATCCCACAGTGATGCATCTGATTGGTGGAAGTCGTGTCACGTGTCTGAAACCCCGCGAAGGCGCGTAAAGACTGAAGATCCCGTGCCATTGGATGTGCAGTTGCCGCAGCACAGCCTATGAGCGAGCCAGATGCTCAATGTTTTAGCATGTGCGTAAGCTTCAGTAAATCGAGGAAAAGGAGTTTCCCTGCACATTCACTACATAATATTCACTGGAGGAAAAAGTTCACTTGGCTGTCGTCAGATTTGGAAGTTACTCAAAAGGCTCTTTCACGGTGGCTTTCAGTCGACTTCAGTGAGGCGCGGTGGTTTATGGGAGGAGTAGTTCCTTTGCTCGGAAATGAAAATATGTACACAGGCTTGTACCCTTGACTTTTTTTGGATTTTCTCTTCGTTTTTTCACTCGAAATGATATGTTGTATGCTTATGAGTTCAGCCGTAGCTGGTTATCCTATAACATGCTCTTATACTCTTTAGATATGGATTTTACAAAATGTCAATGGGAGAAATGAATGGGAAATTTTTACACCAACGCTCTCTCAGGCTGTGGGCGGGACTGTGATGCTCTATAAAACCAATATTAACTCACTGTAATTCGGTAGGGTGCGCTATTAGGCATCTTCTGCAGGATCTCAGAATCAAAACACAGATGAAGAAGAAGCAGAAAAAAGCGATATAACGCAGTCTCATGAAAGTGCGCATCAATACCACGAATGTTATTTCTCGTGCCATTTATACGCCAAAAATGTTTTTTTTTGCGTGTATGCTACGCACCGAAACCCCCTTGGGTAGGATTAGGGGGAGGGGGGTGCGTGCGTATTACACGCCATAAAGTGCGTATCATATGCACGCGAAAACTGCGTATATACACGCAAAAACTATTTTTGCCGTATGAATGGCCCGAGAAATAACATTTGTGGTATTGATACGCACTTTAATGAGATCGGCTGGCATTGCTTCACACACATGTAATCTAAAGCAATCATCAAACATTAAACAGCTTATAAATCAAAACTGCCTAACGTTAACAAATGAAACCCATAAAGAGGTATAGGACTGAAGCTTTGGGGAAGTTGATGGACTCCATCAATGTTTTAAACATCATCATTCTGAATCCGATCCAGGTGTAGTCTTGCACAAAAACATGATTTTCTCAGCTTTTTGTTCAAAATATTTAAAAGCAGATGCTCTGTTCTTTCTTTTAATATATTGTATGTTGATATTCATACAATAAAATGTTCTGGGGTCCATGAAAGTTAAAAAAATATATCAAAATGCTGGCGCTGACAGGCAAGTTTTTTTTTTCAAAACGATGGCAGGGAAAGAGTTAAACTTGCAAGAATGTGTTATGGCCATATTTCAGCAAGGCAGTGATTAACTGCCTAAATATGATTCAATTAACATTTAAAAGGATAGTTCTCCCAAAAATGAAAATTCTGTCATTAATTACTCATGTCGTTGCAAACCCATAAGACTTTTATTCATCTTCAAAACACAAATGAAGATATTTTAACTGAGACCTGAAAGATGTCTTCAATAAGTTTAGAAAGACATCGTAAAAGTAATCCAAATGCTTCCAAAGGTACACAATCACTTTATACAGTATGATGAACAGATTTAATTAGGCTTTTAATCACGTATAAATCTCTCAGGTTTCATTCAAAATATCTTCATTTGTGTTTCGAAGATCAGCTTAAATCTTAAATATGTCAGAATGTTTATTTTTTATATATGTGAAATTACCCTTTAAGTTATCCTTTGTAATTTCTTTCTTTTGAACTACTTCTGGACTTCTTGGAAGGCCACTACCTGTTGAGTTCAGTTCAAACCTTAATTAAACACATCATTATCAAATCAGCAAATCACTGTCATCAGAGTTAAGTGAGTATTATAGCTAGATGTGTTTGACTCAATTCGTCACGCTTCAGGAATGGAAGTCAATAGCCCTGCTCCAACATCTAAGGCAAGTTTATGCCATATTTCAAATGTGGAATTTTATGTAACCTACAGTATCACAAAATTGCTCATAATATTATTATGTGAAAGGTACACACTTTTGATATTCTACGATAATATCTAGCCACCACAGGTCTCTGGATAATTCAGCATGTTCACTGAACATTATAAGCGAGTTTGTTTCTTCCTTCAGTTGCACCTGAGCACCTGTTATGCTTCTTTAGGAGTTCCCATAATGCATCTGGTCTTTGTGTGCTGCTCAGTGGCGGTGAAGGTGGTGAAATGAGGTCCTATTTCAAGTTTGACATGGGGCTCTTGGCCTTTGAAGTCTGAAGTACAAGAAGATTACTTTTATACCGATGCCGTCATCTGTCAACAACCGTATATTGAAAGATGAGCAGCCTATATCTCAGTCCTGCTGACCTGCACAATCTAACTGAGTTTTCCATTAGAGATGGGACCTTTGGACAGACCAATATCTCAGGCTTTCTAAAATAACACCGATGGCTGCAACAGAGGGACCAGGGTCAGAGCGAGAATGGCAGCTGCAAGTAATGGGCATGTTTGCCATTTACGTTCTTCAAGGCATTGTTCAAAACAAAACGGCTCATGTGGGTATTGTCTTTCCCAATGACGAATTAAGCTGCACTTGTGCTACAACCCGTTGGCACGCGAGAACGCTGATGCTGAAGGGCCGTCTCCAAGGTCCCGATCGAGATCGACCTGTCTGTCATTGTTGCTTGTAAAAATAACCACATCATTCTTCAGAAAGCAGCTGCCTACACGACTGCAGGGTGGCAATCAAACAGCACAAGGAGGAACTACATGGATCAGCTCTCTGATTACTGATGGCTCCTGTCTGATAACAGGCACTTTTGTGTAATGAGTGTCTGCCATCTTGTAGCCTAATCAACAATAGCCCCTGTAAGTACTACGAAGAGCCATTGCACTGATTATTGTTTGGCAAAATGAGGAGTTATGAGAGGGATAATAAGGTGAGGTATTAGTCAAGAGAAATAAATCTTCTGAAAACTGAAATCTGTTTCGCTACTGCAACTTGAATGAATCTTCAGCCACTAACAAAAAAGTACTACAATAATACCACATGTTTTGACATAGAAAAACACATGGCAATGCAATGGTATTCTTTGAAGAACATATACGATCCGAATATGAATCCCAAGTAAATTCAGTATTCGAGACAAATTTCTGAATGTTTTTTCATTTCAAACTTTTTCAGAAAGTTGTACAATGATGTAAATCAGAATGCTTTGCTTTCGCCCCCATCAAAATGTTCCCATATTTTGATATTCTTTTTTTATCCTGTTATGTGTATATGGATATAAATTGTCTTATCTGCAGTACGGAGTCATTCACAAGCTTCCGTTTTTGAGGTAGCTCTGTATATTTCTATGGCATCGCGTTATGTTCTTTGAAAATTTTGTCTATGGAAAAATCTGAAGTGATGATTATGATAAAATCAAAAATATACGGTCTGCATTGTGTCATTATATATTGAGTAATCAACTGACCTCTTAACCCTTTCCTATTTTTTTGATGATTCAAGATCATTTTGCTTATGCCAGTAACAGAGGGTAAAAAGGTGGAGGTTTTAATGCTTTACCAATTGAACCAATCTAGAAGGTGACGTGTTAGTCACGATGATCTTATTAGTTTGTCTGTCTTTATCCTATAAAACCTGATGCATTCCTTTTGCTGGTGGGATTCTCTGAGAATTGCTCGAGTGTTCGTGATTAAAGCACATTTGAAGGCATGTCTGGAGTTTTAGTTATTGCTGCGCAGCAAATTAGAGTTAGGGGACTCAGCTAAAGCTGACTGTAGACTCGCTGGAGTATAAATATTATAGTAAACTAACGTCGACTGTAGACGTTCAGGGACGTCGATTGTAGTCGAGACTCATGCAGGTAGACTTAGGTCACGTGCGTAGGGGAAAAATCTACCACACTGTCGAAGAGTAATCAGCTGGTGAAGTGGATTTACCTATTGTAAAGTTAACGAAAGACATCATTAGCATTTGAATGTCATATCAAATGTCAGTACACTGGGCAGATTTTAAAACGAGCGGTTCATTCATAAATACGTCAGATCTTACCTTCATGCTGTGGAAACACAAACCGGGAGGCAGAACACAACAAGCGCAGCGCTTAAAGGGGCGGAGCCACATAAGATCTAAAAAGTCTCCCGTTGTTGAGAGTGAAAATGTGGCAAACGTCTCAGTGCGTGTCTGAACTTTGAATAAAAACTAATCAAACGCAATCTCGTTTGACCAAAAAGATCAAAGGAGTGATTAATTTGTGAATCTGGCATTGCTAGTTCTGATTATAAAAAGCTGATAGAAAACACATGACATGATTGCTGACATATTACCAGGGATGAAATCTCAATTGTCAGACAATCAGTAATATTTCACTTGGCCATGTCACAATAAATGGGTCTAACGACTCCCATGAGAGAACTATTTTGGATATTGGTACAAAAGATACAATACTTTTTACTCTGACTCAAATTGTCATGCTGATAATAGTAAAGTGATAATTTGTAATGACAACATTTGTATTATATTAAAAATAGAATATTGGACCAACTGAACCCACTGTACCTATAATAATCTCATCACTGTACTTTACAGTACTTAAGGATCTCTCATTCAGTTGATGTCATACTATATAATGTTTACCAGAAACATAAATGAGTAAAAATGCTAAGTGGACTTACTTGCAATTCCATTAATAGTTATTATATTTTGAAAGAGCTGGTATCTGTGAGCTCCTGTGGGGCTCAAAGTTCAGCTGTAGCCTAAGTGTTGATCTTCCACAGCAGACAACGTCTTTGAAGTGAACTACATATAGTGCTCAAGGTATTAAGAAGCTCAAGGGTCGAACCATTAGGAAATCTTTTTTATTCCGTCAGGTTGAATATGTTTGGAATTTTAATGAAAAGTTCACCCGCTCAGACAGGAAAGGTAATGTCTACCAGTGTAGCCTAATAGAAAAAAACTAGATAATGCTTAAATAGCAATAAAACTCTTTAATCAGCATGCAGTTAAAGAACGAAAGTTTCTAAAGCCCATTTTATATGTTCAAGGTAGGATGGCCTTGACACAATGAGGGTCAAAATGAGATTGCGGAATTTGAGAAATCTTGCCATATGTTTGAGGCACCTAGAGTCACTACGTATCAATGAGCAGAATTTCATATATCTATTTTGTTTTATGTCTTATTTGTGAGTTATGTGAAAACATAGTACTATTTACTGTTGGACAGACAGAAAATCTGATCAGGTAGGCTGTGTCTGAAATTGCCCCCATACCAGGGGTTCTCAACTCTGGCCCTCGATATCCACTTTCCTGCAGAGTTTAGCTTCAACCCTGATCAAACTCTCCTGCTTGATTAGGGTTGGTGCAGGTATAGTGCTGGTCTTCATCCCTTGCTGGTCACACAACTATTTTAGATATTTTAAATTCATATCAGTCAGATAGTCTCTTCCTAAGCAGATAATAATATATCACCCAAAAAATGAAAATTCAGTCATCATTTACTCACCCTCATGTCATTACTTTCTTTCTACTATGGAAACTAAAAGAAGATGTTTTGACTTCATGTTTTTGTCCATACAATGGAGGTCAATGGTGACCAAAACTGTTTAGTTACCAACATTCTTCAAAATGTCGTCTTTTGTGTCATAAAGAGGAAAGTCATACTGTCACGAATCCCAAAAAAAAATAAAAAAATATGGACATAGTGTCCATGACGTCACCCTTAGTGTTTCTGAAGAGCATTTTTGAAGCCCAAAGTGGGCGGAGCCAGCCATCGCCATCTTGGTAGCGCGTCACTCCCGGATAACCGCAAAATGGGCAAAGAAGAGGGATTAGCTGAGGTGACGTGACGCTATCAGACAGCAGACAAACGGCTAGTAGTGACAGCAGCAGCAATCCACCTGTCACTCAAGTGGCCACACCCTTAATTATGCAGAACTGTTAGGCTTAATATAATATAAACAGATGTGTTTTAAAACAATTCAACCCCTCACAGTTGTCATGTAGGGCAAAATTAGCTATATAGACCAAAACCACTGTTTGTACCAGGCTGTAAACATATTTTTTTCTGCTGTAAATTTTGGCATATTAACATGGGGGATATATGGGTATGGTTCTCTTTTGGAGCCTGTAGCGGCCAGTCGCTGAATTGCAGTTTAAAGGAACACTCCACCGTTTTTTGAAATAGGGCTTATTCTCATTCTTTCCTACATTTAGATTGGTGTGCAAATGCATTTTTGTCTCAGTGCATGCATTGTTTTAGTTTGACAGGGTCGGCGCTAGCTTAGCTTAGCACAATGAATGGAATCCTTTGTTGCCAGCTAGCATGTCCTGGGTAAAAGTGATCATTTAAAAAAAAAAAAAACACGAAGCAGGCAAAGCACTGCTGCTTAGGCAGTGCTTCGCCTGTGCTTCCCCCTAATATAGTCCCAAGTCAATATCTGCGTAGGAAATCGCCTAGTGTTAATCTGCATCGCTATTTGTACTCGTTGTGAATACGCAGGTCACAAGAAGTAATTACGTGGGTTTTTTAGAATTTTTTTTTATCACTTTTAATCAGGACATGCTAGCTGGCAACAAAGGATTCCATTCATTGTGCTAAGCTAAGCTAGTGCCGACCCTGTCAAACTAAAACAATGCATGCACTGAGACAAAAATGCATTTGCACACCTATCTAAATGTAGGAAAGAATGTGAATAAGCCCTATTTCAAAAAATGGTGGAGTGTTCCTTTAAGTCACTTCCGTGTATTAAGAGAGATACCGGAAGGTTGCCGCTTGGTTCAACCATGTCTTTTGAAACTATGGCTTACCCGAGGACATTGTATCCGACCAGGTTCCCAATTCATCTCAAGGGTTTGGAAATCCTTCTTCCAGCTCCTAGGTGTGTCAGTGAGTTTGCTACCAGCCTCAGTCCAGTGGGCTGTTGAAGCACAAGATACAGGAGATTGGCCGCTTTCCGAAGCCCTACTGCCACAACCACCAACACAGCTGGAGAAAGCTGCACAGCTGCTGCACAGCTGCAACAACACAGCTGCACAAAACTCCCTCTGTCATGCCACCACTGGACTCAAACGCTTTCAGTGCATACTTAGCTTTCTGCAGCCCCTGTTTCCCTGGTCAGGAGAGCCTTTAGAGCAGGGGTCAGCAAGTAAGTTTGGCATCGGGCCAAAAAACAATTTCACCACTAGATGGCGGGCCAGAATTACCAGTGACAGACTGTTACAGTGTATTTTGTAACTGGTAGTGAGTTTTTACTCTGTATTAAATCCTATAGTACGACAGTCATTAGCAAAAACCACATTTATGTGGCGGTGTCCGGGTTTTACACTGGATAAATTAATAAAGCAGTAGTGACACGTAACCTGGCAAGTACCTTTATTCATCAACTTGCAACACAGACCGCCTTGCAAAAACACACATATGTGGGAGATGCGGAATGGATATAAATAATTAAAAAAATAAAGAGGACTTGAATAAGCCCATTAATGGTCATGCTCTTAACGAACTAAGTTTTATTTCCTCTTTACATATTATGAATAATAAATGTGTATCATATTAATTTGCTTGTTACACAATGGAGCCTAACTTATTGTACGGTAATAATTATTTGACGTAGCCTACTTTTACACTCAGAATTATTCCTTGGCATCCTCATGTACTAAACTGCATTTTTTAAAATTGTTTGCATGCTGGAGGTAAGTTATGCTATAAAGTCATGTGCAGAGTGATGTTAACATTTAAGCTAGCCGGTGAGAGAAAATGCCAGTATTATTTAACATTACATTACCCTGTTCAACGGAGGTTACGGTGCTGCTAGCTTGGGTAGTTGTACGCAGCGGATCAATAACACGGCATTCCTGCAATTTAGTACCATGGGTAGATATGTTTAAGCATGTTGCTTGTATTTGCACCCTTACACGAAATAACAGCCTTGCAGTTATTACAAACGGCATAATTTTAGTCTCATTTAGTAAAACAAAGCCAAGCTTTAGATCGTCTCTTCCTCTCCATGATTTCCTCCTTTGCTCAAATCGCTTTGAGGTCATGACGCACAGATGCATAGATGCCCAATAAAGGACAAAAGGGACAGTTGTGAGTTCACAGTCTGTATATATGGCTGGGACTCGTAGCAGGAGCATCGATAAGAGGACTCGTTAACGTCAAGGGCATACAATATCGATGGTTCATAAAACTTAGAACCGGTTCTCAAGTGGAACCGGTTTTCAAATAAAACTATAATATAAATCATATCAACTCATGTCTCATCTTTCACAGCTAAGTTAACTAGCGATATCGCTAGCTATTTTAGTCTGACGGACTCCAGTGGCCAACTAACATTACCATTACTAATTATAATGACCAAATACAACCAGAAACAAATGTTCAGTCTTGCTTGTGAAAGGTAATTCCCCGAGACCTGTTTTCAATTGTGCGGTTATTTGTACAGCCCCAAGCAGCACACAAAGCGGGCATTTTTCTCAATTCTCATTATGAGAGTTATGGTAAAGTTGCCCTCAGCAATATGGCAACGTCGTTGACGTACAATCCAGCGGCCAATAGGGCGATAATGTATTTATTATGTGTATGGTTGTGATGCTTGTCAGATCCAGATCTTCGTCCTTCAGATCTTAGTAACCGCAGTTTAATAAACCCGCTTCTGTGATACTGTAATTAATGTAAATCAAAGACCAAAAGTCAAAAAGAAAATTACTCAATTCTCTCGACTGAACTTTTGTAGCTTTTATAAGGATTAATCTACATTTAATTTATGCAGTAAGGACTCTAGTGTTTGATAACTTTATTCAATTTCTGTATATTTCCTACCGATTAGATCAAATATTTAAAATATACTGTCTTTATGTTGTTTCTACATTAATTCGGAGATTTGGCGTCCTGGAGTCTTCATCCGGAGGGTAAGCACGATATGCAGACTCCAGGGTAGTGCCGGCAGCTTGGGAGACCAGGGTGGAGCAGGATGTGCGGGCGGACAGGGCGGAGACTGCCGTTCGGGAGACCAGGGAGGATCGGTCTTCGTGGCCTTTCCGTGAGAGCCCGGCTTGGTTACTATGGCCGGGGACCCATATCCCCTCCCCCCAAATTTTCTTGGGTGGAGTTATGGGCTTACACTCAGGCTCAGGAATAGGTCTTGGGACAGGAATAGGCTCTGACGTGGTGGCGGCCAACTTGGCCGGAGACAAGGGCTCAGGCGTGGCGTGAAGAAGCTCTAGAAGGGTGGACTCGGCAGAACGAGGCTCTGGAAGGGCGGACTCGGCAGGACGCGACTCTGGAAGGGTGGACTCGGCGGGAAGGGTGGACTCGGCAGGACGAGACTCTGGAAGGGCGGACTCGGCAGGACGAGACTCTGGAAACGCGGACTCGGCAGAACAAGGCTCTGGAAAGACAGACTCGGCAGGACGAGGCTCTGGAAGGGCGGACTCGGCAGGACGAGACTCTGGAAGGGCGGACTCGGCAGGACGAGACTCTGGAAGGGCGGACTCGGCAGAACGAGGCTCTGGAAAGACGGACTCGGCAGGACGAGGCTCTGGAAGGGCGGACTCGGCAGGACGAGGCTCTGGAAAGACGGACGAGGCAGGACGAGACTCTGGAAGGGCGGACTCGGCAGGACGAGGCTCTGGAAGGGCGGACTCGGCAGGACGCGACTCTGGAAGGGTGGACTCGGCAGAACAAGGCTCTGGAAAGACGGACTCGGCAGGACGAGGCTCTGGAAGGGCGGACTCGGCAGGACGAGGCTCTGGAAAGACGGACGAGGCAGGACGAGACTCTGGAAGGGCGGACTCGGCAGGACGAGACTCTGGAAGGGCGGACTCGGCAGAACAAGGCTCTGGAAAGACGGACTCGGCAGGACGAGGCTCTGGAAGGGCGGACTCGGCAGGACGAGGCTCTGGAAGGGCGGACTCGGCAGGACGAGGCTCTGGAAGGGCGGACTCGGCAGGACGAGACTCTGGAAGGGCGGACTCGGCAGGACGAGACTCTGGAAGGGCGGACTCGGCAGAACAAGGCTCTGGAAAGACGGACTCGGCAGGACGAGACTCTGGAAGGGCGGACTCGGCAGGACGAGGCTCTGGAAGGGCGGACTCGGCAGGACGAGGCTCTGGAAGGGCGGACTCGGCAGGACGAGACTCTGGAAGGGTGGACTCGGCAGAACAAGGCTCTGGAAAGACGGACTCGGCAGGACGAGGCTCTGGAAGGGCGGACTCGGCAGGACGAGGCTCTGGAAAGACGGACGAGGCAGGACGAGACTCTGGAAGGGCGGACTCGGCAGGACGAGACTCTGGAAGGGCGGACTCGGCAGAACAAGGCTCTGGAAAGACGGACTCGGCAGGACGAGGCTCTGGAAGGGCGGACTCGGCAGGACGAGGCTCTGGAAGGGCGGACTCGGCAGGACGAGGCTCTGGAAGGGCGGACTCGGCAGGACGAGACTCTGGAAGGGCGGACTCGGCAGGATGAGACTCTGGAAGGGCGGACTCCGGCTGAGGGACGGGGGACTCTGGAAGGGCGGACGAGGCAGGATGAGACTCTGGAAGGGCGACAGCGATGATCTGGAAGGGGACGAGGCAGGATGAGACTCTGGAAGGGCGGACGAGGCAGGATGAGACTCTGGAAGGGCGGACGAGGCAGGACGAGACTCTGGAAGGGCGGACGAGGCAGGATGAGACTCTGGAAGGGCGCGCGGACGAGACTGAGGCGGACGAGGCAGGATGAACTCTGGAAGGCGGACGAGGCAGGACGAGCTCTGGAAGGCGGACGAGGCAGGACGAGACTCTGGAGGGAGAGGCGGCGGAGGGGCAGGCGAGGGCTCTGGAAGGGCGGACCTTTTTTGGTTTTGGTTTGTTTTTTTAATGGTTTTCATTTCATAGTTAAAAAAAACCTTTTTGCCAACATGAGGTCTCATTTTTACATCAATGCAAAACTAGGGTACGCAGATTAAGACAACTATTCATCAGCATGCATTTATTAATTCCATGTTGTAAAAAAAAAAAAAAAAGGTGCAACCAAATCATGTGCTGGTGTGACCAACTGAGAAAGTCCCAATTACCTTTGTTTATTCTGTGGTGGAAACAAAAAACAGAATTGCGAGATGTAAACTTAGAAATTTGGCAGAATCAGAATTATAAAAACTCTATAATTATGGAGAAAAATGGCTGAATTGTAAGATATAAATCACAATTGTCAAGTCACTTTCTTTTATATAGCGCTTTTAACAATATGGACTGTTTAAAAGCAGCTTTACTGTGATAATAGGAAATTAAAGTAACAGAGATTGTTTTGGCTTTACAGCAGCTCTAGAATAAAGTTACTGTCAGCTAAAGTTAGTTTTTGATTGAATTGATTTTTTATTTTATTTTACTTATGTTGGAAATAAGCTTCCACTGGTTTGGAATGACATGAGTGCAGGTAAAATATTATTATTTTTAACTTTTGGGTGAACTGTTCCTTTATTAACAGCATTTACTAAATATGGACTAACTGCCTCAATAAATAAAAAACAGTGGTTGTTAGTTGAAGCTCACTGACAGACAGGGATACCTATATCACCAAAGACAGTAAGTTATGAGCTGCACAAAGCTGGAATTCATGACATGCACCACAGCCATTTGGAAACTGCCTGTTTTCAAGGCTAAAGCATGACAATACCGACAGTAACCTTTTGCAAGCTGTGCTTCCACTGATGCGAGCAGCCCACATAACCAGTGTCAACAGTAGGAAATCCATAATTGTGTGGGCAGCTACTGTACTGTACAGTATATGGTGGGAGTCATTAGATTGGATCGAGTCATTTTGTAGGACCAGGTTCATCTTCTTGTTCTATGATGTCCTTTTTTATTTAAAGATGTGAGGGAGGCTCCTTCAATAAGAGTAATCACACTTAATCAGCGTTCAAGCTTATGGTACATTTAAACTATGTTTGAAACAAACACAATTTCCACATCAAATTTCACATCAAGAGTGGATGAATATGAGTGTGGTTCTGTCCTAAATCACTGGCACACATCCTCCCCTTGTGGCTTCTTTTGGTACTGTCAAATAATAATGACAAATTGTTCATTTTTGAAGAGAATACCAAACACATCTGTATAAATCAATGTTTACTGCCATAAGACTTCTAAACAGTGTGGGAAAAAAATACAAAAAATGTATTTAAAATACATTTATTTTATGCTAAGTATACTATAAATAATACTATAAAAATACATTTTACTTAATCTAAATACCATGCAATTGTACCTTTGGTATACTAAATTTATATACCTAAAGTCTACTAAATTGGAATGACTAATTTTGTACTTTATGCACTAGTTATTTAGAAATAGTGCTGAGGTCCAACTAAAGATATAAGTACATTTTATTGTGCTAAAATGGAACTATTGCAAGAATACTTTCATTTGACAACTGATATTATACAGTGATCATACTATAATAGTGATATTAAAACACAATTTAGGCTTAACAAGAAGAAATGTGCATTGTGCAATAAAGTACTCCAAATAAAGTTTGATTATAATATTTATATCAGTAATTCTGATTACTGATTAAGTAAATATGTCAATAGATTTGTATACAAATTTATTTTGTTTAAATGTCATGTATTTTAAATACATTTTGGTATAGGTTTTTTTCACTAGGGTAAACCCAATAACCGAGTTACCCAAGACTTAAATGTATTAAAATATACTTGAAATTCAAGTAGTATGTTTATATTACTGTACATTTGAATTCCATATGCTGATTTGAAGTGTATTAAAAATACAGTGAATTGCATTTTAATATATTTCTACAAAGTATACTAGAAGTACTTTGGTAATAAATATTCATAAGCTTTTAAGAAATATGCTTAACACAAGCAGTGTTTTATTTAAAAAACATACTTCTATATTTACTTGGTGTAGGAACATAGCAAAATGATTTAGATTTTAGTGGGTTTAAACAAGTATACAAACTTTATAACCATGGCTTTCTGCAATATATTTTAAATATTTATGTAATGAACATGTAAAAGTATATGCTACATAAACGGCTGTTGTCCGTAAAATCTTTATTAATCTTGTAATAGGCTACTATTGAAATTCCAACAAGGATTTCATCATCATACTATTTGAAGTGCATCATAAATCAATTTTCCGAAGATATGTTTAAAATCCCTGTATTAACTTGTGTTTAAACACGATTGGCCGGATTCATAGATCACTTGTGTTTCGTGTTTATTCTGATACCTTCAGTTCCACTAATGCTCACCAATCCGATTTTTTCAAGCTTAGTTTGAGTTCTCACGCGTCAAGCAGGTTCGGTTGAGCTTCTGTTTATGTTCACTGATCAATGTTTATATGTGAATAAAAGCCTAAATTCAATGTGTTCATCATATAAAGCAATTGAGTCTCTTCAGACAATTTGGACTAAACCGCTCAATTCTTATGGATTAGTTTTATGATCTCTTTATTAACTTTTTGAAGCGACAAAGTGTCAGTTAGTAGCTATCAATGGAGGGACAGAAATCTCTCATCTCACATCTCTCAAAGATCTTCATTTGTGTTCTAAAGATGAATGAAATTCTTATGTGTTTGGAATGATGTGAGGATGAGTAATTAATGATTGAATTTTTCTTTTTGGCTGAACTAACACTTTAATGTATATATATATTTCAATTTTTCAATTTCGGTTCAGTGCTTTAAAATTGTGGGTCTAGTTGGGAATCATTGTTTCAGAAAAATCTCTTTTCTTGATGCTATTCACCCAGTTGAAATCATTATTTAAACCCCAGAATTCCCAGTCTTTATCTCTCCCGGTAAACTAGCAGAAGAGATATACATTGAAGCTACGTAGGTAGTAAAATATCTGCTCTGTGTCAGAGAGCTCACCAGTAACAGATGATATTTTTTACAAGGATTTTATGACAGTCAAGACAAACAGACAGACTGCATCATCCTTCCTGATTCACATTAGTGGCTGAGAGCTTGACTGTGCTTTTCCATACATTTGTAGGAGTGGCAGCTTTTCTCGCTGTGCCACAAATGGGTTTTCCAACAGCCCAGAACCCAATCCAACTGTGGAAAACAAACAGCCAAAGGCGCCCAAAGAGGAAGAGTCTGCGCTGCGTGTTTGAATCACTCGCCCTCTGTGAAACCTCATTGTTGCTACCGTTTCACGGAAAGTCAAACAGTCTAAATGTATAATTACAATCTGCAGTGTGATTTGTAGTGCGTTATTTCTGTATACTGTCAGAAAAACTGCTGACATCATTTATAGTCGCCACCATTGTTTCGTAAAAACTGGTTACACTATAAACGCAGTTAGATCAACCGCTATTTATCTGTGTGTGCGTTTTGACCCTAAACAAACCAGAGACTCAAAGTATCATTTTGACTGCTGGTGGTTAGACTGTTTATGCTGACACTGGGTGAGTGAGAAAGCTTTCACATTTAATATTAAGTTTGTTATCCACAATTACAGTTTCTTCATTTTCAAGCTTTTTAAATAAGTCTCTTATGCTCCCCAATACTGCATTCATTTGATCAAAATACTGTAAAAATGTTTTGAAATATTATTACAGCTGTTTTCTGTTTTTAATATATTTTAAAATGTAATTTCCTGTGTTTAAAGCTGAATTTTCAGCATCATTACTGTGTCACATGATCCTTCAGAAATCATTCTAAAATGAAGATTTGCTGCTTAAGAGACATTTATGAATATTATCAGTGTTGAAAATCTTTTTTAACTCATCAGTAATCACGCCACCGGCCTCGTGTCGCTTTCTCAAGGCCCTCGTCCCCGTCCCGCTCGCCACACACCCCCATCGCCCCTCGCAGGCCGGGGGTACCGACATGCATGTGTATTTCTTTCACTTAATCATTTTTCAGGTATTTTCACTGTTTCAGTAGCTTTAGGCTCTCAAGCTAATCGCTCTGCTGTGGGTCATGCCTAACATTTACTTTTAGCAGTGACAATATTCACAATACAGCACAGGCTATACCTACTGCTTAAATAAAGAGATAGATAGTAGTGCTTACCAAAACAGCTTGCGATAAAGAGTATTAAAGGTAATTTTCCCCTTAATTTCACCCAAAGCGCTTTATTTTTTTTTCATAATTTTGATGAAAGTCAAGTCGACGTCGACTAGTCGCCAATGACGTCATTGATGAACAAATACTGAACCTCGAACGCGGGTTGGCATATGACACAGCACTAAGTACATAACAGCTCTTTTGTTTATTTTTTAAAAAAGGTTTTCAGTTTATCTTTGGGATTAGGCTACATATGATTGCATTACATTAGTGTGTGAGAGAGAGAGAGAGAGCGATCGTGTGTGAATTGCACCTGACAGCGTCTCTCCCCTAGCCTGGTAATACCAGACTCTGCTACTTCACTTTGCTTCGTAGACAGAGTCTGGATTGACATAATTGAAAAGTGTTTTCTTTCTCACAGGGGGGGCTTGTCTGAAGTATAAAATCATTGGTTACCCGTAAGCCAATCACATAACGTTTGGTTATGACGTGTGTTATGCGCCAGCTCAGCCGCATCGAACTTCCACTGTAAACAAATGTATGATGCGAAAACTAAACCATCGAGCGAAATACCGGAGTGAACATGGCTTTAAACGACTTTTGCAGATTATGCGAAGTTAATCTACGCATCCACGGTACAATCAGGGCCTCTAAACTGATATTTGACAGTAGAGAGAAACAAAAAAATATTTGCAGCCAACTGTCAAAGTTAGGATTAGTTCTGTCAAACACAGCAGCTCTTTGTTCATCTCGAGTCTGTCGGAAATGCTGCAACTTAATTGTAAGATTACAGCATGACATGGCAATATTTAAGACCTGGAAAAGAAAGGAGACACTGGCCTGTCAAAAGGCTCCCCAGTTTCTCGCTGACGATCGACAATAGTTGATAAATTAAACTTTTCCCAAAGGGAGTAGGGCCACAACATCACCTCCATTCAAAATGTTTAATACACACTCTTCTTGTTCGGGCTTCAGTTTCGCTAATGCCGGGAATATTCTCCACAACAGAGCGAATTGCATCTGCGTCTCCATATCCGCGGTCGTTTTCGATTTCCCTGACCTAATCTTAAACTTCTTAAGTGCTGCTACTGCTTAGCGACTACGTCACGGCTTTCAGCCCGCCCTCTGTTCGTTGATTGGCCCGGCTGTTTTCAGGCTGGAGGAAAACGGATAGATAGGCCGCTGTCTCAAGCCCCGTTCACACTACACGCGACTTTGTCGCTGCAGGTCGCCAGTGGCTGCAATGGAGGGCGTTCCCACTACTGGTTGCCTAGTAATGTTTGTGAGTGACATTCCCGGATGTTACTCTACGTTAGACGACAAATACGTTTTCTTGACGCTACAAACACACATTTTGGAAGGAAATGTCTAAATATAAATGGAATCAGTACATAAATTGCAAATATTAAAGATGAACGAGAAACAGTGAGTGTTCTTTGCCATCGCGGCTATTTAACTGCAGCAAACGGGCAAATACCGGTCTATCTGGGTTCCCGAAACCATCCAGGCACGGAGTCAGTACGGTGAATACCACTGTATGTACACGGAGATATATCATACATTATAGGACAGTTTCTGACTGCTAAAATGAGCTTCTCGTTCAACTTGCCTCGGTCAGACTCAGCTCTGAAGAGTGACGCGCTCCACTGACTTGACTCCTATTGGTTGTCGCTCCCGAAAGTCGCTCTTCATTTGCATAAAGTTAAACAGATCTCAACTTTGTCACGCGACAGACACGCCCCATCCAGTCGCCAACGGTCGCGACCGCGCGTGTCGCCGGAAGTCGCCCGCTCACCATTGAAATTAATGGTATCGCGTCGCTTGGTCGCGTGTAGTGTGAACGGGGCTTCAGACTGAGTACAGAAGCGAAATGAAATTGAGCGGAAGTACGAATCTCTCCCCGGCAAACATTGGTCCGACGGCAACGTCGTGTGTGTCCCTCTCCCTGGCAAAATAGTCGCGGAAGGACGGCATAAATCGGTAAAAGAAAAATAACTGCAACACAGAACAGATAACGTCAAAGACGTCCGTTCAAATTTCATTTTGGAACTTGGAACCATTTCAATCGCGTTTTCAACGTGCAAATGTTCGCTGGGTCTACTTATAGTGAAGCTGTGGATTTTAGTTACTAATAAATGCTAGATCTTTTCAGATTCCAAGCTATTTTATTGATAAATCTCAGAACAATGTAGGCCTTCACCTGAAACGTGTGTGTGCGCATAATGAAGCAGAAGTTTAGAACGACAGTTTACCTGTACAATAAGCTGTGTAAAACGTGCATTCGTTGAACGATCAATTTTGATCATCCAGATGGTATAATCAAACATATCTAGCAGAGTGCTCTGAGAGTATGCATTTATTTGTCATTTTAACTGAAACAGAGCGTAAAAGTGGACTTAGTCTTATCCATAGACTGTAAAAAAGATGGACGACGCCCCTTCGGTCTTTTCCATTGGAGGGAACTGAAGCCGTCAGAGTCCCGATATGGCGCTGACATATTGGAACTTGAGTCTGCGCAGTAGCGTTTTCGGGACCAGTCATGCGCAGTCGTGAGCAGGAAGTAAAGCCGCGAAATCAAGGCCCCGCCCCCACTCGCGTTGAATCAGTCGCAAGCACACGCCCTGCACTTTTCTTAAGTGGCCTTGTCTGCTCCGTTCCTCTCTAATGATGTCTGCTGATTGCAGTACCTCGTTAAAATAAGGTAAATACAACTACTAACCACATAGTAAACATTATGAAAAAAAGTCCGTTGGTGCT
This sequence comes from Chrosomus eos, assembly GCA_036326025.1. NCBI lineage: Eukaryota > Metazoa > Chordata > Actinopteri > Cypriniformes > Leuciscidae > Chrosomus > Chrosomus eos. The sequence goes on from CM070833.1 coordinate 33,340,823, forward strand.
TCAGTGACTACTTCGCACAGAGAACCTGTCAATCACAGCTGTCAATCATGATGTCACAGCACCGTTTTTATAGCATCAAATAACTAACTAAAAACTAACTTATTTTAAAAACAAACATGAGAAATTACATCAACGTGATATAAACTACAGTAAATGACCGAAACTATCTTTAGAAAAAAATATATGTGATGTGTAATTTAATTACGTCCCGTTGAATAACATGGGGAGGCGGGGCTTATGACCTATACTAGGACCGGTCACCGGGGGGCGATCGAGACGTTTTGGCTTCACTTTTGAGGGCTTGTGCGGCACGCTTGGTCTTATCCTGTTGCGCCGTCTATAGGCCATGATCAGACGTCATGACAGACTATTAAAGTCGACTAGTCTGTTTTACAGTCTATGGTTCAACCCCACACTAATCTCCATGTAGCAATTAGGAGTTAAGTGTTCAAGTGCTCAATGGTGATAAGGCTCTCAGTAACTCTGCACTTCATAGGATCAAACCTGAGATGTTTATATAATAGCCAAGAGGAAATTTCACCAGGGAAATTTATTTCCTACTGGTGAAATTTGCAATCTTTTTTCTACAATCAGTTTCCTTTTCAGGTTCTGTCTGATTTACATATAAAATCCTCCTGGAAACATCAATGAAATTAGATTCATATTTCAGCCACCTTTCTTTGTCTACACAGAGGCATGTTCCCTGTTCATGTGGATTTGTAGGGATTTGCTTGCATTTGTGTAGGCAGCTTCATGGCCACACAAGTCCGCAGGTGTTCTGAAAATGAATCATGCAGGGTTGGTGGTTTGAAGTCATTGAAGTCTCTCCTCTTTGCTTGAAATGCAAATGTTTGCCTCCCCAGCTCTTCAATACAAGCCAGCAGGAGGTCTGAGGCGAGCAGACCATGACCCCTTTAAAAGCACATGCTTTGTGCCGGCTGTTCTGAGGTCAGCTGTCTGCTTTAGTGATAGAGCGGTTCAGCATTAGTATTCACCTGATACCTATCAGATGAAGGACCTCACATCTGGGGGAAACAACTAAGACAACGGCACCACACGGACGGATGTGTTTCCTCAGTGAATCGATTTTTCCTTTAAACGTTGTGTTAGACCCAAACAGTGTGGGAAAAAGTTTTTTTATTTATCTGCTCGGTTTATCACCACTTCTCTAAGGTGAGAGAAAGAAGATCGTAGTGACATGGTCAGATTACTGATGTGTGACTAAACTGGGATAAGAGGGGAGAAGGGAGGAAGAGAAATCAGAATACTTTGTTTATTAACTGTAATCTGCACACAGGAGTCAGTGTTTCTCAGTGACTGTTTGCCAGGTCTCTGTACACACTCATTGATGAGACAATTAACCACACAAACACTCTGCACACTTGAAGCCCCCTTGGCCATGAGGCGTACAGCACCCTTGACTGCCATCTGCTGCTGAGTTATCTCCCTGACATATTGTGTTCAGGCTCTGTTTGAATCTTATTTGAATGCCATGTGTTAAATTCTTTTCTTTTGGATAAGGATATGGATAAGCAAATTAACAATATTGCCTTTGATCATACATTTTTTAAACAACTGAGAAAACAGTGATCAAACTACATTATATTAAACCCCCCCTGTCAGTTTAGAATACATATTGCATCACCATATGTGTCAAATTGGACGACTACATGGACTCAGAATGAGTTGTTTGTGCATAAAAAATGCCCGTCAAAACCAACACATGTTGAATGATGTTCAGTAACCAGGATAGTTTTTCAGTTGGATTGGTGTTTATTCTCTTTAGCATGCAGTGATGTATTTTGATATGCCGAATGAAGAACACATATAGACTCCCATTCATTATTGTATTATGCACGTTATTGTCTCTGACAGACAGCATGTGGAAGCTGCTCAGGCCACCGTTTCTCCCTCTTCTTGGAAAGCAATGACGCATTCAAAACATCCGGTTGTGTGGGTTTTCAGGAAATGCGTGTACTTGCTGGACCTCTGCTTCTCATAAATACTATATTGCATTGTGCACGTTATTTTTTGACAGACATCGATTTTGTGATATTCAAATGATGTGGAAGATTAAAAAACAGAGGGATCGTAAGGTATAATTATTTATTTCTTAGCCAGCAACTATTCAGTGAAGAGATTGATGACCATGAGTGTGTTATGTCAATGTTTTAACTTTAATATTCCGACAGCCATGCAACCTCATTTTTTTGATCGACGTGATAACATGCATAAGGGGTTAACTATGTTTGATTTTTGGGTAATTATTCAATTCAAAAATGCTTTTTGCGTAGTTCATTACTTATTTTATGTGATGAAGTTTCTTTTGTAGTTGAAATAAACTCTGAGACTGGCATGTTTGGCTTGTCAAAATGTTACATTCATCTGTTGCAAATCCGTTGACTTGAAAATCAAGCTAATAAAGTCCCATTTTTTAAGAATGTAACAAATTTTTACAATAAAACAAATTCCAGGGCGTTTACTAATTTTTAAGATTTTTACATAACATTTCCTGGTTTTCATGACCATGGAAACTCTGTCAAAATGTAATCAAGAGTTTGTAAAGGGTTTAGTGGGTAATAGATGTGTCAACATTCTCATACTGAAAGAGTTGTTACCTGTAGCAGAAGAGCCTCTTTTCAATATTATTAACTCGTCTTTATCTCTAGGTCATGTACCAAGACCGTTCAAGTTGGCAGTTATTAAGCCTCTCACTAAGAAATCACAATTAGATGCAAATGAATTAGCAAATTACAGACCCATTTCAAATCTTCCATTTATGTCTAAAATACTATAAAAAGTCGTATCCGCCTAATTGTGCTCCTCCTTGCAAATAATTGTTATTCAGTTTGGATTCAAGCCCCATCATATCACAGAAACTGTGCTCGTTAAAATTACAAATTACTTACTTCTAGTTTCTGACCAAGGCTGTATCTCAATACTAGTTTTACTTGATGTTAGTGCTGCGTTCGGCACTATAGATCATAACAATTCTTTGATCGACTAGATAATTTCACTGGTATTCAGAGACAGGCACTAAGGTGGTTTAGATCCTATCAGATCGTTTTCTCTTTTTAAACAGGGAAAAATATAAGATAGTGTCAGTAAATTATGGAGTACCACAAGGGTCTGTGTTAGGCCCTCTGCTATTTTTAATATAAATGCGACCACTTGGTAATATTATAAGAAAACATGGAATTAGTTTCCACTGTTATGCTGATGATACTCAGTTATTTCATCACAACCAGATGAAATCTCTAAATTATCCAAGTTGACAAGAGTGTGTAAATGATATAAATGATTGGATGACCTGTAATATTACTGAGGTAAAGACTGAGGTATTACTTATTGAAACCTGTACACAGAATACAATTTGCATCTACTTCATCCTCTATAGTAGACCTGGGCGTTATATTAGACAGCAACTTGTCTTTCGAAAATCATATTTTATATGTGATAAAAACAGCCTCCTTCCACATCAGAAACAAACATTGCTAAGCTCCGGAATATGCTAACGGTTTCTGATGCAGAGAAGTTATGCATTCAAGACCTCTAACTGTAATGCATTACTAGCTGGTTGTCCTGCATCCTCAAAAAACAAGCAACAATCAGTCCAAAATGCAGCGCTAGATTTCTTACCAGGTCAAGAAAATATTATTATATAACCCCAATTTCACATCTCTACACTGGTTACCTTTTAAGTTCTGTGTCAATTATGAAGTTACTGACCTGTAAGGCCCTAAATGATTTAACTCCTCTGATCTTCTATCACCCTACAATCCATCACGCTCTTTAAGGCCACAAAAACTCTGGGTTTCCGTAGTAGAATATCTAAGTCTACCAAAGGAGGGAGAGCGGTTTCACATTTGGCTCCGGAATAGCCTATAATGTTCGGGCTCAGACTCAATCTCCCAGTTTAAATCTTAAAGACACATCTTTTCAGCCAAGCATTCACATAATGCATCTCATAACCTTATACCCCAGTTATAGATCAAATGCACATATGACTATCTGCTTAATGTTACGCCAATTACTTTCCATTTGTTTTTCTGTTTTTTTCCCGGGATGACCATCCTGTGGTAACTAGAGAGTACGTCAGCTCCAGTTCGGATCCAGTCAGTCTCTTATCAGGACCTCAGATGACCAACACCTGTGAAGATTTACTTCTGATGAAGCAAACTCTGAATCAACATGCACCAATGCTACATTTTCCTATAGGCCTATCCATTTTGTTAACAACATGTATTCATTATTTCAATGAGCTCATTGTTTCTGCCTTAAATTAATACATTGTTAGCTAACTGTGTGATTGCTAGATACATTTCTGAAATACATAACTTGGACACAGTCACCTAATAACAGATCACTGTAAATTGTAATAGACTGCTTTCTGTAAAGCTGCTTTGAAACGATGTAGGATATTGTGAAACGCTCTATAGACCTACAAATAATTTTAAGTTGAATTTATTTTTATTGTATTCATTTTTGTATTAATTTCATTATGTAGGGTAGGGTCGTAGAGATACAGCCTAGTTCAGTTTAACACAACCTGACATTGACTCTCTACACTTTTCATGCTATGGATTTGATTTTGTTATGGTAAGTTAGGCCTAGGATATTTTCTGGACGTTTGATGCACTGGAGCGTGTCTATGTTAGCCTATGGTAGGCTACCAACATTACAGATATCATGAAAGTAAAAGTATTAGGCTAAGTAAATAAAAAAAAAAACACACATTTAGCCAACCATTATTTTATTTACTAGGCTGCCAGTATCAACTTCTGAAAACTAGATCATAGACCCGAGATCTTAAGTGTATGTTCCCAAATGATAGAGCCGAGTAACATCGCTCTCCTCCTCTTCTCTGATCCCATTCCCAGCAGCATTCCAGCACTCCAGGACGAACGATCAGCGAACGCGTCGCGTCGGGATTCCTGAGGATTACCCGGCGTGCCCCGCGGGAAAGATGGCGCTGAACGGGAGAAGATGGAGATAAACTTTATCTGAAATCTGTAAGAGCTGTTATCCACAGCTGCGATCCCCGGTAACACTTCAACTCCTCAACGAGAGATCCCGGCGAGAGGACGCGGGATCGGCGATCGCTAGTGACGGCGCGAGTGGAGATATCAGCGGCCGTTAGCAAGTGTGTGTGTGTGTTAGCCAGCGAGGAGAAGAAGAAGGGAAAGCGGGCAAAGTTTATTCAGTTTGAGCAAGAAGTCTAGACTGATCTACACCAAACTCTGGGGTTAACTGCGGAAAATCACTAGTGGCAGGTAAGAAGTTCATGAATTTATACCTTCGTAACAGTAGTTAATTTAGGTAATGTAGCTACTATCAAATCTCATTTTTATATATTGTTGATATGCGGCCAGTCACCGTTGAGATGAACTGATAAACACACCCTGTAGTGCTGTTTTTAATCTCAACATTAAATCAGACCTCTGAAATGCTTCTCGATCAACATATCCTCAGGCCACTGATCGATTAGCAGATTAGAGAAGGTTACTAATCTGAAAAGTGTCGATGTCAGGTGTTTTACGCGAATTATTTATTCGGTGGAGTGTGTCATGGCCATTGGCAGGCGAATAACCCTTCGGCAATGCTGTCTGTGTAAGGTGTCTCCTCCATTCACATGGTTCGTGATTTAAATATACATATATTTAATTCTTTAATGCATTTTTGCGTTCTTATCACAGATGTACTCATATTATTACTACCAGATCCGGTTGTGCAACCGATCCTGTTACGTTTAGCGGGTTGATCTATGCTGGTGATTATGTCCTAAACCGATGGGGATTAACATTTTATTCACGTGTCCTGACATGAAACAGTATAACTTCGTGGAATGCTACTGGGAAGAAAAAACGATGCCATATTTCGACGAATACTCTGAGTTTATGCTGAAATAACTCGTGGAGTCCATCATGGACACAGAACAGGTAACGAACGCTTGAAACCAAACCTGCGGTTATTTACCAACCCTCCGGCTGTCACGAGCCTGACATCTTGTTTCACCATTAATTGTCATACAGATAATTGCGTTTAACGATTTAATTGTCTATTTAGTTAATTTCGCTTGCTTGTTAATGACACACACACACACACACACACACACACACACACACACACACACACACACACACACACACACACACACCACACACAACACACACCCCTTAGGAAGAAATAATTTATTCACATGGAACATGGATTCGCCTGATACATTCTATGATTTCATTTAAGGCTTTGTAAACAAATACCATTTTGCTCAGATGAATAACATAATGATTTTAAGTTATAACAGTTTCAAATATTTCTCCTTTTCTTCCACTTGGGTTCTACTTTAAACTCATTTGAATGTCTTTTGCAACACAGCCAACCTATGTATGATATTTTATTAGAAAAGTATTTCTGGCTTAAATTGTTTACTTTGTTATTTTAAAGGGATAGTGCACCCACACATGTATTGTAGTTCCAAACCCATAAGACATCTTCTAAATGTTTCACAGTGTTTATAAATAAAGATCATAAAATAATCCAAGTCTACTGAAGAGACACGATCGCTTTATCTGATGAGCAAATTTAATTTAGGCATTTGTTCACATAAACATTGATCAGGAAATATGGTAAACGAAATGCACTTGATTGACCCTTTAAGGTAGTTTGAGCTATAATGGTCAAAAAACATTTTCCATTACATAGCCTTGGCCTAAACATTAAAATGAATTGAAACTAGAGAGCTTTGCATTCACATGTAGACTTAAGCATGTAATGTTAACTGACGCAAACTTGCAATCTATGCAATAATGTTCAGTTTTCCCTTTAAATCACCTGCAGTTTCTAACGTAATGCACAGGCCTATTTGAGCTGTAGTGTTGCTATAAGGCCGGAGCATCACTAATCCAGCTCTGTGTAAAGTAGATCAGCATCCTAATGTCATTGACTTCTCTGGCACTGTCTCAAACCTAGTGAGCTGCCTACCTAGACAGCATGTTTCGGGCAGTGTAGGGTTGTGTCTGAGTAATTCATCGCTGGGAACACTGTGCACAGAAGTGAATGGACAAGACTCTTCTTTTTGCAAAAAACCTCAGAGAGTACCATGGTACTTTCGGTCCTCTCTTTGTTAGTGTAGGCATCTCACTAGTGTGAGACGAAGAGTGTGTGTTGGATGCCTCTCAGGGGAGGCTGAATAAACTGCAGTGTTTCAGTGTGTAATGCTTGCTTGATATGACAGCCTAACTTCTCCCTTTTCATTGAGTGCACTTAAAGTGAGTTGATAAGTCATACATGCCTCAGCCATTACTTACAGATGGGTTGTGTCGATAAACAATTAGTAAAGTGCCGTTTGTTAAGAGCTGAACATGTTGCTGATTAGGGCTAAATGTGTGGTCTTTATTGGGATTGTACAATTTACTAATTCAATGCAAATAAATAAGTATTTCAGTTTATTGCAAATTTCAGCTATTAAGTCAATCCTGAGTAACCGATTATTGGCGTTATGGCTCCAAAATATAAATGTGGTGTTGTTACTGTTGTAATGCACCGGAAATATAAAGTTTTCATTTAGCCAAAAACAAAAATAAATAAATAAATAATCGGAAGATGTTGCGCCTAAAGATCATTACCGTTAATGACCCTGGCTGAGCGCTTTTGAGAAACATACATTTACAGAAATCTGTTGTTAGTTTAAAAGCCCAAAGTATAATATAATGAAAATAATAATAATTCTAATAATTGTATTTTAATATGCAGCTAAACTCAGCTCCAAAAATGGATGCAAATTAAATTGGGGTTTAATGAAACGGCTCTAACAATCTGATTTTATGCCTTTTTTTTGCGCTGATGTTGCGCCTAAAGATCATTACCGTAAACGACCCGAGCGCTTGTGTTGTGAACCGCTTTGTTGTTTTGATGCTCTGCTCACTTTAAACTGTAGAAACGGTGCAATTATGTCCCGCGGTCCAGAACCAAAGCTGTTTCAATCCCACTGATTTAGTGTCGTGTTCGCAGCTGATACATTAAACCAGTTGTAGTAAAGATCTTCTGCAATGAACCACCTATATATTTTAGCCGAAAAAATTTGACATATTTGCTCTAGGGTTTTGTTCACTGTGATTTCCGATGTGTTTTACTTTCTGTTGTGTGCATGAAGTAGACACTGACATGGTTAAAACTCATCATTATAGAAGCTATGGTTTAGCAAAACTATTATTTTTTGCAGTTTTGGCCAAATATATTTGGTTGCTGGAATGTCTGTGCATTATTAGTGGGTTATTGCAGCTGATGGTGTTTATTGATGTCCAATGATCTATCATAGGCTATTCAATAAACTCACCCGTGCTGATGCAGTAGATTCAGGGGTGAAAGGTCAGTGACCTCCTCTCCCATGTGTGTTGTCGGTACACTTGAAATCATCATCTGAGCCGTTGTTTGCACCTCACACACACACACACCGCTGGACTCTTTAAGGCAGATTTGTGCTAGGTGGTGTCGTATGATAGCGCACCCCCCGTGGAGCTTTATCAATTAGGAAACAGCCAGTGTGAAAATGTTTGGGGAGGGATTTGTTGAAAGATTACTCTGTCAAGTGCCGCTGCATGTAGCTGGGCTTAGCTGAAGAGATAGAGGTTTTGTGGCGTCTCGAGTGTTTAATTGGGAAAATAGGTGTCTGAGAGTCGGATAATTGTCGGACGATGGATGCCGTCGAGTCTTTTTCCATTAAGTAAGCCGTAATGATCAGAGGCGGTTTCACTGAGGTTTTGTTTGGGAAAAAAAGTGTACAGGTGACCATCATAATGGGTTAAATAACGTTGATTACAGTTTTTTACTAAAATGCATTGTTTGGTCACATTGATAGTATTTTGCTACAATTTATCATTTTCTTTTAATATATGCTTTTTAAAAAATTTTTTTTGCAGATGATGACAGATAGGGCTACGTGATTAATTGAAATGAAACCAAAATCACTATATTGCTTGGTGTGATGATGATATTATTATTATTTTATGGCCATATTGGTATATAATAAAAAAAATCTGGCCATATTGTGCAGCCCTACAAGCACAGCAAACCTAGATAATTTTAAATCGCAATCACAATTTTTATCAGAAAAAAGCGCTATTATATTTTACCCAATTTGTGCAGCCCTAACTACAGAAACATACATTTACAGAAATCTGTTGTTAGTTTAAAAGCCCGAAGTATAATATGATGAAAATAATAATAATTGTATTTTAATATGCAGCTAAACTCAGCTCCAAAAATGATTGCAAATTAAAGTGGGTTTAATGAAACGGCTCTAACAATGTGATTTTATGCCTTTTTTTTTTGGCCCTGATATATAAGCAGCGGCAATATGAGAAAATGATCCTCATATTGCAGTTCAAATCAATAATATAATTGTCAAAAGAATTACAAATTTCTTTTTTTGGCCTGATTCTCGCATCCTTGTTCCAGATTGTTCCCTTCAACACACATACACTAATCATCTGTTTTTTTGCTTTTGCTTTAAATAAAGCTGTTGTGTTGTGACCTTGTCAGTCAAAATTGGTTTTAAATTTTAGATACACTTTATTCATCAGCGTTTAGGCCACACACTGCACAGCCTTTCACTCAGCAAAGCTACCAGACATTTTTAAAGCAAACATTTGAATGGGTTTATTAAGATAAGCTGAAGAGTTTTTTTCACTGTATTGGAAAGATGCACCCGTTATTTTCCTCAGAAATGCCAAGGCTTTTGCGTATTTTTACACTGCACAAGTTCTTATCTGGTTTTGGTGTTCTGTAATCTCATTCAAACCTGCATGAATGATCTTTCACCAGTGTTATTTCAAAGGTTGTGTATGTTCATGGTAGTAAGTAACATGTTATTCTTTGTACTACTTTGGTATCGTTCAGGACGAGAGGCTCCGATGCCCTTGAACGCAACAAGTTCTTTCTTCGAAATATTTGTAATACTTTAAAACCTCCATTTTGCCATCACTGATAAGATCGCGAGGACTTTTTGTGCCGAGAAACGACCTACATGTCGCAGTGTTTTGGAAGCTCCTCTGGAATTGGCTCAAATCTTTTTTTGAGAGTCGTGAGGATTGTGTGGAAACATTCCTTTGCTTGGCCGAGCTCCCAATGCTGGAGGAACGCTCCTCAGTTCTTGTGCAAATTTACCCTCCGCTCGCTTGCTCCCATTGTCAGCCTGTCAAGTCTGTTTTTATGTTTGTTGCTTGAATCCAATTATCCATGACCTGCTACATAGCCTGCACCTTTTCTCTGTGCCACAGACATAGGTTACTGATGCTTTCCTCCATCTGCCTCTTTCTGTTCTCTACCTTCATCAATTTTCAAACAGTGCTTGGAGAATCTCGCTTAAAGGTAATGAAATCACCCATTTGCTCGTAATGACCAAATAAGCAGCTGAAATGTCTCGTAAAGGTCAGTACTGTCCCGTGTACATGTTTTCAATTCCGAAATTCACCCTGAAATTAAATTCCTCTGCCTTAAATTTGCTTTTTCTGGACCTGGTGAACCTTAAAGAATGATTTATTTGTGTAGCGCTTTTCACAATATGGCGTTTCAAAGCTTTACAGAAAATGTATCTGCAGTGCAGGCTGCAATATTAATATTACATGTTTCTTAGAAATGCACATTTGACAGTAGCTTGAGTTAGGATGCAGATTTATATTTATGTTCATTAACAAAAATTGTATCAACTTCATTTTTAAAAGGTTTTTTTTAAAAGGTCATTTATTGTGTTTTATAATTATCCATCGCTCTTCCTTAGTTGCATACATTAACCACAGTTAAAACCACACATATAGCACCTCAGTACCATGGTAAAGTGTTAAACAGTAGCCTAAATAGGCCTACATTTAGTATAAATGCACAAATGCTATAGCTTATTCAAAAACGAATACTACTGTGATTTATATTGCTCATTTAATACATGTCTACAATAATGATATAATAAAAATCTGTATAAATATCCCACATTTCTGCCACAATACCATGGTGCAGTAGTTAGTGTTACTACAGTAAATCAACAGTAAATGATGATGATTTGTAGATTGAAAAGCCTTCTGACTGTATCGTTGCACACAGTGTTTCTCCTGTTTGTCTGCAATGCTTTAAACTAGTTTAAATCAGAGATATTTGTGTTCTTTGCTGAATTCAAGAGCTTCTTTAGTGGTCATGTGACCGAGACGATCAGCGAGTAAACGCATCTTCTCTGTTTTGTTTTGCTTTTGGCGCATAAACATTATATCGAACATTTATCAAACTCGTTATAATTTTATCGAGGGAAAATATATTGTGGTAATTATCGTTATTGTTATAATATATTTTGTATTCAGGGGTTTTTATGGTACTAAATTATACAGTATTTATCCATTTATTCACTTTTTGAGAAATAAAATGTCCAACTTAATCTGTCATAAATCTTTGCAGCACAGAGGTCTCTTTAAACGTTTGGCAGATTATTGCTGAAGTGCGAAAAGTTTAATAAAGTGAACTTTAAAAAAATTATAGAATTTTACATTTATTGTTATGAAAAATGCAAAAAAAGTTATAGAATTTTACGTTTATAACAAAAAAAACTAATTTTTATATGAAATATATATATTTCCTAAAACACGTTTTACTCTAAAACTGCGAGAAAGTTAAAGTAAAAGTTTTTTTCAAATTTGAGTTTGATATCTCAAAAAACTAGCTTTCAGTAAGATGTTGTTTGGGTGCAGTACCAAAAGTTTCCACTTGATGAAATTAGTTTCCTATTCATTTCCAATACGGTCATTTTTTACCTCACAATTGTGACCATTTTTTCCAGAGCCACTTAGGCCTAACCTTTTCGAATTATGTCCATGATTTTTTTTTTGTGTGTGTGTGTTTTCACACAGCAAGTGCCAAAACCTTTACCAACTTTTGTACCATTAAGTAAAAAATTCTAAAAAAAAAAAACAAAACGTAAACTTTATCGGCCAAAAATGACTTCATAGCACCAGAGGGTTAAAAAAATCGTTATCGAATCCTTAATAAATCAAGTATTTACACCCCTATTTCTCTGTATGATTAGGAGCACCGTTGGTAATGTTTTTCATACAATAGGAAGAAAACATGTTTCTTTTAACTTAGTTGCAGAAATATAGATATAGTTTGACAACAATTACATTTCTGCAGCTCTCAGACGTCACATGAAATCCCAATATAGCGTCTTCATAAAGTCAGACTGAAGTCAGTTCTTTATATGGACAACTGGGTTTCCAGTGAGCTCAAGTCTTCGTCATGTTCCTGTTCTTCCTCTCGTTTCTTCTCTTACCTGCACTTGTTTTGCCCGCGGTGTTGAGAGAAGCCGGGAGCAGTAATCCTCAGCGCACATTAGGCCTGACTGCACTACACACACACCAGCTGCTAGAGAGAGCTTAGCGCTCCAGATCTCACAATGCCAGGTGGCTGTAGCTTCACCACTAGAGTCATGAAGAGTGTCGTAGACCTCCAGACAACATCAGGTCCAAGCTGATCTACTTAATATAATTGTCTTTTCCTGCACTTCCTTGGGAACATCCTGATGTCATTTCATCTGAAGTGAGCCTCTGGTCATCAAGGACATTTCATAACGCTCCATATTTCAGCAGTTCTGTTTGCATGTCTGCAGCTTTACATGCCTTCCAGCTTGATTATTATGCATTGTTAAAGGGACAGTTCACCAAAAAAAAAATAGAAAGAAGGAAAATTCTGATTCACACGCTCTTGATTTGATTCTATATTGATTCTTTTGCATGTATATTTGGTACACATGTCCATTTTTCTTAAGTAAACTATACAGGGAAGCCTCTCAGTTGGTACATTACTAGAGTATTTAAAGTTGTTACTTTCACCTGTAGCATGTAAGGAATCCAAATCGTGATGCCGGTTGCTTTTGCGGCATTGCGGAAAGTCACACTGCAAAAACTGCCTTTTCTCTTCCAGTCCTTTCTTCAATACCTCACTTGTTTTTTCCTCCAGACATCAGCATTTTTACTATTTTTGTCCCCAATGGACATTTTCATGGAGCTATAACTAATATCTCTTGTTCCTGAGAACTACAAATTACCCTTTAGGAGTTGGGTTTTGTAAGCCTTGTCATTGACTGAAAGGTCATAGTGGTTTGGATACCTTTATATGAGATCGTATTTAGTTCACATGCATGGACAGAATGGCCTATTTCTGTCAGTGTTGCCCTGGAGCTTATGTTACAGGTACGTCTTAACTTATCCAGCTGACACAGTTGAGTATTGGCATTTCCATTAGTATGACAGCTTTCCTCCTCTTATAAAGAAACATGAAGATGACCGTAGTTGATACACACACTAAATAAAGTGCCTGGAGTTCAGATTTGTGCCAGAACACTGTTAACAGAATAGTTCACTTAAACATGAAAATATTTAAGAAAAAAACAAACAACTGCATCATATTTACTTCTTTATATTGAAACATTGCAGATGACTTTAAGTATAGTGTACATTTAGCGTTCATTGGTTCTTTTGAAGCTTGACGGTATATAAAAAGCTATACTTTCACTGAATTGACAACATGAGCTAGAACATTAGGCAAGTTTATTTATGTAGCACATTTCATACACAATAGTCTTTCAAAGTGTTTTACACAAAAAACGATTTCAAAATAAGAAAAGAGATGATTTAGTGCATGTGTATTCAGAATTTCTCCTATTATGTTTGATGAAAGAAAAAAATCAATAGATTCAGAGAACTAGGCTATGTGAAGGTGAGCAGACAATGACGTTTAGCCTATTTTGCCTGTTGCCTGAAGATTATTATGAGCGTTTCCAAGGTTGACTCAGGCTTGAGTGGTTCCTGGCAGTCGTGCTGATTGGATAATACGCCTGTGTGGACACACCCCCAGCCCACAGCAGTAGAAAATGAAATCACTCAGAGGAACTGAAAGAGCCGCCTCAGCAATAATCTGTCCTCCGCCCCACCCAGCGCTCGCAGCTGGAGTCCCATTACAACACAGCATAGCAATTACTGGCGGTTTCTAATGCAAGCAACATAGTAATGTATGTGATATATAAGAAAAAACAAAATCCTTTAACCGTAAATTTTTTAACAAGTCATTTTATACGGTACATTTACATGGCAAAACGCAAATTTGAATGTTGCAGTGTGATGATCGTACTTTTAAAGGTCAACCAAAGTCTCTGAAGTCTTTTGGTTTAAACATGTTCACACTGCGAGCGTCAGCTGAACGTGAATAGCACGTGTTTTATCGCTTCCCGTATCAATGAATGAGAGCGTTCACATCGGAAGTGTGACGGCCGAGCCTCTCGTTCATCAACATGGGCAGCGATAAAACCCGTGCTATTGCAGTGTGAAACCGCCGTTATAGACATAGCGGAATCGTTGTCATTCAGGATAAGATTGTGTGGGTGTTTGAATCGAGATTACAATCTTTTAACGATTAATTGTGCAGCTTTAGCCGATACTTAATAATTTACGCAAACGACTATTGGCCTACAGTTCTGTCAATTGTCCCGAGCATTGTTCACGTTGGCACTGGGCAGTCTATAGGGCTGTCACTTTTTATTCGATATTCGAATATGCATTCGAATATGACGTGAAATAACCGAAATCGAACTATAAATAAACTATCCGGTTTTTAAAGTGCCATGTTTTGTGCATTTTCTACAGTCTATCATTTGCCTTTTATTTATTGTTTGCCATATCATCCAGTAGCGGCCGCTCTAAACGTATTGTAGTGTCGGCCCATGAGTCCAAATCAAGCGAATAATAGCCAATATAGCCAGCTTGTTTTGAAAATGGAAGATAAAGACAAGACGAAAGAAACCGCGCTATAATTCCTGCCTATTACACACACACACACACACACACACACGACCCACAGAAAAGACGCGTGTAAGTATCGAGTACTTTTTCGGGTTTGAACAAACCATAACACACAAATGATGTCAAATGAATGTAAGAGCAGTCTTAAATTATTGAAATAAAGCCTTAAATGAACGTAGAGATTTGCGAGAAAATCCAAGGGTCAGATCGCGTCTCTGCAGCAACAACGGCTGGTCTTAAAGTGTCAAAGAACAAAGGTAAGTGAGTAAATTACTCACCCAGACCGGCGCCAGGAGGATTATTATACTGGTATGAATGTGTATATCATGAATCATGAATGTACTCCGCTATCTTTTAACACATCTCCGGCGAACGGCTTCTTCACGCAAAAGAAAAACTCTTCATGAAGCACAGTTAAATTCAGCGACCATATATGGCGTTTCCTGATGGATCGAGGTTGTTCATTAACTTTTACATTTTACTCGTAGATATTCGAATATATTCGAATATATTGCTTGATATTCGATATCCGTTCGAATGTGATTTTTCTCAAAAGTGACAGCCCTAGCAGTCTATATTGTTGAGTCTTGCTGTATTTATTTTGTTTTAGTAAGCATTTCATTATTTTAACCAAGAGAAAAACATTGGATTATGCAACAGCTGATGGAGTTCCCGCCACTGTCACCTTTGGGTTGCTGGGTTGGGGTATAAACACTGACAATGTTGGATGAGAACAAACATTTAACTAAGTTGATGATTCTATTGTCTTTTGTAGAGCTGCTTTAAAAGTGCTTGATGAACTTTGAAACATTGACAGGTATTGAACTGAATTGAATCAACATTAAACTAATTTGAGCTGGACAATGACACTGTCTTCGGTAGAGCTGCTTTATTGCTGAATTGAGTTTTTGTAATTGATGAACTTTGCAAAATTGACACTGTTATTGAACTAAATTGAGCTTAATGACAATCTGCTTTACAGTGGAAATTATTTTCATAATTGATGAATTTTAAAACAATTTTCCTGTTTATTTCTGTGTACCTGCTTTCAAACAAAGTGTATTATATGAAACTTTATACAAATAAATGTCGTCTTGATAGACAAAATGTTATAATGCTTTCCTTTTATTGGTAATTGGCCAAATAGTTATCAGTCAGTATTTTAAAATCAGCGCATCCCAAAAGTGTGACAGTAAAACAGGCACAAAAGTCCCATGCTTGCATTGAAGGAGGGAACCTAGCCATACCTAGAGACCTGAATGTTGATTTCTTTGACTTGAGCCAATAAGCAACCACCCAGAACCACCCTTGGCAAGCATCCTATAAATCTTTGCATTGTGGTGGCGAGGTTTGCGAAGGCATGTACCCACTCACATTTATGTAATTTACATCTTACACTAGTTCAAGTGTTTGTGTTAAGATTTTTTTTTTTTCTGGTGCAGAGGCATTGAATCTATTTCAAGCAAGTTTTCAGTTTACTCTTTTAATAAAACTTTGACTACAGAAGCTTTGCAGGATCATAAAGTTTCTGTGCATAGAAGAGGATGAGACCTTTCCGCCTCTTAAGGATGGATTTCTCACAATCCCTTGTTACGGAGTCAGCATCTGCATCATATAAAATATACGACTTAAGTGTGATTTCTTGCCATTTTCTCTATGCTTTGAGCATTCGAAATCCCATTGAGTTTGTGATGGAATATTGAGGTATGGTAATGCGCTGGCTTTGGCCCGCAGGTATGGAAATAAACGAAACCATCCAAAAGCAATAAATAAAAGAGCCCCATTCCGGATTAGAAGTGTCCATGTCCAATATTCTCTGGCGTCTCTCAGGTGATTTCTCTATGAAGCGATGGTAAATTAAATTTCTCCCATGACTCCTGGAGTTGGTTGGTGATATTGTAGCACTGGTGAAAGAGGGTCAGTGTAGTCAGAACTGCGGCTCCTGGAAGGGGATTTGTATTTACATGCCTTAGCACAGAAGCCCACTGAGCTTCCCAGAGTGTGAGAGAGTTGCTTTGAGACTGAATCGCCCTCCCACTTCGGAAGGATCTTGATTCAGACACCGGAAACCACTCACACTTGCCCCTGAGCTCTGTCTGCATTCATACATGAGCTCTTCTGGGACTCGCTGGCATTCAGCTCTAACGTGACATGGCTGAGACTGTCCAGATTTGACAGTGTCTTGCTTCCTCGGCTGTTTTCCATCATGGTTGCTGAAAGAAAAAACGTCATGCACAAAAGACTGTGGGAAGAAGCATGTTTAAATCGATTCCTGGGAAAGCTACGTTTTCATAATCGGCTTTTCATTCTACTCTTCAGCTGTAACTGTTAATATTATTTGCTAATGTTAACTGCTAATGCTGTTATGTCCGGCACAGTTGGTTCGCTCAAACAAACAGATTGCATTTCCGCTCGGTTCTGCGAGTGGCACATAAATTACACACTTCATCTGCTTCCTTTCATGAGAAAATGTTTTGGATATCGTTGAATGGACACTTATGCATTACTGCATCTGCAGGAGGTGTTTAGATCCGCAGGGAAACACTGGTGAATCGGGATGCCTCCCACAGTCTGACTACTCCCAAAGTCAGGAGGTTCATAATGAAGGCCAACTGAGTTCAACCACTCAAATCTAGTAGAGAGATCGATGTGTGTCATGAAATGTTTTTCATCCCACAACACTTTTCATCATCCTTGAAGCATGTCTTCTCTCATGTCACACCCTGAAAGGCTTTGTATAAATAGATGTATATAAATCAATAAAACTTCTGGGAAATGCAGACATGGTTTCCATTCACTAAGAAAGGTAACCACATTCTCAGGATTGCATGTATCCTTTGCATAGAAAGCAATCCTAGAATGCAATTTGACATGATCTATCCATTCTAGTTGGAATGTCTTTAAAATATACTATTCTACCCAATGCTTGTGTGCTTTTATGCTTATTTTGTGTTGCCAGCTTAGCAACATGCCAACACAAACTCTGTTTAGTTTGAGCAAACGTCGCTTTAAGGCAAGCCTTCAAGATTGGCAAAAAACGGATAAATACGAGGCCGTTTATTTGAATGAATGTGAGTGGAGGAGAAGCTTCACTATGTTAAATAAACTGCTTTTGTGGGGAAACGACTCCCTACTTGGTAACCTTTAGCGTGTTTGCTATTAAACATTCGATTTATATTGATCTATTTTACATGCTGTTTTATAGGGGTGGGAATTGGCAAAAATGTGACGATTCGATAGTATTGCGATATTTGGGCCACGATTCAATATTATTGCGATTCTCAATATATTGCGATACAAGCAAGTATTGCGATTCGATTCTGCGATATTGCGATTCATGTCCCCCATATTATTCAAAGACATTACAAAAAATGAGGAAAATAAGACTGCTCAACTCTCTTTAATTAAATGTCACATTTAATTCTGTAAACATCATCTTCTACACATTAACTGAAGTGCAAAAACGTATTGTCAAGGATATAATGTAATTACTTATCAAGGCACATGTGATTTAAGTTGACCGTTACACCCTCTCCAATGATAGAACTGTGAAGATTGGTATTTCCTAATAAGATCATGTCTGTTTTAAACCTACTGAGTTACTGTCACACATTGTAACATCTTATTTTGCACAATAATTTTGGACCATGCCTTAAGGCCCCAATATTCTCACAGCAAAGTTATTTTTCATTCTTCGTTTAAAACGAATCTGTGATATACTGTTTGTGAAATCAGAGCGCGCCCACTCTGCAGAGATTGGCGATTAGATGAATAAATATCTGCTGTGTCCTTTCCTCTCAATGACAACAAAAATATTTTTCATATACTTTATATATATGAGAAAACAGACCTTTCATTGGATGTTCTCTTTTCAGCTTTGCTTCACATACCTTGGTGTCTCTTAGGGATGCACCGAATATTCGGCCACCGGAAATGGCCCAAAAGTGCATTTTCTGTTTTCGGCCAAAAGACTTTTATTACCGAAACAATACGGCCGAAATGTTGTGATGACGTCGGGTTTAATTTATCACCTGAAATCCAAACGTTCCGATCGCTACAGAGAGCGAGAGAGCGAGAGAGCGAGAGAGCGAGAGAGCGAGAGAGCGAGAGAGAGACGAGAACGAGAGAGAGCGAGAGAGAGCGAGAGAGAGCGAGAGAGAGACGAGAGAGAGCGAGAGAGAGCGAGAGAGAGCGAGAGAGAGCGAGAGAGAGCGAGAGAGAGAGCGAGGGAGAGAGCGAGCAGAGAGAGAGAGAGCGAGAGAGAGAGCGAGAGAGAGAGCGAGAGAGAGAGGAGAGAGAGAGCGAGAGAGGAGAGCGAGAGAGAGAGCGAGAGAGGAGAGCGAGAGAGAGAGCGAGAGAGAGCGAGAGAGAGCGAGAGAGAGAGCGAGAGAGAGAGAGAGCGAGAGAGAGCGAGAGGAGCGAGAGAGAGCGAGAGCGAGAGAGAGCGAGAGAGAGCGAGAGAGAGCGAGAGAGAGCGAGAGAGAGCGAGAGAGAGGAGAGAGAGAGCGAGAGAGAGCGAGAGGGGAGCGAGGAGAGAGCGAGAGAGAGCGAGAGAGAGCGAGAGCGAGAAGAGAGCGAGAGAGAGAGAGCGGAGCGAGGAGAGAGAGCGAAAGGGGAGAGCGAGGAGAGACGGAGAGCGAGCGAGAGAGAGAGAGCGAGAGAGAGAGAGCGAGAGGAGAGAGCGAAGGAGGAGAGAGAGCGAGGAGGAGAGAGAGAGAGCGAGAGAGGAGAGAGCGAGGAGGAGCGAGAGAGCGAGCGAGGAGAGCGAGCGGGAGGAGAGGAGCGAGAGGAGCGAGAGAGAGAGAGAGAGCGAGCGAGGGAGGAGAGAGGAGAGCGAGCGAGAGAGAGAGAGAGAGGAGAGAGAGCGAGAGAGAGAGCGAGAGAGAGCGAGGAGCGGAGGAGAGAGAGCGAGAGAGAGCGAGCGAGAGGAGCGAGCGAGAGAGGAGCGAGGAGAGCGGAGAGCGAGAGCGAGAGAGAGCGGAGAGGAGAGCGAGGAGAGAGCGAGAGAGACGAGAGGAGAGAGAGCGAGAGAGAGAGAGAGAGCGAGAGGAGGAGCGAAGCGAGAGGAGAGCGAGAGAGAGCGGAGAGAGCGAGAGGAGAGGAGAGAGAGAGGAGAGGAGGAGCGAGAGAGAGGGAGAGCGACGAGAGGAGAGAGAGAGGAGGCGAGGAGAGAGAGAGGAAGCGAGAGAGAGAGGAGAGCGAGCGAGAGAGAGAGCGAGCGAGAGGAGCGAGAGGAGGAGAGCGAGCGAGAGAGACGAGGAGAGAGCGAGAGAGAGAGAGGAGCGAGAGAGAGCGAGAGAGGAGGAGAGAGAGCGAGAGACGAGAGAGGAGAGAGAGAGAGCGAGAGCAGAGCGAGGAGAGCGAGAGAGAGCGAGAGCGAGGAGAGAGGAGCGAGAGAGAGGAGAGAGGAGGAGAGGCAGAGAAGCGAGCGAGAGAGAGCGAGAGCGAGAGAGAGAGAGCGAGAGAGCGAGGGAGAGCGAGGAGGAGCGAGAGAGAGGAGCGAGAGAGAGAGAAGAGAGCGAGAGAGAGAGCGAGAGGAGAGAGAGCGAGAGAGAGAGGAGCGAGAGAGAGAGGAGGAGAGAGGAGCGAGAGAGCGAGGACGAGAGAGAGAGCGGGAGAGCGAGACGAGAGAGCGAGGAGAGAGAGAGCGAGAGAGAGAGCGAGAGAGAGAGCGAGAGAGAGAGCGAGAGAGAGCGAGCAGAGAGGAGAGAGAGAGCGAGAGAGAGAGAGAGCGAGGAGAGGAGAGCGAGAGAGGAGCGAGAGAGACGAGCGAGAGAGAGCGAGCGAAGGAGGAGCGAGAGAGAGCGGAGGAGAGCGAGCGGAGAGAGCGAGAGAGAGAGCGAGCGAGAGAGAGAGCGAGCGAGAGAGCGAGCGAGAGAGCGAGCGAGAGAGGAGCGAGGAGAGAGAGAGCGAGCGAGAGAGAGAGCGAGGAGAGAGCGAGCGAGAGAGAGCGAGCGAGAGAGCGAGCGAGAGAGAGCGAGCAGAGAGAGGAGCGAGAGAGACGACGAGAGAGAGCGAGGAGAGAGAGCGAGCGAGAGAGAGCGAGCGAGAGAGAGAGAGGCGAGGAGAGAGAGCGAGGAGAGAGCGAAGAGAGAGGAGCAGAGAGGAGGAGAGAGCGAGGAGAGAGCGAGAGAGCGAGAGAGGAGAGAGCGAGGAGAGAGAGACGAGAGAGAGGAGAGAGAGAGCGAGAGAGAGAGAGCGAGAGGAGAGGAGACGAGGAGAGAGAGAGCGAGGAGAGAGAGCGAGAGAGAGAGGCGAGGAGAGAGAGGCGAGCGAGAGGAGAGGAGGAGAGAGCGAGGAGCGCGAGAGAGGAGGAGAGGAGGAGGAAGAGCGAGAGCGCGAGAGAGGAGAGGGAGGAGCGAGAGCGAGAGAGGAGAGAGAGAGAGGCGCGAGAGAGGCGAGAGAGAGGCGAGAGGGAGAGAGCGGAGAGAGGCGAGAGAGAGCGAGAGGGGAGAGCGAGAGAGATGAGAGGAAGAGGGAGCGAGAGAGAGAGGGAGCGAGAGAGAGCGAGAGGAGCGAAGAGACGAGCGAGAGAGAGCGAGAGAGCAGAGAGAGCGAGAGCGACGCGCTCTGCAATCAAATACGATTTTAAATGGGCTTAGTAAAAAAAAAAATGGAAAAAATCAACGTGTGTCTAACCTAAATGCACTTTGAGAGAACATTTAATTTTAAAACCTTTCTGCAGGCCAGTAGGCCTGTACATTATTATTTAATGTACACATGAGTGGGGTCAAATTACCATTTTAGTTTGAATTCTATTTTATACTGTGCATTGTTGCAATTTGCTAAATAAATATTTGGATAATTTGTAATTGATTTATTCTTTGAAACTTTAATATTAATTTATGCAATTGCAATGCCTTGATTTTAGTAAAGTTAGTACACCGTCATAGCCATAAATGCAATGGTAGCAGCTAGGCGTACTAATAATTGGCATAATTTCTTTCGGTTTTCGGCCTTGGTTTCCTCTTTTTCGGTTTTCGGTTTCGGCCAAGAATTTTCATTTCGGTGCATCCCTAGTGTCTCTAGTTGCTGTATGCTGTAGTTTTTCCCGAAACTCTTTTAACAAACCCAGGGCCGGGGAAGACAATCCAGCGCTCTGGGTAAAATAGGAATATGCTGCCCCCTATGTTTTTTAAGAATATATTTTTAAGAAAAAAAAGGCAATTTATCACATATCACTGTTGACTTAAGACGGGTGTAATTAACACAGTTGCCTCACCATTTAAAAGAGGACCTTTCTTGCTTTGCCTGCTGCAAACTCTTCAATTATTGTTATGACACTGGCTATGTTTAAATGCACACTTTTGTTTCAGTCGGACTGAATTCATTTCGATTGATGAATCTGATTGTAGTGTTTACATGAACACTAAAGTGATCGGGTTTATGTGCACATTTATATTTATATAATTTATATTATATTTATATCACAAGCTTCAAATACGAATTGATTTTTTGACATGCGCACACTGCCCAAAATATACAGTTTCCCACTGTTTGCGCATAACTTTTCTCCTACATTGGTTATTTGTTTTAAACAGGTCATAATTTGAAGACAATAAGCATATGAACAGTTGTGCTGTGCTGCTTATATTCATCACGCAGTGATAATGCCCGTCTCTGTGCCCAAAAACCAGTTGTGTGTGGATGAGAACCTGAAACCAGGACTGGTGGGACGTTGTCCTGCTCCACTTCACAGACGCCGAGTAAAAGGAGAATTTTAGAATGACGAGACACTCATTTATATGACGTCATATGTCGTTACGCTTTTTCTACGTCATTGCACATGTTCAGTGCTTTCTGTTTTGGTTTTCAATCCGATCAAGTGTTTATTCTGTTCATGTTCTCTCGATCTTATTAGAAAGGAATAAACCTCCCTTTCAATCCTATTGATGTTTCATTTGGATAGAGCTCATTTTGGATCGACTAAGGTGTTTACATGAAGGCTTATTTGGTTGCATGTAAACGTATTGTCGATCTCAAAGTTTGAGTCGCTCGTGCTCGTCATGGTGCGGCGCCCTCTAGTGTCTGACGCTCTGGGCATTTGCCCAGTTTACCCAGCGCTTCCACTGGCCCTGAACAAACCAAACTGCAGCTGTCTTGTTCCTGACTGCTGGTGCGTCAACCTGGAAAACTGTTTATTTGTCACATTTTCTCTTGCCTGCTCTCTTCCTTTTCATCACGCTCTTTCTTTTCTACCTTCATCCTTTCAGAATAATAATTCTCAGTATGTCAGTGTCTTGCTTCGAGCTCACTGAGAGCCCTCTCTAATTAAACTAGTTGGCTAATGCTGTATGGCTTGTCCTGTGTTGCCTCTCAGTGTGTTTGAGATGCAGATGTGGGAACATCTGTTGAATAGCTCCTGGAAGCCGTTTCTCCTTCGAAGAGTCCAGCGGTGCAGAGAGACAGATGAAGAGGGAAAGCGCTGAGGTTTGTACGTTAGGCAGGCTAATATAGGAGAGACGTGTCTTCACACATGCATGGGAGTCTCCATCTGTTGTCGTTCTTGGCTTGTCTCTGCACTCCACGCTGTTATATCAGCATCACTGTGCTACTCTTGCAAGGCAGTACAGTTCATCGTAGTACATTACATTCACTTAAAACACAACTGACTGTGTTTATGTGAATACTCACCAAGAGCGACATTATGAAATTATTTTGTGTGTATTTGACTGTTTAAGTGCAATTAGCAGCATTGTTTTTGGTCACACTTTATATTAGGTGGCCTTAACTACTATGTACTAACATGAAAGTCTATTGTAGAACTACACATTGTTCTGGAAAATTCCCACATTTACTGCTAATGCATTTGAGGTATGGTTATACGAGTAAGGGTAGGTTTAGTGTTATGATTATAAGGGTTGGGTTATGGTTGGGGGTGTAAGTACAAATGTCAATTAAATGAAAAAAGTACTTTACATTTTATTACAATGCACTAACATAAATGTATGTAATAAGTATATCAAATGGTTAAGTGCGTTAAGGCCAGCTAATGTAAAGTGTGACCTAGTGTTGTCATGTTATCTCAATTTCAGTTTTCGCTACCAATACCAGTAAAAATCCACGGTTCTTGGTACCAATTTCGGTACCAAAGCTTAATTTAGATTAAATTTACATATATTAAAGTTTATATCACAGTTACAAAGATGGAAACTGTAGTATTAAAAACACTTTACAATAAGATTCCACTTGTTATATAACATTAGATAAAATCAGCTGTGCACCTTTCGGACAGCGCCCAGTAACCCGGTACTTCGGTACCACCGGTACTTAAGAAAAGCTGGTACCTTAACGGTTAGTTTTTTTTAATATCGACTCTGTACCGGGGTCTTTTGACAACACAAATGTGACCTATTGTCATTTTGCTGGAAATTAAATGGGAAAAGTTGTGGTAATTAAACTGCAAACTTAACACCCTTTTTCGCATTTCTCAATTTAATTTTTCTCTGAGAGATTCTTTGAAAGTTACAAGTGCGAAACGTTTCTTAAACTAGGGTTAAAGTGTCCCTAACCTAAATTTAGAAACACTCCCAGGGTTGAGTGATTTGTGTGTGGTCACATTATTGATTCATGGAGGAGGACGGTGAGTTTTGGTCATCTGAACACACCAAATGTAAAACATTCTTGATATTCGATGAAGAACACTTGATTTGACAAAGAGTCATCGACAGACCTGTGTATGCTCAATTTCTCTTTAGCATCATTTGGAAAGTCAGCGGTTCGGTATCAACACTGACATTTATAATCTATCAGCAGACCTCAATATAGTGCAGCGATTAAGTCCGGTGACGTGCGCTCGCATGTAGACGTGTTAATCAGCCGGAGAATGTCAACTCTTCTGTTATATTCAAATGTTTCCTGACATCCACATATTTTAATTCCATATTAATTTATTGGCTTTCTAAGCCATTTCATTTCTGCAGAGCGTTAAAGTCACTCATGTAATTCGAGGTTGGCTGTGTTAATTAGACAAAGTTCTGACATTGACATTTAGAGCTCAATATTTTTCCTGTAGTTACTGCAGAGCGCTTTGACTTTATAATGGAGAACTCATATGGTTCTTTCAAACAGAACAGACACCACATTTCCACCTGGTGTTTTATTCATTTATTTGTATATACATGAAATAGGTCAAGGAGAGCTAGTCAATGTGTTGGGTGTGTATATTAATTAGAAAAAGGCATGGTGTATTCAGTCATTTACATTGACTTGGTGTCAGGGTTATTACCGTTGACTAAAACTATTAACATTTCTGTTGATTGAAATACAGCTAAAATAAACTACAATATAAATATTAGTAGACAATTAGAAATGTTACCTTGCAATATACTGAAATTAAGCACTAAAAAATGAATACAATGACAAAGCACATGATAAAATGACCAAAAATTAAACAAAAATGATCATGAAAACAGAAAATATAAAAAAGCTAATTCTAAATATTTGTAAAAAAAAAAAAAAAAAAAAACTAAAATTACTACCTGGTGATTAATCAACTACTAAAAATGGCTTGCCCTAATATGAGTGTGTGCAAAAAATTAGCTACTCTACAGTCCAGAATTCATTAACATCATGAACTAACAATGAATATGTTTTGTATTTATTAATCTATTTTAGAAGTTGTTCATAATACATTGCTGTTAATTTATATATATTTTTTTAGAATTATAACAAAGCTGCTTTGTTTGGGGTGATTTAGTTTTTTTTTTTTTTAGCATTTAAATTATTTTAATATAGTAATAATTTATCGATTTAAATACTTGCGACCCCTTTGGAAGTCTGTAGCCCGTCTGCAATCTAAAGTATCAATGCAATATTTTGGGAAGGAAAAAAATCATAATATATATGATTGTAAATCATTTATTGATTATCTAATTAGTTATTTTATTTATATTAATCCTTGTTTTAGTTTCCTTGCGTAGTTACAATCTGAAAAACTGCTGGAACAAACTCCTAGAGTAGTGCTCCTCATGCATGCATTTTCCCGTTCCCTCTTTTTCTCTCTCTCCCTCCATCATTTTCTCTGCTCCCTTAAGAATAAAAAAAAAAAAAAAAAACGAATAGCTTACTTTGAGATGTGGAGTGTCAGTATAAGTTAAGGAGCTGGTGAGCAATGATTTACTTTCACCGTTTATGAAGTCTCAACACTTGACTTGAAATGTCACTCGAGGCTCTTGGAGGCAGGGTTAGTGCTGTGGATGTCAGATTGAAAACGTCACACACAAATGCGCACAGTTTTTCTCATGTCTTTCAGAAGCCAGGCTGTATCAGCTCACTGATTTCTAGCGCTGCCCCTAATATTCCACTACATGTTAGTTTAAAGGCGTAGTCGAGCAAGTTTTCTTCAATTGGTTTGTCGCAGAAAAAAACCCTCTAAAGGAATTGACAGAGATCGCTAACATGGCTGGTCCATTATCTCGGACTGAAAATCTAACGTTTGCCTTTCATTCATTGACATCAATTATGGCTTATTTGAAACATGGAAGTAATAGCTTAACGTGAGCGCTCGCTCTAACATCAGTGTTATCCTAGACGTGCTATTATTAGGCACATTGGATATCCAAGTGTTTGTGTGGAAGTTAAATACAGCTCTTACTGCATGACATGTTTAACTAGATGTGCATTTCAACACATCCACTATATACTGTAGAGATGAGAGTCTTTAACTTCATCTTTGCCGCCGATATCGACTCAGAAAACACTAGTTTATTAATAAATCTCCTTTGTTTTTATCGACACGGTTATAACCATTACTTTTGCCGGTGCACTTGAGCGCTTCATTATTTTTTTTAAAGGCTTATTTATATGGTTTAGTATTTCTCAGTAATGTAGAACAATGTTACATATAATATTATCTCTCAGCCCTGAAACTTAAAGGTAGAATATGCAGGGTAATATCCAAAAACCACTGGGCCAATGTTATATATTTTGTTTAGTTGATTACTAACAATATCCCAAATGTTTCCAACTATTTGTAATTCGTGAGAAAATTGTGATTTTAACCAAGGAAACGGGGCGTGTGAGCAGTGGTGAGGAGTCGCCAGTCAATGGCGTCATATCCGCGTTACCCTCGGTTTCCGCCAGGTTTGACCTCCCACTGCCATAGTAACCATGGCGACAGACGTGAACAACTGGGTTATGTTGGTTATGCCCGTTATGCCTAGCAGGACGCTCGTGCCTTGTGTTGTTTTGTTCAAACATTATGGACCATGGCAAGCAGACTTTGAGACAAAAAGAGGACTAAAACGAAGATCAACACCTTTCGAGATGCCGAGAGCTCCACATCCCGCGACTAACTTCGACTTGACAGAGACGCGAGTGTTGCATGTACTTTATTAGACAGGTGACCAAATGTACATAAAACTAATCAATGTTATGCAGTTCAACATGATGAAATGTTAGAATATGATCTGTATGTTATTCTAATGTTGATCTAGCTTACTGCTAGTCTCATACAGCCAACAAACAACCCAACTAACAACATTCAACACACTCAAATGGCGTTTAGTGTGATAGTGTAGCTGTTAGAGCGAGTGAAACAGCGCTGCGTTACCTCAAGTTTAATTTGTCTAATAAACTGACCTGTGTGAGTATTAATTCAGCACTTGGGTGTAGTTTGGTAGAATGAAATTCCTGTACATCCGCGGGACTCGCGTTGCGTGTGGTGCTGGTATACGCCTTTGTTATTGTAAGAGGTTAGCGACCCCTGGTGGCGAAAATTCCTGCAAATTGTACCTTTAAACCATTTTCTGATGCCTCAACCGCTCGGTACATATTTAAGTAGTTAAATGAATGTCATAAACGTGCGACTAGTAGACTAATGGCTTAAAAGAATGACTCCTAGCCTACTAGAAAATCTTTAGTCGGGGCTGCCCCACTGATTTGGTTCATTTCACTTTTCTTCACTGCTTTCTTCTCTTTCCTCACTGAGCATTTCCCGTCACTGCTTTCTCTCTTTCTTCAGCCCTGGATTTTCCGACTCTTCTTTGTTGCAGAGGGTTTCCGAGCTCTTCTTTGTTTCCGAGGCATGGATAAAGACGGCACATGCAACAGCAGTTTGGTCTGGATCTGGTGGAAATGAAAATAGGATTTTTTTCTTTTCTTATTGGCTCCATGTCTCTCAGCTATTTATGATGTCTTCCCCTGCTGTGTAATTGCACAGCCCACTCATGATCCCTGCTGGGTCAAACAGGAGAGAATTGTCAGAGGTGCAATGCAAACAGCCTCTGAAATGAGTCTGTGAAAGCAGAGGTATGGTTAAAGACAGGCCTGTCGACTGACTGGTGGAGGTTGAGTGTGTGTGTGTGTGTAAACTTTTGGGCTCTGTTTACACCTGGTATTAAGATGTGTTTTGGTCGATCGGATCACGAGTAGACGAGGGAGGCACATTCCCGTTTACACCTGGTGTTTTAATCCGTCTCTTTTGTCCACTTTCACACACTTCTGCCCTGATTCATTCAAGGGGAGGGTTTATGGGCGGGTACATTTTTTTTTTTTTTCATATTTTTCAATCTAATGGAGGAAATAAGCTCACGCAATTTACATATGAATGTGACTAGAAAAAAACAGTAAAACACAGAGCATCAGCTTTAGTTTCGGCTCTGACAGCACAAGACCAGCCGAACGCTGTGAGTGTGTGTTAGAAATCAGGAATGCTGAGAGAACATTGTGCTTGGTGTGTTTTTCATCTTCAAATCAAACTTGGGTCTTCAGCCAATAAAGTTTAAATCCCGTCTGGCTAGTGAGCTTTCCATAATGTTCACGCATTAGTTCAGTAGACGGTCTTTTGTGGCTGTTTGAACACATTTGATCACATGAGCGTTTACATTAAGAAAGAAATCCGGTCAAATGCGTTTTCGACTACCTCTGGAAGTGGTTAAAAGTGGACAAGCTCAAAATGTTTTAAAACCTGTTTACACCGGTATTTAGTGTCGTCTACTTGTGATTCCGATCGACCAAAACACATTTAATACCCGGTGTAAACAGGGCCTTGGATCATCCCACTGTGTAGTATAATATAATGTATTTTTTAACGAAGGCATTCTCTATGTTAGAGAAGAGCTTTTTCCCCTCAAGAGTGTATTTTGGTTTTCCTAGCATGTCCTCTGTGTTTTGGGTTGATGTGAGGACACATGTGATTGGATGTATTGTTTTAGTGAAGTGTGGCTTTTTTTGCTCTAGTAAAGCACGGTTGTGAGAGCGCATGGAGAGGGGATGAGAGCTGTGTTAAAGTGCTTTGTATTGTTCAGGTGAGTGTGAAGAGCAAGATCAAAATTAATAGAGGTTGTTACTCATTTAATTAAACCCCTTCAGTTTCATTAGCTGACGCAGACCTGAGAGTCGCCACACACAGACACACTTTCATAGACACACAGCAAAGCTGGATCTCAGAGTTACACTGCAGAGTACTGTGTGTTTTACTGACAGCTGGACATATGCGACTACAAAAAGTGACAAGTATAACCATGTGTTTTAGTAGTATTAGTAGTAGTTTGCTTTGCATTAATGAGAATCGGGGGTAGGGTTATTTTCATTAGTTTTTTTTTTCAAAATAATCTAGAAAAATCTTAATGTTACTTAAAATACAATAAATATATATATATATATATATATATATATATATATAATTATTATATTATTATATTATTATTATAATTTTTTTTTTTTTTACAATTTTTTTACATTTTTGACACTAAAGTGGAATGTGACTTGAGCAAATCTTAGTGAGATTCACCCAAACACACATGACTGTTTTTATAGAAATGTAGGACTAATCCATAATGAAACCGTGAAGGGGAAATTCATGATAATAGACAAATACCGTTTATAGGTGAAAAAATAAGAAACTCAAACAAGTCCCTGTGTTGTTCCCTCAATTTTCCAGCTACTCACTTAAATGTGCACGCTTATATCCCGCTCAATAAAGAAGAGTGGTGATGGTTCAGTTGGTGATGACAGCGGGTTTTGTTGTCAGACTTTTAATGACCTTTAAAAGGAAAATTGTGAATTATGCAGACATTCCTTATTCAAGGTTTGATTTACTATTAGAATAAGTGATAATGCCAAGGTCAAATGCTGATAATGCGTGACTGTTCTGTGCTCTACAGGTTCGGGGTTCGGTTTGGCATTAATATACTCAGCCATAATTCTTACTGCTCCTCACTGGTGGTTTAAATCTTTGGATGTAGTGAATAATTTGAAGATGTTTTGTTCTCGCTAAGGAGTCACTTTCCAGAATTTAAAGTAGGGATGCACCCATATGAAAATTATAGGTCGAAGGCGAATAATAATGAAACGCTTGGCCGAATACCGAACGTAGTTTCATATTTTTTCCATTTATTTTGCTAATTGTTTCACCATTACATTAATTAAATAGTAAAAATTTGCTTTTTACTATTTTGTCTTGGTTTTCAAAAAAAAATATATAAAAAAAATCAAATTACAAAAATCTAAGTTAAAATATTTGTTTAACACTGAACATTTTTAACATTCCAGCAGATTTCATACAAACAAAGCACAATATAACTTAAAATAAATAAATTGGTAAAAAATAAATATTTGGCTATCTTTGAAGCCCCCCTTCTTAAATAGCCTATGTTAGGCCTATATAACTGACTGGTGAAATAATGTAAGTTAAAGGACAATTCTGGCGCAAAATGAAGCTAGGGTGTAATATCACATTGGTACCAAGTTGACCGTTCTCTGGGATTTGTTTTCATGATAATCGAATGTAAAGAGTTTTATCTCTAAAAACTGTTTAGCTTGTAACACTAGTATATGGGCATCGAGTAAGTAAAAATAAATCGCTAGTTAATACCACTAACAAGGCTTAAAATAGCCCACACTAACACGGTAGCATAATGAGGGTCCCTACGTGCAAACCCAAGCATTGAGAACTGTGTAAGTGTACAGACAGTTTAATAAGAAGATGCTGCTTTATAAAGACAGTACACTTCGCGTATACAGGCAGGAGCCATCTTTGGAAAGACCAGTTGAACCACTCACTTAGCACGGCGTTCGTGGTTCGAATGTTAATCAAACAACAAAAAAGAGAATCTCTCAATGCTCTTCACTGAATCACTTCATTCAACACGGAATCAGTAACATAAACATTACACGGACTCCAAAGCTGTTCGGTTAAGGTAAAAAAGTTACTTAGTTCACCTTTAATAGTATGCAACTTTGTTTATATCATAAGCTAAGCTTATTTAAAGCCAAAAATAACTGTCATTATCGTGAAATAAGATTTTAATCATATCGCCCACCCCTACATTGTACACTGAAGGGACAGGAAAACATAAAAAAGCATCACATGACCCCGTTAAAAGGGTGGTGCATTTTCTAGCCCATGCCACATGAAACCCATGCCACAGCGATCTTCAAGAACTTTTAAGTGTATCCTGTAAACAACAGCCCTGCTGGTGTCTGCTTCACAAGGTGTAATTTAATCCCACTTTCCAACTTCTAACAGCAGTATATCCGTACATGTATGGTTACTTTGGAGTTTTTCCTCAATTGCACCATGTTACATGAGTAGAAAAATCTCATCAGAGAGAGCAACATTTTTAGCACAATCTATGGATTTATTCTTTTGTTGTCTTTAACAATGGTTGCCAAACTTTTTCTACTGGGTCCTCCTTTTTTTGTAGAGAAAAATATCTGCATGCACGACTCTCATAAAGACTCTCAGACATGACCTTACTGGGAAAATAATATAGGATTTATTAGGGGTGGAACGGTACACATAAGTCACGGTTCGGTTCATACCTCGGTTCAGACGTCACGGTTCGGTACGATTTCGGTACAGTGGAGTGAAAAGCAAAACAAAAATGCAGAAGGCATTTTTTATAAATGTCTTAAGCCTTGTATTTTTTAAATAAGTTTTATTAATAAAGGCATAGAACCAGTTTACTTGTAGTGCACTGACAGGAGTTTTATATAATTAGTTTATTTATTAAATTATTAAAAAGATGAAAAGACCTTGAGATATGTTTGGTAATTGTACCTGAATGAATTTAAAATTAATTTGCTCTTTCAGATCAATATATTTGTTTTCCTTCATTTTTAGTTAACCCTAACTTTATTCTCATCTGAATTATCAATAATTGATTTCCGTATAAAATACTACCTTTAAAAACTTTTGTTAACATTTGTAGGTTACAGTTTGACAAGAGTTTAGAGTGTGACAAAAGCACAATGTTGTGTTTTATTGCAAGTGTACACAAAGTAAACAGTAAACACTTTGCAGTTTTAATGATGTCCTGTATGAAAAAATGAAAAAATTAGTATGTTTCCACTGTTGGATCGCGCACGAGAGATCTCTCTCGCACGCGCGCAAACACACACACACACACAGACACACTGACTGTTCATCGCGCCTCTCTCTCGCACACGCGCGCGCAGACACACACAATGTTCATCGCGCCTCTCTCTCGCACACGCGCGCGCAGACACACACAATGTTCATCGCGCCTCTCTCTCTCTCTCTCTCTCTCTCTCTCTCTCTCTCTCTCTCTCTCTCTCTCTCTCTCTCGCGCGCCGCGTTTTTGTACCGTGTATTCTACGTGCAAATTCGTGCACCGAACCGTGACGCCCGTACCGTTTCGGTTCGATACGAATACATGTACCGTTCCACCCCTAGGATTTATTTGATACATTGTAATAAATACAATTCTACAACTTCTTAACTTTAATGGGCTTCTCTAATTTTTTTGTAAATGTCGAGTGCTGTCAGTACAGAGAACAACGACAAAAATCGGTCTTATCCTCTTTTTAGGATAACTAATGCTGGGTACACACCAAAAGATAATCGGGCTGATTTTGGGCCGATTTCCCCCCTTCCGACAATCCTAGCTATGTCCCGATTATCTTGATGGTTCTACAGATTATCTTATCAGATATTCCTGTGGTGTGAGGTGTGTTAAGAGTGTCCGAACCTGCTCGGAAGAACGTCGGAGGCGCCCCGATCGCGAATCTTAAATATTCAACATGTTGAATATTTACGATCAGAAATCCTGATGTGTGGGGGGAACCCCGAGGACAAACGCGCGCGAGCTCTGGAGATTATCACGTGAAACGAAACAATATCCAATCAGAAAGCGAGATGATGGAAGATGAAAGCATAACAAACTTATGAGAGAGAGAGAGAGAGAGAGAGAGAGAGAGAGAGATTGTTTTATTATAGGCGTATTGAACATTTGTATAATCAAATAAATACTATAGTAAGAATTCTTTTAGCAAAACTATGGTTAATTTGTGGTTATCATGGTTTAACTACAATATCCATGTTTTATTTTTTATTTGTAGTAAAACCATTGTAAATTTTCGTAAGGGGAGAGAGACATACGCGTGTGTGCATTACCACAACCTTTATCTGAGAAGTTTACTAAATTCACTAAATTCCCGCCATCTCCACGACTTCACCCAAACCCTTTTCTTTTTTTCCATTAATTTTCTGTGAAAATCATTCCAAACACTATCATCGCAATTTTTCCTGCATATCGTCCGCCATGCTTATTCTGAAGTCTCGCGAGATTTTGAGAGATTTCCTGTGTTCACAGTCGAGACTCTGGTTGAAAATCTGTTTGTGTGTGGTGTGCTGTCTTTGTCACATCATGGAACACCACACATTATAGGAGCAAAACGGTTAAATCTAGGATTTTTTGTCCTCATGTTTGTGGTCTATCACATTTTGAAAATCTTATAAGATGTAAAAAATCTTTTGGTGTGTACCCAGCATAAGCTACCAATGATCGCGCGCGAACTCGACAATAGACTACTGGACTCCGAAAAGGAAATAAATACAGGTATGTGAGCTGGCTGAATAAACATCATTTTTATTCATATCTTTCACATCTACTGCAGTCAGATTCACCGTCTTCACTCTAAATTAAATCACTCACATGGCTGTGCACTTGTAATGACACATCAAGGATGTTAAGAGACTAAAAGCAGGTTTAGAACTTGCCCCATTTAAGTCAACAGGGTGCAAATTTTAAAAAGAGGATAACACAGTGTAGGAAACACCGATTTTTGTCGTTGTTTTCTGTACTGACAGCACTCCAAATGTACAAAAAATGAGCTCAATGTTAAAATTGACCGGAGTTCTCCTTTAACTTGTTCTGCTTCATACTGTCAGAAGTTAATATTTGAGGCTCGCAACACACTGTGGTCTCTCTTCATCACCCACCATTGTACTGGTAAATCTGAGGGCAAGATATGCCTAGTCATGTTTTCTTGTCTTTGTTTTGATAGTAGTGATGTTTGAAGTAGATTCATCATCTGCTTTGTTTACCTGGCATTGGCAGTCCTTTCACAAACATTTCCATGCTTAGTGCAGAACCATGCATCATTCATTTATATATTTACAGGGCTCCCTGCAATACTCCATTCAGATTCTTCAATTGCTTCATATAGTGGTCTGTTATTCCATGCCAACAACCGCTACAACTGATTACAGTCCGCTCAAGCGGTTTCTGCGAGTCATTTTGAGGTAATAAAATGTCAAATTAATATTTTGTTAAATTATATATAAATATCCGTATAATAAGTGGGATAATTTCGCAGTGGGTCTTGTATCACCCGTAAAAGGTTTAATTTGCATAACAATCTGCTGACTGTTCAGTGTACACTATCTCTATAGCCTTGCCGCACTCCTGTTTATAACCCAAGGCCCCCCAGTTTGAAAACCACTGTTTAATATTTAATATCGGTATAAGCATTATTTTAAGGCTGGTCGTCGATAAAATGTATTGAAAAATGTCCATGAAAATATTAGTTGGATAATCTGGCTTTTTTTAATTAGCTAAACAAAACAATAATCCACAGTTAAAGGAATAGTTCACCCAAATATGAAAATTATCCCATAATCTACTCGCCCTCAATCCATCCTTAGTGTATGAGTTGTTTCTTTCGTCGTATGCATTACTGTTATGATGGATAGATGCGCTTTTAGGAGTTTTAAAAACTCCAAATATCATAAAGCTGGGAAGAGCCATGTTTGTATTATTTAATATAACTCAGATTGTGTTCGGCTGTGTGTAAATTATGGGATAATTTTCATTTTTAGGTGAACTATTCCTTTAAACTCATGATAAAAATAGTTGCTTTGATAAAACTGCCTGTTGCTTTTTAGCAAGTGTTTTATAGATGAATGCTGCTACACTTTGCAAGTACAGTATATTTATTCTTAAAGGTCCCGTTCTATGCCCCTTTTTACAAGATGTAAAATAGGTCTCTGATGTCCCCAGAGTGTGTCTGTGAAGTTTCAGCTCAAAATACCCAACAGATCATTTTTTACAGCATGTTTAAATTGTCTTTTTTGAGGACTCAGAAAAACGGGCTGTTTTAGTGTGTGCCCTTTAAATGCAAATGAGCTGCTGCTGCACGACACAGGGGGCGGAGCTTCAAGAGCTCGCACTCAGACTCTTAGGACAATTTCATCTCATGGAATAATGATAACATCAGAAACTCTCAGTAACTGTGTTCATTTCGAGTCGGACAATAATGCCTACAGAGTCAGAGGGCTGTATAGAGATGGTATAGTTTAGTAGTTTAATTGCGGTTATTATAACGTATTTGTCATCTGCTTGAATGTATCCAGCATTATTAATAGCCTAGCTACAAGTCTGCTGTGTCGGACCAGGTCCGAATGATGATCAAAAATATACTGATGAGTTTAATAAAGTTTATTGTACATCACACAAAAGATGAAGCGTCAGTTTTACTTCAGAAAATCGCCGTAAGAGCTGAGTAAACAGTAAGTTCCCTTATCGAGTCGGTCTCTCGACATTACGTATGGGGAAATCCATTTTCCTCGAATTATGAAGTCTGATTGAATAACTCTTTTGCTTGCAAATAGCCAATGGCGATCCCGCCCTCACCTGATTGGCTGACACTCCTCAATATAGGTGACGGCGAGCGCCAAAAACCTCAGAATCTTTTTTCTTCACTCGAGTCTGTTTCACCGTTGATGTACGCATTCAGAGCGGAATATAGCAAGGAGTTTTTCCCCTCTCGCGTTCCGGTGGATTATAGAATGTCTCTTTGCCGCATGTGTGGTGGACCCATCGATTTCCCGGACGCACACGAAAACTGTGTGCTGTGCCTGGGCCGGGCCCACGCGGAGGCGGCACTCGAGGGATCGGGATGTCGTGCCTGTGAGGAGCTTCCCATCAAGATCCTTCGTGCAAGGCTGGCCGTTACACGTAACGACGGCCTTGTGTCTCCTGCCTCTCCCCAGTCTGCCGCCGTCGAGCCACGGACCGGGAGACGGCAGAGAACTCCATCCGTGGATTCTGTCGAGGCGCTGACGTCGGCCCAAGGCCCACGCCATCCTCACGTGGCAGAGCCCGTGAGTTACTCTGAGGCCTGTTACCGCCCTCCTAAGGAAGCGCGGGAAATGGTCTCGTTCGGATACGACGATGACGACGTCATGTCTACCAGTGCCTCCGACCCAGGAGCTTGGTCCGAGTCTCCGTCTGAAGGCGCCCCCGCCTCTCTGGATGCGGAGCTTATGGCCATTCTCACAGAGGCTGTGGCGGATATGGAGCTGGAGTGGACAGCGCCCAAGGAGATGCCGTCTAAGAGATGGATGGATGGCTCCTTCCTCGGCGCGAGCCGTCAGGCTGAAGCCCCGCGGAGACCCGCCCCCTTTTTCTCGGAGGTCCACGAGGAACTCACCAGATCATGGCGCTCCCCTTACTCAGCCCGAGCCCATGCACAAGGTACCCAGCTGCTGACTACAGTGGAAGGGGCGGAGAAATTGGGGTACACGCGATTGCCTCCCGTCGAGGATGCCATCGCGGCTCATCTAGCGTCTTCTCCTGGCTGGAAGACCGCCCAACTGCCTTCTAGGCCATGTCGCGCTACTGCTCACATCGCTGAGAAGGCTTATACTTCAGCTGGACATGCAGCATCTGCCCTCCACACGATGGCAATTCTGCAAGTTTTCCAGACGCGACTCCTAGGGTCCCTGGATGAGGGAATCCCGGACCCTGAGTTGCTCAGGAAACTGCGCACGGCGGCAGATCTCACTCTGGCGGCGTCAAAACAGGTCGCCCAGGGGATCGGCCGCAATATGGGCAGTCTCGTGGCCCTACATCGCCATCTGTGGCTGACGCTGTCGGGGATGCGCGACACGGATAAAAAGCAGTTCCTGGACGCGCCGGTAAGCCCTACGGGCCTTTTCGGCGTTGCGGTGGAGTCGCTATCTGATAAGTACGCCGAGACCGTCAAGCAGTCTAGGATGATGCCCCATCTACTGCCGAAACGGTCTCAAGCCCCCCCTGCAGCGAGATCCAGATCTTCATCTGCGCAGCGCCCGGCGGGACCTGCCAGACGCGCGTCACCGAGCGCGGCAGAGCGTCGCGAGCCGGAGCCTCCCTTCCGTCAGAGGCAGCAGTTCAGGAAGCCCCGCTTTGGTGCGAAGCCGGCCTCTAGCAGCCAAGGGCGCCCGGCGGGCAAAAAAGAGCAGCGGTCCTGATGTGCGTGTCGGGGAGGAGAGAGCGCGGGACGTGTTCGTCGGACCCGCTGCGAAGAGGGCGTGTTCCCGCCCAGAGTTCGACGTGAATGTGTTGATTTTGAAACCGCTGTGTTCTGTTTCAATAAACAAAGTGCATTACATGTCTCAGCAAAAGAGCTTTCTTCCTCCCTATACTATTACCCGCGTCATAAGCGAAACCTCTCCCCCGGGAGACGCTTCGCAAAGCGGAAGCTCGGGGAAACCTGAGAAGGTGGCTATTTTTGTCCCCGTGCAAAAGACCGCGGACGAGTCACCTGTCCTTCATGTAGCGGTCAATGCCTCCCCGGTGGCTGGCGCTCTGCCCCCGCCGCAGCATTCATTAAAGCCCCCCTTATCGAGTCACCTGAGCGCGTGGTCGACGCTACCGACGGCATCACATTGGGTATTAAACACGATAAGACGCGGCTATACGCTCCAATTCGCTCGCAGACCACCCCGCTTCGGCGGCGTGATTATGACAGAGGTGTCAGAACAGAGCGCTCCGTTACTCCGGGCAGAAATCTCCTCGCTCCTGGCCAAACAAGCAGTAGAGACAGTGCCCGAGGAGCGAAAAAATTCCGGTTTCTACAGCCGTTATTTTCTAGTACCAAAGAAGGACAGAGGTATGCGCCCCATTTTGGATCTGAGATTACTGAACAAAGTGCCCGCAAAACGCGCGTTCAAAATGATAACAGTGAAGCAGATCCTCGCGCACATTCAGCCCGACGATTACTTCATTGCAGTGGATCTAAAGGATGCATACTTCCACATTCAGATAGCCCCACATCACAGGCGCTTCCTTCGGTTTGCATTCGAGGGTGTGGCGTACCAATTCAAAGTGTTGGCGTTCGGGCTGGCCCTGGCCCCCCGTGTATTTACAATGTGCATGAATGCAGCGCTTGCTCCCCTGAAGCTCAGTGGAATGCGCATTCTGAACTATCTCGACGACTGGTTAGTCATCGCGCGGTCGGAGAGTGCCCTCGAGGAACACAAACACAGACTCCTCGCCCACCTGACAGGTTTGGGACTGTCTGTGAACATGCAGAAGAGCGCGCTTCGACCGTGCCAGTCTATCACATTCCTTGGTATGGTGCTGGACTCACGCGCTATGATCGCAAAGCTGTCAGAGTCAAGAATCCAGTCGATTCAGAGTTCATTAGCCCTATTCGTTCAAGGCAGAGCCATCCCCTTAATAACGTTTCAGAGGCTACTCGGTCTGATGGCAGCTGCAGCCTCCGTCTGCAGACTGGGCTTGTTGCACATGAGACCGCTTCAGCACTGGTTACAGAGACAAGTGCAGTCGCGGGCGTGGAGAGCGGGAACGGAACGCCTTATAATAACGCGTTCATGTCTGGAGACTCTAGCGCCTTGGTTCGACACGACCATGTTCGAGCAGGGGGCTGCTTTGGGCAGAGTGGTCAGACGCGTAGTGGTCACTACGGATGCGTCACTGTCAGGCTGGGGAGCCCTCTGCGATGGCAGACCGGCATTCGGTACGTGGACAGGAGACCAGACGCGCTGGCATATAAACTGCTTGGAGATGGAAGCAGTTCATCTAGCGCTGCGGGTTTTCCTCCCGTTTGTGAAAGACCGTCATGTTCTCGTCAGGACGGACAACACGGCGGTGGTGGCGTACATAAATCGCCAGGGAGGTTTACGTTCGCGATCCCTGCAGGGGCTAGCGAGGCGGCTGTTACTATGGACAGACAGAGTACTACTGTCGATTCGAGCAGTGCATGTGCCGGGCAGTTTGAATTGCGGCGCAGACATGCTGTCCAGGGATGGCATTGTGCACGGGGAGTGGAGGCTTCATCCGCAGACGGTAAACATGATCTGGAATCTGTTTGGCAAAGCGGAGATCGACCTCTTTGCTTCGCAGGAGAACGCCCACTGTCCACTGTACTTTGCATTGACGACAGCCCCACTAGAGGGAGACGCACTGTCGAGCCGCTGGCCGAAGGGTCGGAAGTATGCTTTTCCTCCGATCAAGCTAATGCCGCTGGTGCTGCAAAAGATCAGGGAGGAGAAATGTGCGTTGGTTCTGGTAGCGCCCAAATGGCCCAACCAGCCGTGGTTCCCGGAGCTAGTGAACATGGCGCGTTTTCCCCCGTGGCGGATACCGCCGAGAAGAGACCTCCTATCTCAGGCGAAGGGCACCATATGGCACCCCAACCCGGAGCTGTGGGACCTGCATGTGTGGCAGATCAGCACGGAGTATCACAACGGGTGCTGCAGACAATAGCAGAGGCTAGAGCCCCTTCGACAAGGCGCTTATACGCTCTGAAGTGGAAAGTGTTTGCTAACTGGTGTGTTGACAAAAAGGAGGACCCCAAGAATTGCGATATTTCCATTATTTTGACCTTCCTACAGGAACGTCTGGATGTTGGCAGTTCGCCATCTACACTGAAAGTTTACGTGGCCGCTATTGCTGCTTTTCGTGATGTGCTGGATGGACATTCAGTGGGGA
The DNA here is from genome assembly GCA_036326025.1 of Chrosomus eos. Classification (NCBI taxonomy): domain Eukaryota; kingdom Metazoa; phylum Chordata; class Actinopteri; order Cypriniformes; family Leuciscidae; genus Chrosomus; species Chrosomus eos. The sequence goes on from CM070833.1 coordinate 33,380,622, forward strand.
AACACCCTTTGATAACGAGTTTCCTCCGGGGAGCGAGGCGGCTTTTCCCCCCCCCGCCTTCGTCAGATGCCGGTCTGGGATCTGTCGTTAGTACTTAGTGCGCTGTCCGACCCACCTTTTGAACCAGCTGAGTCTAGCGACATTAAAGTACTCTCATTCAAGACGGCGTTTCTGCTCGCGCTAGCTTGCGGAAAACGGGTGGGGGACTTGCATGCCCTGTCAGTAAACAGTGCATGCATGCAGTTTGGACCGGACGATTGCATGGTCAGACTTTTACCCAAGCACGGATATTCGCCTAAAGTGCTCTCAACGCCGTTCAGAGCCCAGGTGGTCACAATTCCAGCATTTTGCCCTGATGAGGACAGTGTTTCAGTGTCTCAGAGGCACGCTTTGTGCCCCGTGCGTGCCCTGCGTGCTTATGTGAACAGAACTAGCCTTTTTCGAACTTCAGAGCAGCTTTTCGTCTGCTACGCGGGTGCCAAGAAGGGCGGCGCGCTGTCGAAACAGAGGCTATCTCACTGGATAGTGGAAGCTGTGCGACTGGCTTATGCTTCTCGGGGAGTCGTTTGCCCTATAGGAGTGCACGCCCACTCCACTAGGAGTTTGGCGTCATCTTGGGCATGGGCGAAAGGCATGTCTATTCAGGACATCTGTTTCGCGGCAGGCTGGTCATCTCGTAACACGTTTGCGAGATTCTATAACTTGAATATTCCCTCGTTCGCACCACATGTTCTGTCAGTGCAGGGAGAAGCTGAGCTGTCATTGGACTAGGTACTAGAGGCCTGCATTTCAGCCCGAGCCCGACGGGCCCCGACTTAATTACGCTCCTAGGGCCGGGCTTCGGGCCAATTTTCACGTCATAGTTCACACGCGGGCCGGGCCGGGCCGGGTTTTAGGCTTATCTTTTTTATAGCATATTTTAGACATTAATTAAAATAAATATGAGAAGATGACGATTGAAACGCAAACATAGAAAGACGTTTTATAACCTATCACACTGACATATGACTGACATGACAGTCTGCTCACGCTCACGCTCACGCACACACACACGCACGCGCACAGGTTTCCCGGCGACGCGATCTGAGATTCCGCGCGACCGACTCGTTCTGTGTTTAGAGTCCCGGTAGCGAGCGTGACTTCAGCGCAGCTGGAAAAAGTACGACTGGATTAAAACCTTTCACTGTGGATGCTGTGCTTTTTCTTCACGATGCTCTGAGACTGTTCTTAGCCATGTTTGGAGGCTGTTTTTTGTTTGACTTCATTTTCATGAGTCTGTTGGAAACAAGGATGTAAGGTGGAAATAAGAATGGCCATGTTCTGTAGTGAAGACTTGATTTTTGAGGTAAGATAACCTGCATGGTTGTTTTTAATGTAATTTATGTTGATTTTTTTAGATTGCGTTCTCTGTATTGTAGCCTATTGTATAAACTCATTTAGTTTGCGAGCGCTGTTGATTTGAGAGGCTATAAATCAATGGATCAAACATGTTTAACTCGCTGTCGGCTACTTGGTCGTCAATAAAAAACATTTTTTTTCTTAATTAACTTTATAAAGAAATGAAAATAAACTTACCGGTAAATACTTTGCCTTTGAAAACGAAACATATCTGGTTTACTGACTGCAACATAGGGCAGGCTGTGTATTATCCCTTTTTTTTATTTTTATTTTTTATAAACGGGCTCGGGTCGGACTCGGGCTGATCATTCTGATGAGCTGTCGGACACGGGCCGGGCTAGGGCCTGAGCGTCTCGGGCCAGGGCCGGGCTAGGGCCTAGATTTGAGGCCCGTGCAGGGCTCTACTAGGTACGCCCCGGCTGGCGCGCGCCCTAGCTGTGGTTCGACCAAGTCGTGCAGACAGTGCCAGTTATTAACAATAGCGATCATGTTCACTATATTGTGTTCTTTATTATGCCCGCATTCATAAGCCGGCAGTGTATTCCTAAGCACCAATCACATTGCTGCAATTCCCCATTCACTTCAGTTCAGCGTTGCTTAACTATGTGGGAGGGGCTACGTTGATGCGGATGCCGACTTGGCTCTGTGCCAATATGTGTTTCAACCAGGTCCGGTGTCTGATCCTCAGCTGTTTGAGGTAGGGATTAGTGCTTGTGCTACTTGAGCTCGTTGCGAGCTGGGCAGGCTTTCCCACGCGGCGGGGGTTTTATTGTTCCCCATACGTAATGTCGAGAGACCGACTCGATAAGGGAACGTCTCTGGTTACTCACGTAACCGTAGTTCCCTGAGAGGAGGGAACGAGACATTACGTAACCTGCCGTGTGGGAAGGGCGTACAGTCTCCTTACTCTCGTTCAGCTAAGATTCTGAGGTTTTTGGCACTCGCCGTCACCTATATTGAGGAGTGTCAGCCAATCAGGTGAGGGCGGGATCGCCATTGGCTATTTGCAAGCAAAAGAGTTATTCAATCAGACTTCATAATTCGAGGAAAATGGATTTCCCCATACGTAATGTCTCGTTCCCTCCTCTCAGGGAACTACGGTTACGTGAGTAACCAGAGACGTTATAAGAAGTGCGCGAGTTGAGGGAGCATTCCTGTGGGCGGACGTTAGTCAGAGAACTGTTCTACTGACGTCATTAAAGAAGCAAGCAGAGGGATGTAGTCCAAACGGGCCGTTCGCTGTAGGCGACTTCTGTTAAAAAAAATATCTCGCTTGGCATTGAACTTTGAGCTTTATAATTTTACAGATATTATTTATACTCTAACAACAACATTACACACTAACTTAAGTTTGAAACATGGGATCGTGAAGAACGGGACCTTTAAGGCTTTTAGTGATACAATTGTGGTTTTGGTGTCTGAGAGAATAAAAATACATTCAAATGTTATGGGTCGGTACAGGTTTAAAAAAAATAAAGAAATGAATACCTTTTCAGGGATCATTAAATGATTGTGTACCATAACCCAAAAAAAAAAAAAAAGAAGGGAAATCTTTGTTAGTGGCTCTTCACGTGTGTGCCATATTGTAAAATGGGAAATTGCTGCTGATGGCAATGCTGAGGCAAAACTACATCTGAAAACTGTACACATGTGAAGTATAAAGCTGTAAACTGTAAAAAAGTTTGATTATCTTCATGACACTCATTTATATGTTAGCGTGAGCTGTGCTGTAACGGCATTGCAGAGGCTTTATTTTGAACATAACATTCACATTCAGGTTACAAACCTTCTTTTATAGGGAATATACTGTGTTATATAATATTCTGAATTAAGGTGTTCTTTATTATACTATAATGTTTTATGAAAGCAATTTCTGTTATTTTACATGATTCATAGGTTTTTTTCAATGCAAAGTGAGAATACAGCAGAAAAGCAAACCATTGACACTTGCTGGGGTTTGAAAGTTTTGTCTTAGAATGTGAAAACTTGCACATGCAATATGTAGAAATGTGCTGCTCCAAATCATTCATTAAACAATTAAACTGTTGTCATCTCGTGCAATTATGAGACTGGAGCTCAATCAGATGAACAACACAAAGAAAATAATTGCATTAGAAAGTAAATGCATGAGACGCTTATCAGAATGCTTTTGTGAACTGCAAACTGCTTTAAAGTTTCATTTATTTTTAATTTCCTCCACAAACAAAATTAATCAGACAGGAGTAATTAAATGCACCTGTCTCCGTGGCAATAGTTTCCATGGTAATCGGTTTTTGATTCATTGCACCAATGTACATTTGTGCCTTTCATACTAGTTTTTCATTTCTACATGACAAACACTAGTTTTGAGTGTGAAAAAATGTGTCAATTTTTTTTTTTTGGGGGTTCGGTTTTGTGACTTATGCCATTTGAGAGGAAAACAAAATATTTTTCTAAAAAAAAAAAAGTTGCAGCCACGGCCAGCATTTTTTACAATTTTCACAAAAATGTCATGGTCCCTGGAATATTTTGGTGTATGAATATCTGAACATGCAATTGATCAACATAAAGAACTTTTTTTTTTTTTTTTTACCAACACTTGTGGGCAAGTTTCATTATTTTTTTTTTTCAAAGACTATAACGTGTTTTGATCTGGAGATTCAGTTCTGTTTCAGAAGATGTCATAGTGCACTGCACCTACCATATAACAGTGAAAACACAGAAAACTGTTAAATTTCATCAATGGCAGGGAAAGTGTTAACAGGATTTTTCTTTTAAAAAAAGATGTATGGATAAAGAAAACTTAAGCTCTTTCAGTCAAGTAAGCGTGTATCTTGAAATATTACTCACAAAAAATATAAGTTATATAGAATTTATTCTTATGCTTTATAAAATCAGTAAAAGGTTTCACAACAAAAAGACTTGTATGTGTGACATTGACATTTGACATATGCATGTCAAATGTGACATTTTTACAATTATATTAAACGCCCTTTAACTTGTTAAAGTATAAACTCAGTCAGTCAATCAATCAGATGATAGATGGCATGTATTAGATTGCTGAAAACCTGTTGTACACAAGGTTTTGATAATTTAGAGGCCTTAGAAATGTGCACATCAAATACGATACTGTAGACTTTAAAGGGTTAAGAAACCTTCGGGAGGCCACCGGAGAGTCCTGGTCAGAATAGGGGAGTTGAGGTCACGCGAGCCGTATTGGAAACGTCATGATGACTAAATTCATTGCGGTCAGGTTTGGCAGATGCTGTTGCGAGACACATGCCCGTGTCCACATGCTCAGTCTGCAGGCGAGCGAGCGCGACCTCACGATCAAACGTCGGCTACACATTGAGCTGAAAGCATCCAGACCCAACCACTGACTCGACTCAACCCGTCACACACACGACAGAATCTTCTGTGACTCAGCTGTGTTTGTTTGTGTGCACTTCATTCATCCCTGACCCGGAGCCCATGTGACCAGCGCGGTGTTCGCCAGCGTCCGGGGAGCAGAGGGGTGATGGGATTACATGCTGATCAACAGAGCCGGATTTAGGCCTTCGTGGGGGAAGCTGTCTGTGTGTAGACAATGCTCACAGAAGACAGAGAGAAAACAACACAACTGTTGACTCTAGATTAGTTCATCAAGCTGACTTTTTCAAATCTGCCTTCGTTGGTTCACTGACTGTCTGATGCGTATAGCACAGAAAACTGGGGATTGCTTTCCAAAATTCACCAGCTCCAACCTGATTGGCCAGCTTTTTTGCAATTTCCTGCCATTAGGTATTGAAAACTGATATTTCTTACCATATTATTTTAATGTATTGTCGTAATCATAAACAAAGTGGTTTTTAGCACAAAATATTTATGGTTTACAGCACTTTGAATTCTTCCAGTTACTTTCCTATAGTGGCTAATGAACCAGAAGTCTCACACTTTCAAAGAAAGCGGCTTACTTCCGCGTCGCAAAAGAAGGCGGATACAATGAACGCTTTTGAGGAAGAGCTAAGCTCTGGATTTGCCAAACTTGTCCAAGTTGGTGGCATCAAATCTTCAGAGTTTTGTTTGAGGCACTTTAGTACTAGCAGCTAGTAAACTAGAAACCCACTGATAGTACTGTGTATTAGTGTTGTCAAATTTGTTTTTTTTTTACGATACCAGCATTTCCCTCTAGCATTTTGAGCGCTGTTGAATGAGTTCTTAAACACCTCTGATTGGACATTTGGTTCACTCGCTCAACATGTATGTCTCTGATATTGTCCATTGTGTTCAACAGCGCTCAAAATGCTAGAGGGAAATGCTGGTATCACATTTTTTTAATTTCTGTACCGACTTGGTACCAATGCCGGTAACATACTTTGACAACACTACTGTGTATTGTACTTGTTTTTATCTAGGGGTGCACCGAAATTTTGGCTGCTGAAAAATATCGTTTTTTGGCCAAAAGAGAAAAAAAGCTGAAAATATATGCTGTTATCACTGTGTGGCGCTGTCCTCAATATTCTGCTCTATGCATGTGCGGAGCTTAATTGCTCACGGCCGTGTGAACGCTCCACGCATGCTCCATTCATGCTCATCGGAAAAGCAAAGTCCACTCAAATAATGCGCCAACATGACATTTCTATGTGGTAGTATACTTGTTTCTATGTAGTAGTATACTTTGTTGCTGTAACATGGTGTGCTGGGCAAAATTACATTACCCTTTTGTTCAATGATCTGAATGAAAAATTATATATTGATATTTAATATTAATATATTTTTGTCCAATTTTAGTGTTTCTTTCAATAAAAGGGTGGTTATTTTATTGGCTTGTATTTTTTTAAATATTAAAAATGAATTTCATTTAAGAAGTCTAGTTTTAATTTTGCCTGGTTAAAACCAGACCATTCTCAGTAGTAACTGAGTTATGGTCTGGCAAAGCTTCATAGACAAATCATTTCCAAAGGGGCGTCACCAACTTGGAAATCGCTCAAATGCCTCTGGGCGCAATTGGATAGACCTAAAACCAATCAGGGGTGCGTTTCCCAAAACCATCTTTGCTAACTAAGTTAAATTTCCCATTGCCAACCATCCAAGTTGCTAACAGGTTAGCAACGATGGTTTTGGGAAACGCACCCCAGAGCGATGAAGGAGATGACGTATGCAGAGCGACGGAGAAACATCTCTGAGTGTTGTTCTTTGCTCGGGTTTTAAAGGGTACCTATTATGGCATTTAAAATGTTCCTAATAATGTTCTGGGAGTCCCCAACAACAGTTTTACATGCATGCAATGACAAAAAACACTTTTGTTGTCTTATAATATGCATTTATTTTTACCTGATTTGCTCACCGACTCCCTAATGATTCGTTCAACGACTCATTTTTCCAAACCCTTCCTTTACGTGACGCTAATCTGTGGTGATTGGTCAGATGACGCAGTCAGTTATAGTTTGTTAGCCCAACGCATAAACATATTGATAAAGCACTGCAGTACTACAATACGCTCTAATCTTTATGACAACTCCAATAATAGCGACAAACATTTAACATATTTAAAAAAAATTGCAATGGAGACCTTGAAGCTGCGCTGAGCGTAACTTACACACACACACACACACACACACACACACACACACACACACACACACACACACACACACACACACACACACACACACACACACACACACACTTACTGCGCCTTCCCTCCTCGCGCCCCCGACGCTACAAAACCCATAAAAGCAACAATTATTAATAATACTTACAGGTTGTGATTGGGAGGAGGAAGCTGATCCATGTACACTGGGTACTGAGCACTCCTTCAGGAACAACCGGCTTGCGAATCCACATTTGAATTCATTTGAATTCATTCATTGAATGATTCGTCATTAAAATGATGAGAACACAACACAAGGTTCGGGCTATTGTTGTGGTATCATTGCAAATATGAACTCTAACCACTGATTCTTCACATGCTCGTCCCTGGGCAATGAAAACAAAGTGGCTGAACTATCTTTGCATTGTAGAACACCGCGTCTTCTCGACATGATGCTATTCAGCTGAAGTATTTGAATGTGTTCTAGACTTCAAGTTTACACTTCCGTCTGCGCGCGCAGTAACTGGGCGCGGCCAATATGCGAATGTTTGTATCTACGTCACTATGAAACAGCTAATGACTCGTTTCAAAAACAATTCATTTCATAGACTCAGAGTCGACTCTCACTTTTGAAAGACAATAACTTTATATACGGTGCACTTTCAGATATAAATCTTTGCAGGATGTTTTCATTCCCTTAGAGCTATATTCCACACTACATGAACAGTCATTTTCAAAAATCCATGATAGGGGCTCTTTAACAAAAAGGAAACGTTCAAATCACTTAAAACAGACGCGATAGCTGATTCGAACCATTCAAACGAGTGATGTTCCACGGCGGCATCCATCTTTGTAATGTACAAAATCTGCTTCACCGTCGCAGCGCTGTCGTCATCGTATAAAGCCCGCCCCAACGCTTCTGATTGGTGCCTCGATTTCGACGGATTAGAAATGGGTTTGAATGAGCTTTTAGCCAGACTTTCTTGCAGAGCAAATCTAAATTTGCCGGAAGTTGTTTGGGTTTTTCCAGGCTAGTTTTAATACAGTTATGCAAAAAAAGCTCATTAAATAAATACTTAAAAAAATAATTTTCAGTTTTGGTGTTTGGCCAAGTGCATCCAGAAAACAGCTTTGGCCCAGAATTTTCATTTCAGTGCACTATTTTTGTATCCACCTTTTTCCTGAGAAAACGATGAGTGCTGCCATGATGGATTCTAACTTCCGATTGGATGCTGTCCTTTTCTGGTCTCCATAGGAACCCATTTTTAAAACGGGGTTAAAAGAGCAGCTGAATTAATTAAACAAACGTTTTGAACATTACTCAATTTTAAATAGCGCTGGAAGAACTGTAAGAGAGGGCTACTCTCTGAGAAAACAAAGGAAATTACCATTTAAACTCACTCTTGTGCACCATTCGAGACGCAAGTCTGACCTCAGAATCATTCTAATCTACTTCTCTTTCCCTCATCCCCCACTCTCTCTCTCTCTCCCAAACAAGTAAACCAAAAGGTAAATATAGCTGCGAGCAGCGATTACGGGCCCAAGCCGGTGGCACCGCAACCCTGGTGCACCAGGGTGGCGGTACCGCCGGCTTTGGCCCTTCATCGCTGCTCGCAGCTATATTTATTTATTTATATATATATATATATATATATATATATATATATATATATATATATATATATATATATATATATATATATATATATATATATATATATATATAAATAAAGCCGGTGGCATCACCACCCTGGTGCCTTTAGGGTTATTGTGCACGACGTGACACAAAATATCTGCTCGCTATCTGCCGAACGGCTCTGGTAGTCCCGCTTCAGCACTGATGATGTTGTACAAATAGTGTGCTCTGGTTGGTCTGGATTATTCGGGATTTTTTATTTTATACAGAAATAAGTTATTTATAATTCAGATGAGAATAAAGTTAGTGTTGATTAAAATGAAGGAAAACAAATATATTGATCTGAAATATAGCACATTCATTTTACATTTATTTAGGTTCAATTACCAAACATACAATCTTAATTTAATTTAAAGCAAACTATACATTAAAAATACATGGGTTGTATGCACATTTTTTTTTTATAAAAAATATATATATATCCAAAAAGACAAGGCTTAAAAACTCTTGTCACTGTAACAGACACAATCTCTCTCTCAAACACACACACACACACAAACACCCCACACACACACACACACACACACACACACACACACACACACACACACACACACACACACACACACACACACACACACACACACGTCAAGTCACTTTTTAGATGCAATATTGAATAAGCAGAAAAATCTGATTTTCTGCTCTGAAAATATAAATAAGCATACAAATTGAACAAGCACTTTGAATATTCTAAACAGAATAAGCATTAGTCGCTAATGAATAAGTACAAGTACTTAATGGAATAGATACTAATATCTAAAAAATAAGTACTAGTAGCATGAAAATAGAGACTAGTATGTTAAAATGATTAAATGTTAAAACGGCTTGCCATATTGGCTCAGAGAGAGAGAGAGAGAAAATGACATTTTAGATAATAGTACCTATTAATAGATACTAGTATTTATTCAATAAATACTAGTTCTAAGTCATTACATACTAGTACCTATAAAATAGATACCAGTACTTATTCATTAGCTACTAATACGTATTCAAAAGAATATCTAAAGAATAAGCACTACTATCTAAGGAATAGGCACTAGTACTAAAGAATAAGCACTAGTCGCTAATGAATAAGTACTATTACTTAATGGAATAGATACTAGTATCTAAAAAATAAGTACTAGTAGCATGAAAAAAGAGACTAGTAGGTTAAAATGATTAAATGTTAAAACGGCTTGCCATATTGACTCAGAGCATCAAAAGCATCAAACAAGAATATTAAAGTTTGATGCGTTGCCACTGCAACAGTTTCAAAGATATCAAGAATCCCTTCACAGGTCTTCATCTGCAGTGTATTTACATTATACAGATGAAGTTTGAAGCAAATCGGGTAAAAATAAGAGGGTGATTTCAAAGCCTTTAGGAAGTGACACACTTCCTGCTGCCAGTTGGTGGCGCTATAACTTTGACTCACAATAGTCACATCCATGTGATCGGACTCTTACAGCGAACACACTGCTGAAGTTTCATCAAGATCAGTTAATGTATGCTGAAGTTATAACACACTTCCTGTTTCCATTATTCGCCATAAATTCGTTTCCTCGCCACGGCCAAACCGTTCGAGATATCAAAAATCCCCTGGCAATTTTTCATCCTCAATGTCTTGACTTCGTGCACACCGAGTTTCGTGGCGATTGGTTGAATTCTCTAGGATTAGTATATCGAATTCCAGGGGCATACGCTTCCAAACAAACGATAATAGCCGACTTCCTGTTGGGCTGGGGTAAAAAGTAAAAGTACAAAGGATATATGAACCGATGAGATCTATATGTGTAGCGAGTTTCATATTATTACATGCAAGCGTGTTTGATTTATGGACCAAGTTTTCGGACCCCGTTCCAGGGGGCGCTGTCGAGCCCCCCTGCCACGCCCGGGTACCAGCTTCAGCCCGGCCCTGATGGCCGCGTTTTCTGACCCGTGTGCAAAGTTTCAAGAGTTTTTGAGCATGTTAAGGGCCCCAAAAGTGCGCTAAGAATCTCAAAAGTATCCAAAAAGAATATTAAAGTTTGATGCGTTGTCACGGCAACAGCATCTAAGATATCAACAATCCTTTCACAGGTCTACATCTGGCGTGTGTCTACATTATACACATCAAGTTTGAAGCAAATCGGGTAAAGCCTGTTTGATTTATGGACCAAGTTTTCGGACCCCGTTCCAGGGGGCGCTGTCGAGCCCCCCTGCCACGCCCGGGTACCAGCTTCAGCCCGGCCCTGATGGCCGCGGTTTCTGACCCGTGTGCAAAGTTTCAAGAGTTTTTGAGCATGTTAAGGGCCCCAAAAGTGCGCTAAGAATCTCAAAAGTATCCAAAAAGAATATTAAAGTTTGATGCGTTGTCACGGCAACAGCATCTAAGATATCAACAATCCTTTCACAGGTCTACATCTGGCTTGTGTCTACATTATACACATCAAGTTTGAAGCAAATAGGGTCAAGCGTGTTGGATATATGGACCAAATTGTCGGACCCGTTCAAGGGGGCGCTGTCGAGCCCCCCTGCCACGCCCGGGTACCAGCTTCAGCCTGGCCCTGATGGCCGCGGGTTTTGTCCTGTGTGCAAAGTTTCAAGAGTTTTCGAGCACGTTAAGAACCCCAAAAGTGCCCGAAAGCATAAAAAAGCATGAAAAAGCTTAAAAAAAGGAATATTAATGTTTGATGCATTGCCATGGCAACAGTGTCTAAGATATCAATAATCCTTTCACAGGTCTACATCTGGCATGTGTCTACATTATGCACATGAAGTTTGAAGCAAATCGGGTAAAAATAAGAGGGTGATTTAAAAGCATTTTGGAAGTGACACACTTCCTGCTGCCAGTTGGTGGCGCTATAACTTTGACTCACAATAGTCACATCCATGTGAGCGGGCTCTTACAACCAACACACTGCTGAAGTTTCATCAAGATTAGTTAATGTATGCAGTAGTTATAACACACTTCCTGTTTCACGTTTCTCGCCATAATTTCGTTTCCTCGCCACGGCCAAACCGTTCGAGATATCAAAAATCCCCTGGCAATTTTTCATCCTCAGTGTCTTGACTTCACGCTGACCGAGTTTCGTGCCGTGTGTTTGAATTCTCTAGGAGGAGTGTTTCACATTCCTTTGCATGCGTTTTCCAAACAAGCCTAAATAGCCGACTTCCTGTTGGGCTGGGGTAAAAAGTTAGAGTGCGAAGTATATATGAAACGATGAGATCTACATGTGTACCGAGTTTCATATTATTACATGCAAGCGTGTTTGATTTATGGACCATGTTTTCGGACCCCGTTCCAGGGGGCGCTGTCGAGCCCCCCTGCCACGCCCGGGTACCATCTTCAGCCCGGCCCTGATGGCCGCGGGTTCTGACATGTGTGCAAAGTTTCAGGAGTTTTTGAGCATGTTAAGGCCTCCAAAAGTGTCCAAAAGGTAGAAGAAAAATAATAATAATAATAATAATAATAATAATAATAATAATAATAATAATAAATCCTTAGGAAAACAATAGGGCCTTCGCCCTTTGGGCTTGGGCCCTAATAAAGTTCTTAAGAGTTTAGAAATATCTTGCACTCAGAAGGGTGTGAAGGGTGTGACAGGCAAATGGTCCTCGGCTCTCAAAAGGTGTAACCTCTGAATGCAAATTTCCATTGTTAGCACATGTTTCCATGTGAAAGAAGATTCTGTCTATATAAAGAAATGCAGCGAAAAGGGCTCGAGGCCTTTCTGTACCTCAGATCAGCCTTACATATTTCCTAATGTCGGGTTAACATTTCTCCTCTTTGTTCTAGAGCATTTGATGTTGTGTATTGATTATCTTTGAACTGATTATGAAATTGTATTGATACATTTACCTGACATAATAAATTGTTACATTTGATTATACTTACAGACTTTGACATTATTTTCATTAGAGTTAAAAGGAATAGTCAAACATTCGCTCACATTTAATGATGTACCTTTTTCGTTTACTTTTTCGTAAACCATACGTTTAACCTTTTTCATTTATGGAGTCAGATGAAATAACGAGTTAATGCATATGAGAAAATGTATTGAATTTAATCAATAATACTTTGCCACGAGAAAAGACAGTAATGCGCAGAGACCTTCCGTGCTGGTCGGATGCCGGACTTTGGGTTCAATTTTTAACTCTGTATCAACTTTTTCAGATAAACCCTCTACTAAAAGACATGTATAAACCAAAATTACACTATAAAAGGAAGTGTCACTCAACAAAATTGGGTAGTCTGTGACCAGAATAAGCTTTAATGTGAACCAGACTTAATGCTGAAAGTCAAAATTCTGGCTACATGGAAAATATACTGTATGCAGTAACTTATTCATACCTCAATCCCGTATCTTTTCTTGTTCTTTTCTGTTATTCTACAGAGAGATTCCACCTTTTCTTTTGTCATGTGTAGCACGTTGAAATGTGCCAAGGTTGATGTTCAGACCTTTGTTCTTGCAAGTTAAAAAAAGGTCTCCCACCTGATTACTTCCTAAGAATATGTCACCTTTGCCCATTAGATCATATCATTACTGCAAATTTGATTTGTCAAAGGTACACTTACTACTCCACTTCATTATGGTGAGATTGCTGGTTTCGGCAAGTGAGATTGCTGGATTATTACAGACTCAGACTCTTCAGCGCATTAGCTAAGGGCAGTCGGCAAAAAAGAAAAGTTGAAAGATGAAAGGGTTTGAAGTTGAACCCTTGGCATCATAATGCAGGATGATGATCGTATTCTTGATGCCGTAAATGTTCTGGGTGTCATGCTTTTTTGCATATTGTAAGGGGTTAGAAACAACCTTGAATCACAACTGCTCCATTCAATTTCCATATTTGCTTTATGATGTAAAATGACGTGGTCGCTGATGATGCAGAGGCGTGACACAATCACAATACGTCCACCTCTCAATGCAGTGTTATTAAATGTTCCCTTTATCTGCCGCCCGAATGTCTTGCTGTCAGTAGCTCTGCGTTCATTGTTCATGTAATCAAACACATCTCTAGCAAAGCTTTCAAAGCTAGTCTCATCCACAGCTGCCCATTTACACGTGCTGTTCTCTGCTGTCTACATTTTGAGCTCTTGATTAACAAAATACTTGGGCTGTTGGTGGATTCAAGTTAATTGAATTAACGATTGGGTTAACAATGATATGGCAATTAATTTATCTAATTAATTGCAAGTACACACATTAATCTACACTTGCCAGATAATAACATTTGAATATGTTACAAAAAGTTGCTTCATAAATCATATATTGTTTGTTTTAGTTCCATATCACTTAACAAATGCCTATCACATACTTAGTCAACAAAACGCATTGATCTGGCAGTCCACATGAAGGTGGTTCTTCAAGCTTGAATAGTAACGGGTGCCATGATTAATTGAATAAATTCATCACATTACTTTCTCTAAGTGTTCACACTAGATTAGCACAATAAATTGACAGCCCTAGAAAATACTTTTCCATTGGTTTGTCAGTATGATTCCCTGATGATGCTAGAGATGTTCCCATCATGTTTCATCCTGCTGTGCAGTGGTCCTCTATACATAATGGCAAGTTTTACGCCTTAATCTGATTCCAGTGCTTTCATGCTAGTCAAAAGCCAGACACCATTAGCCAAAGTGCAAGCCTGCCCAGCATGGGCGTCTGGTCTTTAAGTGAAGAATGCGAAGAGTTTTGAAAGGCCTTTTGAGCTTGGAGCAGCTTTTACAGCTCTTGAGTTACTTAAGATTTCTTCAGCCAGTACTAAATAATGTGTAAATGGACTAAATCTAGGCCTTTTGTTTATTTCGTACGTTCTTGGTTAAAGCGTTGAACCTCTACATACATTGGGTGTCTTCATTGACATCAATCACGGTTCATGGGCCTGGGAAACCGGCTGTTGTCTTTGAGACGGTCTCTTGCGACGTCTGTTAAGTGTTTCTCCTTATCTTGTTTTTTCAATGGAACTATACAGGAATACAGAACAGCGGTCTTGCTTTGCTAAAACAGCCATGTAATTGATTTTCTTGGGGTTTTATTGCTCTTGCAGTTTTCCGTTCAATGTGGTCAGCCGGCTTCTCTTCTCTAAGTAGAGTAAGTGGATTAGATTACATTCAGTTTGTTAATGTAATTTTATGCGTATTTAAAACTGTGAACCTTTTAAAACTTGTTAATGTTAAGTCTAAGCCGTGGCCTAACAGTAATGCATTGGTGCTCATGCAGTGATAGGAGTTCGATTCTGCTTGTGCCATGAACCTATCGTACTTCTGTTTCTGATCTCTACTTAACTGTGAGAAGTTTTAGGCCACACTCACACGAAGCCAAAGCTTTCCCTATCCGATCTTTTTTTTCTTTTCTCGTTCTAATGTTTTTCCGTAAACACAGAGTCGCCTTAAGAAATATATGCGTACACACGAAACCACTGAAACCGACTGAAAACGATGTGTTATATATGCCAGACCAGTATGTGGTGCTGTAATTCTGCCACAGAGATACACAAGGAGAAGAAGATTTGGAGCATGCGCATAACCTCGCGCGCTCTATACGAACCCAACACGACAGCAAGGTGAAGACAAAGATTGCTCACCATTAGGGATGTAACGATTCACTCAACTCACGATGCGATACGATTCACGATACTGGTTTCACGATACGATTTTCTCACGATTTTTTTTAACAAGTGATTAATTTAAGAAATTATAAATGAAAAAGTGTCCCTTTTATTATTTCTCAGACAAAATGCTGCACATTTCTTTTTAATTTTAAAATATATTTGTCAAATAAAAAAACTACACTGAAATTAAAAAAATCCCTTCAAGGTTGTTTCAACTCAGTCTTTGTGTCTGTCTGGTCAAGAGGGTGGACACTGGTACCTTCACACACTCAGTAAAAGACTATGTAAAATTAGTACCACATTTAGAGGGGTTTTAATTTTGTTATAATTTGTATCATTACACTAGCAAGAGTAAAAAAAAAAAAAAAAAACACACATTTAGAAAAATATGCCATAACCATCAACAAATTATACATATAAAAAATATATATCCATGTACACATTTAGAGAAAGAGATAGTAAAATAAATACAACACCTGGTTGCCACGGAAACACTGATGCACCTTGTGATCTCCGTGGCTCTCGCACTTGTCTTATTAATGCCTTTTACATGAAAACGGAGGTGACTTGTGCTTCTCACGGTGGTGATTATTATTAGTCTACGGAAAGTCAAAATGCCGCCACACCTCCGATTTGAATGAGTCAACGTCAACATCTACGCTTGCCGTCGCCGTGTGTTTGACGGCGCGTGCACAACAGTCTATTATGGCGCACACTGGCGCGGCGCGAGCGGAGCAAACCGAGTGTTTTCAGTTCATTCCTATGGAAGTTGAGCTTGGCTCACACAAGCTCAAGTTCCATGAATGAAGTGAAAACACTCGCTAGTTTCGCGCAAGCGAGGTTCACAACTTCACAATAGGCTACAGTAAACGCCCCTGTTGTTTAAAATGTGTATCGCGATTCGTTTAACATTGCAACCGATTTGAATCGTCACACATTTGTATCGATTTTCAACCGGTTGCGAGTGAATCGTTACATACCTACTCACCATAGAAGCATGAGCAGAAGATTTTGCTTTAGTAAAGCTAATAGGCTCAGTTGCTTCTGCAGCACGATCACAAGTATATAGTTCGACACCCTTGCGTTTTCGTGTGTACGGCCAAGCCGTACATTTTGTGAAATGATGATGTCATCACACCATGTGTCAGCATTAGTCACACATCGCTACGTCACACGTATCATCAACAACAATGGCGGACTATATACTTGTTGATCGTCTGGACGAAACAGCCAATACGATACGACACGATACATCTGGACGAAACGCCAATACGATACAAAATTTGTACGCATACAGCTAAACGTGTCTCCGTGTGGACAGGGCCTTAAAGCGGGGGTCTCCAACCCTTCTCCCGGAGAACTACCATCCTCCAACCCCAATCAAACACACATGAACCAGATCATCAACCTGTTCAGGGTTACTTACATTTCAGGCAGGTGTGAAAAAAATCATAGAAAGGTCATAAGAAGTGTCCCTATTATGATAATTTTATTTTGGAGGTCTTCCACAATAGGTTTACATGCGTCCAAGGTCAAAAACACTTACATTTTTATATTGCAGCATCAGTTCTTTTCTCCGTGTCTAAATGGTAAAGAACTCCCGACTTTTCCAAGAGCTGACTTTACTCTGATTGGTCGAATGGCCCAGTCTGTTGTAATTGGTCATGTGTTGGAAAAGAAACGGCCATTACCTTATTTGAATTTCAGGTCCGCATCTTCCTCAGCACTTGATAAACTGATCTAAACAGTAACGGTGGCGTCAGTTTTGCTGTATCAATTCCAGCTTAAATCCTCATTCTTTTGAAGTGCAGCAAAGTGAACTTGCTGTCAGGAAACGGTGTCTTAACATGTCAACAACACAAACCAAACTCCTCTTCCAACTCAAGCTACATCTACAGTGTTTGAGAGTCAAAGTAGTTAGACCCGACTGGGTCACTCAAGACTTACACATGGTTTTCTATTGATGGGCGAAGTTCCTCTTTTATTTCTCTTGTGTCAAGAGACTGTTAAACGTATACTGTTAGACTGTATTTTTTATGAAACTGTTAGAAAATGCTTTTATTCAGAAACATGTTTTCATGGAATATTTTAGAATGCATCACCTGAATGCATTTTCTTATATTTTTACATAATTAAAATTTTATGGATTGTGATATTGACCTTGTGTTTGCCATGTAAATAGCCTTGATGCTAACATGGAGTAAACAATTTAATAAACAAACAAATGTTGTTTGCGGGCAGCCAATAAAGAGCCTAGACTGGCAAGTCTGGCATTATGCAAATTTGTTACAAACCTATATGGGTTTAAGCAGGAAGTGAGACGGGAATTACTGACGAATCATTTCAGGCAATTCAGGTTCGGTTCTTTCTTTCGGGAGACAATAACTCCATTTATCCACTTTGATCTTTGAAACTTTGCAGACCTTTTACATTCACAGACAGCTATATTACACACTGCATGAAAAGTAATATCTGAAAAAGCATAATAGGGGATTTTAATTATAAAAGCACTTTAAATGGTATAACACATCTTAATGGTCGTTTTAAGAGGCCCTAAATTTGGGGATGGAAAAACAGGAATCACGACACAGCCTAATGTGATTTATTAAACATCAAAAGGTGATGATTTCATTAAATAAAAATTGTTGCACGTTCAAAGTCAAAATGTAGTGCTTTTGCACATTCTAATTATGACTATAATGTTTACTTTGTAGTTTATATTGTAATATGTGCTAGATGCATATTTATCTCCCTCATCTTTTTGAAGTTTATTCGTTTTTTTTTTTTTTTAACACACTCCTGAATTTTTCCACTATTAATGTCAAACAGGAATAAAATGTAACCAGAAAATAATCTTTTGATGGGGAATTCACAAACTCTGCAGGTTAATCTACAGGGCAGATCTGCTTACACAAGAACTTGCTGCAAAAGAAACACTTTCAGATTGGTCTGGAGTGGCCATCACATACGTTTAAGCTCTCACTCTCTGCTTGTTCTTGCGCCCCCCCCCCAAGCTTCATTGAGTCCCGTCATGTGCCAGGCAGTTTGTTCGGTGTGCGGTGTCAGGGGAATATCCAGCTTTCCGCAGAGCTGTCCCTCACATCCATTAATCAAGACACTTTCTCCTGATGGAACACACCTTAATTAGCATCTAACTGCTTTATGCCTGCGCTTCTAGTGAGCGAATCAGTGAGTGTGAATGCAAAGCAGTCAGGCAGACGCTCATTTGAGACACGCTCCAGCCGTCCCACGGGCCCTGTCGCGTCTTCGCTGACACTTAATCCCGGGCCTGGATGATTGGCAGCGAACTGCTCTGCCGCCAATGACGCTCGTGTTTTTCCATCCACCTGCTTTTGTTTCAGGTCATTGATAGCCCTGAGGTTCCCATGCTGAACGGGGGAGGAGGAGCGGGAGGAAGAGGAGCGAGAGATTGAGTTTCCTTGGCGACCGGTGGACCCACTTGGGGCGATGACTCTGGAGAATGCAACATGCACACTTGAGGTGAGGGGCGATGCCATTGCCAAGCGGTATTTTGATGCTGTTCTGTAACTTTATGTGTCTGTGTCTCTTGTGATTCTCAATGTAGCAACATTTTCTGTATCTGATCTTGCCGAACAGCTGTAATTAGTACAAGTAGTTTCCTGGAAATAAATCATTTGTACTTTATCTCTATTATGCTGTGCAGTAACTGCTGATAAGTGGTCAGGTTTTTCTTCTTTTCTGTTCTTGTGAGCTGGGGTTTATTTCCGTAATCTAGTTTGTAGTGTTCCTCTTTGAGATGTTTTAACATTGGATCTTTTGCATAATGAATTTCCCATTTGCACTAAGAGTAATAAGTAATGGTGTTTCATACTAAATTGCCTTGAACATCACCTAGTCAAGTGGCTATTTTGCAAAAAAATTCGGACCATTTTTGGACCTTTGCAAAAAAAAAAAAAAAAATATACATAGACTTTCGTGTGCGCACAAGAAAATGTTCATGTGTGAGGGGATTTTTTTTTATAGTTTGTGTATACTATAACCTAGGGCTGCACGATTATGACAAAAATCATAATTGGCAATTATTCCCTTGAAATTATAATTGCGGTTATTAATTATGATTATAACAATGTACATTGAATGAGGTTTTAAATAGCTTTATGCCATTGTTTGAAGCAACTGCATGATATAATTTTATTTAAAAAAATAAAACTCTTCCGGAAAAACTTCTATTACTTTTCTATAACATTAAGCCTAAAATGTCAACTATACATTGGTTTGATTTCTTCTTTAAAGTCCCCATGAAATCAAAATTGACCATACTTACTTTGTTTGCCTAAATTGATCGTTTTGTGGTGAACAATTCATCCATGCAAGTCAATCCACACAAAAAAATTTTTGGCTTCGTAATCTTTAATCAAATTCTGAAAATGCCCCTCCCCTCTGCACTGGAGGACCTTGCCCGATGACGTAGGCTTGGCGGTTTAGGTGTCTGCTTAACATCCGTAATCACGCCCCTCCAACTGACAGTAGACAGGCACACAGCGTGTGAAAGGAGAGATGGCGAGGAGGTGCATTTTTCTAGATCCAATCAGGTGCTAGTTGGAAAAAAAAGCCACGCTCACTATTTTGCCTCATTTAGTATTCCGTTTCTCTCGGAAATACGTCACAGCACTGGAGAAAAGTCGTTTGCAACTTCCGGTTCACGGGCACTTTAAAAAAAAAAAAGGTAAAAAAAAAATCATGGTATAATAATAGGGGCTTTCGCACCGGATAGTTCTAGGAAGTTATAGGAACTAGCCGGCAGGGTGCTTCCCCGAGAACTAATGGTTCCCTATACCCGTTTTCCTGGTTGCATCCGCACCGCCAGTAGGAACTCTGAAGTGATGTAAGCAATGCTTTTTGTTGTGACTTTTAGATGTCCAGTGTTGCTAGCTGAGCAGAAATACATAATCTTGTTTGGCTTGGTCCCCTCAAAAGTTGCGTTGGATTTTCTCCTCCGCATAAAGTTTGAGAGGTCCATCTATCACTAGCTATGTTTCCATCCACACATTTTTATCCGCATTAAGTGATATCGAATGAAAAATGCCTTATGGAAACAGTAAAATTCGATTGAATTTCATGAATATCGACTCAAATGAAATGCGTTCGGTCTCATGGGATTTTATCTTGATGGATATACGGCTTATGCGATAAACGCGGATGGAAACGTTATTATCGCGCGATCCATTTCGCCTAGTAAAACTTGTTCTCAAATGTTGGCTTGAATGTTGTGCGATTCGGTGAGAAAATGAATGGAAACACCTTAAAATGTCTCAAATCAATTCGATATACCAATTTGATCGCAAAACTGCATGTGACGTCATTACACACAGGTTTTTATCCGCTTTAAAGCTGTTGGATGGAAACACACTTTCACCAGAATTATTCGCATGAGATTTTTAACCGAACTTCAGATAATTCCATTGACAAGAGGATGGAAACATGGCTACTGTTTTCCATGTTCATAGAGTTAGTTTGTGGAGTAAATATATAGGCTATAATCTGTGAGTTGTTTACATAGCTTTTTTAAAAATGGCGGGTGCCGGTGTTTCGCGCGCGTACACTTACGTCACTGGTAGTTTCTATTGTAATGGGTTCTCTGAAGTAGTCGTGATAATCCTCTCACAACATAACATGCTCCAAACACATCTCATAAGCACGCAGAAGAATGAAACTCGGGGCATCCGTAATCGTAATTAGAAATTCGATTCAATGTGCAGTCCTACTATAACCTATTTGCTTTGTTTGTCTCTGCCATCTTACTAGAAAACGAGAGCATGGATTACGGGTACATAAAAAAGATTGGCATAGTAAAAAATGCTAATTTGATCTTTTGTTAGGGCAAAACCTGTAATATCCAGGTAATCTCCGGTTTACCGCATCCTCAAATGTCCTCATGGGACAATACAGCTTTGTACATGGTCCTTTATGCTAAGTTTAATGGTTCATTAAAAATGGTTGGGGAACAGTAAAAAAGTCCTTAAGATTAGGATTTTGTTAGGGCAGTGTATTTATATTGTCCCATATAAAACTCTAATGGACAATTAAAAAATCCTTACAGATGGAGGAGAAATGCTGACTGACTTCTTGAGCAGACGTACTGCCCTGAGCAAAGGCAAATCTTGAGCAGTTTTTACTGTACCAATCTTTTTTTTAATGGCCCCTTGAACTTGGCAAATAGGACAATGTACATAGCCGCGTTGTGCCATAAGACCATTTCACAGCCCGGCTTCTTGGTCGTCACAGAGGATGCGTTAAAGCGGACATAAGGCCTTGATATTAAAATTACTGGCCTTACGAAAGCCAATTTTTGACCAAATAGATCTCTATTAATTCATGCACATCTATTCTCTTGTTTTCTCCCTAGTAAGATGGCAGAGATGCACAAAAGAAATAGGTTATAGTATACATAAACTCGAAATTATAACGTGTGAGCACACAAAGAAAATCTCGTGCGCACAGAAAAGTTTCTCGGATGTATTTTTTTATTTTTGCAAAGGTCCCTTTGTACTATTGAACAAAGTTTTTATTTAAAAATAATACATATTACAAGTTAAAACAATGAGGAAAGACATGAACAATACAAGTAATTGTAAACAGTATCATTTCCCAATTTATTTTACATCCCTTTTTTTTTTTTTTTTACATTTCGGACTGTTGCCCATAACATTATTGGGTCCATCACAGGAATCAAATTAATATTACTTTTTGAAAAGGTAATTTATATACTTGTATGTACATTTTATATATAAAATTTAAACTTCAGAATTATTTTTTATTAATATTTTTGGTCCCTAGGTGATATATGGTCTGATATTAATCCTGATCTTTGTCCAAAGGCAGATTTGTCTGTATTTTTATATATAATTATTCTCCAGAAAGAGTGAAGTGTGAGCTAGTCTGACTCAACAAGTGGCATAGAGACTTTCTATGCTGAACAGAGTTATATTCTTCACCCCTCTTCAAGATCCTAAAAAACAAGACTTTTGTGTGTGTGCAAAAACAGAGATATATGAACCTTTGCTGTGTTGAATAATTCAGTGCAGGCCTGAACACAAGTGAGCATGGGCCAGAAGAAGCGAACGCTGCCCGGCTCAGGTGCTTGTTAATAATGAAGTGCTAAGCTCAGAGCCTCTGTGGAGGTTTTTTCTTTTTTGAATGTTTTGTCTCTCACTCAATGCTTTAGCCTCTGAATGGCAGTCACAGACAGGTAAACTGAGGCCCTGTCCCACACGAACACGGTATGACCAAAACCATGTCTTTTTCTATGCGGTTTGGCCGTTCGTCCACACTCAAACACAGTATCCGGTCGGTCACTGAAATTAAACTTTTTTTTGAAGATTTTCAGTAACTTCGGTTGTAGTGTTCTCTTATAGACGATGAAACTGGAGATTTTGGCTTGTGACGTCGAAGTGCGTGCTGTTATCTCCTTTGTTTGACGTCAGATTGTGCGCCGCTATCTCCTTTGTTTACATGAGGCGAGTCTGTGCAATGCCGGACATAGCCAAAATATTGCTGCTAATGGGCTCCTTGCACGTAACTACTCCCTTACCAGAAATGCGGCCTCGTCTTTTCCGCCGCTATTCTACACTGTGAGATGAGATGTTTACAAGAGTTGCCGAAACTTACAATAACGGACGTATATCGCCTTTGTAAGTCCTCATCCAAATCACCTACCAGCAAATTAGAGAGAAGGGCTTTAAAATGTATGCCTCTTCATATATCCACGGGTATGAAGGTAAGTCTATATATCTCAAACTTTATGGCTTACGTTAGTTTGCTAGCTTACATTAGGCTAATAAACAATCCCGGGCTGACAGAATATGCGTGTTATAATGCTGTACTGTTTTCTAGTATTAGGCGGAAAATGTCTACGTTGTGTATGTAAGCCTTCAAACCGGAAGAGAGCGAGCCGTATTTACCCGTTGCGGATATGACGTCAGGTTGCTATGTGCAAGGAGCCCATAACTGTGCTGACAGGGCTTATAACATGTGTACAGACACATGCACAGTTATATTGCAGAACAGCGGCGTCAGAATGCAATACTACGCTTATGACAACACATTGTTAGCCTACCAGAACCGGTAATGACCTTTTTTTCAGGCTTTTGATTGGCTAACATGGCTTTACGGTTAGGGTTATATCCACACCTGTTGGTTTGGCATGCTCTTGACAGCGCATCATAGCGTGATTTCATGTGAACGCAAATTTTTTTGAAGCGGAGGAAAAACTGAGTTTATAAAAATACCCGTTTACGTGTGAACTAGGACTGAATCCCACTCTTTCTCAGAGTCAGGATGTGAACGGTATCAAAGGCACACATGGATCATACATCACTTTATCCAGCTCGCCAGACGATCAACATATTGTAGTTCAGTCCCAATAATGATGGTTGTTAAAATCCCAGTAGATCATCAGTTTTTGAAATACTCAGACCAGCCCGTCTGGCACCAACAACCATCCCACGTTCAAAGTCACTTAAATCTCCTTTCTTCCTCATTCTGAGGCTCAGTTTGCTCTTCAGCAGATCGCACTGATTGTGTCTACATGCCTAATTGCATTGAGTTGCTGTCATGTGATTGGCTGATTTAGATATTTGCATTAACAAGCAGTTAAACAGGTGTACCTAAAAGTGGCCGGTGAGTATGTGTGTGTATGTATATTAGGAGTGTAACGGTACATGAATTTGTCCCGTACGGTACAGACGTCACGGTGATCCTGAGATGTGTGTGTGTATATATATATGTGTATGTATATTAGGAGTGTAAGGGTACATGAATTCATCACGGTTCTGTGCACAGTCACAGGTGATCCTGAGATGTGTGTGTGTATATATATATATATATATATATATATATATATATATATATATATATATATATATATATGTGTATGTGTATGTGTATGTGTATGTATGTATATGTTATATATGTGTCTTGATTATTTAATGTTTCAAAAAATGTGTCTTTTTTTTATTTAAGTGATTATTATTATATCTAAAAATAAATAGCAACTTAATTTAATAATTTGGGCCTCTTGTTAATTGTAACCTCTAATAGTATTGTAATGTTTAATTAAGGGCTCTCTATATAGTTTACAGCATTAACTAAGATAGATATTTTTTTTAATCCTTTTAGTTTTTTTTTAATTATAATTGAATTTATTTAAATACAGACACATTTGTAAAAAAACAAATGTACCCCTGCTGTACCGAACCCGTACCGAACAGTCATGTTTGTGTACTGTTACACCCCCCAATGTATGTATGTGTATTTTTTTTTGTACATAGACTTTTAAAGTAGATTAAAATCATATCACTGCTGAGTGTAATTTTTTAACTGAATGGTATATTTATAGCACAAAGTCACAGTGGATGCTCAATTACAGCTCTGTTTTAGACAAAAGAGAGCACAAATAAACCGTCATATTTATAGCAACAGAGGAACAACGTGAACACTACAAGTAATTGTGAACAACCATTTACCCAATTTATGTCCCTCCTTATCTAGAGCTAGAGCAATCATTAATAATTTCCTGTTTGGTGCTCTAACATTTGTTTTTCTCTAATAACAATTATTTTTCCCCCCTACAAGTAAGCTATAACGTTAAAGGATAAATCGAAATGCATAAAGTAAATTTTGGATAAATTTAAACTATTAACACTAAGGCTGTAGTTCGAGACCCCTGTTCTAGTACATAGATGTTTATGACACATTTAGGACTTTAGTCCATAACATGATAGAGCCCATGGGGTCAGGTGTGAAAAAAGATTAATTTTTGCTGTGACTCACATCGTTGAACACTGAACGTTTGTGTTTGGCCACAGAAACACTCCTGATTGACAAAGTCTACTGAACTAAAGTAGGATAGCCGTCTCTGATACTAGGCTTTATAATGTTTTTTTTATCTTTCATGTTGGCAGATCAGAGCAGACACATTTATGTGGCTTCTAATGTTCACACAGAATTGAACAACAAGCTATTTTAAACACTGAAGCGTTGATATGCATCCAGCATCAGCTTTGGAATAGGATTCTGCGCTTTGACTTGATGTGTGAGATGCTGGAATATTCCCTACTACTCAATACAGTTGCTTCAAGTGTTATTTGACATTTGTTAGAGAGATTTAATGAGGCTATCTATTGAAAGAACAGGTAGAGGAGATTATCATTGAGTATTCTGCTAGTCTAGTCCTGATTGATTGGTCAACTTTTGCTAGTCACACTACAGCGCACCGCTAGGCCAAGAAGAACTGTCCAAAGACCAACATCTGTGGTTCCCAATCCATTTCCTAAGAAAAGCAATGGACATTATGAATGAAAAGACTGCAGACTGTTACAGATCTGAACACTCATTTTACACCAGTCTTCTGGACAGTGGGCTGAAGGTCCCGGATATTGAATCAGCTTTCGCTCGTTAAATATGTAAAGGAGTGGCGATAACGCTCATCATAGCATCACTTTTTCCATTGGGAAATGGGATAATCTCAGTTGCTGGGAGTGTGTTATTCTGGAGCTCTGGTTCCTCGGTATCGATAATAAATCTATATCATGGGCACAAACAAACCACTTCAAAAGAACATGCGCTTGTTAACTGATAAGTGTAAAACTTTTCAATTTTGACAAAAAAAAAAAAAAACTACCTAAGAAGTGCAAATGTTGATAATCTAATGTAACTTGGGCCAATAAAGTTTTAATATCCTGTATATTGTGACCTCCCTATCCTTTTTTTTCATGGAAGTAAAAAAAAAAGACAATAGAATTGATGAATGATTGAATCATTTTTAAACTAACTATTCCTTAAAAATATAATTTTTCTGATATTGTTAGTGTAGTCGACCATTATAGCCAAGCCTAATTGGGCCCAATTTGATTTCATGCTGACCAGTGTTATTTTAGCAATGTATTTATAATGTTTTGAATTAGGTTTTATTTTTTATATTTTTAAAGATACGCTTTGTAAATTTTGGTCTTTTAGTGGTTTAAAAAAAAAAAAAAACATGTATTTTCTGGAAAGACATTGTTTTGGTTGTGCTTTGTCTCTACTTGACTGCGGATGAATATAGTTCTTTCTCATAACTAAAAAAAGATTATCCTACTGCTCATAAAACATTCAATACTAGGTTTAAGAGAGGGTTTTTACCCATTAATAGACACGGTACTTCCTTGAAAATAAATTCCAGCACAGCTACAACAACAAATATAGTTTTGTCATTTTTATTAGTTGTTTACAAATATTTCTAGTTAGATTTATTTTTATACTAGTTTATTTCAGTTTATATAAGTTTAATCTTATTTTATTTCAGCTTTTTCCATGTACAAAAACAGTTTTTATTCATGGAAAAGCTGAAATAAAATAAGATTAAAATAATAAGTCAAATAAAATAATATTAGTTGAAAACTTAAACTTATATAAACTGAAATAAATTAGTATAAAAATAAATATAACTAGAAATATTTGTAAACAACTAATAAAAATGATTAAAAAAAAATTATTACTTTTGTAGTGTTTCATAGTATTGTAATATTCTCAGATCCATTTAACATATTTTTCCCATTTAAATCCATTCTGCAGATTTCAAAATCCGCATATAAAGAATACATTTCAGGATATTGTTATAAGACCTCGTAACATTTCCCAGACACCATTGCTTTCAGCACATTTAATATTTGGGCTACAAGGCAAATTGTCATGTTTTTCTTCTACTCTTCACTCAGTTTCGCATTTAGTAGTGAGCGTTGCAGCAGTCGATGAACATGTTGATGAACAAACTGAATCATCCGTTGGCCTGAATAACGAGAGTCCATGTTTCCTGTTGTTTACAGTGATCGTGAATCCTTGACTCGTGTATCGAGGGTTCTCTTACGAGAGGTTCTCTCGTATTGCGTAAGCTAGCTTACGCTACGGGAAAGATTCCATCTTTCTGAGAAATTGAAGCCAAAAATTATCCTATAATTTTGTATCCATTGTCAACGCAGTTCAGCTGCAGCAGACCATGAGAAGGCTAGCTAGCCGCTCATTGGTTCGCTCACGGAGAACTGCTTAAGCCTATGAGGGAGCGCGGATGAACCCGCGACCAATGAGAGTCTGACTCGCTCTCCCTACGTCACCGCCCCCGAAGCGGGCGTGGACGAGGCTATAAATACCCGAATAGGCTGAATAAAATCTGATTTTTCATCCTTCAGCGACGCACCTGCATCTGCTGATCCTGAGAGAGAAGCCGCCGTCGTTTGAAAAGGCACCTTCTAGCGAGCGTTTGGGAGACTGAGGAAGCCGGCCGTCTTCGCCACCTTCAGCCGTCCTGTGAGCTAGCGCCATCCGACGGATTGTATCCTTTATACTAAAATGCTTCCTATATATTGTTGTATCTAAAAGAGCGAGCGTCTTTTTCAAGATGTCTCGTAAATTTTCTGGCGGCTTTTGCCGCGCTCCCCTCGAGGCTGGGGACCGCCACCTCTTCTGCGCTCTCTGCCTCGGATTGGAGCACGCCGATCTCGCCCCCGCTGTGGCGGCTGCGAGCTCTGCGAAACTATGCCATTGTTGACCCCGCGGGCTCGACTTCGGCCACTAAGATGCGTCCGTGCCGCCTCTGACTTCGCCGCGGAGAAAGAAACGCCGCTCTCAGAGGCCGCCGGACCCCCAGCCGGAAGCGTTCATCCCGCCGGAGCCTCTCGCTCCCGCTCTCCATCTCCGCCGCTTCCGGACATACAGCTGCCGCCGAGTGGCCGCTCTGTTGCCTCCGTTGACGCCGCGGACACCAAGGAGACATGTTCGCTTCTCGCTTCAGACGGTGAGGATTGGTCCGATTTTCACGCCTCCTCGGCCCGAGAATCAACCGGGACCCGCGCAGCTACTTCCACCAGCGTTCGACTCCCGCCGCTAAACGGGCTGCGCCCTTTCTGCCTGATCTGCACGCAGAACTCACGAAGTCCTGGAACGCCCCGCTCTCTGCTAGAACTCGCTCTGACTCTTCCACCCCGCGTCGCGTTGTGGACGGAGCCGCAGAGAAGGGCTTTATCTCCATTTTCCCTGTAGAGGACCTGGTCGCCGCACGTCTATGCCGCCCTCCGCGAGATGGCGCTCATCACCTGTGCTACCCGCTAAAGCCTGCAGTCCGACTTCAAGCTTTCAGCCGCCGGCCAAGCAGCTTCTGCACCCCATGTCTACTACAGAGTGAGCTACTTCGTGAATGGGACGAGAGCGGGGGAAAAAATCCCCCTTCAGTCGCGGATTGAGGATTTCCTGCGAATTTTGTTCTGCCTCGTCGCGCTAGCTCCTCTGCAGGCCGCTCACGTGACCAGCCTCCTGCACGAGCCCCACCCTAGCGCCTAGCTAAACACAGTCAGACTTCTCAGCGACACCAGGGCGGCCGCCCTCGCTCGCTCTGACAGCCGCCACAGACCGCCGCCTCCCCGGGGGCCTCGGCAGAGGATCGCGCTGAAAACTGATTACTCGAAGTCTGCCTAGCGTGGTTGAGGAAAAGACGGCGCTCTCCCGCCGCGGCCGGATCGCCGTCAAAGTTTCGCCCTCTGTTAGTCCCCGCTCACGCGGCTACTACAGCAGTGTACCCCGCCATTACCAAGCCGGTATCCCTTCCCGCTTGCATGAGCACAAACGCCGTGTTTACGGCGTCCCAGAGAAATCTCAAAAAGAGCGTAAAAGCCTCTTGTGTAGAAAATGTGCCCACAACACTGTGTTCACTCATACACAAAACGCCGTGTTTACGGCGTCCCAGAGAAATCTCAAAAAGAGCGTAAAAGCCTCTTGTGTAGAAAATGTGCCCACAACACTGTGTTCACTCATACACAAAACGCCGTGTTACGGCGTCCCAGAGAAATCTCAAAAGAGAGTAAAAGCCTCTTGTGTAGAAAATGTGCCCACAACACTGTGTTCACTCATACACAAAGACACTCCTGTTCCCGTGTCTCACACAGGGTCCACTCTCATAAAGCGGTCCCAACCCGCTCGAGTTTCAGAGTACATAAGCGCGCCCACGAACCCGTGCGCGCGTCCCACCTCTGTTACACGGTCCATAAACTTGTGTAGAGAATGTGCCCACAACACTGTGTTCACTCATACACAAAGACACTCCAGTTCCCCTGTCTCACACAGAGTCCACTCTCATAATGCGGGCCAAGCCCGCTCGAGTCTCAGAGTGTATAAGCGCGCCCACAAGCCCTGTGCGCGCCTTACTTCTGTTCACTCTGTTACAGGGCCCATAAACTCCCCTCCGAGTGTACGTCCCGCTGTTGTAAACACTATCAGCGCGCTCACGCAGCCCGCGAAGTGCAGCGACGGGGACCATGTAGCCATTTACCCCCTAGCGTCACGCTTAAAAGCGTGGGAAGCAGTGGGTGTTAAACACAATAAAGCTAGGCTATCGCTTACAGTTTTGCCGCCGCCCTCCTCGCTTCCGAGCGCGGCTAGAAACTACTGTGAACCCAGAAGCAGTGACGCGCTGCTCCGTTCAGAGATAGCAATTCTGTTGTGCAAAAAGGCTATAGAGAGGGTGCCTCTGGCTATGAGCGAGTCGGGGTTTTACGGCCGTTATTTTCTTGTCCCCAAGAAAGACGGCGGTCTCAGACCAATATTAGACCTCAGATCGCTGAACAAAGTTCTCATGAAGAGACCGTTCAAAATGCTCACTATCAGAAAACTCCTCGCGCACGTGCGCCAGGGGGACTGGTTCATATCACTAGATCTGAAAGATGCATACTTTCAGATCCAGATAAATCCCCTTCACAGGCCATTCTTACGTTTCGCCTCGAAGGCCAGGTTTATCAATACACCGCCCTACCGTTCGGCCTATCCCTAGCACCCCGTACGTTCACGAAGTGCATGGACACGGCGCTCGCCCCCCTGCGGAGTCAGGGGCTGCGAATACTGAACTACTTGGACGACTGGCTGATTTTGGCACAATCTCAGAGAGAGTTACTGTCTCATCGTACAGTTCTCCTCGACCATCTGAAAGTTTTGGGCCTCTCTGTCAACTGGACAAAGAGCGTACTACAACCCAGTCAGACTATCTCCTTCTTGGGTATAGAGCTGGACTCGGTCACGATGACGGCGCGTCTGTCAACGCAGCGCGCGCACCGTGTGCAGCGTTTCGCCGCATCTTTTCAGATGAACAGACTCACGCCTTTGAAAACATTTCAGAGAGCGTTGGGCTGTATGGCCTCAGCCTCCGCGGTGCTCCAGCTGGGGTTACTGCGCATGCGCCCGCTTCAGCTTTGGTTGAGGAGCCGTGTGTCTCACCGAGCGTGGACCACGGGCCACCAGCTGATAAAAGTAACGCAGACCTGTATCACAGCTCTGCAGCCATGGTCAGTGGTAGAATGGTTTCAGCGGGGCGTTTCCATGGGGACAGTTTCACGCCGAAAAGTCATCTAGACAGACGCCTCCAACACGGGTTGGGGAGCGGTCTGCGAGGGCTCACCGGCCTTCGGCCCCGGTCAGCTCAAGAGAGCCTCCTACACATAAACTGTTTGGAGAGGTTGGCGGTCGAGAACGCGCTCATGCGCTTTCTCCCGCGCATTCAGGGCCACCACGTGCTGATCCGTTCGGACAATATAGCCGTGGTCTCTTATATAAACCGTCAGGGCGGAGTCAGATCCAGGAATCTTTTCCAGCTGACAGAACGCATCCTAGTTTGGTCTCAGTGTCACCTGCTCTCGCTCAGGGCGACGCACGTGCCGGGACATCTGAACGACGGTCCAGACAGCCTGTCCAGGAACCCCATTCCCCCCGGGGAATGGTCCCTGCATCCTCTTACAGTCCAGAAACTGTGGCGTCTATTCGGCAGAGCAGAGGTGGACCTCTTTGCCTCGGCGGAGAACACCCACTGCCCAATATTTTTCTCAAGGAGCGAGGACGCGCTAGCCCAAACCTGGCCCAGCCGCCCGCTGTATGCCTTCCCTCCGGTCTCTCTGTTACCACAGGTGCTTCAGAGAATCAGAGAAGTGCAGCACTCGGTGCTCCTCATAGCCCCGCACTGGGAGGGTCAGACTTGGTTTCCGGAGCTCACGCAGCTGTCACAGACAGCGCCGTGGCCCATTCCAGTCAGAGCAGATCTCCTCTCCCAAGCTCGCGGCTCGATCTGGCATCCCCACCCAGAGCGCTGGGCGCTTCACGCGTGGGTGATCAAACAACTACCCGTTGCTTTGCCAGAGGGAATGTTAAACACGATCATACAGGCTAGAGCGGCTTCTACCAGAAGGCTCTATGCGTCAAAATGGTCTGTGTTCTCGAAGTGGTGCACAGATAGGGGTCTGGACCCGCGGTTATGCGAGGTTCCCTCCTTACTAAATTTTCTCCAAGAGATGCTGGACAAGGGCAG
This sequence comes from Chrosomus eos, assembly GCA_036326025.1. Classification (NCBI taxonomy): domain Eukaryota; kingdom Metazoa; phylum Chordata; class Actinopteri; order Cypriniformes; family Leuciscidae; genus Chrosomus; species Chrosomus eos. The sequence goes on from CM070833.1 coordinate 33,412,197, forward strand.
ATCCCCGTCCACTCTTAAGGTATATGTGGCAGCCGTCGCGGCGTTTGCTGAACCCCGACGCGGCCAGTCACTGGGCAAAGACGGGCTGGTAGTCCGCTTCCTCAGGGGAGCTAGAAGGATGAATCCCCCGCGCCCCCCTTCGGTGCCGATTTGGGACCTTTCCATAGTTCTTGATGCTATGAAAGCTTCCCCATTCGAACCGCTAAGCACCGTGGACCTAAAGTACCTGTCGCTAAAGACCGTTTTTTACTCGCGCTCGCGTCAGTAAAACGGGTGGGAGACCTGCACGCGCTGTCGACCAGCGCGTCCTGTCTTGAGTTTGGTCCTAATGACTCATTAGTCGCTCTCAAACCTAGGCATGGCTATGTTCCCAAGGCGTTTGGCACCCCGTTCAGGGCACAAGTTATATCCCTATCGGCTCTGCCTGCTTCCGATAGCGAATCAGATTCTAATCTCCTATGCCCGGTCAGGGCTCTGAGATTATATGTCACTCGCACAGCTCCGATCAGACGATCCAAGCAGCTTTTTGTTTCGTTCGGCGGGCGCACCAGGGGGTTGGCCGCCTCGAAACAGTCCCTACCCAGATGGATTGTTGATGCCATTGCAGCAGCATACGCATCGAAAGACCTGCCATCCCCTTTGGGCATCAGGGCTCATTCCACTAGAGGCATTGCCTCATCGTGGGCATGGTCCAGTGGGATTTCCATTCACGACATTTGCGTGGCAGCGGGATGGGCTTCCCCCTCCACCTTTGTCAGATTTTACAATCTGGAAGTACCCGCTTTGCAGGCTAAACTACTAGCAGTCTAGTATGTTTCAGCTCTTCTGGTTGAGCTGCACTATAGGGGGTTAATTCACACAGACCGAGTTCGCTCTGTCCCTCTCTTTTATGTGCTTATGTACTACACAATAACCGGCCCGCTCCGATGGCCGTTTGTCACAGATACATATATTCATTCCCACTTTCGGTGTTCCCCGGGATGCCCCGCGGGACTAATAGTGGATGCTTAGCACGCACGGCGTTGACAATGGGTTCCCGTAGCGTAAGCTAGCTTACGCAATACGAGAGAACCTCTCGTAAGAGAACGAATCGGTTACCTAACGTAACCTCGGTTCTCTCTAGATGAGGGAACGAGTATTGCGTTCCTGGCCGTGCTTGTGCTACTGGCGATGTTCGCTTCAGAATTGAAAAAACCAGATTTTATTCAGCCTATTCGGGGTATTTATAGCCTCGTCCACGCCCGCTTCGGGGGCGGTGACGTAGGGAGAGCGAGTCAGACTCTCATTGGTCGCGGGTTCATCCGCGCTCCCTCATAGGCTTAAGCAGTTCTCCGTGAGCGAACCAATGAGCGGCTAGCTAGCCTTCTCATGGTCTGCTGCAGCTGAACTGCGTTGACAATGGATACAAAATTATAGGATAATTTTTGGCTTCAATTTCTCAGAAAGATGGAATCTTTCCCGTAGCGTAAGCTAGCTTACGCAATACTCGTTCCCTCATCTAGAGAGAACCGAGGTTACGTTAGGTAACCGATTCGTTTTCCTGCCAGCTCGGATTGGCAGGCTTGTGTTTCTCTATTTCTATAATCTGCAAATATGCTGTTATCAAAAGTGGGCATGTTCGGTTATATTGCTGTTCATAAGTTTGGGTTGGGAATACGTAAGATTTAAGAAAAAAAAAATGTTTTTGAAAGAAGGCTTCACAAAGCTGTGAGATATTTGAAAATGTATTTTATTCCGGTGTTTTCAGCATCATTTCTCCAGTCTTCAGTGTCACATGATCCTTCAGAAATCTGTATAATATGCGGATTTGCTGCTCAGAAAACATTTCTGATTATTATTGTTGAAAACTGCTGTGCTGCTTCATATTTTTGTGGAAACCTTGATACATTATTCAGGATTAATATAGAAAATTCAATTAAAAAATCTTACTGACCTCAAACTTTTGAACTGTAGTGTACAATATACTGTAACATGTTTTTGTGCTGTTAAAAGCCATTTAATTTCAGTTAGCATCAAGGTTGACGTGTTTACCTGTGCAAATAATGAAGGACGAGATCAGACTGGATTGTGAAGGGATAAAAACATGTTATGCCGTGACGTTATCGGTTAATATTTTACTTCCCTAAAGCCTAGGTTACGTCAGCAGAATTTATTTTTCCAAGACAGGGACAGAGTGTTTTTCATTTTTAATGAACAGTTATGAAAACAAACTCTTTCTTAAAGAATACTTTGAACGTTCACAATAAGACCAGGGTCATTTATTAATAAACATAATAGTGTTCTGAGCCCAAGAGCTGTTTTGTTCAGCGCTTGTCCTCGTGTCTTAGTGGAAGATAAAGTGTTTGAGGGAAGATGAGGTGAATGGTCTCGGTATATAAGTGTCACAGGCCTCTAGTTTGATATTCTCAGCCATATCTTATGGAGAGGCATCTCATACACAGCAGACGACTCTGAATGCTGGAAAACAAAACAAATAACACCTCTATAACAGTACTTTAATATTGCATGCTTTCAGGTCAAGGAGAGCAAATGTTCTCCAGCTGACAGTTGAAAACATCTCCAGGGGTAATTTACAGTCTCCTTGATGAAAACGTAATTGCGTTGAGAATGTTTTGGCATTGCAGCGGTGTTTCATGGGTAGGGCATGGCACCGTGCCAAGGTCATGAGTTCACTATTCACATACTGATCATATACGTAGTGAAAGTGTCAAATGCAAAAACTGACAGTTTAAGGCACAGATTTTTTTTAACCCCTAGATTGTGAAGATTCAATTATGTTATCTTGTTGTCTTTCACTCTTTTTAATAAACTTACTATGAATTTGGAAGAACAAAACTGCAGAAGTAATAAATGCACAAGCAAAACTTTAGTTGAACTGCTAGAAGGGGTAAACGGACCAAACCTTCATTATAATATCGGAAGTGGAAATATCATAATAAAATAAATGAATGAATAAATCCGGGAGGATTTTTTAAATTATAGTTAAAAACTGTGTTTTCAACATTGATGATGTGTCTTTTTGAATGGTCACTCTTGAATGTGTCATTATATTATTAACATTTGACCTAAATCAAGTTCAACTGGAGTCACAAGGTTTTTGACCAGCAAATTTCATACTTAACATCTCTCTGTAGTGAAAATCAAGTTTTTAATGTGGTTTATATGTCTATGTGATGATTTTAATATGCTTTAAGACAAAAACAACATTGCTTGGAGTAGAGAGTATTTTCTCCTTAAAACTGCAGTGAACCAAAAACACGGTTTGAAATCGCTGGTGTTTCTGACGTCACAAACCACCTTGTAACCAATCAGATCAACGTGTGATCGTCAACGAGTGGATCTCTGAGCTGAGGGAGTGAGTGGAGGCGGGGCTCATTTACATATTCATTTGCATATTCATAGAACTGATTTTTTTTTATTTCATAGAAATCTTTTAAATATCTAATTTTGGTGATCAAAGAGGAGTTTTAAGGGGTAAAATGATTGACTACGGGACTTTAAAGGTTCTGTCCATCATTAGAACGATGAATCTGAGGCAGTAAGTGCATCTCATAATTTACAGATTATAAAGTTTACTGTGGCTATGTGGGTGCTTAGTTTTTTTCTGTCATTTGGTCAATATCTCGTGTTAATAAAGACGATATATTTCAGACAGTTTTGACTGTGACTCGACGACCAATGCTAAGATTCTCTTTTCCGCTCCTCAAATACACATTAGCCTTTATATGTATATATAAGTTCCCTTACATTACAAACAGTCCAAAATTCGTGCAGCATTTAATTGACGAGAGAAGTGGGCGAAGTTATGAGGTTTGACTGACAGTTTGAGGATCCAATGGAGTTACGAGGTTTAGTCACAAGCCCTTTTTTCTTTGGTTAAATATTTACTAAACCCACAGAAACATGTAAAGTGTGACCAATAGTAGTGATTTATGAAAAACAAATACAAATGGTGAAATATGGAGAAATAAGATTTCTGCCCATTTTATGTACTTAACTATAAATATTAAAAGAAACTCCAAGTTAAACATTGAATTAATACTTACTGATAATCTGAACAGATCATTAGGGCCCGAGCACCGATGGTGTGAGGACCCTCTTGGAATTGCTCTGTTTATTATTATTAGGGCCCGAGCACCGATGGTGTGAGGACCCTCTTGGAATTGCTCTGTTTATTATTATTATTATTATTATTCTTCTTCTTCTCCGCAATGAATCGCATTTTTGAGAGCCTAAACATGCACGAAAACTCACGAAAATTTGCACACGCGTCAGAACTGGCGAAAATTTACATCTGATATGCGTTTCAAAATTGGGCGGGGCAAAATGGCTCGATAGCGCCACCTATAAAGGTTCAACGGAGTGCGCCTCGCGTTACGTTTCACGTACGTGTACGAAATTCGGTACATACATGTAATGGCCCAATACCTACAAAAAAGTCTCTTGGAGCGTAGCCCTAAACACAACAGGAAGTCAGCCATTTTGAACTTCCTCTCAGATTTTTGTGCAGTTTTTGCCATTTTCAGGCCTCGTACTTTAACGAACTCCTCCTACAGTTTTAATCTGATCATCTTCAAATTTGGTGAGTGTAATCTTAAGGCCTTTGCGACGTTAAATTGCGAAGATCTTGAGTTTTCGTCGAAGGGCGTGTCCTCGGCGGCCTGAGAAATTTTGATGTTTCGCCATGAAACAGGAAGTTGCTGTAACTCAGGCAAACAATGTCCAATCTGCCCCAAACTTCACATGTTTGATAAGAGTTCTGTCCTGAACACATGTCCATGCTCATATTCAGTTACAGTCACAGCGCCACCTGCTGGCAACAGGAAGTGACATGTTTAACACTGTTGTGGACTCCTGATAACATATAAAAAAGTGCCAGCAAGTGTTAAACATGCTAACAACATACTTGAAACATGCTAAAACATGCTAGCAAGCACTTAGCTAAGTGCTAAAGCATGCTATTACTGCAATTCAATAGGAATTTGCTGTAATTCAGGTATGGAATGTCCAATCTGCCCCAAACTTCACCCGTTTGATAAGAGTTCTGTCCTGAACACATGTCCATGCTCATATTCAGTTACAGTCATAGCGCCACCTGCTGGCAACAGGAAGTGACATGTTTAACACTTTTGTGGACTCCTAATAACATAAAAAAGTGCCAGCAAGTGCTAAACATGCTAACAACATACTTGAAACATGCTAAAACATGCTAGCAAACACTTAGCTAAGTGCTAAAGCATGCTATTACTGCAATTAAATAGTAATTTGCTGTAACTTCGAACCCCGAAACCCCGAAACTTCACACATTTGATAAGAGTCCTGCCCTGAACACATCTACATGAGAATATTCAGTTATAGTAATAGCGCCACCTACTGGCAACAGGAAGTGACATGTTTAACACTGTGATGCAGTACTAGCAACATATTAAATATGCCATTGAATTATAAACATGTTATAATCATGTTAAAACATGCTAGTAATTCTTAGCTAAGTGCTAAAGCATGCTAATGAAATGAAACAGGAAGTTGTTGTTACTTAAGAAGACAATGTCCAAACTGCCCCAAACTTCACACATTTGATAAGAGTCCTGCCCTGAACACATCTACATTACAATTTTCAGCTATAGTAATAGCGCCACCTACTGGCAACAGGAAGTGACATGTTTAACAGTGTGATGCAGTACTGGCAACATAGTAAATATGCCATTGAGTTATAAACATGTTATAAACATGTTAAAACATGCTAGCAATTCTTAGCTAAGTGCTAAAGCATGCTAATGAAATGAAACAGGAAGTTGTTGTTACTTAAGAAGGCAATGTCCAAACTGCCCCAAACTTCACACATTTGATAAGAGTCCTGCCCTGAACACATCTACATTACAATTTTCAGCTATAGTAATAGCGCCACCTACTGGCAACAGGAAGTGACATGTTTAACAGTGTGATGCAGTACTGGCAACATAGTAAATATGCCATTGAGTTATAAACATGTTATAAACATGTTAAAACATGCTAGCAATTCTTAGCTAAGTGCTAAAGCATGCTAATGAAATGAAACAAGAAGTTGTTGTTACTTAAGAAGACAATGTCCAATCTGCCCCAAACTTCACACATTTGATAAGAGTCCTGCCCTGAACACATCTACATTACAATATTCAGTTATAGTAATAGCGCCACCTACTGGCAACAGGAAGTGACATGTTTAACAGTGTGATGCAGTACTGGCAACATAGTAAATATGCCATTGAGTTATAAACATGTTATAAACATGTTAAACATGCTAGCAATTCTTAGCTAAGTGCTAAAGCATGCTAATGCTACGAAACAGGAAGTTGTTTTTACTTAAGAAGGCAAAGTTCAATCTGCCCCAAACTTCACATGTTTGATAAGAGTTCTGTCCTGAACACATGTGCATGCTCATATTCAGTTACAGTCATAGCGCCACCTGCTGGCAACAGGAAGTGACATGTTTAACAGCATGCTACTATACCCATAATAAAGGACATTTTTGTAACTGACTTTGACATACTCCCACTATATTTATCTACTTAAATGCACATTGCCCACCGTGGTCTGTCTTCCTAAAGCCACCGGGTGGCGATGGCACGGGTGCGAGGGCCCTTTCAATGCTGCTTGCAGCTTTAATTATTATTATTATTCTTCTTCTCCGCAATGAATCGCATTTTTGAGGGCCTAAACATGCACGAAAACTCACGAAAATTTGCACACGCGTCAGAACTGGCGAAAATTTACATCTGATATGCGTTTCAAAATTGGGCGGGCCAAAATGGCTCGATAGCGCCACCTATAAAGCTTCAACGGAGTGCGCCTCGCGTTACGTTTCACGTACGTGTACGAAATTCGGTACATACATGTAATGGCCCATTACCTACAAAAAAGTCTCTTGGACCGTAGCCCTAAACACAACAGGAAGTCAGCCATTTTGAACTTCCTCTCAGATTTTTGTGCAGTTTTTGCCATTTTCAGGCCTCGTACTTTAACGAACTCCTCCTACAGTTTTAATCTGATCATCTTCAAATTTGGTGAGTGTAATCTTAAGGCCTTTGCGACGTTAAATTGCGAAGATCTTGAGTTTTCGTCGAAGGGCGTGTCCTCGGCGGCCTGACAAATTTTGATGTTTCGCCATGAAACAGGAAGTTGCTGTAACTCAGGCAAACAATGTCCAATCTGCCCCAAAATTCACATGTTTGATAAGAGTTCTGTCCTGAACACATGTGCATGCTGATATTCAGTTACAGTCATAGCGCCACCTGCTGGCAACAGGAAGTGACATGTTTAACACTGTTGTGGACTCCTGATAACATATAAAAAAGTGCCAGCAAGTGTTAAACATGCTAACAACATACTTGAAACATGCTAAAACATGCTAGCAAGCACTTAGCTAAGTGCTAAAGCATGCTATTACTGCAATTCAATAGGAATTTGCTGTAACTCAGGTATGGAATGTCCAATCTGCCCCAAACTTCACACGTTTGATAAGAGTTCTGTCCTGAACACATGTCCATGCTCATATTCAGTTACAGTCATAGCGCCACCTGCTGGCAACAGGAAGTGACATGTTTAACACTTTTGTGGACTCCTAATAACATATAAAAAAGTGCCAGCAAGTGCTAAACATGCTATCAACATACTTGAAACATGCTAAAACATGCTAGCAAACACTTAGCTAAGTGCTAAAGCATGCTATTACTGCAATTAAATAGTAATTTGCTGTAACTTCGAACCCCGAAACCCCGAAACTTCACACATTTGATAAGAGTCCTGCCCTGAACACATCTACATGAGAATATTCAGTTATAGTAATAGCGCCACCTACTGGCAACAGGAAGTGACATGTTTAACACTGTGATGCAGTACTAGCAACATATTAAATATGCCATTGAATTATAAACATGTTATAATCATGTTAAAACATGCTAGTAATTCTTAGCTAAGTGCTAAAGCATGCTAATGAAATGAAACAGGAAGTTGTTGTTACTTAAGAAGACAATGTCCAAACTGCCCCAAACTTCACACATTTGATAAGAGTCCTGCCCTGAACACATCTACATTACAATTTTCAGCTATAGTAATAGCGCCACCTACTGGCAACAGGAAGTGACATGTTTAACAGTGTGATGCAGTACTGGCAACATAGTAAATATGCCATTGAGTTATAAACATGTTATAAACATGTTAAAACATGCTAGCAATTCTTAGCTAAGTGCTAAAGCATGCTAATGAAATGAAACAGGAAGTTGTTGTTACTTAAGAAGACAATGTCCAATCTGCCCCAAACTTCACACATTTGATAAGAGTCCTGCCCTGAGCACATCTACATTACAATTTTCAGCTATAGTAATAGCGCCACCTACTGGCAACAGGAAGTGACATGTTTAACAGTGTGATGCAGTACTGGCAACATAGTAAATATGCCATTGAGTTATAAACATGTTATAAACATGTTAAAACATGCTAGCAATTCTTAGCTAAGTGCTAAAGCATGCTAATGAAATGAAACAGGAAGTTGTTGTTACTTAAGAAGGCAATGTCCAATCTGCCCCAAACTTCACACATTTGATAAGAGTCCTGCCCTGAACACATCTACATTACAATTTTCAGCTATAGTAATAGCGCCACCTACTGGCAACAGGAAGTGACATGTTTAACAGTGTGATGCAGTACTGGCAACATAGTAAATATGCCATTGAGTTATAAACATGTTATAAACATGTTAAACATGCTAGCAATTCTTAGCTAAGTGCTAAAGCATGCTAATGAAATGAAACACGAAGTTGTTGTTACTTAAGAAGGCAATGTCCAATCTGCCCCAAACTTCACACATTTGATAAGAGTCCTGCCCTGAACACATCTACATGACAATATTTAGTTATAGTAATAGCGCCACCTACTGGCAACAGGAAGTGACATGTTTAACAGTGTGATGCAGTACTGGCAACATAGTAAATATGCCATTGAGTAAAAAACATGTTATAAACATGTTAAAACATGCTAGCAATTCTTAGCTAAGTGCTAAAGCATGCTAATGAAATGAAACAGGAAGTTGTTGTTACTTAAGAAGGCAATGTCCAATCTGCCCCAAACTTCACACATTTGAAAAGAGTCCTGCCCTGAACACATCTACATGACAATATTCAGTTATAGTAATAGCGCCACCTACTGGCAACAGGAAGTGACATGTTTAACAGTGTGATGCAGTACTGGCAACATAGTAAATATGCCATTGAGTTATAAACATGTTATAAACATGTTAAACATGCTAGCAATTCTTAGCTAAGTGCTAAAGCATGCTAATGCTATGAAACAGGAAGTTGTTTTTACTTAAGAAGGCAAAGTTCAATCTGCCCCAAACTTCACATGTTTGATAAGAGTTCTGTCCTGAACACATGTGCATGCTCATATTCAGTTACAGTCATAGCGTCACCTGCTGGCAACAGGAAGTGACATGTTTAACAGCATGCTATTATACCCATAATAAAGGACATTTTTGTAACTGACTTTGACATACTCCCACTATATTTATCTACTTAAATGCACATTGCCCACCGTGGTCTGTCTTCCTAAAGCCACCGGGTGGCGATGGCACGGGTGCGAGGGCCCTTTCAATGCTGCTTGCAGCTTTAATTCAAGATATTCTTCCAAAACTACTTTTTGCTTTCCAAAGTAGAAATAAAGTTGTTAGTTATTTTAAGAAACTAAATCAGGTCAGTTGTGAGTTCATGTTTTCTCTCCTCAGTGTTGGGCAAATAAAGAGATCCCATTGCCGGTTGAACATTTTATTTTTATACATTCTGTTATGTAAGGAAAAGGGCACAATGCTTAAATGTTGTACTTCCTTTTGTTGTAATATTTGATAACATAAAAAAATAAAAATTCTCTACTGTAGCCATGTTTCCATCCAACATTTGCGAACAAAGTTTAGCTAGACAAAATGGATCGTGCCATAATAACGTTTCCATCAGCGTTTATCGAATAAGCCGTATATCCATCAAGATAAAATCCCATGAGACCGAACGCATTTCATTTGAGTCGATCGATCGTTCAATCGAATTTCACTGTTTCCATAAGGCATTTTTCTTTCGATATCACTTAATTCGGATAAAAACGTGTGGATGGAAACATAGCTTATGGTGAAACACACCTTAATCTAAACTTATCTTATTGCTTGTTACCCTGAGCATGTATCATTCTATCTACAGGCTTTACCTTCGATAATATACAACCAAACTGTCCCCTTTTCCAGTGACCTGACTCTATAAAGTCGTTTGCTGTAATGACTCTTATGTCATTCATCCTTGCACACAGTGTGTGTGTGTGTGTGTCGTGCAGGAGTGGATTATTCTGCTGTGAGTGTGAGGGAGGAGGCCTGTGGAAATGCTGCTAATGAGCAGTCTCTGTGTTAATTAGGCAAAGAAGAACAATTGTGACTGAATGAGGTGATTTCTGAGCGAACGCGCCGACTGATATTATTAATATTAATATAACTTGTGATGCGTGTCTCGTGGCAGACCAAAAGAAAGCAGGAGTTCACTTGGAGTTTACAAAGTTTGTGAATTTATAAACCAGAGGCTAATGTGATGTTTTAGATTTATTCCATCCCGATTTCTACTCATGCTGTTTTTCTCTAGCTGCAATCTTTAATGTTTCAGGATTATGCATGCAAAAATGTTTTAAATGGTGTTTCTGTAGCAAAAAACGGCATTAGAGATTCATTTCTGCCAATCACTTCAAAGTGTCTGATTCAATAAATCAATCTAAAACTGTGATTTAATCAATTTATTTTGTCACTCAAAAACATTCTTAGCAAAAAGTCCTTGTTAATTTTTTTCTCTAGATTTCAGGGTTGCAACAAGATTGAAGATTAAAGAAAACCTTTTGAATTCATTTTAGAGCAGTTACATAAAAACTACTTTGTGTTTTGCATTTCAACAGCCTATTGTTAGTTATTCAGTGCATATATTTTTTCTGCTTCTGTATAATCCCTTGGAGTATAAATAAATTCACTTTTATTATTCACATGCATGTCAGGATTTTCTGACCAGATGGATTCAATTTTTGATTAGATTCAATTCTTCTCCTGTTTTGGTGCTATATTTATTTTTACATTTCTTGCTCTTCATAGATCATGTTGCTAAACTGTGACAAATCGCATTTCAGTAACCCAAGTAAATGTGTGTTTCAGAGACGCTCTGGGCCTGAGAACCTGTGAATGAGGACACCACTGAATGAAACCAACTCCAGTTTCAGGTATGAAAACACACAATCTAAATCATTTGTTGTGTTTGTGCGTTCTTGTCTCGCGTAGCTGAGAATCGTTCTCCAGAAATAGCTCTAATTGGATGATGACATGTCTCTACAGAGCCCTCTTTTGATGCACAGTTGTGTCTCATGATGTTCTCTTACAGTCGTCTTCAGCTCAGGCATGAGGAAAGAGATTAGGCTGTTCCAGGAAGGAAATGTTTTTTTTCTTCAACATAATTGATGTTTTTTCCTTTTTCCATGAACTCTATCTTGTCTTTCACACCTTGCTGTCTGTTACTCTACATAAAGGCCCTGATATACTCATGGCCAAGTTATTTTTCAGTCTTCCCTTAGAGGTAAAAAGAAGTTTTGAAATATGTGACCAGCGATATATATACTGTTAGCTGAGAGCAGTGTTTAGTTGATTATGTAAATATGTGCTGCACGCTTTCCTCTTAATAACAAAATCAACAGTGGTGAGAAAACAGCAGTTAAGAAACCATCTGATGTAGAGATACATACATGTTTGTACAAGCTTTGCAATTCGACACTCCAGTCCAGTCACGTCACTTTTATTTATACAGTTTATACAATAGATCATTTAAAAGCAAGCAGCTTTACAACAGAGGTGGACAGTAACAAAGTACATTTACTTGAGTACTGTACTTAAGTACACTTTTTGAGGATCTGTGCTTTACTTGAGTATTATTTTTTCTGGAAACTTTTTACTTTAACTTCATTACATTTGAAAGACAAATATCGTACTTTTTACTCCACTACATTTCTGTCAATTTCTTGAGTAAAAAGTAGTAAGGTCAGTCAGAGGATGATTTTGGTTGCAGCGGTTGCATTTTGGTTGGAAATGAAAGTGGTGTTGACGTGAGAACCCAAAGTCAGTTTGAGGTCAACATCCAACGTCGGACAGACTGGATTTTGGTTGGAAATGAAAGTCGGGTTGACGTCAGAACCCGATTGATGTTGGTTTCTGACATCAACCCAATTATAATTTTCAACCACAGTACAATGTCTGTCCAACATTGGAGATTCACGTCAATCTGATGTTGGATTCTGACATTAACCTGATTTTCATGTTTAACGTTGGGTTTGGTCTTCTAAATGTGAATTTTGTCATTGTTTTGGAGCACACTAGCTTATAGATATAAGTAAGGCTAACATATTCATACTAAAAGCTAAAAAAACGTTTCATATACCCATTTTCCACCAAAAAAGAACTGGTTGGAACTGGTGATGGTTCAAAGTTATCAACTTGCGAACCTTCTCAAAACCTGTTTGTTTTTCCACTGACTAGAGAGCCCAGCGAACGACATCGATACGTCACTGTGTACGTCGCTATACGTCTTAGCTAGAAACACTTGCGCCAACTTCAAGCATAACAATAACAATGGTGGACTACATCGTCATTCTGCAAATGTTTCTCCTGGCTTTGCGATCGTTTATTGGGGATAGAAGAAGACCTTTTTGAACACATTTGTGTCCTAAACCCCGGCCCCAGCCCCCGACGTAAGCATGATGCGGTAAAAGAACGGCTCTAGTCCAACAAAGAGTTGGTGCCGCTTTGGAACCAATTTTCCTGGCGGAGAACCGATTCCTTGGCTGTCGAAACACAAAGAACTGGTTCGCGAGTAGGCACCGGCTCCGAATCGGCTCTCAAAATGCTTTGGTGGAAAAGGGGTAATAGTGACTTTACATAGGGCAATATTTGAGGGAACAGCCATTTGGGTGTCCGGAAACAATGTAGACGTTATTGAGTGCACTTATTCAATATCACATTCAATCCCACTACTGGAACTGTGTTCTAGAAATAAATGTGATATAAAGTAATATAAATTGATATAAAGGTAGGCAGGCATAGATTCAGAGAAATAAGGTACTGTAAGTATTACATACAACAATGCAACAATAATAAAACAATGCATTGACATTTACTTTTGATACCTTTATCAAAGGATTAGTTCACTTTTAAAAAAACTTTTGCTGATAATTTACTCACCCCCATGTCCTCCAAGATGTCCATGTCTTTCTTTCTTCAGTCGAAAAGAAATTAAGGTTTTTGATGAAAACATTCCAGGATTTTTCTCCATATAATGGACTTCAATGGGAGCCAAACGGTTGAAGGTCCAAAAGACAGTTTCAGTGCAGCTTCAAAGGACTTTAAACGATACCAGACGACGAATAAGGGTCTTATCTAGCAAAACGATCGGTCAATTTAAAAAATAAATAAAAAAGTTTAAGTTTTATAAGCACAAATGCTCGCCTTGCTCACGTAATTGCGTATTATGTGACGTCACGAACGCGCATCACAGAACAGAGCTGGCCTGATTTTGTTGGAAATGACTCGCACCAGTTCGTTCTTCGATTTCGCTTAATGTACATTAATAATATATAAATGAAAGGTGGGGTATGTGATTTGGAAAACGACCGGCAGATTTTGAAAATACACAATTCAAATGGTCCTACCTTCTTTCCTCCAACGCTGGCCCTGACTCCACCCATTCGAAGAACATGGACTCGCAATCATGCGCTGGGGGGAAAGGGGGGTCTGGTACGACCGTTTGATTGACGAACTTACTGTCCAATAATTCTAGGTGGTCTTGGAAATGATTGGCTGGAGTTTTTCGAGTCCTGCCCGTTCCACAGATGATTAAATTGCTTATTTTCATTTCAGTGCTTCTAACTCAGTGGCTGTAAGTGGGTTAGGAATAGGATTTCAAGTTATTTTGAAAAAATGGAGAAAAAAGAGAATCACATACCCCACCTTTAATATTGTACTATTGTTGCAGTGTTCGAATTGTTGCTATGGAATTCAAATGGGTTGTGAACACCATTTCATGTTTCATGATTGTAAACCTGGCAAGGTACAAAAACTAATCCAAGTCCCAACACAACTCATGGCTCACAGGATGACACATTCTGCTTGTCCTCTCTAAAAAGCTGAGTTTATTTAACCAGGCTGTTTTACTAGGTCTGTATCATCTGATATGGAACTCATCAGGGAACTGAGAATGAATCAACAGTAAGAGGAAGTGTGTGAGGTGCCGGAAATGGGCGTAATATTGGCTCAGTGGCCACTTCACAAAACAATGCAGACTGCAGAATGTCCTGTTGTCTGACTATCCAAACTCACGCAATGCAGAAAAATATATTAAACACTATTGTTTTTGCATGATAAATAATGTCAGAAATATCAAAGCTTGTTTCCACCTCAGACTAAAACATTTTAAAAGATATAATTGAGACTTTTTATCTCACAATTGTGTTTACATCTCACAATTGACTTTTTTTTCTCAGAATTGCATGATATAGACTATTTTTGCAATTTCAAATTTTCTCGCAATTCTGACAAGTATTATTATTTATTCTGACAGAATTGCAAAATATAAACTCACAATTGTGAGATATTAACTCATAATTGCGTTTAAAAAAGTCAGAATTGGAAGATAAACTGTCAGCATTGCATGATATAAAGTCGTAAAGTTTATATCTCGCAGTTCTGACTTTATAACTCGCAATTGCAAGTTCATATCATGCAATTCTGAGGAAAAAAAGTCTGAATTCTGAGATAAAAAGGCATAATTACCTTTTTATTTTTCATTCTGTTGTGGAAACAAGCTTCCATACAAAATTGGGATCCAGTAAAAATCCAGCAAAATTGCAACAGTTGTCTAAAGTAATTAATTAATACTTGTTTAATTGAACATAATGGGTTAAAACTACACACAACAGCAACTCTGAAAAGTATTATAAATATTTGACTGAAACATACAATATAAATCTCTGAAAGTCACACATGATCAAATTTAGCAATGTGGAGATGCCTAAATATCAAATAATCACTGTATGTGAGGATTATTCTGGTGGTATTTAATTTGGAAACTTTGAATATCGCATGCATTAAATGTGTGATCTCTCTTGTCTAACAACTTTATATGAAAATGTTCGCATCTTTAGAAAACAGTGGCCAAAAAAAAAAACAGGTTAATTTTACATTGCTACCAAAATAATAATAAATACTTCAATACATAAATGATTATAGTACCCAGTTCTAGTAGTAATGTTATATACTACTTATTTTTATTTTTTATATATCATAATTCACAATTGGAGCACATCTGACTCGGAGACCTGACTTATCTGTGCTGCAGAGTTAGGTTTAATTAGAGCAGCTTAATTAAGTGTACAATCTGCCTGTACAATGTCAGATTCCTCTGAAATGAAGCTATGCAGCATCTGTGTGGGCATGTGATGGTGTGAAGGTCAGTATGTGCTGTAATTCCATCCCTTCTGTTCACATAAAGCTGTAACCCTCAGCCACAGTCATTAGTTCTGGCATGACAAATAGAAGTCTGAGCTGTGAGGCTTTTTAAGGTGTGCAATGTTTAAAACGGTCTTTATTTAGCTTCTGAAAGAGTAGAAATCACCCTTAGACAGCAACAGACACCTTCTAGTGCACAATCAAATTGTGCGAGAAGTTTCACACACATTAGACCAGAGCGTGTTAGAACAGAGAACTGTTGGTTTAAATGAGGCACATTGTCAGGCATAGTTTGGTCATGGTTTTCCCATTGAACAGCAGTTGTGTACCTGTTAGTATCACAGGTAATGGTTGGAGTCTATGAGAATATGTGTAGGCCTGGTACTCATCATGACATTTGGGTTTAAATCTCATGAAGCAATTGAGGAGTGTTGTCCTGACTCAGCTTTTTTCCCCTCGGAAATTTCACACTAGATCTTTGAGGCTTTTTTTTTTTTTTTTTTTGCCCTTGCGTGACTAGCAACTAAAGCTTTAGGTCTTTTGCCCTAAACGTTTGTAAAATTTAGAAGGTACAAGGAAACCTTTAATCTGGATTTAGCTTTTTTAAAAAGGACAAGTTGCCAGAACAAGTTGCTGGTTGTTAGACCTTGAGAATGAATGTAAACATGTAAACTCCACAGAGTCGATACCTTTTAATTTAGGGCCCCATGAAATTCAATTGTATTTTCCCCTAAATTCTGTTTCCATTAAATTTTTGAGGGATTCTGTGTTTTGATTTAATACAAATTTATATAAACTTTAACAATTATCGCCCGGGCCTATTAGAAACAATTCTTTCTCTCTCACTTGTTGATTAGTATAATATTAATACTAATATTAAGATGGGTAAGTTGGTAGGTAGACAGATAGATAGATAGGTAGATTGATATAACTTGGGTTTCTTTTATAGATGGTGTTGGTAGAATTTTAACTTAAAGTCCCTCTGTAGCACATTGACGTGATTGGTTACAAGGTAGTAGAGTTGTCAAAGGTAAAATTAAACTAAAACTACAAAAATTTTAAACATGTGACGATACCAGCATTTCCCTCTAGCATTTTGAGCGCTGTTGAATGGATTCTTAAACACCTCTGATTGGCCATTGTGTTCACGCGCTCAACATGTACGTCTGTGATTGGCTACAATGACATCTTTGACGCTTAGCATCGTGCACTTACACAGATACACACAGGAGAGTTTAAAAGTGGTGTTTATCAGCGGATATATTATATGATCCGCTCGATGATAGACACCACATATAAAGAACATTAAAAACTTGATTTTTACCACAGGGGGACTTTAAGACCCAACGTTTGACAGACTGAGTGATAAGATACCTCTTCAGATAAGAAGATAAGATCTTGTTGAACTTTGTGTGAAACTTTATCAGTTCAGCTGGGATTGCTGATTAAAGTCAACTGTCTTTTGAGTCAGCTTTTACAAACACATTTAGCTCTGCTTGCTGTGTTTGTGTTGGCCTGGTGTGTTTTTGCATTGTGGGTAAAGAATGACGTCAAGAGGGAAAATCAGCCTTCCAATAAGTGGCACATTTTGGCAGTGACCCCCTCACGTGCGGGTGTGTGTGTGTATGTGTGTCCCAGCCTGTGCCCCGCAGCACATTAGCAGCATGCGCAGGGAACACCATTGATTTCTTAGTGGCGCCACACTGTGACACACCAGCCAATTCTCCCTTCATTTTTCCCATTTTACCAGTCAGGAACTTTAAAAATAGCCACACCAATAAAGAAAGCCCTCCTGCAGGGGAAGGTGTGACCCAGGAAGACGTGGACAGAATCTGAGTGCTAACCATGGCCTGCTATTATGTGTTATGCACTAGTGTAGCGTTCTGACTACAGGGAGCCGATGCAGGTTGCAGTGATGAAGCAAAAGGAAGTGATCTGAAACTTTACTTTCTTTGAGCGGCTCAAACTTACTCGCCCACAAAGTTGTTTTGTGTATAGTGCCTCAAGCAACCACATGTCAAGATTATATCGAATGGTCAAATATGTGAAAATTGGACCTAGAGGGTAAGGATTTTTATTAACCTAGTTTCTGCAAGTGCTTAAACAGAAGCTTGTTTTGCAGCAGATCTTTTTGGCAGCTCTGCATTAGCAGGATCACACTGGGTTTGTCTTACAATCTAATTGTGTTGCTGGATAACTTTAGCACTGTTGGGATTAGATTTCTAAACATTTACAAATATTAACATAGGATGACATTGAACATGTAGCCTACTGATTTGTACAGGATTGAGATCTCTGTAGTTTTTACTATAGTGGCATCGCACCTTTTGTTAATTGCATATTATTTTTATGTCAGATACTAGCAGTACTTCAGGCAGGAGCTATTATCAACTAATGTTAGTAAAAGCTGTTAAATATAAACTGTTGTTTTACACAGAAAGTTGGCAATACGTTTGAAATCCACAATGAAGATTTGCCAGACAGTGCAATATGAAATTTTGCTTTAGTTGTGGTATTCTACCAAAGTAAATAAATTAGTTACAATTTTATGGAAATTAACATTTCATAGCAGCCTGGGAACAACCAAAAAACAGTTGGTAATTATTTCAATATCTTATCAAAAATCGGAATGGATTCCAATTGCAAAGTTTGTCTATGTATTACAAATTTGCCTAACTCCCTTAGGGAAAACTAGTATTGTTTTATTTTAACTTTTTAAATTGAAACTGATTTTGAATGACAGTGAATATACCATGGGTCAGCCCGACGTGCCTCTGTAAGTGATTGGATCCCAACCGCACACCCACTTTTCCAATTCTATACATAGCTTCCTGTGATCAATAAGAGTCATGCAGGCATTGGTTTAACAGTTTGTCTATTGGAAACACACTCCAACATGTAGTCAATCACTCACTTTAAAACAAGTCCACGTTTTCCCCTCCCACCCTCGTGCCTCTATATTTGTTTCTATAACACCCTGTATCCAGTATCTCTTTTTGTCTTTCCTCTCCCATTCTCAACTTTCCTCAATTTACTAAAAAACACTTTATTATTTCACAGTAGAAGTATAGACCGATGTTTGGTGGTTGTTTGAGGCTTTTTTGCCCCTCAATTTCCCTGTATCAACTCGTGCTGCCCGTTACATCCATAGCTGTTTTTTATTGGTTGTTTGTGTTTTTAACTGGCCAGTGGTGCTGATCAAAGCCTATTGATTCAAACGGCTTTTTTGACGTTGCCGCTTAGAGAGGAAAAGGCAGGAGAGAGAGAGAGAGAGAGAGAGAGAGAGAGAGGATAGGGACTGTCTTTTTTGCACAGGACAGGGTTGAAGGCTACTGCTACTTTGGATTCTCACGCTTCTCTCTCGGCAGGACTAACGGACAGTGTATGGAAACACACTGATCTACCAGAATGACGAGTGCTGCTCCCGCCCGGAAACCGTACCGAAAGGCACCTCCGCAGCACCGCGAGACTCGCCACACTGTTCCAGTATTTCGAGAGGATGTTAGTGGGAGTGCCTTGCCATCCGCCAACCCTGGTTCGTCATCCCAGCCTGACCCCTGCCAGGTAAATTCCCCCCGAAATCATGCACCTATTTTGCAGTGTACACGATTTACAGGCCCTTACCCGCAATGCCCTGAAAGACCCGTATGGTCGCAAGCATCTGACAGCGAGCTGGATGTCTCGAGTCTGTCTAGTTTGGAGCTTAGTGTCCTTCCTCCTCCACGAATCTTCAGCCACGGTTCTCTCGGCATGAGACTTCCTCCCAAGCATCTCCGGCAACAAAGAATGAACCGCTTTATCAGTCGTAGTGATGACCTACTGGCACTCTCTGCTGACGACGATCTCTCCTCCTCGGAAGACTCCCAGCATCGCATTCGAGGCAGTTCCCCGTCACACTCCAGCAGGAGTGCTGAGCGCTCTTTGGTCTTCAATGAGAAAGCGGAGATATTTGTACCTAGGAAAGAACAGTGTTCACCACATGTAGCATTTGTGATGGATGCCCATCCACCCAAGGGCATCCTCAAGCACTCTCATCAGTTGGGAGTGTACTCTTCCGACAGTCTGCGCAAGTCTAAGTCGGTAGAGATGCTAGGCCAGACGCAAAGTCGTGGACGTAGCCGGAAACCCAAAAGCATGTCCTTGGACAGGGAAAAGGGCGCACAAGTCTCTCCCACTGGACGTGCTGCTTCCACATCATCTACATCTCCCAGCTCTATGCCACCGGATTGGAAGATGCAGCGTCTTGAGGAAAAGGTAAAATTTTCCCAATTTCTTGATGAAATCACCTACCGGGTGATGACCCCTGCCAATCTAAAGTTGCTGCGTGGGAACCTTCCCGATTCAACAATGTCTTTAAAAGAGAACCAAACGAAACACCTTCCCGATTCAACAATGTCTTTAAAAGAGAACCAAACCAAACGCCACATCAATCCCCAACAGTACGAATTCAAGGACCATCATGACACAAAGGAAGACCGGTGCAGACCGTGGCATGAATGGGCTTCCCAGCATAGCAGAGCCGGCAAGAAATTAAGTGAGGCGAGACCCAAGACATGGCACATGGCAGCGGTCAGTCCAGAAAGAGTCTCAGGAAAGCAACATGCAGATCCCCATCGGGAAGGGGCCCGTCCTAAAGCCGAAGGCCCAATTTACAGTCGGGTGGGGGGCAGCAATGATTCTGAAGGGGATGACAGGGCTCCACGGGGGGTTCAACACCAGACTCAACTGCACCAGTTGCCCCATGTAGAGAGCAAAGCCCTGCAAAAGAACAATATGGATAAATCAGGGCTGCCAAAGGGTGAGATTCCCACCATTATTGTGGAGGGTGAGAAAACCCCTTTATCACCAGTGACTGCCTTTTCTATATTATCACAGATCAAGGTACGTTATTGACAACATTTCTTTGACTCTATCCTCACCTAATATACAATATATATATATGATATATAATATACTATACAATCCACTCTTGCATTGATGAACCTATAAACGTGCAACTCAGAGATTCTTTAAAGAAAATCATTTTTTTTTGTATTCTACAATGGAAAGCCATACAGGTTTGGAACGATTTAAGGACTAATTCACTTGTTCAAAATTATTTGGCTGATCTTTTCCGTTATACAATCAATGCCATGGCTAGTATTCTCATTTCACTGTTCTGGTGTTTCCTAAAGATATTTTGCTCTAAATATGAGCGTTTACTAAAACCCCCATCACCAATTTCACTTCTGCGACAGTGTTTCATGAACTTTTGTTCTGTGCAGTTTTATTTGTTAGAGATTTTCATCCATCAACAACAAAATACATAATTTGTCTTTAAACAATCTCTACATTAGACAAATTTACATTTTCTGCTCTAATATAGTGGACATTTAGCTGGCAGGAAAAAAAACTGGATGTCAGACCAATTTCATAGCTTCACTGGGCATGTGCATATTGACCTGTTTGGCAGAATCACAGAGTATGATGTCAAATGCTTTCACTGCGTCACTTGCTTTTTATTGAAATTATCAGATGAATTATCCAACACATTCACCTGTAATATTCTATCGGTCTCGTTTTAATTTATTTACTGTATGTTTACTTTAATGAAATTAGAGGATACAAAAATCTATCCATCAAAACTGTTTCCAATGTGTGCAATATAATAAACTGATTTATCACTAGTTAAATGTGGAAAAAGCATCGTTTTGGAAGCTTTGACATTTAAAAATAATTGTTTTACAGCCACAGAAATGTTCAGTTCACATTCAAGTCTTGAGGAAATGTTATGTTTGCCCTCTTGGGATAATAAGACAATACCCACAATGCTGTATATTTAAGGATATGTGAAATATTTATTGTAATATACATCTCTCTGATTTCTCAGATTTTATTTTTTATTTGTAAGAGGATATTCAGTTTACACATACTAAATGAATACTCTTTCTTACAGGAGTCCTTATCAGATGCCGACAGGATCAAGTAAGTTTATTTTTTGTCCTCATTGTAATGTTTTAATTTTTATTCTTCAGGAATGTTGCTGAAATTGTCATTGTTATAACATTGTCAGTCAGTTGATTGCCAGTGTATAATTCTTTGTTTCAATACTCAACAATAGATTTGCATTTGTTCCATTAGCCTTGTATAATTTATTACAATGCACTGAAGTGTTCAAGTGTTATGTGGCATTAACCACCTAATCTGACCCTGAAGCTGATTATTCTTTGGCTCTTGGCGTTGAATGGCATGGTTGGACATTCATGGTATGAGATAACTTCCCGATTAGCCTAGAAACTCCAGAAGAGTTAGGTTGAGTCCCTGCTGGCTTATGGGTGTAACTGGGCGACTGTCAGAATGACAAGCTGTAGGCCGTGATGTCTTGCGATATGAGAGAGTGCCCATCTTTTAAAGACTACTACACCTCAGGTGCTCACTGGAGTACTAGGTTGAACCCACTTTGATTAGTGACATCTCGCCTTCTTTCCAGGCTTACAGGGATTGCAAGGCTTTTAGGCTCCAACACTAAAAAGCAGGTGCACATGACTAGTGACGAGGTTCTGCTTTCAACTCAGGGGCTCCCAATACCTCTGCTCCATTTCCCCCATGTGCTGCATTAGCTTTCATGTTCTCTTACTGTTCTGTGTTCCCTTTGTTGCTGCTTTTCTCCCAATGGAAATAACGCTATAAAGGCAGCACCTCAGATCTGGGATAGCTTAAAAGTTATTCTAAATTTTAAAGCTGTTCAAGTTGCCACTCCTCAACATCGGCACAGGTGTTGTGCTAATCAGAAAACTCTAGTGATTTGCAAAGCTAATTAAAAAAAAAAGTCAACTAATTGGTTACATAAACGAACATTTTATAGAATAGAATCAAGCAGAATGCAAAAGTCACTAGACGTTTCTAAGGCCATTTGCCTAAAAACAATGCAATTTTTGCGGTCACAGTGCACTTAAAAGGATGAATTTAAAGGCACAGCTTTTCAGGAAGGGGTTCACACTGCGAACTGTCTTAACAGCTAAGGCACAGTATCAGAAAATTGGGTAACACTTTATTTTACAGTGTCCTTGTTACATATACTTACCATATAATAACAGTAAATTATGCATAATTACATGCAACTTACCCTCAACCAAATCCTAATGCTACCCCTATAGTAAGTACATGTAGTTGCTTAATATTACTCAGTACTTAAATATATAATCACACTGTAACAATGGCACCTTAAAATAAAGTGTTACCTAAAATTGCTCAGTTTCAGCATTGTGACCCATGCTAGATTACTTACATCACATGTAGTATTGGCTAACAGACTCGCTGTGTTCTCATCATCATCTCTCTCGTGGTGCCGAGCGGAAGCATCAGGACATGGTCAGGCAGGCGCTTGTATTGATTGGCCTAGTTGTCTGTTTAATGGGTGGAGAGAGCTGAACGCTGGATGTAGTCTGAAGATGGGTTTCTCCATCATGTGTTTTCACCTCCCTCAGGGTGGAAGTCTCGAGTAAATGTGGGCTAAAGTTAAATCACAAAGAAAGCATTGTGAGTCTATTATTTATTCTCTAGAGTTCTCCAACAATCTACATACACTTGACACGCAAGAGATTGCCTTTGGATCTGACCACTCTGAAACCTCGGATTTATAGTTACAATGAGCTCTTTACTTTATATTACCTGGGCTCCTCATCACACAAGAGTTCTGTTAGAAACCCACTGCCCAATATAGCCCAAAGTATACTTCCTTTTTTTACGCATTGTAAAAAATCCGGACAGCCGGACATAATTTGAAAAATAGATAGTTTTGCTAAAACGTGCAGAAAATGACAATGCAGCAAATACAATTATTTTTACCTGTCATACGGATTATTTTGTTTGTGACAACTAAGTTAACATGCGGCACCTTTAGCCATATTTAGCACGATTAATCGGCATATTTCAATTATTTAGAGATGGCAAGGGAAGATTTTGTGCTCATCATGAGAGTTTTGTATACGTTGTTTTTTTTTTAAAGGTGCATAACGCAGGTCTCTGAGTTTTTTGCAGAACTACACCCCCTCTGGCGACAAGCGAAACTGCAACCAGAGATGTGCACGCTCATGGAGCACACGCACACGCATGCTTGCACGAGCTGTTCATAACCAAAGGAGCATCAGCCGCACAAATCTTTTGTTTACAGTCATAATGCCTTCAGAGGTTATAAAGTTATAAATCTGCAAGTCATTTTACATATATGAAAGGAAAGGCATTTGAGTAAATTACACACTTATGTGTGAGGGGAAAACGGGGGTAGAAGAAAACTTCAGTTTTTGTTTCCATCTATCTCCATGTTGAACTGTTTTATGTGTTTACTGTATCCACTTATGATTGTATTATTATGGAAACACGTTCATGAACAATAAAAGTTATTAATTTGTAAAAGCTTAAAATAATAATCATACCATACACAGTTGGTCAACAAAGTACACTCAAATGTCTCAAGGTAACGTAATAAACAATCAAATGGCACTATATCCGCTTTCATAACAAGTAGTTATAGGAACTTAGTTATAGGAACTGTCCACTTCTAAACGTTTCTAAGAACGACTCTCCCCCAAACTCGGTTTTGCTGTTTGCGTTCGCACTGGCCAGTGGCCAGAACCGAGTGACGCGAGCACGGCGGCGGCGGCGGCACATACAACAACAACAAACCAGCATGGAGGAGGCTATCGCAATGTTCCCGTTCTGCCTACCGGGACCTTAATAACGGAGTACGAACGGCGGCGTTTAAAGACTATGGTGGAAAGTCTAAAGTAATATGATGGAAGAAGATAGAAGAGCAGAGCGCAGGCAAAGGACGTTAGCAAAGAACACAGAGGCTACCGGTAGGCCATACACAAAAACATAGTTAGCATCTTTTATGGGACATGTTTTATGTTTCATGCTGTACTATTCTTCCGAAGACAATTCCTAGTTTATAAACCTGTTCCCTGACAATGGTAACGTTAGTCAAATCAATTCCGATTGTACATTTATCTAGCTTAGGCTAAAGCATTAACGTTACACATTTTACGCATCGTCATTTGTTGTCATAGATTTGCCGTATCAGACATTAGAGACTGGGGTAACGTTATATCTTACCGTTTTATCAAGAAAACAGCCAACTGAGGATCCAGTTTGAGCCCTAGAGCAGACCGGAGATCTATCCATTTGTTGAAAGCCTTCCCAATGCTGACTCTCGTCTCGTCTTATTCCGACGCCTGACTCCAATTTGTCCCTTTTGGTCAATAACTAGACAAAAGTTTTCTTTTCTTTGTCTTACGTGGAGTTTGCGTTATGGTTTGGAATGAACTACAAGCCGGTCTCTTTGAATCCATCTTCTACTTTTGTCGAAAGTTGACTAAAGTTTTGTCGCTCGAGTTGTCTTTGCTGATACGGAGAATGGCGGCTCATAATAAAAAACCTCCGAGACATCCTGGTGAGCGTGAACGCGCATGACGTCACCCCCAGTCTCAGATTCGAGCCCGAATCCCTCTTATTTATTTTACTGTACAGGACTATAGAGGCAATCTCAGTGAGCAGAGAAGGGTTCATTCAGCCCATCAGGCAATTGTTTACGCATGTATGGGTTAAAAAACGGGTATTTTTAACATGAAATGTTGCGCAATGCACCTTTAAGTTTATTACTTTGAGCAAAGTATAAAAATGGTCCATATTTTTCTTAAGAGGTAAACCTACACCCCCAGTATGTATTCTCAGTCCAAGGTCTTCTATGTGCCAGACATGTAAGTGTCCAAATTAAATAAATAAATAAATAAATACATACACAAAAATAGTTCAGATAAATATACTGATGTCTACGATAGCAATAAAAATAGAGCAAATCACCTTTTGAAAGTAACATGGCACTTCAAATAACGATTGTATCGATTACATTGTTACAATTGTAACAGGCAACTGACTTAAATGAATGATTTCAATGACAAATACATTTTTAAGAGATTCGTTAAAAAAAATGCTGATTCATTCAGCAATGAAACAAGTGAAGTCTTTACGAGTGAATCATACATTCAAGGGATTTGTTAAAAAAACGCTGATTCATTCAGCAATGAAACAAGTGAAGTCTTTAAATGAGCCATTGGATCATTCAATCAAACATTTTTTTAAAAAAATATTTTTTCTAATTTATTAAACATTTAATTAAATTGAATAGACTACAGCAATATTTTGTCAGAACCTCTAGAAGTTATTGTATTTAGCTGTCTGTTCAGAATCATAGTAGAATCTCTATTTGGAACGACAACAAAAATTGTGGTTCTCAATTTATCCAGAATTTAAAAAAAAAAAAAAAAAACATTTGTTGAATGAGATGTTTGCAATCGACAGTTTTCTGGAAGAGGAACTTCCAGTCCAAGTCTAAGAAATGTGAATGTGACTGAAAGGGCTTTTTCTGGTTTGTTGGATTTGCTAAAAAATTGCATGTGCACATATAATTTCTATGTGTATGTATATGATTGTTGATCATTTAATTTGAACATGTCAATGTCAATACTGACAATAAATAACTCTAGATATTATAAATCGAAAATGTTATTGATTTATAATAGTGATGATCGTTTGAGAGACGCTTTGTAATGGTGATGCTGGTGAGAAATGAAGCTTTGCATATCTCCACTGTGAGATTCATGAGGCCTGTGTTTTTGAAAACTGTCAAAAACCAGCCTTGTCCCAGTCACTCATAGCTCCTGTCTGCCTCTGCTGACATTTCCATTCATTTCAGGAGCTTTACAGATATTTACAAGAACATTGCTTTCTACGTGAAGACTCTATATAAACACTCTCCAGTTTCACTTTATTTTCATATTTAAATAATTCAATTTGTCAATTTCACTGAGATGTTTTATGTGGAGGGAGCGGTTTTCTTTCTGCTGTCATCACATAGAGTCATGCAATTAAAACTGTTTGACAAAGACCAAAACATTGAGTAATGTTTTTAGCTATTCGACTATAGTTCTTCATGAAGTGACCAGTCTAGAAGTTTTAAATTCAAATGCAAAAGTTTGGTCAGTAAGATTTTTTTAATGCTTTGAAATAAGTATCTTATGCTCATCAAAGCTGCATTTATTTGATCAAACTTACAGTAAAACGGTAATATTGTGAAATATTATTACAAATTAAAATGACTGACTCTTTTTTTTTTTATTTCAATATATTTTAAATGTAATTTATTCCTGTGATCAAAGCTGAATTTTCAGCATCATTACTCCAATCTTTAGTGTCACATGATCCTTTCTGATTTATTATCAGTGTAGAAAACAGTTGTGATGCAGTTTTCTTTGATGAATGGAAAGCATGGTAAAAAATACGTTTTACCATGCAGTAGATACTTCTCTACTTCAAAACTCTTAGAGAAAGGTTTACATTTATATATATATATATATATATATATATATATATATATATATATATATTAGGGCCGGGACTCGATTAAAAAAATTCATCTAATTAATTAGAGGCTTTGTAATTAATTAATCGAAATTAATCGCATTTTAATCGCATAAATATTTGACCTGAGAACAGTGAAAAAGTCATTTTTTTTTTACATGGATTTTTAGTATACCATTGAATAATGACTGAAAACATAAGCTTAAGCAACAACATATTGTTTATTTTTCTTCAACCAAGTCCAGCAGACCAGTGCAATTTTTGCCATTAAGTGTAGCAATAGCATATTGCTACACTAATAGCAATAGCGAATTCCTTGTTGCATAGCTTGCACACAACCATGCTCTTATCGACGCTTTCATCCGTTCGTTTTTTATAACAAAATGACGGGGCCAACCAAAGCGATCGAGGCGATCCATAGAGGCGATCTATGAACATGCCTATGAAGCGCGATCTCGTCAGCTTCTTGGGCTTCTGACCAAGGGGGTAATACATCAGCCGGAAGTTGAAGAAGCCTCCGGGGGCCGCCATTGTAGCTGGCTATCACCTGCTGTTAGCATCCCATTGACTCCCATTCATTTTGACGTCACTTTGACAGCGAATAACTTTACATCTGAGGCGTCCAAAGACTCCATTTGTCCATTATTTATTTCTAAAGAAACACAACAATGTATAAAAGGCTCCATTACTTTGTATCTTACGTTATGGCCCCGTAGAAGCCGTTTTTGTAAAAATAGGCTAACGATTGCGTCATAACACGCGACTCTCTGTCGCGCCGAAGAGACATTTACCGTAAAGACAGAAGTAGAAGCTCGCGTGCAATCGGGGGGACGTGTAGGCATAAAGTCAAGGGAGAAGCCCATAGAGAGTCATAAAGTTACTTCTGCTGCGAGCTCATGAACAGCTTATACATACTCACGATCTCCGGCTCTGCAAGATTCGGAAGGGAATGATTCAGATTCCTCTTGGCACCAGCTACTAGAAGACGTACAACTGTCAGTCAGGTTGCTCACGTCGTCAAGCTCAGTTTGAGCATGCGCAGTACGCTTGGCTATCAGGAAGTGAGTGCCCATGTTGGGCTTCAACTCTCTCCGTTGAAATCAACGGGGTCGCTGTGTCCATTTCTTTTACTGTCTATGCTTCTGACGCTACTTGGTGCTCCAATATAATCGGTCCGCCGAAACTCATCCAGTGAGAAACGTTCCGCGGTGCAAAAATAAGTGCGATTTTAAAAAAATTTTTTGCGTTAATTAAAGTCCCGGCCCTATATATATAATATATATATATATATATATATATATATATATGATATATAATATTGTATACTTTTGTTACCTGACATATGACATATTCATTATATTGAAGTTATCTTCTAGTCAATTCATACTTTGCATGTGACGTCACAAGTCCTGGCTGGCGGGCAAGAACGTCGTTCT
Source organism: Chrosomus eos (assembly GCA_036326025.1). Taxonomy (NCBI): domain Eukaryota; kingdom Metazoa; phylum Chordata; class Actinopteri; order Cypriniformes; family Leuciscidae; genus Chrosomus; species Chrosomus eos. Next base: position 33,440,565 of record CM070833.1, read on the forward strand.
AGCAACGAAACCCTGTAAACTAATCAAGGATCTTGCCAGGACGTCGCCAGTTTTAATATACAAAAGTTGGTGTTTTGAGGTGTAAACTACATGCCAGATAGTTGTTGTGCGATTAGATGTCAATCGTGTAATCTTAACATAAACGTGCTTACATGTTCGCCAGTAGGTGACGAGAACACGTTCATCTGTACGTGATTTGATTTGATATTATATGAGAAGATGAATACATGGAGAATGAATGACACGTTACTGTTGTACTGCGTCTACTTATTACTTACTTACAGTTACTCCAAGTCTGGTAGAGACTTTTTCAGCTTCAAAGCAATGAAAACATCAGTGGGTGCTGTGTATGGATCACACATTCAGAGTATCTTAATCTTTTCTTGATATCTAATTTTAACATTCGGTGACATATGGTCTAAATAGTTAATTGATTGTAGTATTGGAAATTTGCAAGGCTGCAATTCCCCTGGCTGGCCACTGTTTGTCGCCATTTTGTCAGCGTTTGTTGCCCGCCAGATATCCATGGTAGTCACGTGACTGCAGAGTATGAATATACTGTGTGTGCATCCATACTAATTTCTCTTTGCAAGATTTCTCTTTTTTTCCTGTTTTTTTCCCCACTAACTACTTGGCTCATGGTTTGAGAATGTCTTTGCTAACCTTGAATGAGATAAAGCCTCTTTTGCTGCAAGCCTGAAAGCAACATATGCACATTCAGAAATGTGTGAGCGACAAGTGAAGGAACCCTAATCACACTGAAGCTGTATGTGGCGGTCCTTGTCAATCACAGAAAGTGGAGGATTTTCTAAACAGATGTTAGGGTTTGCACACACAAAACCCACAATGCGTCCGTGTCTCACACATTTAATTTAGCATCTTTCATGTCATGAATAATGAAAACAATTAAGCAAATCGTAGAAGGATGGATGGTTTCACGTGTTTTCTTTCAGGAAGCGTTCAGAAGTGCTTTGGGGAATGTGTGGCACGTCTCTTAAAAGCACAAGCTCACAGTCTCTGTGCTTTTTACATTTAGCTACTTTGTTCTTTTGCTCCATTTGTGCTCTAACATGGGCCTGAGAACAGGCGATTTGCTACTAAAAAGAGTTACATTTAGAGCTTGAAGCCCCTGCCCCCATCCAGGGCTATAGCATGAATCATTGATGTTCCTGTTGCTTTCAGCAGTGTCACGTTGGCAGGTTTGAGTATTGGTCTGGACGTGTGTTGTGAGTGCCATGCCCTATGCTTCCTTCACTCTGAACGGGGAAACAAACTAGAAAAGGAAAAGGTGTTGCTTATTGTTAGGGAATCTCCATAGTCTGTCAATGAAAGAGTTGATGTCTGTGAGCTGTTGGATGTTTTAATGCCTCATCTGTGTGTGTTGTGTAGCACTTGTGATGCTGTCTACTATCACTCCTCATATGATGACAGCAATGGATACTTGCAACTGGTTCTTTTTTTGCCACCACTTTTTAGTGTTTGGGAAGCATTTAACCATTTCAGACTTTTTTTTTGGGGCTGACAATTGAAGACAACAGTATCTTATAGTAATGCACCAAAAGATGTTTTGAAATATTAAAAGAGTCACTTATGTTTACCTATGGTAGCTTACCTATGGTAGCTTACCTACATTATCATCCGATAACCGAGAATTAAAGGTGGGGTATGTGATTTGCAAAACGGCCGGCAGATTTTAAAAAATACACAACTCCTAAGGTCCTACCTACCTTCTCCAATGCTGACCCTGACTCCACCCATTCGAAAAACATGGACGCGCAATCAAGCACGAGTGAAAACTCAGATGCTCTCGCTCTCTCTCTCTCTCTCTCTCTCTCTCTCTCTCTCTCTCTCTCTCTCTCTCTCTCTCTCTCTCTCTCTCTCTCTCTCTCTCTCTCTCTCTCTGTACCGGGGCGACTTGCACTTGCTGTGACTGGGTCACAAGCTTTGAGTATGCGCACGAACGGGACACTCGTGCGAGGGGGTATGGTATAACCGTTTGAGTGACGCATTTTCTGTCCAATGATTCTAGACGGTCTTGAAAATGATTGGCTGGAGTTTTTCGATTCCTGCCCGTTCCACAGATGATTAAATTGCTTAATTTTCATTTCGGTGCTTCTAATTTACAGCCAGTAATTCAATTCAATTCAATTCAAATTTATTTGTATAGCGCTTTTCACAATACACATTGTCTCAAAGCAGCTTTACAGAAAGTGCATTTCAGAAATGTACATAGAAAAATACAGTTAGTTAATCATGTATTAATTTAGGGCATAACATATCGCTGGCGTTGAGTCGTCTCTTCACAGGCGTCGAGTCGTCTCTCCACAGGCGTTTAGTCGTCTCATCACAGGTGTTGGGGCATCTGAAGTCTCCGTGAGAGGATGGATACAAACTGGAGCTGACGAACGCTATTTACCTCGGGACTAGCGTCCCGAGATAACCGCAGAAAAGCAGATGGGAAATAATTAGCATAGCTGATGTTCATAATGTTAATGCATTCGAACTGATTCAGCAGTAGTATAAAAGGTAAGCATTAAGTGAATGCTTGGTTAAAGAGATGCGTCTTTAATCTAGTTTTAAACTGGGACAGCGAGTCTGAGTCTCGAACAATATCAGGAAGGCTATTCCAGAGTTTAGGAGCTAAATGTGAGAACGCCCTCCCTCCTTTAGTAGACTTAGATATCCTAGGAATGACCAGAAGCCTCGAATTTAGTGATCTTAAAGAGCGCGATGGATTGTATGGCGATAGAAGGTCTGTTAAATACACAGGAGCTAAACCATTTAGGGCTTTATAGGTCAGTAGTAATACTTTGTAATTGATACGGAACTTTATAGGTAACCAGTGTAGAGATGATAAAATTGGTGTTATATGATCATATTTTCTTGACCTAGTAAGAACTCTAGCGGCTGCATTTTGCACTAACTGAAGCTTGTTTATTGAGGATGCAGGACTAAATAGCAGCTAATAAAGCATTACAGTAATCTAGTCTCGAGTTCATGAATACATGAACTAACTTTTCTGCATCAGAAACAGATAGCATGTTACGTAGCTTAGCAATGTTTCTAAGGTGGAAAAAGGCTGTTCTTGTAACATATGAAATATGATTTTCGAAAGTTAAGTTGCGGTCTAGCATAACACCCAGGTCTTTTACTGTAGTGGATAAAGTAACAGGACATCCTTCTAAATTAAAGTTGTATTGTAAGAGATTTTGTGGGTAGTTTTTTGGACCAATAAGTAATACCTCCGTTTTATCTGAATTTAATAGCAGGAAATTACACGTCATCCAGCATTTTATATCTTTTAGACACTCTGTCAAGTTAGATAAGTTAGTGTTTTCATCTGGTCGTGATGAGATATATAATTGAGTGTCATCAGCATAACAGTGAAAATTAATTCCATGTTTTCTTATAATATTACCAAGTGGCAGCTATATATTGAAAATAGCAGAGGGCCTAGGACAGATCCTTGCGGCACTCCATAGTCTACTGATGTTATCTTTGATTTTTCCCCATTTAAACAGACGAAATGGTAACGGTCTGATAAGTACGATCTAAACCAGCTTAATGCCTGTCCCTGAACACCAGTGTAGTTTTGTAGTCGATCTAAGAGTATTTTATGATCTATAGTGTCGAACGCAGCACTAAGATCAAGTATAACTAGTATTGAGATACAGCCTTGGTCAGAGGCTAAAAGTAAATCATTTGTAATTTTAACTAGCGCAGTTTCTGTGCTATGATGCGGTCTGAATCCCGACTGAAATTTTTCATAGATATCATTTTCTTGCAAGAAAGAACACAATTGAGCGGACACAATTTTTTCTAGTATTTTAGACATAAATGGAAGATTTGAGATGGGTCTGTAATCTGCTAGGTTATTTGGATCTAATTGCGGTTTCTTAATGAGAGGTTTTATTACTGCCAGCTTGAATATTTTTGGAACATGACCTAAAAATAAAGACGAGTTAATAATATTGAGAAGAGGCTCTTCCACTACAGGTAACACTTCTTTAAGTAGTTTAGTGGGTATTGGATCTAATAAACATGTTGTTGGTTTAGATGCAATGATAAGTTTATTTAGTTCTTCCTGTCCTATAGTTGTAAAGCGGTTTAGTTGTTCTAGAGGGGCCATAATTGAGGCCGAGTCATAAGACACCATAGAGGATTGTACATTTACAATTGTGTTTCGGATGCTTTCTATTTTCTCATTGAAGTAATTCATAAAATCATTACTACTATATTGTAACGGAATATTTTGCTCTGGAGATGTCTGATTATTTGTTAGTCTAGCCACAGTGTTAAATAAAAACCTTGGATTATTTTGGTTATTTTCAATTAGTTTGCGGATATGCTCAGCTCTGGCTGATTTTAAAGCCCTTTTATAACGTGACATACTGTCTTTCCACGCGATTCTAAAGACCTCTAAATTAGTTTGTTTCCATTTACGCTCTAAGTTACGAGTTTCTCTCTTGATAGCATGTGTAGCACTGTTGTACCATGGTGCTTTAATTTTCTCTCTAACCTTTTTTAATCTAATTGGTGCAACAATATCTAGAGTACTAGAGAAAACGGTGCTCAAACTGCTAGTCATTTCCTCTAGTTCATCTGTTTGTTTGGGTTTACTGAGCAGCTGAGATAGATCAGGTAAGCTATTTGAGAATCTATCTATAGTGGTTGGAAGGATTGTTCTGCCTGGTCTATAACGTGGTGCAACATGACAAATTTCAGCAGTGCGTATTATGCAAGTTACCATGTAATGATCAGTGAGATCGTCACTTTGCGGTATAATATCTATATCGGTTGGATCGGTTCCATATGATATAATTAAATCTAGTGTATGATTTAGACGATGAGTGGGACCACTGACGTTTTGCTTCACCCCAAAAGAGTTTAATAAATCTGTAAACGCAGCCCCTAACGCATCATTTGTATTATCTACGTGTATGTTAAAGTCGCCAATAATTATTGCTTTATCGACATTGACCAATAGGTCTGAGAGAAAGTCTGCAAACTCTTTTAGGAAATCAGCATATGGCCCTGGAGGTCTATATACGGTAGCCAAGGCTATAGATAATAAGGATTTCTTTCTTACATCTAAGAGCGTAACATTTAGCACAAGTACTTCAAACGAATTAAACCTATGACGAGTTTTCTGAGTAACATTAAGAATATCTCTATAGATTGTTGCAACACCGCCGCCACGACCAATCAGACGGGGCTCATGCTTATAACAGTATCCTGGTGGAGTAGACTCATTTAGACCGAAATAATCATTTGGTTTAAGCCAGGTTTCAGTAAGGCACAGAACATCGAAATTATTATCTGTGACCATTTCATTTACAATAACCGCCTTAGGTGTGAGCGATCTGATGTTTAGAAGACCTAGCTTTAGAAATTGTTTTTGTTCACTGATATTTAGATTTTCTGGTTTAATTACAATAATATTATTGCTAGATCCTGCAGTAGATTTATTGTTTGGCCTCACTAAGCGAGGAATAGACACAGTTTCTATATAATGTTCTATATTGGTACTTATATCAATTAAGTTGGGACAGCAAAGACTGTGATTTGGACTTTGACTTACTAGTCAGATGGTGTGTAGCGTCTTGGAGATGTTGTCCGACAGAACAGCCGCTTCAACTCTGCTGGGGTGCAGGCCATCAGGACGGTACAGCCTAGGTCGCTCCCAAAACAGATTCCAATTATTTACAAAGAGCAGTTTCTGTTCATTACACCATGACATTAACCATTCATTTAAAGCAAATAATCTACTGAACCTTTCTTGTCCAAGTCGGTATGTGGGAAGCGGTCCAGACACGACGATCGTTGCTCTAGGCCAGGGGTCGGCAACAGGCGGCCCGCGGGCCAAAACTGGCCCGCCAGCAATATTTTCTGGCCTGCCGGATTATTTTGGAATTCCGTTTTTTTTTTTTTTTTTTTTTTTTTTTTTTTTATCAGCCTATTTTTATTTTACAATAACGGTTTACAAACAGGCGCCATGTATCATTCGTTCAATCGTTTTTTTTTTCAAAGTAAAAACAAAAATAGACTTGTTTTTTCATTATTTCCTGAACTAAAATGAAAAAAAAAACGAATAACGACTCGTTTTCCGATTTTCTGATTGTGCGCTCAGATCAAAAATAGAAAGAATGAATAACGGGTATAGACAAATTTTAATTTTGAATCTTTATTTAACACCTTATCAGACATATACGAATGAAATCATTTTAAACAGATCAAGTACTATTGTGGTAACAGATTACAGCCATTTTAATAAGGGTGTGAATAAATCATGCTCTCCTGTAAGTCTCATTCGCTTACAGTCCGACTTTTGAACTTTTTTTCATTATTATTTATTCGGGTATAACACACTGATAAATAATATGTATTACCTGATAAAACATATTTGCACTAAATGCTGCACAAAACTATTCCACTACTTGAGATAAGCCGTAGCCGCGCGCCTAGGCTACATCTGACAATTTTGGGTTCAAACACTCACATGAGCGGCTGATCTGCAAACCACACATACTTAACAGTGTTAAATTTGAAAAATACTGTTTGATGGAACTGCTTTGTTACCACAGTTATCTGCGTGCTTCCTCAGCGATGAAGTTCCACATTTGCGGCTATCCAACAAGAAAATGCATGCAGCAAGTCTTTCACAATATTTTCTTCAGATAACTCCAAATTTCTCCCACACACTGGACTTGATTTTTGATGACTTTTGTCGACAACTTTACAATCCCCACTAGCTATTCTTTTCTTCAACTCCTCAGCATCCATCTCGACAACTGCAGGTCGCGGCATCGCGCGCGCGGTTATGAGTGAAAGTAATAGCTAACGTCCTGGGAGGGCGTGGCGCGTGGGCACAAATAAACTGATGTGGATTTTTAATTATTTTATCAACTTGAAATAAAGCCATATTTTTGTAGATGTGTTCCTAAAAATATGCATATTTTACGTTTGCATGTGATTGTTTTAAACCCGTTTTACCCGTGTGTATGTTGCTTGAGTGATTTGAGTGATAGGCTTTGCCCTATTTAATGTTATTTATATTTCATAATTTTTTTTTCTGTGACATTTTTTTCTCTGCTGACAGTAATAAATAATATTTATATTGACACAACACAATTTTTTGTATAGCATTTATAATTGTTATAGGCTACTTAATCTCTCTCTTTCCGTTAGAGACATTTGAATGAGAGATTCTGGAAATGAGATCTAAATTTTGCGGACCCGTCAGGTCGGGATATAAAAAGCGGGTGAACACAGAGGGTATTTTTTTTAAGCGGTTTAATTTGTATCCATAGGCCTACTCCGTCTAGCTGGCCCGCCATCTACTGGCTAAAAAAAATATTGGCCCGCGGCCAAAGTTACTTGCCGACCCCTGCTCTAGGCGATGTGCTGCGTACCGTCTCGATCAGGCTCCTGTAGTCCTTCTTCAGAACCTCCGTCTGCCGCAGCCTGATGTCGTTCGTTCCCGCATGCAGCACGACAGCTCCGACGCGCTCGTCACTGTTCAGGATCTCGGGAACCTGCGCAGCGACATCAAGAACACGAGCACCCGGAAAGCAGTGAGTGCGCACCTTACCCGAGGTAGCACGGACAAGGCGGACCATGGAAGTGCCGATGATCATGGCGTCGTCGCGTTCCGACTCGCGGAGAGGGGAGAAGCGGTTCCGGGTGGAGATCTCGAAGACCGGGAGGGGGGGAGAGGTTCTTGCTCTGGTCCTGGCTCGTGTCGTGACCCAGGGTGCAGGAGTGATTGAAGGCAGAGATGATCGCGTCCTCCTGGGCAGAGAAACGCACGGAGTAGACGAAGTCGGAGTCAAAGTCAAAAAGTTACTAACCACTGACTTGTGAGCATCGGCGCGTGATGTTTCAAGCGCTGATTGCCGATCTCGCAGCTCGGCTTGCTTCTCCAGCAGAACACGAATCTGCTTCTCCACCGACTCCAGCTCCAATCGTACCGAAATCAGCTCGAATGGGTCCTCACCTGCACTCAGAGGTAACGTTAGACACACATCCGATATGTTCGCCATTATAACAGATGAACAGTAAATTAGTAGTGATACTACCAATATCACTACTAATTTAGGACTGAAATGATGGATATAACCCGTATCCTTTCAGAGAAACGGGTGTAAAATGAGACGCTCGATAGGCGCGAGGCCACGCGTGAAATGCTAGCGGGCTAAAGGCTAGTAGCCGAGATTTGGAAAGTTGGATCTAAGTAGCGATATCAAAGCAATCCGATTGTTTTTTATAAGGAATATTATCGAGGATAAGTTCACATGATATAAAAATAGAAAGTGCCTGTTTATAATTGAGTGGTAAAGAAGAAAATCAAGGATTAATGACTCAATTCGACGGAGCTCCAAACACAAACACAGACCGCACGCCTAAGTGGGTTAGGAAGTGGGTTAGGAATAGGATTTCAAGTGATTTTGAAAAAATGGTCAAAGAAAATCACATACCCCACCTTTAACCACTTTTTCAGTCAATGATTTTTCATTTTCGGTTGCCGTAATTTTGGTGCACCACTTATATCTTGACAATAATTAGTCCGCACAGATTTGTTGTTGCATTGTACACATTGACTAGCCTGGTCCCACCAGACTCTCGTACATTTTATTTCATTTGTACATAGAGTCTAGCACCGCTCCATTGACAAGCGTTAACTTCCTTGTAGACGGGAACTCTATTGAAGTCTAAAACAATTGGATCTGCCCAGTCACTCTATCTGCCATAACCAATCGCTAACGTTTAGTCGTGATGTATGTCATATGTCAAACTTTTCCCAACCCCGTGGGGAGGAGGGACAAAACATCATGGCCACCAACAAAACTAAGCAGAGAATGTTCTTGCTCCGGCTTTATCTTCTTGATATTCAGTAGCGTTGCCACAACGGACCGAATGTCTTCGCTCGCATCTTTCTTCGCCGCCATTACTGAACTACAACTCAAAATAACACACTACATCAACGTCATCATTCTCAGACACTCCCTCTGTTCGCTGATTGGCCCAGTAAAAATTGATTGGTCTGTTTTGCACTATCGATGTTTTAGAGTGTAACCTCTTCCTTGTTGTCCACTTTTTTACTGCATTGTGGTTGAATTATTGATTTTATTTTACATATTTGTTCTATTACACTCACACCAATTCATCATTTTTTTCTGCGATTAACTTCTTGTTGACTAAAGTTTAGAAAGCAATGGTAAAAATGCAAATTGTAGAATTTGTGAAAGTTAAACGTGAAAAGTTAAATGTGCTCTGATTGGTCGACTGGACCAGTGTCTTGTGATTGGTCAATACACTACTAACTAACTAACCAGGCCCTGTCCCTTTTTTGCATATGCCTTTGACAGTAATTATTTAAATGAGCAATATGGTGACTTGTTCGTTCCCGGAAGAAAACTCACGACTGCAATAGAGGCGTTTCAGAGAGTTCAGAAACAGTCACACTGATATAGAGAATAACTCCCGCTGGAGGGACTTTGAATCATTACAGACCGTATTCATGCTTAAACAGCAACATTACACTAAAGAAAGTTGAACATGTAAAAATAGATAATAGATCCTCTTCGAATCAGAGTAATTACTCAATAGTTGTCCAACATGTAGTGGAAGGGACAGATTTGGTTGTAATAAATAGTGATTTAAGAAAGAATCATCTCCGTTCTCCGCATTAGGATTTGATCACTGGCTCAAACTCGGGATTATAGGGATTCGAACAAACCTCTCCCCATAAGTATTGGGAAATCGCACAAAAATAATTCAAACTCTTGAGTATCTCGTCTGAATGTGCCAACCGATCGGTCACGTGTCAAACAAAGGGCCTTTATGGGCGAAACTGTTTAATTATTGTACATTCACTGTTAGTCACCCGTGACTCAGGCTTGTGAAGTGTGTGTGAGTGTGTTTGAATCTTGCAGTCGGACTGAGACGAACTGCCCTGATTGGTCGATCTCGTCTAAACTCCTATCCTTCACCAGTTTGATGACTCGTGTGTGCTTTCAGGCGTCAGGAGGTTATCTCAGGCTTTAGCGGGTCCTCATTGGATTCTTCATTAGTTTTAAGCACTTGATAGAATTGTTATAAGAACAGGTTTAATTGTAAGAGTGGATGCTGTGGTTAACTGTGTGGCTTATTGACACTTTGGTTCCATAAAATGTCTGTTATCAAGTTTGGTGCTTTTCTTGTAATTACGCCAATTCATTTGATAGAAGATGCTGTCAGATTACTAATAATCTACAGCTTGCATGAATAGAGATTAATTCAATTATATCTTCATTTTGTGAACTAACTATTGCCTGCCTCCATGCCTGTCTCTATATCAATAACCTATTAAGACATGTATAAAACAAATAATGTCAAATGGATGGAAAAAAAAAAAAGATATAATTGAATGGATTCATGGATATTGTGACGTTTTCGTTACCGGAAGAAAACATGATGATGAGGACACATGATGATTGTGTGGGTATAGAGATGAGTGTGACTGCTGGTACACAACAGATGTGTTCTGCAACACACACACACACACACACACACACACACACACACACACACCACACACACACACACACACACACACACACACACACACACACACACACACACTCACACTCACACTCACACTCACACTCACACCTTTACACCTGGTATTAAGATGTGTTTTGGTCGATCGGATCACGAGTAGACGAGTGAGACACATTCCTGTTTACACCTGGTGTTTTAATCCGTCTCTTTTGTCCACTTTCACACACTTCTGTCCTGATTTCTTCGAGGGGAGGGTCTATGGGTGGGTAAATGTATGGACTTTTTCAGATTTTTTGATCTAATGGACGAAATAAGCTCACGCAATTTACATATGAATTCAAAAGGAAACAATGGAAAAACACACAGAGCATCAGCTTCAGTTTCGGCTCTGACAACCACAAGACCAGCCAAACGGTGCGAGTGTGTGTTAGAAATCATGAATGCTGAGAGAACATTGTGCTTGGTGTGTTTTTCATCTTCAAATCAAACTTGGGTCTCCAGCCAATAAAGTTTAAATCCCGTCTGACTTGTCCCATGTTTATGCATTAGTTCAGTAGACGCAGAGTAGACTTTTGTGGCTGTTTTAACGTATTTGACCACATGAGTGTTACACTACGAAAGCAATCTGGTCTCTAAAAAAATATGAAAGCAATCTCTAAAAAAGTATTTTAGACCCTGTTTACACCTGTATTTAGCATCGTCCGATCGACCAAAGTGCGTCTTAATACCAGATGTAAACAGGGCCATTAGTCAACAAAACTTTATTTACATGTCTGTAAAGACTAAACAAGAATAATAGAGTATTCAAGTACTTTATATACACTGTCCACACCTGCCTTTGGTCAGAGAAGTTAGAACATTTATCAGGCATAAATATGATTTACAGGCAATGAAACATTTTTTTTGTATTATTTTTGTTAAAATTACATATTTAAAATATACTTAATATTAATATACTAATATACTTAGATATATAAACACCTTTTTTATATATGTTTTGATGGCTTAATATAAGGAATATTCCATTTACATGTAGTCACATGGTGTAAAATAATATAAACAAGATACGTCATAAAATCAGATAAAAACATAAAAGGGTTTTAAAGTATCGACATATATTAAAATAACAACAACCATAATAGAATAGATTATAAAAATCAGGCATCATATCAACCTCAATATTGCTAACATTTTTATATCCGTACATCCCTGATAAATACAGTAGCATTAAACATTTCGGGTAAGTACTATTTTTTTTTTCCAGCAAGGAAACATTAAACTCATCAAAAGCAACAAATATTTTATTTATGCAACTTTCTATTCATCTAAGAATCTTGAAAATCCAGAATTTCCACAAAGATATTAAGCAACATTTCAACATTGATAATAATATGATATCTTGAGCATCAAATCACCATATTGGAATGATTTTTGAACGATCATATGACACCTATAATTTTCCATTACAGAAATAATTTACAATTTAAAATACTGTTTATATAGAAATAAATAAAAATACAGTTTGTGTGTATATATATATATATATATAAAATCTATTCTATTATGTTATTATTTTAATATATTTCGATACTTTAAAACCCTTTTATGTTTTTATCTGATGTATCTTGATTATATTATTTAACACTGTTCACTAATATATTACATCTTACCGACGGTACATCTTTAAACGGTAGTGTATATCAAATAAAGAATATTTAAAGTTAACATTATTTTGAGATTGTAAAATGGACAGTAATGGTGTATATCGTCTGCAGTGTAGACATTAGTCATATATGAAGTAAGGCTGGAAATTACTGCTGCTATTTTGAACCAATACAAAAAAAGCAGCTGAAATATGACATGCATTGTTTAATTATTTATCCGTCTCATATAAAATTAATCTGACTCCATTAAAGTTGTTGTTCATATATAAAATCTCCTTGTCCAACAGAAAATGCTTTCTTTAAGCGCTCATTGGAAACCACGATTTAGCTTGAAAGCTCAGATCGCCTGATTGTGTAAAACGTTGACTTCTATGGAAGCGGACAACTTCAGGGATTATCCTTCAACACTTAAGTGAAATTATTTATTAAACAACACAAGTTAAAAATAAATGCCACAGTGAAAGAGGTTGCGTGGTGCTGAGATCCACAAAGCACCATAAAATTGTCATAAAAATTCCTCATATGAATCATGCATGATGCAAACGGTTCTGACACATGCTTCACTAGTGCCTTTTGGCATCATTTACATCATCACCATTTATGACTCTAAATATGAACACGAATGAGATGCTCATGATGTGGAAGAGACGGAGACGGCCTCAAATAAGACATCATTTGAATACTTAATGCGTATTCAAATGATAGTCGCATCTCAAACATTTCTACCGTGGTCATTACATTTGAGCTGTAAAATGATAACAAACTGTTAAAAGAATACCAAGGAAATGTGAGATATGCATCCAAATGTGCACACAAATGCTTTCCCGGGCATGGCAAGGTGATGTGGATGATGAACAGGTCTTCAGTAAGGATATTAAAGGGGTGGTAAAATGCCGTTTTCACAAGATGTAAAATAAATCTCTTTATCCCCAGAGTGTGTGTGTGAAGTTTTTGCACAAAATACCCCACATATATTTTATATAGCATGTTAAAGTTGTCACTTTTTGGGGGTTTGCAAAAACGCACCGTTATGTGCCTGGCCCTTTAAATGCAAATGAGCTGCTGCAGAGGGCGGGCTTTCAAGAGCTTGTGTGTGTTAGCAGCTGCGATCACCTCACGCACACACACTAAAATGACAGAAACTGTTCTGCCTTTAATGTTAAAACGGAGTCAGACACAGATGGAGAGACTTTAGAAGAAGTGACAACATGTAGAATGCAACAGGACGTCTCTGAATGGTTAGTTGATGAATTTATGTTGCTTTTGTGAAGTAATTATCTTCAATTAGGATATTCTGTCATGGTAATCTATAAATCGCTCGTATAGGAACTGCTGTGAGATACACACAGAGTGACTTTCTATTGCATGTGAATGGATGCTAAAGTTTGAGCTGACTCACAAATGTCCTCTTATACAACAACTTTTCCTCTCCTCAACATGGACTGCGTATTCTGGGGGCGGGGCTTATGTAGATTTTAGGGTTGGTGATGTCACTAACCCGGGAGGAATGTCGTGTAGTCCCTACCAGCCGTTTGTTGTAGTTCTTTTCTTTAAAAGCAAATATCTTCCTTTGCTTTGAACTTTGAACATTGTAACTTTGCAGATGTTGTTTATGCTCAAACAGCAACATTTCACACTAGCTAAAGTTAGAAGAGTGAAATCGTGTTTTACCATCCCTTTAAAGAGTCTTTTACGCTAGTGTAGTGAAATGAGAATCAGTTGAAATGCATGAGAATGCTGCTGACTAACTGTTTCTCATGTCAATGGCTTTCATTTGTCATGTTTCATTGCTCTGGCTTCTCTTTCAGGCTCCTGCAGCAGCAGAACGAAGACATCCGTCGCCGGCTGTCCCAGACCACTCATAAGATGGAGGCCATGGAGACGGAGTTCGAAACCAGTCGACATTACATGCAGGCCGAGCTGGGTCGAACCAGAGACGACCTGGAGAAGATGAGAGACAAGTTCAGAAGGTTAGACACGCTGTACTCGCACTCCCACTCGTATGTCCCACTGTGGGTTTTTTGAAAGAAATTAATACTTTTATTCAGTAAGAATGTGGAAAGTCACAGTAAAGACTTACATTGTTACAAAAAACTTTTATACTTTGTATTCATCAAAGAATCCTGATGAAGAACATACCTCAGTTTCCACAAACATTAAGCAGCACAACTGTTTTCAGCAATGATAAACATAATCATAAATGTATCTTGAGCAGCAAATTAGCATATTAAATGGTCTATAGGGTCTATGTGTCACTCTGGGTTCCCACGGGTCCTTGAAATACTTGAATGTTTGTGAATCTGAAAAAAAGATTTCAAGGCCCTGGAAAGTTTTTTAAAATGATGTCAGAAGCTACTTGCACACTGCAAATCTGAACTATCTGAAACCTAAGATCAGGTTTAACATTTGTTAACTTTTATTTACACAAAATTCTGGGGGCTTTGAAATCAGGTTTATTTTTCTCTCAAAATCAGGTTCCCAAATTCTTCATTTATTTCTGTTTTCATTTTACTGAATTTTGTTTTAAATGTTCTGAATTCCTTTTTAAAGATTAAATAAAATTGTTGTAATCAAAAAGCATGTCTAATTAAAGTCATGTCTAATTGAAAAACAATTTATTAAAAGTTTTACAAAAAATACATTTTTATTTAGGAACAATAAAACAGATAATGTGTATATATGTGGTATTTTAAATTGTTAATATTTGAACTCTTTCTCTTGCATTGATGGAAAGTTCACTGTTATATGGTAGGGGGCGCTATGACATCTTCTGAAAGAGAACTGAATCTCCAGATCAAAACATGGGTGAAAAAGATGCAGAAACAAGCGATCTCATATGTAAGCAGATGCATATGTAAAATAACACGATCAACATTAAACAAACAGCATATAAATCAAAACTGTCTAATGTTACTGAATGAAATGTCAGCCTAGGACGAGCTACAGGACTGTGAACGTGAGGGTGTTGATGGACTCGATCTACTCCATCTGTGTTTTGATCATTGTTCTGAATCCGATCTCGATGTAGTCTTTAATGACAATGTGATTATAATTTTTTTTTTTTTTTAGCTTTTTGCTCAGTTGCTTTTTTTTTAGGAAACTTACATTCAAGTGTTGATTATAAAAGAAAATAATGCATGAAGCTAGAATAAAATGTTTTTTTTTAAGCAGAGGTTCTGTTCTTTCTTTTGATATATTTAATACAGATTTTATTGTTATTAGTATTGGTATTATTATATTAGTTCGGGATGTGCATTCTGCTTTATAAAGTATATTTTAGTGCTGTCAAACGATTAAAATATTTAATTGCGATTAATCACATGTAATGGCATAGTTAACTCGCGATTAATCGCACATTTTTATCTATTCTTAATGTCTCTTGATTTCTTTTTGTCCCATTATTTTTTTCTAATTTTAATGCTCTTATCAACATAATAAAGTGGATTGGCTTGCTTTGTGCAAATGTTTTATATTGAAAACAACATTGACAATACTGTGTTCAATTTCACACTGAAACATTCTCACTTGGAGCAAATAATCTCTCACACAATGTAACACTGTCCATCAATAAAAGGGTGAAAGAAATAATACGAGGTACTGATATTGACGAGGGGGCGGAGAATTCGCATCGGCTGTGTGTGCGTGTGTGTGTGTGCTTGTCCATCAAGTGGTGTTTCAGACTGGACGTGCGTGCTGCGATGATAGCTCAGTTCACAACGACAAAACACACATCACTTTGGTCTTGTCAAGGAAAACTTTCAATTCAGAATCTTAATGGCATCCATTTCGGCGTCTCGCGCTCGTCATCCATTCAAAACGTAACGTTAACTATTTGGCAACAACTATCTCGCAACAAGTGTGTTTCCAGTCTAGCTAGATCCGGTGCTTTCCGGTGGTTTGCGTTAACGCCGTTAATAACACGTTTAACTGACAGCCCTAGTATATTTGCCACAATTACAAGTTATTTCGATGATTCCATATCGCGTGCCCTACTTTTGATTTATTCATCCAAAATTTGCCAAATTCCCTGACACATTCCACTTTATATTATAAATTCCATTTGTATTCCGTCCATGTTTTTGGCATCATGGAAATATTAGGTCCTTAACATTTTATTTTCACTGACTGCAAAATGACAACAGTCTTCCATTATGAATCATCCATGTTCAGGAAAGAGGTGGATAAAATATCTTTCTTTCTGAAGTTGCAGGCGTAGATGAGGGAGAGAGATGAGACGAGACATGCAATGGACTGCAATCCATTTTTAATGATTATGATCAAAGCAGCCAAATTAATGAACTCTTTGTAGTCGTATGAAGCTGGCAGGCATCACTGTAATCCACGGACCGGCGGCTGTAGAGTTACAGGACCCCTGCAGGGTCACTACAAAGAGCAGCAGGTTTGGCAATGCAAAGCATGCTGGTCAGGGAGGACGAGTGGACCTGGATGTTAACCATGTATGAAACATCTGGAGAACCTCCTTTGTTGTCATGTGGGATTTCGAAGGGCAACACTGTTCCTGCCTCACACAAGGCGAAGCACAAATCTTTTTATTTTTTTGGTTCCAATTCCACATAATGATTCTATTAACAATTCTTTTTCTCACATTTCAGACAGCAAGTTCACAATTCACATAATACATGAATATTATTAACGGAGCCAAACAGCACAAAAGGTCAACATTTTCTGGAAACTGTTCAACTCTACTCAACTCTCTGAATAGGCCACTGCAGTGTAATTGTGAATTGTTTTATTTGTTGATGTGGACAGTCACCAGATTTTCTTTTCTTTTTTTTGGAATATGGTTTGAATTATTGCTACAATGTTAATTAAATTGGCTCAACAAATGTTTCTCTGTTGTACCGTTAAAAAAACATTGTGCCTGACAGCGTAGTTTTCAGAAAAGAAAAAAAAAAGAAAACCTGTTTTCCAGGCAATCAAAGCGCTCTATTGTCTGACGAATGCCTTGAGTTTTTTGCCAGCTAATTAAGGACTGCGTTTGAGACCCGTAAGTGACTGTAATGTGTTACTTTCATTACAGGTAAAGGAGAACAGTGGCTGATTTTAATGAGCACAGGCTCGCTGAGGCTGTTTTGCTGTATTTGTGTGAGGATTCAGTGGCACTGTATTGGCCAGTTCATCTCTGTTACTGTGTAACTGTTTTAATTGGCAAGACTGTTGTTTCTGACATGCAGAGAGGCTGATTTCTGTGTGAACAATGGTGAAGTATAGTACAGAACGCTATAGATTTTGAAGAATGGTTATGAAGACAAACTTTTTTTTCTTTGGAATAGTGTGCACTAATTATGGGCAATAAGACCAAGAACATATTTTCCTTTTTAAAGGCTTCTTTGTTCACACTAACATGAATGCTCAGCGTTTCGCTGCTTATGAAAAAATTGTTTGCTTATCAGGATCTTGAAAAATATCTATATTCGACACCACTTTCGATACCATGGGAAAAACTGCCATATATACCGCCATACAGATAATTTGTTATTATCTCATAATTGTTTGATAATTTGGGTAATTTTGTTGCAATAACTTACACACAGCACAGGGAGTCTTAATTTGAATCATTGAACTAAATTTACATAAAAAAGACAAGTAAACAGTAATAAAATAATGAATGAAATGAAATAAACATGGCGTTAAGTTATTGAGGTAGGGTCTAACAGTAATATACAGTTAAGAAAGTAATCAAATAACTTGATAATTTTCATTGTAAAAATTAAATGCATATTAATGCTCTTAAAGTTACCAAAGTTATTCAGTCAAGAGCTGCAAGTGATTTTCCGTCTTTTGCAGCAGGTTTATTAGGCTGCTGTCACTTTAAGAGCTGTTATACTGTTATACAACATGCATTTTCTCTTAACTTTTTTACACACAATAAGAAAAAGAAGTTAATCGGGAAATTTCACTGATATCAACATTTTTGGTGCCATACGTTACCTTATTTATTTAAACGCAAGGTTACATGAGTCGAAAAAAAAATAGCTGTTTTATTTTAATCATTTATTACTTTGATACAGAATTTTATTTTATCACTTCGGGGTTGTTACGCGTACCGAATTTTCCACAGCGCTTTATCTGTAGAGTGGTATAGGGATCTTCCATAGGGAGAGGCTAGTTGGCACTTCAGCACTGCGTTGTCATCGGGTCCAGGCGAACGTCCTTTGCAACTACATGTCAAATTATTCTCCTAACCCTGACAATCGACTAATACTCTTAGAGTTAGTTGACATGTAGTTGCTTATAGTTAGAATTTCTAAAGTGAACTATCAAAACAACGTGTTACTAAATTATTAGTCTAAAAATGATTAGTCGCAGACTCACAGTAAACGTCACTTCGCACCTTGTCCGGACACATTGTTATCAGTTCAGTGTAAGATCAGCAGGTCTGAGTGCAGATTCTGATTATTTAATCTCATATCGGCCTGATATGCCCCTGATGGTCTGAGTGCCGTGATTTGTGATTGAGTCGGTGTGTAATTTGGCTGCAATCATGCCACTTTATCTCCAATCAGGATGCATCTCCAGCTTATATGCTTTCAGACGGCAGAGAGATTGAATTACCCAGCATTCCTTCCATCAAAAAAGTGCGGTGCTCACATTTGCTGCTCCATTTCCTCGCCTGCCACATCCGAACCCTGCATGCCAGCTTCTCCGCAGATAATAGCCTAATTGGATCGTAATTGGTTGGTGATTCTGCAGCGTGGGCGTTTGAATGCGATCTCTGATCTAACGCTGTAACATTGTCACATGCGCTGTGGCGATTTGCACCAGGTGCTGGGGGCTCTGAGAGGTATTATTATAGATGTTTGTTTGTTTACTCGGTTTCCCATTTATTTTGTGTGTTTTACTGCATTTATTTAGCTCCCCCTCCTCTGTGATTCAGAGAGGTCATCAAGCAAAAGTAATTGCGCACATTTTGCATTTGATCAGCAGCACAGGCCGTCTGCAGCTAGAGTTTATGACTGCGCTCAGGGCAAATCACCACAGCTTGCTGAAATGAATTGATTAAATTCTAATTGTTATGAAGCGAGACAGTGAAAGTCCCCGATGATCTGCCAGAAACTGTATTGATCCATAGGAGGGAAAGAGTGATTGAGACCTTGGTTTCCACTGTAAACTGAAAGGCAGAACTTGGAGAAAATGTGTCATGCAGGCCAGGTGACCTTTTGTAAGCATACATTTAGTGTTTGAATTGATGTTTCCTACAAAATGTTCTATGAACAGAAGCCTGTGAGCCTTGTGTTAAGTCTCAGTGTTTATTCAATGAAGATATAATATCAGAAGGTATCAACATCACCCCATGTAGCCCAGCGCTCATTTCTTGGAGCTTTGGTCTTTAATACTCCATAACCTTTGAAAAAAATTGTGTAAATTATTCATATAAAACTTACTCTCTTCCTTAAAGCACGCAACATAAGTTAATGGAGGATATACTGGCTGCTCTTTTCCATAGAATGAAAAAGGGGTGCAAATTGATGGAAAAAAAAATAGTAGCATAACATTGCCTAATCATTCCAGTTATATGGAAAAGAGCGTTCAGGATAGTTTTATAAATATAAACACCCATTTTGGGTGAAATATCCCATTTTGTTTCCACATAAAAGTGGACATCTCTACTATATAGTATCCAAAAAGCACAATGTGAAATGAGTATTATGAAAAAAATGCTCTGATGTTGCATTGATTTCACTAAGAATTGAACGATGAACACTTTTGGACACATTTGTGCATAGTGAACTGTTTCTGCTGTTAGCTTAAGCATCTTTAAAGTCGAGATGAAACCAAACTAGCGACAGTTCTTTTCTTTTGTATTGTGACATACATCCAAGTGTGATGGTTTTTGAAAAAGAACCAAGTCCCAACCCTACATTTGGTTTTTGAAGTTGATTGGATTTTGTGTGTGTAATGTGGCCGTTGCAGTCAATTGTAATAAAGGGTTTCAGCTGCAAATATCAGCATATATCACCAGAGAGAAGAGTTTCACTGGAAGGTCTGTACATTTTCATTAAACATTTCATGTTCCAAAAAAAAAAAAGTCAGACGATGAATTCAGTGAGTCACAAGCGATTCATACTACAATCCAGAAGGGCGCGCGGTAATGCAACACTGTTTGCTGACAGCCGTAACAGGAAAAAGAACAGAAGAAGAAGAGACGATCTATGACCAACCCAAAACAAGAGTTCAGACGACACGCAAGAGCTTGCTAGTGATTTATACGCAGAGTTTCGATTCATTTTTGTGATGCGCTCCAGAAAGCAGAAGAAAGTATCCTGTTGTTTTCTTTATTTTATAAAAGCACAATGGTTTGTTTTGGTCACACTTCAGTTTAGGGTCCAATTCTCACTATTAACTAGTTTATTAGCATGCATATTACTACTATATTGGCTGTTTATTAGTACTTATACAGTTCATATTAATGCCTTATTCTACATGATGATATTCTACATCCCTGAATCCTACCCAATACCTAAACTTAACAATTACCTTCCTACCAATAGTCGTAGTTAATAGTGAGAATTAGACCCTAATCTGAAGTGTGACCTTTGTTTTTATAGTGAGTGTACACAAATAAATATAGACCCTTTACAATTTTTAATAATCAGAGGAGCTGTAATTTATCAATTTGCAACAAGAATATTTCATATTCATTGGGCGTGTTTAGGCCTTTATTTTGAAATAGCAATAAACATGAAAAATCATGAAATATTGGAAGAAACCTCAGTTTGTTTTCATGCTAAGAGTTCAACAGATGACACCAATTCAATTTTATGAGAAAAAAAGTTCTGAAAATGTTTTAAATGAAAGAGTAATATTATGGATTCTCGATTTGTGATCCGTCTGCGAGCTATAACGCACATATGTGCTCTTTTTATGCGTTTATTAGAGGTTGAATTCAAATCAAATACTGCCAAACCACCCATTCTACTTCTGAATAGGATCTACTTCATAAATCATATGAAAATTCGATGAAAACCTTTTTTTTTGAGATACCAACCTAAAATTTGGAACACAACTTGTTCAGATTTTTGGCTTTCATTTTCTTGCAGTTTTAGAGTAAAATATATTTTGTAATAAATATATTTTATATGAAGTATAAATAAACATTTTTACACTGCACATGTTCATAAACTCAAACTTATATAACTTTTTTTCTGTTTCACTTTCATCATTTATTTCACTTCTACAATGTCTTCTTTAAAACAAGACCAACCATAGGTCTTTATTCCAAAGCATTCTTGAATTACAACCATTTCAGTTTGGATAGTGATTTTCATGTCTATGTGAAAAAAGACATGAAAAGTTAAAGGGTTAAATACTCTTATCTGTATAACCATAAATGGCAGAGTATTTTAAGTTGTTTCCGCTGTTATAAAGAGACAAAATCATTTTGCATTGTGTCGTGAAGTCCACTCGTATCGAACCGTGACCCCAAAACTGAGGTACATGCTGAACCGTGACTTCTGTGTACCATTACACCCCTAATATACACTCACCTAAAGAATTATTAGGAACACCATACTAATACTGTGTTTGACCCCCTTTCACCTTCAGAACTGCCTTAATTCTACGTGGCATTGATTCAACAAGGTGCTGAAAGCATTCTTTAGAAATGTTGGCCCATATTGATAGGATAGCATCTTGCAGTTGATGGAGATTTGTGGGATGCACATCCAGGGCACGAAGCTCCCGTTCCACCACATCCAAAAGATGCTCTATTGGGTTGAGATCTGGTGACTGTGGGGGCCATTTTAGTACAGTGAACTCATTGTCATGTTCAAGAAGCCAATTTGAAATTATTCGAGCTTTGTGACATGGTGCATTATCCTGCTGGAAGTAGCCATCAGAGGATGGGTACATGGTGGCCATAAAGGGATGGACATGGTCAGAAACAGTGCTCAGGTAGGCCGTGGCATTTAAACGATGCCCAATTGGCACTAAGGGGCCTAAAGTGTGCCAAGAAAACATCCCCCACACCATTACACCACCACCACCAGCCTGCACAGTGGTAACAAGGCATGATGGATCCATGTTCTCATTCTGTTTACGCCAAATTCTGACTCTACCATCTGAATGTCTCAACAGAAATCGAGACTCATCAGACCAGGCAACATTTTTCCAGTCTTCAACTGTCCAATTTTGGTGAGCTTTTGCAAATTGTAGCCTCTTATTCCTATTTGTAGTGGAGATGAGTGGTACCCGGTGGGGTCTTCTGCTGTTGTAGCCCATCCGCCTCAAGGTTGTGCGTGTTGTGGCTTCACAAATGCTTTGCTGCATACCTCGGTTGTAACGAGGGGTTATTTCAGTCAAAGTTGCTCTTCTATCAGCTGGAATCAGACCGGCCCGTCTGGCACCAACAACCATGCCACGCTCAAAATTGCTTAAATCACCTTTCTTTCCCATTCTGACATTCAGTTTGGAGTTCAGGAGATTGTCTTGACCAGGACCACACCCCTAAATGCATTGAAGCAACTGCCATGTGATTGGTTTATTAGATCATTGCATTAATGAGAAATTGAACAGGTGTTCCTAATAATCCTTTAGGTGAGTGTATATGCACATGTGAGGTAAAAGAAACATACATTTTGCCGTTCATTCAATATCAGATACTGTTGTATATGGGTTGCAAGTACTGAAAAAAAAAAAAATTGCCTTGTCTTTTTATTTGCAATATATTTCATGCAACACAAAATCTGCCACTTTTTGGTTCAAAACACTTGCACAGAGGACAAGCTTAATGGCTTTTTGTGATGAAAAAGTCTTTTAAGTGCTTCTCCTTTTCCTCTTCTGACCACTTGAGGATTTGATGACTTTAACATCAGACAAACTTTCGTACAACCCTGTGTTGAAATATGAGGTCTTATTATTGCAATAACTTGTGAATGTTTTCTTCGGCTTGCCTTCACCTTCAGCTAGTGTACATCAGAGAGATGTAATGTTATCTCGTGTGTGTGACGACATGCGGTAACGTTTCCCAGCACGGCATAGAAACAGTTTCCTGTGACCTTTGATGTCAATACCCACATATCCATATCAATCCCACACCATACCAGGATATATCATATACGCTTATACCCTGACTGTGACGCACACTGGTTTTGTGTTCCCCTACAGACTGCAGAACAGCTACACGGCGTCTCAGAGAGCAAATCAAGACCTGGAGGAGAAACTTCACGCCCTGGTAACCTTTACACTCCACTGCACTTTCCCTTTCCAAAGCCCTTTATCTTAAACACTGTCTTTAATTGCCATTTAATTGTTTCGAGTGCCCTAATGACGCCACGCTCAGTGAGTTTGTCACAAGTATTATGAACCATAATTGAGGATCCTTTTACTTTGCTTCATTCTCCAGGGACTAACAAACAAGTAACAGTATTCCTCATGCCACTCATGCATGCTGGAAGTTCATTTTCCACTGGGAAAACTGTTGTTGGAAAACAAGCATCAGTGCTTCGATTCGCTCTCGAGATAAAAACACCATAATTCTTGCATTGTGATTTAAATTGTTATAGTCCTGTATGGGATGAATATAGTATCAAAGTGATTAACACGTGCAAGCACAATTATCCATGAACTTGATAATGCCGATAATGAGCCTATATGAATTCATCATTTTGAGTTCATATAGACCAGTGGTCTTCACTATTTTTTTCATGAGAGCCGCACTGAAGTCAGTAGGAGAGCCATTTTTACAGGAAAGTTACATCCAGTCATAAATACCATGTCTATTTATTAATATGTCACCCCTGAACATACAATAGCCTATGCAATGCAATAAATAAATTTCTTTTTTATGATTTACCAGTCAAATTTGTAACTGAGACAAGATGATTTCCCTTAATGACAAAAAAAGCAGGATTTCCAGAATATATTCATCCCAGAATGACATTAAAGGAGTAGTTCACTTTTAAAAAAACTTTTGCTGATAATTTACTCACCCCCATGTCATCCAAGATGTCCACGTCTTTCTTTCTTCAGTCGAAAAGAAATTAAGGTTTTTGATGAAAACATTCCAGGATTTTCTCCATATAATGGACTTCAATGGGACCCAAACGGTTCAAGGTCCAAATGACAGTTTCAGTGCAGCTTCAAAGGGCTTTAAACGACACCAGACGATGAATAAGGGTCTTATCTAGGACCCTTCTAGTCATGACTCGAAAAAAGATTTGTTAATTTTGATGAACGATTTCGAACAAGACAGTCACGAACGCTCATCACAGAACAGAGCAAGGCGAGCATTTGTGCTTATAAAACTTAAACTTTGTTATTTATTTTTTAAATGAGCGATGGTTTTGCTAGATAAGACCCTTATTCATCGTCTGATATCGTTTAAAGCCCTTTGAAGCTCATCAAATCTGACTCACTTTAACTCTTTCTGAATGTTATTTTTGTATCGTGCTTTCATAGAGGAGCTGATGATCATAGACACTGGCCTTGTTTCTTCCCACTGCTTTCATTTCAGTGCAGTTAATGTCGCCATGAAAGTGACAATTCAAATATTGCACCCAAAAATGTAAATTCTGTGATTAATTACTCACTCTTGTCGTTCCAAATCCGTAAGACTTCCGTTCATCTTCGGAACACAAAGATATTTTTGATGGAATCAGAGAGATTTCTGCCCCTCCATATACTCAACTACCACTTTGACGTATAAAAAAGTTCATAAAGAGATCGTAAAACTAATCCGTATGAATTGAGCGGTTTCGTCCGAATTTAGTCTAACGGGTTTGGAACGACATAAGGGTGAGTAATTAATAGGGCTGTCAAAATTGCTCAAAAATGACGTTCGAATATTCCCTCTAAAAAAAACATATATATTCGAACATCTGGTTGCGCATTACGTCAATAACAGGACAATTTAATAGAAAGAGACAGTTTTGTGCAAGCAATTTAAGGTCGCGACTCTTGTCCCAAATATAGCAGGCTTCATTCAGTGATTGAAACAAATAATATTAACATTAATTGAAGTTTTACAGTATAGAACCGACATTGAACGCAAAGCAGAATGTTTGTTTCCACATTCCAATATTAATTTTCACCTTCGAAATTCTGTTTTTTAAAACTATTCGAATTTGGAATATTCGTTGACAGCCCTAGTAATTAATGACAGAACTTGTTTATTTGGTAAACTATCCCTTAAAAACTAAAGGCTCTAAAAGGGGGATTCACAGACATTTCATAGAAGAAACATTTTTGGTTCCCCAACGAACCTTTCAGTGAACAGTTCTTAAGAAAACCATATTTCGTTGTGTGTGTGAAGAACATTTTTCTACTATAAAGAACGCTTTGTGCAATGGAAAGTTTATATGGATGGTAAAGGTTCTTCATGGAACTGTACATTTCAAATAAAAACCTTTATTTGAAGATAATAATCCTTTCATTTACCAATTATTTTTAAATTCACCTTAAATGTACAAAAAAATAAGAAAAGGGACAGTTTTTAATCGACATGATGACAATTAAATGTTTTGATTGACTATTCGTTTAAGTGGATTAAAGATTTTCAAGCATTGCTGTTAAATGTAGAATATATTTCTGGGTCAGTCAGGCGTCTTGGTTGCAGGCAGAACTCGACGTGTTTTGCATGATTTTCTTCTTATTAAAGCTTTGTTTGAGTGAAAATTTTCCGTGCTTCAGAACTCTACCAAACACAGACAAAGACAAAGTAATTTTCAGAGAACAATCGAGAGAAAAAAAAAATGAATAACATCAAAAGCTAAAGATTGAATAAATGTACAAATTTGTCCCTAAGCCTCTTTCCCTTCACAGAGTATAAAACAATTCCCTCTGGATCTTCTAATACATCATAATAACCGTCATAAACCGCAGTCGTCGACCGACAATGTGATTCAATTACGATGAATGCGATATAGAGATTATTTAAATGTGACTGTGCATCACAGAAAGAGTGCGTCATGTGTTCAGTGAGATGCATTTATTAAAATATCTTTGGAAACTGCTGTTGGGTTTCATGTTTTATTTAAGCCAATATGAATCTAAATTTCCCCTCGACTCTGCTCTTTTAGTTTCGCTCAAATGAGAATTTAATCAAACACGCATCTATAAGAAGTTATTTTGGGAATCTTTGATCTCTTCGGTCTCTAGACTAGAGTGAGTTAGCATGACTGATATCTGTAAGATGATTATTTTCATCAGTTCCTGCGTTCTCGTATCCGTGAGCTCTGTGTAAAGCGGTGTCGGTCTCAGGTGGAACAGGTGGTGTTCTGCTCCCTAATCTCCCACTGGATTATCCCAGCCGACCTCGTCATTCCTCGCGACATCAGCTCATCCACCGCAAATACATCACACTGCAATAATCATTATATATCATTCCAGAAACAGCATTATAAAATACATCTTCTCTTGGTTGCTGATTGGATAATACAGCGTATTCAATGATTGAAAATCATTTTTACTATGATTGAACTTTTGTTTGCATTGAAGTGCACATTTTGTTTTTGTTCTTCTACATTGTGATTATTGTCTCAGCTGAAGTGGTTGTGTGTGTGTGTGTGTGTGTGTGTGTGTGTGTGTGTGTGTGTGTGTGTGTGTGTGTGTGTGTGTGTGTGTGTGTGTGTGTGTGTGTGTGTGTGTGTGTGTGTGTGTGTAAATATGTATGTATATATATATATATATATATATATATATATATATATATATATAATACACACACACACAATAATAGGCTATTTATATTAATTTTTTTAGTTTTCATTTAAGTTTTACTAATTTTATGTGCTTTTGTTATTTTTATTAGTTTTTGTTAATGCATTAACTGACAATAAGCAATATGGTACAGTATTTATTGATCTTTGTTAATGTAAGTTAATAAAAATACAATTGTTTATTGTTCATGTTAGCTCAAGTCTAGTAAATAATATTAACAGATACAACTTTTGATTTTAATGTTTTAGTTAATGTTGACATGTTCATTAACTAAGACTAATAAATCCTTTACAAATAGATTTTGATGTTTGTTTATGTTATCTAATGTTAACGTGAAACCTAATGTAAAGTGTTACTGTTTTTTAATATTTCTATTTAGCTTTAATTTATTTTTATTTCAGTTTTAGTTAGTAGTAATACTTTTAGTACTTCAACTTATTTTATTAAGATGGTAAGGCAACATCTCAATTTTTTGTTAAATTTTCTTCTAATATATTTTATTTGAGCTTTATTTCAATTCCAGGATAATAATTTATAACTGATGACAACGTGGTGATTTAGTGTGCATATATAATGTGTCTTTCACATGGATAATTTCTTCTTTTTTCTTGTCTGCACTTGTGTTTCTCCCCTTTGCTCACCATCTTTTATTTGCAGACATACAGGTTAATAAAAATACAAGAATAAACACAATATTAAATCTTTCTCTTCCTTTCTTTCCTCCTTTCATCTCCCCTCATGCTGCCTTGTGACTTGGGTATTTCATCATCTTCATCATCTTCATCTTCTTCATCATCAGGCTGCCATCAGTCAAACTTGGGTCTATGCAGTTGCGTTCTCATTCTTTCTATTTATCTATTTCCTTCTGTCTGTCTCTGTTCTGCTAATAAGTGTCACTGCGGATCCCATTCCCATGACTCATTGCATCTCTTCCTGTCTCCTCTCCTTTCTCCCTGCAGTAGATGGCTGGATTTAGATGTGCATGTGGGCAGGGGGATTCTGGGATACATGCAGCAGTCCAAGTGTTTCACTCAGTGGTTAAAGTGCACAGCACAACTTGGAGAACACTGTAAGAAAAGCTGGAAAATATATATATATATATATTTGTTTCTGAAGGACGGATGGCTACTTTTGAGCGTTGGATCTCTTCCATAAGGCCAGTAGTGAAGTGTTCGCAGCCTTGTGGACACCGCAAGTATTTTTCCTGTTCATTTTCTCCTCAGGCATTTAAAGAAACAGTTCAGTAACACATTGTAGTCTTTGACCAAACCATCCGCCATCCGGCTCCAGACTGAATCACAGCTTTTTGTGAAAAATAAAATTAAATAAATAGTGGCAGAAAAAGAGACACGAAACTGATTGAACCACTCATCCCATAAATAAGGCTCTATGAAATGGTTTTTTTTTTTTTCCCAGATTCCCAGAAAATTTTTCTGAATTCCTTTTTAATTTTAATAATCAAAAGGCATAATTGAAATAATGAAACTCATAGAGTTTAACAACAACAATTTATTAAAAGTTTAACAAAGAATTGCATTTTTAGTGACCTATAAATCCGTTTTATTTTATAAAATGTTCTGGATTCTGAATAATTGAATGAATAATTTAGTGGTTTAATAAAATTGTATTAATCAAAAAAAGCATGCCTAATCAATTAAGTTCATAAAACCTTAATTTATTAAAAAATGTGCAATAAGGCCCTATGATTTTTTTTGTTTGTTTTTCAGAAATGATGTTGCAATCTTTAGGATATGGGTAGTGTAGTACTTCCCCAGTAATTTTGTAATTAAACATACTTTTATAATTGTTCTCGTCTTGAAACATTTACAGCTAAATTTAGATTTCTGTATGGAGAAAATGAATGGGATTTTTACTGTTTGTTCACACACATGGGCTGTCAGCTGATAAATGTCCTTATTGTTAATTAACAATATTCCTATATATATAATGCAATATTCTCTTGTGTAATAGCTACACAAGAGAACTTTGCAGCTGTTTGTCAAAATAACATTATGATTCAAATAACCCATGTCTTTGCTTAGGCGTTACCAAACATGCATATCATAAAAAAAAACGCATATATATTTCCTAAATAAGGGATGTTTTCTTAGTCAGTTATAAAAACCTGACGCTCTGTTGACACTTTGTTGGCATTTTGACCACTGGATCCAGCTTTGGATGGTGTGAATGCAGCTGTTAAACTGATAAAACCCCTTTCTGTCCCTGTCTCTGCTAGTCTGTCGGATGTGCTGTGCTTTAGACGGGCTGTTTCATTGCTTTAGTTACACGTGGTGGACTACATCACGCTGAAAGGCTTCCCTCAACGCTCTTTTATTGGTCCGCTTTGTCCGCTTCCGTCAAACGGTGACTATATAAAGATAATTGCTTTGTTATGAACATGCCGAGCTCCCGATTAAGGGTCACAGTTTCTCTCTACTTTTTCTCCGTGTCTCGGTCTCCACTTTAACCAAGAGCCGACAGGACTGAAGTGTGTCTTAAGTAGCCAAGCTTAAGTATGTCTTCTAAAGTTCTGTGAAGAGCTTTTGTTCAGTCGTTTTAGCACAAAGACATCACCGCAGGAGTGCAGTGTCCTCAGACAACACTCATCCCTCAATTAGAAAAACACTGAAGTCAGACAGAAGACGTTCTAGGTGTGTAAATGTATATTGTCATGGGGTTTTTCTCCGGCCTCAATCGGAGTCGGACGGCCCACAAGTCCCGTCACTGTCTGTCTGATGCGTGTTGAGAGTACTTTCTCATTCCTGCAAGCTCGATGATGTTATTCTTTTCATGAAACAGAAAGAATCAGTAATAAATGCTGTATAAGTGCAGTTCATTATTACAGTAGTTCATGCTAACTAATGAAACCTTATTGTAAAGTGTAAGAATCTTCAAAAACGGCTCATAGTGACCATCAAAATATTCCATGTGGCACCAAGGTTTTGTCATCTGACAAAATATAATGTGATTTTACCCCCCAAAATAAGCTTTTTATTATGCGTTTATAAACTGCAACGCTCATTCCATTCTAGTCCAATGAAACAGTCAAGATTATCAGTGAATAACCATCTTTGATATTGTTCACAGTACACTCTTAAAAGAAATGGTTCTATCACCCGCTTCATATATGGAACTCCAAAATGGTTCTATATAGAACCATTTTAATGGGTTCCATAAATAGAACCCCAAATGGTTCTTTGAATCCAAGTTAGATGGTTCTTTATAGAACCATTAAGGGGTTCTATATTTTTAAACCATAATATGATATTTAATAAAATTATTATTTAATTATTATTATGAATACAAAAATATAACCAATCCAGAAAATTCCAAAAGTTTAAATTTATTCAATTGATTATACAAAAATATTAGTGTCACATTTAAAATTGCACATCTGTATACTCTGTATTATACAGCAAAACATTTTTTACATTTAAGATGTTAAATTACATTCAACCATTTAGTTTGAATTTAATTTAAGCAATTTTCACTTTGCAATAAACATACATAAGCTTGTTTATGTACATGTACAGTACTTAACTTTTACATGCATCTCTGAAATGAGGAAAAACAAATCTTTGATTTCATATTTTTGATATTCAACAATGCAGATAAAAAACAATACATGAACAATTAAAACATCTAAATAAACAGCACTACAACTTACACAAGTTGACAGTACATTTTTTAGTACAGGTATTGGTGTTCTTGTGTCATGCTCTTGTTTAAGTTTATGCATATATTTTTGAATAAAAGTCATTGTGTGACTGCAAACAGGCATTCCACAGCCTTTGTCATGTCAATGTCTGCCTCCATGATAATGCTGACACTTTCAGTCTTGAGGGGATCAGGACAGCCGTTAAACACCATGGTTGATGTAGGACCTTTGTGTTCCTGTAAAACAAACATTTCACCTTTTGAGTGCCTTTCACCAATTAACAGAAGTCATCAAATAGACCTAAAATTAATGTTGGTAACCGAACAATGCTGCTACCCATTCACTTAAATTATATGGACACAAAACCAATGCAGCAAGTCAATGGGCACCGCCATTGTTCGGTTACCATCCTTCAAAATATCTTTTGTGTTCTGAAGAAGAAAGTCAAAGATTTGAAATGACAAGAGGTGAATAAATTATGACAATTTTCATTTTTGGATAAACTATTCCTTTAATACTTTCATTATTGTAATACATGTTTTCACTCATACAATTTATAGAAGCTACAACCTTTACATTGACAATGCAACTTTACACTGGGCATGGAACAGATAGGTTGGATGGGGAAAAATATATGGTGTTACCTTCTGTGGTTTCCTCTTCCTTCCTTTTTTTACATTCCCTATGATGTTTTGGGCCATTTCATTAGATGTTTCCATGTTCTTCACCAAGTCTGTTCGAAACCTCATCGTCATTTCATGCAGCATCTTTAAAAAATACAAAACATTTGTTTACTTCAGGTGCTTATATCCAAATTACACACTTTCAGCCAAACAAGTTCCTTAAAGTTAGCATGAACTGGAGGTTGCAATTACCATATAGTGATGTATTTCGAGAATGTTCAATAAGAAAAAAACTGGGCGTGGTAAAGTAATAAAAATTATTACATGCCTTGAGTCTCACTGCTGGCCAAGGTTTGGCAACGCATGAGCCCTCATTCTCACAGGGTTCTTGTCTGTTAACATGAATACAATGATGAAGTCTTTTTATACAGGATTTTCATTTTACTTGCCACAATATACAGTCTGTTTAAACTTCAAAACAATGATACATACCGAGTACAAGATATTTGAGGCACTTCAGTTTCCAGGCTGTTTGAGGAAAAAGAAAAATATAAATTAAGATAAGGATTTTAAGCTTGCTTTAAGTCTGTTTAAACGTCAAAACAATGATACATACCGAGTACAAGATATTTGAGGCACTTCAGTTTCCAGCCTGTTTGAAGAAAAAGAAAAATATAAATTAAGATAAGGATTTTAAGCTTGCTTTAAGTTTGTTTATTTAGCATCAAGTCCGTTTAAACGTCAAAACAATGATACATACCGAGTACAAGATATTTGAGGCACTTCAGTTTCCAGGCTGTTTGAGGAAAAAGAAAAATATAAATTAAGATAAGGATTTTAAGCTTTCTTTAAGTTTGTTTATTTAGCAACAATGTTTAATATTTAACAACACAGACTTACTTTTTTAACTTATTAAGCTCTTTTTGTCAACCGTCGTTACCTGGGGGAAAAATAAAACAGAGCATAAAGAAACACTTCACAAACCAACTATGCAATGCATTAAACACACACTACACATTTAGCCATGTGCTATCATCACTTTAATCCAGCGCATGCATCAGTAAACCGCAGTAAACGATGTTACGAACGCTGCACTGACTGCAACCGTGCAGTTTTAATGGAGACCGGCCGGAAGTTCTCAACTGTAGCGGTGTCCACCTGCTGAGTTTAGCTCCCCACCCTGATAAAACACACATGAACAAGCTAACGTTAATCAAGATTTTCGGGATTACTGAAAAGTAACAGTCTGATCTGGGTTGGAGCTAAAAACTGCACGAAAGTGGACCTCGCGGGCCAAAGTTAACAGTTAAGAACTTCTACACCTGTTAATATAACTTAGGCCTGGGGAAAATACTCAACGCAAACTGAGTTAACGTTATGTGTATGAAACTGCAACAAACATTCACATATCATACACCTCCGTCTTCCACCCGGTTCGCTTTTATTTCAATCGGCGCCTGTCGTTAACTTAACGTTAAATTACCATTAAAGGGTACATATCATGCTTTTAAATCGTTCCTTTTTACATATAAATCATATATTTGTGGTCTATATAAAGCAGAACTGCAATGCTTGGGTCTGAATTCCTCATTATTATAGCTCCACAGGCCACTTTTCTACCGCTTTTCTGATCTGCGTCTGAGATCAACTCGTTTTGGTGCGGTCTCTTTAAATCCAAATGCGACACTTCATACCCCGCCCCCTCTCCAGCTCGCAGAGGTGACACTCGGTTCAGCTCCACCCCGTTCGGCAATTTTTGTAGTTTTATAGAGATGCGATTATCTAGCCTAGCGGAACAGAAACTTTTTATTCACATGTTATTAACAAAATGTCAACAACGGAAGACTTGTCCATCAAGCCTAACATGTTCGAGCCACAGTCGGAGCGAGATGAAAATAAAGACGACGAACCTACAGAACAACGTCTTCATATGGATGCATCGCAATGGTGTGTTACTGTATTTACAGTAAGTTCTGCATCCATGCCCACTACTACAATACTGCATGATTTACAACGACTATTTAATACTCACAAAACAAAATATAAGTTATATTATAAACAATTAAAGAAAAGTCGATTATTTCTCTTAAAACAAGCACACTAACAAGACAACTGCTAAACCATGACCACCGAGTGTTTTAAGAAGAGTAGTTACGTTATTTACAGCTTACCGAAGTGCTTTGTTCGTCGTCTCCAAAGATAGAAGGAACTGACCCCTCAATCAGACGAAGTCTATCGGCAAATCCTTCTTTATACTGGCGGAGGTTGCTGAAGTGACGTTGGTTATCCATGAAGTGCTTCGCGCACACAAACATGACTTTACTCACAGATGTGGGGACATTTCCGTGAAAAATAAAACTCAAACAGGCACTTCGAAGAGGTTCTGATGCTGGTAGACGGTGTAATGAAGCATGTGGGTTGCTACATCCAACAACCGAACATGTTGACGTACCCTCTCGTAACTTCTGCATACTTGGACTACAAAATTGCAGCGAGAAATAAAAATGGCGGATTGCTCAATGTGTTTGGCCGGAAGTCGATGTCCTTATTTGGCAGTTCCGCTGCAAATACTTTGACGTAATAGTTCACAAAACGTCATAGATTATAGAAAAATCTAAACCGGTTGAAAAATGTGACCAAAACGGAATATAAAGATATCAACGAAGTTCCCGAAGAGACTGATTTCAACTTTTCTGTACTTATAAACACTCCAAATATACAACAAAAGGCATTTAAGGGCTAAAAAAGTAGATTTAGCATGATATGTCCCCTTTAAAGAAAAACGAGCGTGCGCTTCATTGAGATTAAAATTCACGCTTCTGTCTCGAAGCTCGTCTCCTTATAACACAGCTGTCTTATTGTTATTGACCATTTCATTAACTATAACAAGGAAATAATGGGAGATTGTAACTTTATTACTTTAAAAACCGGAGCAAATTCAATTTAACAGGGCTTTCTGAACCTACGGCTGACGAAGCCCATCGGTGCTAAGTTACACAGCAGTGTTTTTAACTGAGGTGAAAAAATTCCATTTTGCTTCTAGTATCAGTATTTAAGACAAGGACTATACTCTAACCAATAGAAATATTAACTGCAATACTAAATATTTCAGTAAAATGATTTCAAAAATGTAAAAACTTAACTTACCTGAGGGTATGAATGAACGGGCAGAAATGGCGGACTCCTCAGTTTGAAAAATTAACTGTCACTTGTAGATTCATCTTCGCCAATCCACCAATAGGAATTCAAGGATGATGCAACGCATATACGCCACCAGAGGGCATTTTTACGATTATTATTTTTAATGTTCCTTCAATAGATTAAAAGTTAACCATCACTATATGGTACACACAAAATAAAGAAAACACGTTGGTTGTTTATTATTAGGCCTATAATGTTTTATTACAAAATGATTGGTAAAAAAGGCAAACTTATAATGTATTAGGTAATATAAGTTGCATGCTAATGTACAAACGTGCATAAAGAAATCTCAAATCATACATTGACTAGATATGAAAATTTTGTTAACTCTGGTTTTTGACTTCACCAGTCATTCTCATGCGTCTTGACTCAAACAGCTTTGTGAATGTGTTGTGTATAATTATTGTGTAACATGAATCTTTAGTTTACACTTCAGTAATAGAACATGAATTATAGAACCATTTTAATAAAAAAGGTTCTTTGCTCTCCAAGGGTTCTATATAGAACCATTTTGTCGTTAAAGGGTTCTATTTGCCAAGTACGGAACCCCAGGGTTCTATATAGAACCTCGAGGAACCCTTTTTTTTAAGAGTGTATAACTGTTATATACTAGGGGTGTAACAGTGCATATATTCGTCGAGAACGGTCACGGTTTGATGCTTACAGTCAGACGACGAATACATTCAGTCACAAGTGATTCACACTACAATCCAGAAGGGCGCGCGCGTTAATGCAACACTGTTTGCTAACAGTCACAGCAGGAAAAAGAGCAGAAGAAGAGACGATCTATGACCAACCCAAAACAAGAGCTCAGACGACACGCAAAAGCTTGCTAGTATCCTACAGTATACGCTGAGTTTCGATTCGTTTTTGTGACGCGCTCCACAAGCTCCACGGAAAGGAAACCGTGACGGCAGAAAGAATTTTTTTTTTTTTTTTTATTGTGAGTGTACACAAAAAAAATAGACCATTTACAGTTTTGAATAATGTCCTACTCTCATCTCCATTACCACAATGACGGAGTATTTTAAGTCGTTTCCGCTGTTATGAGGCATTTGGCATTGTGTGGATTGGTTTCGTTGAAGTCTCACTACTACAGTCCAGTGATGAAATATACGTGTCCTGTAAATGGGAAGCCTCAATGCTTCTCTCGCTGTCGCTTTTTTTCTTTCTCGCTCATCTCTCCGGGATTTCTTGAAAAAGCGTAATGAACGTTGTGCCTCCGCCATTGTAACCGCATGTTAAGGGACTCACGCGTATCCCAGATAATTTTCATTTTTCTATTTATTTTGTACTTTTATTACACAAGAGATGCTTTTCAGTTTTGTAGTTAAATGTGACCAAATAAATGTTGTCTTATCAGCCCTACAAAAAAATATGACCTATGCAAGAGTGCATTGTGTTTACTGCTCATCCTTAATTCACTAAAGGAGGCTGTAGCGGAACAAACTGTAATTTGCACAACTGTCTGTTCAACATAAATGAAAAGAAACCTAGCATTGGGGATTTGTTGATTTTTCCTGTTGTACCTAACTCGTGTCGAACCGTGACCCCAAAACCGAGGTATGCACCGGACTGTGAATTCTGTGTAGCGTTACACCCCTATTATATACACAATATAGCATAACAGACACAAAAAAAAACATTAACGGCATAGTTCATCCAAATGGAAGTCAATGGGGACCATCAACTGTTTGGTTCTTTCATTTTCAGCAGAAGAATGAAACTCGTACAGGTTTAGGACATCTCAAGGGTGATTTTAGGGTGAACTATTCCTTTAACCCAGAGTTTTGAATGGTAGTGTACAGTATGTGGACTACTATGATGGGACTTTTAATGTTGCTGTATCTTTTTGAAGCCTGACAGATGTGGTCACTGTGAACCGTCGTTGTAAGAAAAGATCAAAAGATCAACATAGAAAAAAGCTAGCGTGTGTGTTTTGAAGCAAGCGTTGGTTTATCAAAGATAGACAAAAGTGGACAGAAATATTGGACGACGACACGTCGAGAGACTGTGATGCTTATTTGCCATGAGATTCAGCAAAGTGATTATGACTCCTTGTCGTCTTTGTTTTCTCATGGGATGCATCTCATTCCCGGGCTCTTTGGAGGACTTTTCCTTTGCAGCCGGTGCCATGTCAGCTATAATATTAGGAAGTTTTGTTTTATCAAAAGGCTAAAATGGCCACTGGTTATACCACTGTTTTATAAGAGAGACGTTTAACCTCATATGAGACCTTTGACATGTGTTTACATGAATGTCCTTTTTTCTCCTTTCAGCTCCGTAAAGTGGAAAGAGACAAGAAAACCATGGATCAAGAGATAGTGGAGCTCACAAATAAACTCGTGGACGCCAAAAATACTATCGACAAGCTGGAGGAACTGAATGTACGTGCAATATCAGAGCTTTGTGTGTGTGTTTGTGTTTGAGACAGGTTTTGGGCTGGAGTTTTCAGAGCTGGGATTGATAACTACTGGAGCTGAAAATTGAAAGTTGCATGAGGAGGATCTGAGTTTTCACTGAAGTCTTCAGTCAGATTACAGAAATGATGTCTGGCTTATGGAGCTTTACTGGGGAACACGAGTCTCCTGCACATAAACGCCACCACTCATCCACTATACAACAGCATTTTTACATCAAATACCGCCTGTTTTAATACTATCTATAGCACTGGTTGTATGGGAAAGCCCTTTGGTTATATTAGGAGATTTGATTCGCATTATATAAACACTCTTAGCATTGAAGTAATTGACTGTAAATTAGCACAGTATTCTGGCAGTGGGTTTTTAAGATGGTAACTCCACGAGGAATAACAGCGCAGGTATTTCTGAAATGGGCCTTTATTACACCTCATGTGTGAAACGGTGCCACAGGGAACTAATTATAGCACTGAAG
Source organism: Chrosomus eos (assembly GCA_036326025.1). Taxonomy (NCBI): domain Eukaryota; kingdom Metazoa; phylum Chordata; class Actinopteri; order Cypriniformes; family Leuciscidae; genus Chrosomus; species Chrosomus eos. Next base: position 33,477,827 of record CM070833.1, read on the forward strand.
AAACTGATATCCGTCTGTTTGCGGTGTTTAAACAGAGCTTCATCTCCTTATACAGAGAGAGCACACATCAATCATAGCTCATTCCTCAGAGGTTAATGTCGGGACAATTTCTTTCCCCCTTAATAAGCTTTTTTAGTTATAAATCCTCAAGACTGCGACCTTGGGAGGCATTTTCCTTGTTTTACTTGCAGATTTTCAGTGAAAGGTTTGGAGAGAACTGCTCATTATTATTATTTATTCATTTATTTCTCTACATGTTAGATACGTTGTTCTCAACCAGGGGGCTCGGCAAACTTTTAATGGATCCTTGAGGTTAATTTATATTATTTAAAATAATGCAAAACTTATTTTAATTGACCCCTCGATTCACTTGTTTTCTTTGAAAAACCACCAGTGTTCCCATATCTATATTTATTCTTTTACAATCTATATATGAATCTATATTTTACTAGTTATGCCTAGCTTTATTGTGGATAAATTGACTAAATGAATCACAATTAATCAAAAACAACTGGAAGAGTCATGCAAATTCATGTAAAAACTAGGAACAATAAGTTTCTAAAGAAAAAAATTCAGTTTAGTGTTTGTTTAGTTTAGTTTTTTTGGAGCACACACAGATTAAAATTAGTTTTGAAAACCAAACTAACGAAGAGGCCTTTAATATTGTTGTCCTAAAGGTTAAGAACAGCTATGTTGGAGTAATAGTGAAGTCATCAAAATATTGAAATGAAAGCATTGATCACTCAGTGATCTCTTATAATTTCTTATATTTAAAGCAACACTATGTAAAATTTTTTAGCTTAAAATAATGTTTCCAAAATCTTATCAGTGGTTCATCAAGTCGTAACAGGGTAAAAGGCACTTCTGCCATCGCCTGACGTGGTCTGTATCGCTTTTACTGGCACTATGTAACTTCGGGGTTCGGGTAGGAACCCGACCACAAAAACAACTACAAAATTCGACTGCTTTACGTCAAGCGCATAGACTGTAAAAAAGATGGACGACGCCCCTTCGATCTTTTCCATTGGAGGGAACTGAAGCCGCCAGAGTCCCGATATGGCGCTGACATATTGGAACTTGAGTCTGCGCAGTTGCGTTTTCGGGACCAGTCATGCGCAGTCGTGAGCAGGAAGTAAAGCCGCGAAATCAAGGCCCCGCCCCCACTCGCGTTGAATCAATCGCAAGCACACGCCCTGCACTTTTCTTAAGTGGCCTCTGTCTGCTCCGTTCCTCTCCAATGATGTCTGCTGATTGCAGTACCTCGTTAAAATAAGGTAAATACAACTACTAACCACATAGTAAACATTATGAAAAAAAGTCTGTTGGTGTTTCAGTGACTACCTCGCACAGAGAACCTGTCAATCAAAGCTGTCAATCATGATGTCACAGCACCGTTTTTATAGCATCAAATAACTAACTAAAAACTAACTTATTTTAAAAACAAACATGAGAAATTACATCAACGTGATAGAAACTACAGTAAATGACAGAAACTATCTTTAGAAAAAAGATATGTGAAGTATAATTTAATTATTTAGTTGGTCTCACGTCCCATTGAATAACATGGGGAGGCGGAGCTTATGGGCTATACTAGGACCGGTCACTGGGGGGCGATCGAGACGTTTTGGCTTCACTTTTGAGGGCTTGTGCGGCACGCTTGGTCAAGCGCTACAATAGTCATTATTTCGTTTTTCTTCGTTTCTGATGTCACAATACATCATCCTTTCATGAAATCATGTAACATACTCTACCTTGTCTGTGGACATCGTTCATTCTAAAGCCGGTGCTGGGTAAACAGCGAGCGTGCGTGCGGCGGTAGGCTAAATTATTTACTACAGTTTCCGTTTCCAGCCAGTAGGGCGACCGAAGAGGAAAAGTTACATGGTGTTGCTTTAAGCTTCTTCTTTGCCTTGACACACTTGTTGTCTGCACAAAGTATCTTCGGCTCACTGAGGCTTCATTTATTTGATCCCAAATACAGCAAAAACAGTAATATTGTGAAATATTTGTACAATTTAAGATAACTATTTTCTATTTGAATATATCATCAAATGTAATTTATTCCTGTGATCAAAGCTGTATTTTCAGCATCATTACTCCAGTCTTCAGTGTCACATTATCCTTCAGAAATCATTACAATATGTTGATATGTTTATGCTCAAGAAACATTTATTACTCTTATCAATGTTGAAAGCAGTTGTGTACAATTTCTTTTCAGGATTCTTTGATGAATAGAAAGTTCAAAAGAACAGCATTTATCTGAAATAGAAAGCTTTTGCAATATAATGTTTGGACACTTTTGATCAATTTAAGGCATTCTTGCTGAATTTTTTATTTCTTTAAAAAAAAAAACTCACTGACCCCAAGATTTTGAACGGCAGTGATAGAAAGCCAAAAGCTTTCTATTTCAGATAAATGCTGTTCTTTTGATCTTTCTATTCATTAAATAATCCTGATCCAATTCATCTCTAACAACAACTGGAAGAGTCTTGTAAATTCATTGGTTAAAAAGTAGGAACAATAAGCTCCAAAATCTGCAATATATGTATTTTTTTCAGTTTAATTAATGTTTTAGTTTTAGTTGAGCGCCCACAGATTAAAATAAATTTTGAAAACCAAACTAACGCAAAGAGGCCTTTAATATTGTTGTCCTAATGGTTAAGAACCGCTATGTTAGAGTAATAATGAAGTCATCAAAATATTGAAATGAAAGCATTGATTACAGTGGAAAAAATGCTCAATGAAAACTCTCTTATTGACACTCTTGTTGGCTGCTTGTGTGTGTGTGTGTGTGTGTGTGTGTGTGTGTGTGTGTGTGTGTGTGTGTGTGTGTGTGTGTGTGTGTGTGTGTGTGTGTGTGTGTGTGTGTGTGTGTTTAGCTCAATAGATTTGTAATGATCTTGTGAAACATAGACTCAGTCAGATGTTTCCAAGTTTCGACTGATACTCTATCTTCTTTCATAACTGAGAATTTCTGTTCATTTTAAGGAAAGTGTCATTCCAAAAAAGTTGATGACTGATGACTCTTTTCTTTATTTGATGTCTCATATCTATTTCCCTGACACTTTCTTGTATCTTCTCTGTCCTCACGCAGGAGCGCTATCGGCAGGATTGTAATTTGGCAGTGCAGCTGTTGAAGTGCAATAAATCGCATTTCAGGAACCACAAGTTTGCTGATGTAAGTAATAGGATCTGTTTCCAATAAGAACCTAGTTTTAAGGCACATCCCCTCCCATATTTTAAGGAATCGTTCACCAAAAATAAAAATTCTGTCATTTTACTCATCTCATATCAGTTGATTGTTGTAAACAGTGTTGCCATACTACAGCTTTGTTTGTGAAAAAGCATCCGTGTGTACCTGGACAACAATAATACACTGCTAAATATCAAAAATGATCTCCTGAAATGTAAATATGATTTCTGAGTAAGATTATAATAAAATACTGTCATTTTCAGTCTGTTCCTCACACAAATGTTTAAGCAGTATAATACACCATCCACTTTTATTGTATGTAAAAGAGCAGCTCAGACATCCTGCTAAACGTCATCTTTTGTGTTTTCGGAAAAAACAAAATTAAAACTGAGTAAATGATGACATAATTTTAATTTTTGGCCACTACTACCCCTTCCGCAGAGGACTTGTTGGAGTCTGAATGTGTTTTACGCTCCGCAGTGACACTCGTGGACGGTGGAGAGAGAGAGAGAGAGAGAGAGAGAGAGTGCACGATTACCCAGTGACACTTTTGTTATGGACATGGACCTCTGATTTTACGGACTGGGATCAGAGAGGAATAGTCAGAGAGAGAGAGAGATAAAGAGACCAAGAGAATAGAGAGAGGGAGAGGATATAAAAAAGCCATGTCTGCGTGCTGTGCTTTATTGCAGCGTTTAGCATGAAGAGTGTGTGTTAGGGCCACGGATGGTCTCGCTGGCAGAGGAAAGACACCGTATTGACAAGGTGCCAGACTCCAGACACATCCGTCTGTTTGGCCTTTGTGTCTGTCCGCGGGGGAAAGTAGGGCAGATTTGCGGCTGATGGACAGCTCTGTGTGTACAGGAACAGAGAGGTATGATAAGACAGCTCGACCTCATGGGCATACGGGTATTGAACACATCAGGACATTATCACCTGCGGCCTGCTCCCTACATTAAACACATCTATCACTCTGTCGGTCCGTGTTGATCTGGATTGCAAACAGCATTAAGTCTGTGGCCGGTTGCATAAACTGCTTGGTCTAGACTTACAAGTTAGTTAACCAATAGTCATCACATATCTTCTTTTCTTTCTTTCTTTTTTTTAAGTCAGTTACATAAAAAGGTAAATTTGTCTAATTTGAATAAAGTCAAGTCACCTTTATTTATATAGCGCTTTTTACAATACAGATTGTTTCAAAGCAGCTTTACAGAGATAACAGGAAAATAATGCAACAAAGTTTGTTTCCAGAAGAAAATAGTGTCACAGTCCAGCTTTAGAAAGTTCAGTGATGGTTCATTTTTGTTGTAAAAAAGGTATTAATTTAGTTCATTTATTTACACTACCGTTCAAAAGTTTGGGGTCAATACGTTCTTTGTTTTTTTTAAAGAAATGAATACTTTTCTTCAGAAAGGACGCATTAAATTGATCAAAAGTGACAGTAAAGACATTTATAACTTCAAAGAACGTTCAAAGAATCCTGAAAAAATAATCACGGTTTGCACAAAAATATGAGTTGAAGCAGCAAAACTGTTTTCATCTGTGACAATAATCATAAATGTTTCTTGAGCATCAAATCATCATATTATACTGATTTCTGAAGGATCATGTGACACTGAAGACTGGCGTAATGATGCTGAAAATACAGCTTTGATCACAGGAATAAATTACACTTTACTATATATTCACATAGAAAATAGTGAATATTTTTTCAACATTTGTTATTTGAACCATAAAGTCTTGTTTCAAATACGCTCCTATTATGCTTTTCCGAATATGACGTTTCATGTAATGTGTAATACAGTAACTTTGCTTTTCATTTATTACTTAAAGCTCACTTGTAATTCTTCGATACTACATCAAAAACTACTAGCCTAACTGATAAAGTTACACATTATTTAAAACAAGTGAACAGTCAGTAATAAGACAAGAACAAATACATAAATTACAAGCAGAGATGAATACTAAATAACAAAGTTACAAAGTCTAACAGTAGTATTCAGGTACATAAATTAATAATTAAACCTAAATGTAAAGTAACATTATTTGTTCACTGTAGAAATTAAATTTAGTTTCATCTTTTTTAAAGCTGTATTTTGTTGTTTTATTAATATTATTGACAGATAACAGTATAAATATTAGGTGTGTGCTGTCACTTTAAATGCTCCTTGCCAGCAATTAATTCACAAAGGATCTGTCTTTATCCTTTTTTAATTTATTGAATTGACATCAGTGACTGAATTGTGATCTCTATGAGAACTATAGTGATGAAGTGAATTGACTGGGAGGATATTTGATTCACTCTCGCCTGCTCTCATGAACTCTGTCATTCATTACTCTGACTATTCCCACAGACTATTCCACTGGTTATTTTTAGACTATATCGAGCCTAAGCCATTACCTGTTTTTATTCTGGTACTTCTAACAGAAAGCCACTGTTTTAAAGCATCCACTTGTAAAGCACCATTTGTAAAATTCTCCAAATGAATGTCAAACTGATCTGCACTACATTGCATCAAACAGGGCACTTGTGTATTCTCTCACCGCTTTAGAAGGGCTTCGAGAGCCATTATGCTTCGGTCCAGTGCTGGCAGTCTGAGAGTTGTTATAGAAGCTCTCATGTAGCAATTCTCTATCTTTAGCTAAAGATGGAAATTATGCACGGTAATTTGCATGCAGTCTTTAAGTGTAGGTCACGGCAAAAATGTGAAAAATTGTGGCTTCTCTTTGTTAGGATAACTTTGGAAGAGGACAACTAGCAACTAGCATGCCACTAGCTGGAAATGATGTGAGCAGACCGAAATGAAATATATATAATTATGGTTAGTGTAGGGATGCAACGATATTAACATTTTGGCCAATATGATAACCGATATATTGGCCGATTAATCTAAATCCAATTTTTTTATATAAATCGAGAGCCTAAATACAAAAACAAATGTCCAAAGCGCACAATTATAACATTATCATTATAATTTTATGTAGCCTATATGACAGACTTGTGCTTGCGCTGCACATGTTGCACTTTTTTTCCTTTTTTTAAGTGATTTCAATCATATTTCAAGCGATTCAAAACTATCATGACGAACCATCCGATGCATCTGAAGTCTCTCAGCTAAAGGAAATAATCCATTATTTTTCGGTTTTAATATATCAGCCAAATTTACTTATCATGCCGATAAGGATAACATTATAAATGATCATATATCGGTCGATACCGATATGGTGGCCGGTATATTGTGCATCGCTAGTTTAGTATGTTTATAGTATATATCCTCATGTAGTCAGACTATTGTCTTACAGGATAAAGTCCAGTCCAGTCCTGAAGATTTTTCTGGCTAAGATTGACCGGTCTGTAAACATACCTGAGTTTGTCCTGGTTTTCTATGGGTGTTTTGCGTTCAGTGGATTGTAGCACTTTGCGTAACATCTGACTTTCCTCCACACGAGCATGTGACGCTTCAGTGGTCATGGGATACACATGCACTCTGCCCTCTGGGACAATTGATTTAGGGAGTGTGATGTAGATTTCTAAGCTCGAAGGCCATGAAGGGGTCATGCTTGGAAGTGGGGTCTGGACAGATCAATTCTCCCGTGTCCTCACACCCAGTGGAAGTAAGGGATTTGGGGGTATTTGCCGCCTCACAGGATCATTTCAACATAAAGCTGCGCAGGGCTGTGTGATCACTGATTTTCCCCTGCCTTTTTTTTTTCCACAAATCAATGACCTAGCCTGGCTTCGTTAAAGCGTGCCACGCTACAGAATGAACTAAAGGCCCCATCACCTGCCTTTTTTCTTTTAGTCTCTCTCTCTCTCTTTCTCTGTCTTGTCTCCCCTCTTCTGTAATAATCTAATTTGAGGTGAGCTTTTTACTCTTTATTCTTCTTTCTCGCATTAGGGCGAGGGCCTTTTTTTTTAAATGAAAAAATGCTATTTTCTGCTCTTCTTGATCATGGCTGAGATCATCTTTGGTGCATTATGGTAAATGGGTCTCACACTGAACGTCTTATTCCCATCCAAGCGTTCATTGAGTACATGTTAGTGAACTTGCACCTTTTAAGATTACTTGCAAGAGTGAATTAATCTACAAAATGTGCTATATGAAAACTATGTAGATCTCAGAGCAACAAATGTGATCTCTACAAAGTTATTGGACTAGATGAGATTAAAGGCATAGTTCTCCCAAGAAAGAAGATTCTCATCCTTCTGTTATTTCAAACCTATTCCAAACTTACTTTCTTGGAACACAAAAAGTTGTATGGACTATTTGATAGAACTTTATTGTCCTTTTTGGATCTTGACTTTCCCTAATCAATGCTGCTTCTATTGTATGGGGAAAACAGTGTAAACGTTCTTACATTTCTTCTTGTAAGACTTCTTGTCTTACAGTTCTTTTGTGTTTTACGTAAGACATATGCAGTCATATTTTAAGGACTTTGGTTGGTCCTTAAAAATCACAAGAATCTATTCAAAATGAGACCATTTGTTCATATTAAGTCAAGTCACCTTTATTTATATAGCACTTTTTACAATACAGATTGTTTCAAAGCAGCTTTACCGAGATAACTGAAAAATAATGCAACAAAGTTTGTTTCTGAATAAATCTTATGAAAAAAGTTATTTAATTTAGTTAATTTATATATATATAGCCACTCTGGAGCAAACAGTGATGTCATCGTCCAGCTCATTTCAGTTCTCATATAATGGCGTCAATGCAGGCAGATCAATAAAATTGTTGAATATATTAACTGTCCCCAACTAAGCAAGCCAAAACCAAAGTAACAATAAAGTTCTTATTATCCAGGCTTTTTTTTTCAGGATCAGTTTCAATCTTTTTATATATAATGTATATTGTATACAACTGTTTGAAAGCAATACTGCTGGAAAATGATCCCTTGTCATGCTGGTTTGTCTGTGTGTTTATTATTTCTATAATGTTTTGCAGTTGCCATATGAGCTACAGGACATGGTGAACAAGCACATGAAGAGCGGCTTGCCTAACAAGACTCATGGAGCTCAAGCCCAGGATCCTGACACTCACAGCCTGACTCCCGCAGACGTAGTGCCCACTTCGGTGATCGCTCGAGTTCTTGAAAAGCCCGAGCCCCTGGTGCTCAACTCAGCCCAGTCAAGCAGCAGTGCCGGTCGCCCAGTGGCCGAGGATGTATTCGTGCACGTGGACATGACGGGACCACAAGATAATGGTGGAGGGCATGAGAATGGTGGTCCTCTTCATGCAAGGCCTCCTGCGGGTGCTGGTTCTGATCAACAGCATGTAAACGGCATGTGTCGAAGCCAGGGTTGCCTAGATGGTCCGACAGGAGAAGATGGGGCCGCCCCCTCTTTTGAGAAGTTGAATCCATACCCAGCTCCTCCACCACCAAACCCGCTCTACCCTGGTCGCAAAGTTATTGAGTTCACTTCCGATGACAAAGTCAAGATCCCCAAGAACAGCCCACTTCCCAACTGCACCTATGCTACACGTCAGGCCATTTCTCTGAGTCTTGTACAGAACGAAGAGGAGGCAGCTGACCGCCAGCGCACCGTTCCCAATAGCCCTGCTGTATCTGATGGGGGTTGGCGGTCGGGGACCTCCTCATCTTCCGGCGGAGGACTTGCTACCCACCAGCGCACACCTCCGCAGATGGATGTTACGGACACCCTCTCCAGTCATTCGAGTCCCTTTAGCAGCCCCCCTCAGCCGCCTAGTGCTTTTGCCAGCTCTGGTAGTTCAGAGGAGGATCTATTGGCCAACTGGCAGCGCATGTTTGTAGAAAAAATGGCACCGTCTACAGACGGCTCCCTTGTCAACCGTACATCCTTCAGCAGTGAGACGGTGAAAGATCTCCAAAGAAGTCACAATGGAAAATCGGGAGACGCTGCTCTGAGAGGGGCTTACTCTGACGGCGAAGAGGGTTCCTCGGCCCAGAGCTGGACAGCAAGTAGAGAGTCCAGTTTGGATACTGACACCAGCAGCATGGCGGACCTCCAAGCAAAGAAGACACAATATGGAGGTGACTTTTCCCAGGAAGAGGGTGAACACCTACTGATGGCCCTTGATCCACTTGACAATGATGGTGCCAGTGGAGACACCATGGTCACCATCGAGAGCAGTCCAGTTTCTGCTGAGCATCCAGAGTTTGCTGAAGATGCGGGATCAGCAGGGAGTTCGGCTGAGGAACGAGATATCCTTCCCCAGGACTTACCTGTCATTGGCTCAAAGGTCGTAGCTGCCCTTGAGGATTTTACAGACAAGCCGCCTCGGACTGGCTCCACACGACCTCTGAAGAGTCCCAAGAGGATGGGGGTTCATCACTTGCACCGTAAAGACAGCCTTACCAGAGCGCAAGAGCATGGAAACTTGCTGGACTGAGACTGCCAGGCTCATTTTTCTCTTTTTTTGTTTTGCTTTTTTACCTTGAGTGCTCTTTGTCTTACTAGCAATCACTAGTCATAGCAGCACACAACGAGTGGAAGGGATCGAATCAGCCTTGCTGTAGTTATCCCAGATCATGCTGCTGCTGCATCATTGTAACTCTTCTGTCCTCTCTTTGAGGCATGGATCTCTTTCTGTTGAAACTATGGGATTGATGGATCAGTGGTAAAGTACCGACTGTAACTTCAATTACTCCGGCTAGTGAGTGGACAGTGCTTCAGGGATCGTACAAGAATGTCATAGTTTGATATAAGGTGATTTTCTCCAGTCCAAGACTTGCTTCTGCTTGATGGGACATGATTGAATGGGCAACAGCAGGACATAGCCATACAATCACACCTTTGTAAGAGAAAGAGTCCTTCAGAGGCGACGAGATTGAGCAGCATTAGGATTGAACCCTGTGGCTCTGTGCAGACATGGATGTTTTGACATTTACTTTTGCCCTTGGGTGAGAGTTTTCTAGCCAGATAAGGATATCTATCCAGTATCCCAATACAATCCCTTTGTTGTGGGAGATGGGATAGTACCAAATGGCCACAGATACCACTGTGTCAGGCATTCTGCTGGTTGAAGCAGGTTTAATGTAATCTATGGGATTCTCTTGTCAATTTTCAGTGCCTAACCCTTGCTCTGACGGAGGGGGCTCTTCATCACCCTTTAAAAGAACGTCTTGTTCCTTTAGTCTGCTTTTAGTCACCATAAACTAAGAGGATCCTTCACCTCAATTTTTCAGTTACCTCTCGTCATTGATCTACCACTGTATTTCAACATCCAAACTAAGGACAGTTTTTTCACTTTAATAAACAACAGGATTTTGATGTATTCGGTATGTTTCAATGATGGATATACTTCCTAATTTTCATTCTGACCTATTTGTTTGACTAATAGTATTTAAAACTGGTTATGATTTTAAGTAAATATTTAGAGTTAGTTTTTTTGTGTGTATTTATTTGTCTTTTGCTGGTCTGAAGTGTCCCATTTACTCCCCTCAAATCAGTTAAGCACTTGCAGAAGTGTACAAGAACTACTAATTCCTACTAAATCCTGTCGCAAACTTAAATGAGAAGGTATGCAATCTCTTACATTATTACACTTTAGTTATTACATTGCATGGCAATGCAAACCAAACAGTGCTGTATCTGGTATTTTAATTATTTAATCTTTTTTCAAAGGCCAGTATTTATGAGTAAAATATTTTGCAAGTAAGGCTGAAACATTTGGATGTGACATTGGTTTTTCATATCCGCCAATTTAGAGGTGTATAAATGCGTCCCCTCGCTGCTGATGGCACAAATTGCCATTTAGAGGGCATATTAATATAAAAAAAAACTATGCATATAGTACTGTTTAAAAACACCACAAAACCTGCACCATAGCAAAGCATTCTGTTTGTAATGATGACATTACTGACTTTGAAATGCAGAATGTTGCATATAATAGACCGAAAAAAACTGAGCTAAAAAGCAGATTTCAGCCGGAAACATGCCTTTGTTTGTTAGAATGGCAGACACAAACACACTGCTTTGTTTTTTAAACCCTAATTCGAGGAAAGCCATGTTTTAATCTTAATGAATGTAATCATCTTTATGTAGCATCCATTTTCTTTGGTTCCTTATTATTCATTAACTAATTATGCTACTGTATTTTAAGGGGAATGTACATCCCGTCATCATTTAGAGTGTTTTTCTGTTGTTTTTTTGTGTGGAAATCCAAATTCTCTTGATTATGGATGATCAGTCTGTCCAGCAGATACTTTCTACAAGTTATAATTTTCTGTTCTGTGTGTTCCAGTCTTAAATTTCAGTCATTTCATTTAAGCCTCGTTCAAATAGCATTTTAACATTTATCAAAGCTTTTCAGATGCGACCACTACAAGCATCCTCATTCTTTTGTTTTGATGAATATATTTTAGAGACGATTAAAACTCTGTGTTGCCTTTTTAAGTGCTGCTTGCTTTGTGTTCTTTTTATTTAGGCCTATTGACCGGTCAATATCCCACCCTGGGTCTCATGTACTGTACATAATGCAGTGTTGTACATATAAAATCTGTGTATTTTTAAGTAATTGGACACAGAATACCCCACTGACTGACTTGAGACATTACCCCACTGGTGATATGCAACAGTGTTCTTCATGTGTAAGAGTATGTTGAACACTTATGATTTTTAGGTTTGTCTTTTATTTATGTACATATCAGCCAGTCCAGCAGCATGTATTACATTTTAACAGTATTACTGGAAAGATGCCAGACTTTTGTAGAATGTTTGCTGTATATATTCACGGTCACTGTGTGTTCCTGGATCAACATATTTAGTCTTAAAGGACTAGTTCACATCAGAATTAAAATTTCCTGATAATTTACTCACCCCCACGTCATCCAAGATATTCATGTCTGTCTTCAGTCGAAAAGAAATTAAGGTTTTTGAGGAGTACATTCTAGGATTTTTCTCCAATGGGACTTCAATGGGGTCCAAATTGCCGTTTCAATCCAGCTTCAAAAGCTCTACGATCCCAGTCGTGGAATTAGGTTCTTATAGCATGCGCCACACATTATGTAATCACGTTGAAAGGTCACGCATGATGTAGGCGGAAGTACCAACATAGTGTTTACAAAGCGAACGTGAAAAGAATAAGTCAAACGCCTTTTACAAAATAAGTAAAAGGTAAAACAACGATGTTGGACATTTTTGAAGTTGGATGAGAAAATGAGTTTTTCGCCCTACCCTACATTTACCGCCTGACCTATCCAACGTCATTGTGTATTAATGCGTGAAGTCCTGGACGTGCAAGACGAGCATTTGTGGTTAAAAAGCATATATTATTTTATTTAATTTTAGAAAATGAGCGATGGTTTGGCTAGATAAGACTCTTATTCCTCAGCTCGGATCGTGTAGTAGAGACTTTGAAACTGCATTGAAATTTGGACCTTCAACCCGTTGATAACCGTTGAAGTCCACAGTGTTTTCCTCAAAAACCTTAATTTATTTTTTGACTGAAGAAAGAAAGACGTGAATATCTTGGATGACGTGGGGGTGAGTAAATTATCAGGAAATTTTTATTCTGAAGTGAACCTAATCCTTTAACCCAACCCCAAAAATCGGAGGGAAATGATGGGTGAGTTAAAGGGATAGTTCACTTTGAAATTAATTTTTGGTATGTTTTAGCTTACCTCAAGGGCATCCAAGATGTAGGTGTATTTGTGTCCACAGTATTTTCAATTTGATATTTTTAGATCAAATCGTTCTTGTCTGTCAGTCATATAATGCAGGTCTATGGTCACCACCTTAAAGAGCATGCACAGAGAAGTGCAAATGAAACATGATTTAATGACTCGTAAATGTAAGTACACATTGATGGCCTAAAGGGGGTCGCTCACCGGACGCGCAGCTCAGCGCCGCGCCGCGCCACATCTAGGACAACTCTCACCTGAAAATCCGATAACATCAGCAATTTTCTGATTTCTGTAAATAAATATAAAACTAAATGTATATTGCAGCACAGGTGAAGTCCGTATATACAGTAACTACGATTTGAGAAACATAAATGTAAATTTATATAAAACTATGTAAAGGGCGCCTGTGCACGGCAGGATTTTGAAACACGGTCCTGAGCCGTTGCTGTGGCGAACAGTATTTATATAGTTTTTACCTCTTGTAAACCCAGACTGAAGCACCCACCCCCTCAGATCACTTGGACGTGGCTGTGTTTACAAGAAGTAAAAACGATATAAATACTGTTTGTTTTCTCACACAAACCACTCGTTTCGTGTCTTAGGCCATCAATGTGTACTTACATTTACGAGTCATTAAATCATGTTTAATTTGGACTTCTCTGTGCATGCTCTTTGAGGTGGACCCCATACACCTGCATTATATGACTGACAGACAAGAACGGTTTGACCTAAAAATATAAAAATTGAAACTACAGCGGAAACAAAGACACCTACATCTTGGATGCCTTTGAGGTAAGCTAAAACATACCAAAAATTAATTTCAAAGTGAACTATCCCTTTTAGATTGTAAGCCTAAACTTGTCATGAACTGTAAACTTGTCCCTCAAATCTGATTGGTTGATTGGAATATTGATCCAGGAACATGTTGCACATATATTCACCTCATAGCTGGTCTGCCACAGCACTCCTGGCCTTGAATAATTCAGCTATACGTTCCTCAGTAAAGGGCAGAATGTGCGATTGAAGGGCTCCCAAGTCCACACTTACTCTACTTGTCTTACTTGGTCTCTTCGTATGTAGTTATCAATCTTGCTTCGCGATATATGGGAGTACCACTAATAGCCCATGATTAATTGAAGTGTAACTACCCACCATGCTGAATAATTAATATTTGATCATGTTCTAAAATAGTTCAGTGATGCTTTAAAGAGACAGAGCGCAGTCTGTCAGGTTCTTGCATGTGGAAATGGACGCCCTTAAATAATTCAGTCTCATCAGATGTTACACTGCTGGCCCCAGGTTGTGCAAATAAATACAAAAAAAGACGTGACAATGCTCAGGATGTGTCTAATACACCGAATGTATAAATAGGCCTTTCTCTTCTGCTCTCATGCAACTTTAATAACTCAAATTTAATTGCACGCACATGCTATTTAATACAAGGTGACCCTCAGGCATGCTGTCATGCTAAATCTTTACTGAGAAATCTAAAGAATTAACAAAATCAAGTCAAGGTTATCCTTTAACCAGTGATGGAGAAACATATTTGATTCACGTTATCTTCTCTTTAACCTTCAAGGCGGTGTGCAATCTGCACACCTTTTCCTTTCATCTGATATATGAACGTTTTTATTCATCAGTAGACCAACTTTCATGTAACATCAACAAGATTTAAAATGTCAAGCTGACTCTAAAATTTGCCTTTGTTATCGACTAATACTAGTAAGTAAACATTGGCCCTGTTTGTAATGTTGCACATTCCTGGTTTGACAGTCTTGGTAATCTTTCATCAAAATGTAATAACTCGCTCCCCCTTTACAATGACTTTCCTTCATTTACTGATGTTAACCAATAGTCATTGTCCATTTTGAAGGCCTGGTTTAAGCATCGATTCAACAAGCTCTCATTAAGCTTTCATTCTGCTATGGAACGAGTATTCTCCATCCGATCAATTCCTGATAGATACAATCAAGTTCTGCCCTACATTTTGTGATTTGAATATCCCGTTTCACTCAAAAATGTTTAACATTACGAAAGCAAGTAGTTGTGCGTCGTGTACTCAGAAATCAGGATACTCTTTTGTTTTGTTTTTTGCTGTTTGTACTTCATTTACTTTTATTCTTGTGTTGTTTTTGAAGTTGGACATTAAGGTCTGTGAGACTCTGAATCTTACTGTCCTGATGCTTTAACATGGTGGAGAAATGTCCCGTGATTGTGAGGGGATACTGTAAGGGTGCATAAAAACAATGTCATGTTAATGGTGTTGACTCCCACAATCTGAGATGTGTGTGAATTTACCGTTTGTCTTCTGGCAGATTTCTGGTGCATCTGCTCCACATTCGTTGTCTACCGTTGTCTTATATGTGTGTAACTGTAGCAACATGGTGCTTTTTTCCCTGGTCATGCAGTTCCTTCATCCCTGAGTTTATTTTTAATTTTACTTGATATCAGGTAAAGCTTCCATGGTTGTGTTAGATGTACCATGCGCTGATTATTTCCCCCCTTAAAAAAAAAAATGCTTATGACTGGACTGATTTTATTTTCGGAATTTGTAAACTGATGTATATTTTAAAACAAATAAAACTATTTTAAACAATGTGTTTGAAGGGTACAGACTTTGGCAGGCACTGCTTGGGTCATGTGGTGTTTTGGTGTGACGTCACCCGCAGCTGAGCTGATGTAGGACTGCCCACTGCTGGTCATGAGGGTCCAGTGCTGATTAAAGCACAGCAACAGTGTGATGATGATGATCAACCTTCAGTGGGATTGTCAAACAATTACCAGCTCTAATTAGGGTCAGTAAAGCATATCCACAGAGCTGACGAGAATTATCTGGTGTTTTGTCTGACAGATTCCAGCATGACTGCATACATTAACACCTTGAGACTTTATAATAAGTGCCTTTCTTTTTTTTTAAACGATGCTGCTTTTTAAAGTGGGACCCTAACTGGTATGTAGGTCTATTGACATTCAAATTAATCATTTGACACAATGCATTTTTTTTTTTTTTTTACATTTTACTTCAATTTAAAAAAAAAAAATCGGCATATTCACCAATTCCTATAACGATTTAAGGATTTTTGGTAACACTTTTATTTTTTGTCCCTTTTGAACATTCTGTTGACTATAAGTAACTTTGCAACTACATGTCAACTAACTCTAATTAGAGTAGGCTATGTGGTCATTCTCCCCCTACGCACCTAAACCGGGTGTCCTGACAGCTGAAAATATGTGGTATAACAACTAGAAAATGTTTATAATCTTTATAAAAGAATATAAAAGTATACTTAGTCGAGTTACCTCTGAACACGTGGGTTGACCAATCTAACCCCGAGTCGAACGACGTCTCGCCTATTGAACACTTGTTAGTAAGTCAGTGTTTTGCTAAATAACTTGTTCCACTGTCTAACTTGCTGCGCAGCAACAATAAACAGACAGACTTCAGCAAATGTCCTCTAAATGCTTTAATCACGGCCGGAAGAGTTCCCGAGCAGTTCTCAGAGATTAGCGACTACGTCAGACTCCTACTTCCTCATTTCATTCACCAAGAAAGAAGTAGCAGATGGTATTACAGAAAATCCCCCGAGAGAAGATACATACGGCGGAGGATCTCAGACACATTTCAGAGAGAATCACCAGCCAAAGGAATACAACCGTTTTTATAGAATAAGGAGCATGTCAAAAATGACATGAAGCATTAAATAATTTCCCCATCATTTTATTGGTTCTATTTGCAAAAGCAGCCTCCACCTTTTCCCCTGTTACTGGCATAAGCAAACTCTGTTTTCTTGATTATTTCATAATCACAAGTTTTCAAACTTAGACATCTGTCTAGTTTCATGTCCCATATTTGTTATTTTTACACACACACCCAAAAGCAACAGTTTTCGACTAGTTTCGAATGGTACATTTTTTTCAAATGTTAGTTTGATATACAGCTTACTGTTTTAGTACTTTAGTAAGTATTAGTATAACTGTCTGCATAATATCTGCAAACTCTTTATTATGATGGTCCTCCAATAGACATTTTACTGACTATAACTTTGCAAGTACATGTCAACTTATTTTAACCCTAACCCTACCAGCCTACTAATACTTTACTAACACTCTATTGAGAGTTAGTAGACATGTAGTTGCAATGTTACTTATAGTCAGCAGAATGTGTTAAAGTGACCATCAAAATACAGTGAATAAAACCACATAAGAAATGTCTGGATGGACCTTGCTTCCTTAATCCCTTGTTGGTCGCATTAATCTCGTTAAAATGGTTATTTTGCCCAAATTCCTTTATCTTTTTCAACATATTCCAATTTGTATATGAGTCTTTTTTTTTTACTACACTTTAAACAAAAATGCTGGGTTGTTTCAGCCCATGTTTGGGTCAAATATATTTGGGGAAAAAAAATAACATTCTTAGAAGTCTTTTAAAATAATTACTCTATGGCAAAACAGCCCAAAAATAATTGACTACCTGAGTCACTTAAAGTGTAGCACTTAATCAGTGTGTATGGCAAACAGTTTGACTGTAACATCTTTCTTTTGTAATATCAAAATGGTGTTTAATGATTAAAGTCCCCCTAGTCAATAATTATCCCTTAAAACTCACCATTGATCACCAAAATTACATATTTAAAAGTTTTTTTTCCTGTGAAATGGCTTAAAATAGCTCTACACCCTTGTTTCATTTATTATATGCAGAACATGAATATGCAAATTAGCAGAGAGAGACTTGGTTAGCCACAGTAAACTTCATAATCTGTAAGTTGATGAAAACGTACTGAGATGCACTTACTGCCTCAGATTCACCGTTCTAATGATAAACACTAAGTCCTGTAGTCAATCATTTTATCCCTTTAAACTCATCAAAATTAGATATGTAAAAGATTTTCCTTAAAAAAAATTAGATTCTACGATTCTACTATTTTTGCTCCGCGTCTTCGAACAACACACAGTCGGTTCAATCACTGAATAAGTTGAGGTGTTTTTAAACGAATCGGTTGAATTCATTATTCAATGACTAATAAACCATCCTACTCATCAGCATCCACTGGCGTAGTCAATGTAACCTGCAGAAAGACTCAAGATAATTCCAGACATTTCCGTCCACTGGCTCAGATCTCATTCCAGTTCCATCCAGTTTCTTATATAGTTTAGACTAATGAGTATTTCATCATGCAGAGTCCTTTAGCATACTCCTGTCAGTGAAGAGGATTCATTACTACATTACACACTGGAAAATTGGCCGTCCATTTGTCTCAGTTCTTTAGCAGCTCAGTAGATTGATCGGAGGCCGTTCATTAATTATAGACAATGATCTCCTTCCTTATTATTTGGCTTTCCTGGCAGCTGCTGTATGAGAGAGGAGATAGACACGACTATACTGGGTGTCCGTTTCCGCATTCGATCCCTGGCCGGAAATAGAGCGATGCTTAGTCAAAGTCATGGCAGGGAACAGTAGAGACACACACACACACACACACACACACACACACACACACACACACACACACACACACACACACATTTAGACTAGTGACAATTTTATTATTGATGTCAGGAATTCGCATTTTTACTAGTAACAATGTAATTATTGATATCAAAAATTGTATGTCTGCTAGTAAAGCCTTGTTCACACTACATGATTTTAAAACGTCGGGCTGAACTGTGCAGTTCACACTACATGACTTGCTCTCTGTGAAATCAGGAGTGTTCAAGTTGTTGAGCTGTTCACACACAACGACACAACGTGATTGATCCGCAACAGGAGGTAACGCACTACAGGAGTTGACAACAACTCTGTCACCCAACTATTCTATCTCGTCTACAAACCACGTTTTGTCACGAAAAATCACGCGATAAAACGAACCGGAAATGACAATAAACAGAATTACAGTAAGATTTAATGTACATTTCAACCTATAACATGTTGCTCACCTGGGTGTTTGAGGGTGTTTTGTAATTTCCGTCCACCTTTTCTCTTTCTCACATCTCATGTCCAACATCATAAAGGCATTCATGCTCCTGCCACAGTTCGATTAAACTTTGCTCCTAAAATTTGCTGTTGAGTCCATTGCTTTCTTGACGACATGTTGCTCATCTTTCTGTAAACTCGTCTTGGTCGTGTTTGTTTGAAAATCGCGCATTTCGCGTATTTACCGGTATTTACCATGGTATTTACCCGGTGACCTCAACCCATGCCTTGCTCTGATTGGCTCTAGCTCATGACATCACTGAGATTGAGTCGCGCGACAGCTCTGGATTAGCCTGGTAATACCAGACTCTGCTACTTCACTTTGCTTCGT
Organism: Chrosomus eos; assembly: GCA_036326025.1. NCBI lineage: Eukaryota > Metazoa > Chordata > Actinopteri > Cypriniformes > Leuciscidae > Chrosomus > Chrosomus eos. The sequence continues at coordinate 33,496,931 of CM070833.1, forward strand.
AGACAGAGTCTGGCATAGCATAATAGAGAAGTGTTTTCTCTCTCGCTAGGGGGCGATTTCTGAAGTTTAAAATCATTGGTTACCCGTAAGCCAATCAGATAAGTTTATTCATGACGTATGTTATGCGCCGACACAGCCGCATCGATCCACAGACATCATGCATCGAACTCAAATCTAAGATCGAACTTCTACTGTAAACCTGCTGTAAACACTTGATGATGCGAGCGAAATACCGGAGTGAACATGGCTGTAAACGACTTTTTTGATCGGTGAGTGATGTAATAGAATGACTGCTGCGCTTGACAGAGAGAGAGAGAGAGAGAGAGAGAGAGAGAGAGAGAGAGAGAGAGAGAGAGAGAGAGAGAGAGAGAGAGCCGCGCGTGCGCACTCTCAGGTCTTCAAACAACACGAGCGCTGTCTTGCTCTCTCTCCCTCGCAAATATTAATCAAAATCAATCGACAATATAGTGAAAGATCGGAAGACCGCAGTTTCACGTGAAGCATTTGGAGATTTTTAGAGATTAGAGACTCTAGGAACAACATCTCAATGAACAACATCTCAACACTAAATTATAAAGGCTCATATAGACGCCTGTCTCAAATACAAGCCGGTGCAGTTAGATGATTTGGGAAAATAAAAGGCTATTATTTGAAGTTTTATGGTATTTAAGACCTGGAAAAGAAAGGAGACACTGACCTGTCAAAAGGCTCCCCAGTTTCTTGCTGACGATCGGTAATAGTTGATAAATTAAACTTTTCCCAAAGGGAGTAGGGCCACAACATCACCTCCATTCAACATGTTTAATACACACTCTTCTTGTTCAGGCTTCAGTTTGCTAATGCCGGGAATATTCTCCACAACAGAGCGAATTGCATCCACGTCTCCCTATCCGCGGTCGTTTTCGATTTCTCTGACCTAACTCTTAAACTCGGCGCTTAGCGACTACGTCACGGCTCTCAGCCCGCCTTCTGTTCGTTGATTGGCCCGGCTGTTTTCAGGCCGGTGGAAAACAGAAAGATAGGCTGCTATCTCAGACTGACTACAGGAGCAAAATGAAATTAGCGGAAGTAGGAAGTCTGACGTAGTCAGGCTAGCTCTGGATATCTAGCACGCTAGATATTTTTCTGGGCTCGGCGACGCGTCTGCGAGCGTCTTTGATGCGTTGTTGGCTCTTTCATACTAACAGATTAGCGAGCGTTCATCGTCCGCTAATCCCCCGCGATTTGCACGCGATAACACTCTGACCTGTCGGCGAGCTCAACGATTTGCAAATCGGGTTTAAATCGGGCTTAAAATCATGTAGTGTGAACTTGGCTTAAGAAATCAATTCTTGATATCAACAATTGATTTTGAATGGCAGCCTATGGTGACATTTCACTATTGAAAATGCAATTACAGATATCAAGAATTATAGTTTTGATATCAACAATTCATATCCTGGAATGAATAAAAGTTAAAACGGCTTGCCATACTCAGTGTTGTAAGATGATATGCTCAGACTCTTATCATAAAAGAAAAGGTGCTGGGTAAATAAGTCTAGGCTGCACAACGCTTTTTAACTCCACATTACACTGGAACCCCTGTGCCGTGGATTCAATTATTGACTCAACACAAACGCTTTTAATATCTGAAATACTCAAATACTGCTTGATTTCCTAAAAAAAAACAGCTCTCTAAAAACAGCAGGTTTTTAACATATCAGACCGCTGTGCAGAAGAGAACGTGCAGGTTAAAAATGCATGAAGCACAAGAATCTGGGAAGACTTAAATGTGGATCACAGTTCTTCTAAATGGTATAAACAACATAATGATCTTTGCACAGGAACTGCTGTAACAGTACCGAAGCACTGAGACGTGACGCCGATGTGACTGTAATGGTAATGTCACTGCGCTACCACACTTTTATGCTTGAATGTATTCTGAGTAGGAGTATCGCATTCACGCTGCAAAACTGCCTGAATCCAAATGAAGGAGACTGTGAAAAGATGGGGACATCAAACAGGGGACATCAGACACCACACACACACACACACACACGCACACGCGCACGCGCACACGCACACGCGCACACACACACACACACACACACGTGTAATGGAAACAGACAGGTGTTCACTGGAGAGACAGGATCATACGACGTGTGCCAGCAATATATATATGACAAATAATGTACAGTGGCAAGCCACTTATTACGTGGCTTTTCAACAAAATAAATAAATGCATGAATTTACTTTAATAATATCACTTTAAAATTGCTTTCACTAGGAAACAATCGAGCGGACTCATATTACAGAATTGCCATGGATTATGGCGAGTATAGGAACAGTTATGTTATAGAAGTAAAAATTTAAGACACCTACTGTGATTTCTGAGGTTGTTCATTTGCTTTTGTTGCCATTAGCCCACATTACTTCAACTTATTTTTCAAATAATCACGTTTAACAGCTGAATTTGTGGTGAACATCTACAATTACCAATGATAGTGTTGGATAAGTTACTCTAAAAAAAGTAATTAAATTAAATTGTATAATACATAAATTATTCTTAAAGTCCCCCGGTGGTGAAAATCAAGTTTTTAATGTTGTTAATATGTTTGTGGTGATTTTAATATGCTTTTAGACAAACCATGTACAAATTCATAAATCAACACCATTGCTGAGTATTTTCTCCTTAAAACTGCTGTGAAAAAAACACAGTTTGAAGTCGCTGGTGTTTCTGACGTCACAAACTACCTTGTAACCAATCAATCCAGGTGTGAGTGAGTGGAGGCGGGGCTAATTTGCATATTCATAGAACTGTGTATACAAAATGAGGCAAGGGTTACATTCAAGCTATTTTAAGGCATGACGATTTTTTTTTCAAGGAAAAAACATTTGAATATGTCATTTTGGTGATCAAAGATGATTTTTAAGGGATATAATTATTGACTACAGGGGGACTTTAAATCCACTATTGTTTGATATAGAATATATATTCTATAATTTTGCAATACACAAAAGATATTGTTTCTATAAATATAATCAGCAACTTGAAATGAAGTTTTACATTATCCATTTTTTATTTGTCATTCGCAGTGTTTCATATGATCGTGGTATTTTCCCTCATTAAAGATGTTAATCACAGTCTTGTGTCTTTGTCTGATTTTCAAATAACAGCTTTAATGAGGGAAAGAACTAAAAGATGTTAACTGTGCACATTGAAATAACACTATTTTTTATTGCAAAATATGCACAACATCAATATGAACAAATATTTAAGTACTGTCATTTTAAAGCTTAAAGGATAAGTTTAAAAAAAACTTTTGCTGATAATTGACTCACCCCCATGTCATCCAAGATGTCCATGTCTTTCTTTCTTCAGTCGAAAAGAAATGAAGGTTTTTGATGAAAACATTCCAGGATTTTCTCCTTATAATGGACTTCATTGGGACCCAAACGGTTCCATGTCCAAATGACAGTTTCAGTGCAGCTTCAAGGGCTTTAAACGACACCAGACGATGAATAAGGGTCTTATCTTCCTTATCAAAAATAAATAAAAAAGTTTAAGTTTTATAAGCACAAATGCTCGCCTTGCTCTGTTTTGTGATGCGCGTTCATGTGACGTGACCTTTTCAACGTGATTGCGTATTACGTGACGTCATGGGAGTTAGAGAGCTCTTTTGGCACAGTTTGTTTGTTTCAATTCTCTGATTTGGTAGAGATTTCTTTGCAGACTCATGGATAATGTAGTAACACAATTAAATCCACGTGTGGAAATAACGCATGAAATCCACATGTTCCAGATGTGGCCCGGATCACTGTTGCTGTCTGGGATGTGTAATAACTAAACTATTCCACTGCAAATTACTAACCATGTATATCTCTTTAATGTAGCTCTCATCACAATATTTGAATTGTCGGGTCAGACACAACAAGAACAAAGAGGAAAAAGCATTTAAAAAGATGTAAACTGTTTTATTCAGGCATCAGGCCATCACATCAACCCTATACAGCTCATCTAACAGAGTATACTGTTATCGGTTAAATACTCATTTATAAATAGACTGTACATCTGTAAAATAAATAATTCACTATTGCGTATTATAAGTCACTTGGTGTTTAAGGTTTTGCGCTAATTGCTACAGGTCATGCGGTGAGAGGTGCGCTCTTGCAGTGGTCGAGCACAACACATAGGCAGCTCCAGTATCACATCTCTGTCTCTGCCAGAAAGCTCTCGCCCAGGCCTGATGTCATCAGGACCATCTGGGAGCTGGAAGAGTCTGGAAGGGTCAGAGACAATTTGGTAAATGTTTGAAATGGATAAAGAGGACAGGAAAAGGCTACTCCAGTTCTTAGTCTACCTCGCAGGGATAGCTCACATTCTCTCATCTGAGAAACATCTCTTTTGTCCGGTGTGTTTTTGGAGAATATCCTGGCTTTCCTCGTATACACTATCTAAGTTTGGGGTCAGTGAGATTTTTTTAATGTATTTTAAAGTATCATACTAAGGCTGCATTACTGTATCTGATTAACAGTTATTGCAATTTAAAATAACTGTTTTCTATTTGAATATATTGTAGAATGTAATTTATTCCTGTGATCAAAGCTGAATTTTCAGCATCATTACTCCAGTCTTTAATGTCACATGATCCTGCAGGAATTATTGTAATATGATGATTTGCTGTCAAGAAATATTTCTTATCATTATCAATGTTGAAACATCGTGCTGCTTAATATTTTCATCTTTGATGAATAGAAAGTGCAAAAGAACAGCATTTATTTGAAATAATTGTTTTGTTACAATGTAAAAGTCATTTCTTTACAAAAAAAAATGTACTGACCCCAATGGAAATGAGGGGGGACTGGGTCTTTCAGGCTCCAAAATCACACACACACACGCACGCACGCACACACATACACACACAAAAAAAAAACATAAGTATCTTGTGTACCATATGCTAAATCAGTGTGGAACTATAAAAATGGGGCATTGACATCATTGGCTCTGTTTACACCTGGTATTAAGATGTGTTTTGGTCGATCGGATCACGAGTAGACGAGTGAGACACATTCCTGTTTACACCTGGTGTTTTAATCCGTCTCTTTTGTCCATTTTCACACACTTCTGTCCTGATTTCTTTGAGGGGAGGGTCTATGGGCGGGTAAATGTATGGGGCTTTTCAGATCTTATGATCTAATGGACGAAATAAGCTCATGTAATTTACATATGAACGTGACCGGAGACGATGGAAAAACACAGAGCATCAGCTTTATTTTCTACTCTGACAGCCACAACACCAGCCGAACGCTGTGAGTGTGTGTTAGAAATCAGGAATGCTCAGAGAACATTGTGCTTGGTATGTTTTTCATCTTCAAATAAAACTTGGGTCTTCAGCCGATAAAGTTTAAATCCCGTCTGACTAGCGCTAGAGTAGACGGTCTTTTATGGCTGTTTGAACACATTTGGTCACATGAGCGTTTACACTACGAAAGCAATCCGGTTGAATGTGTTTTCGACTACCTCTGAAAGTGGTTGAAAGCTCAAAACGTTTTAAACCCCATTTATATCTGTATTTTGCATCGTCCACTTGTGATCCGATCGACCAAAACACATCTTAATACCCGGTGTAAACAGTCCTATTGATTGTACTGATTTGTACACTTTTAAGGTGTTTTTTGTGTGTCATTTTGGAGCTTGACATCTCCAGTGCCCATTAACTTTCATTACATGGAAAGGAATGTTCAGGATATGCATCCAAAATTCACGTTTTGCGCAAAAAGTCATACAGGTTTAAAGCGGCATGAAGCTGAGCGATGACAGAATTATCATTTCTGGCTGAACTCTTCCTTTAAAATATATCTTTACTAATAATAACCTCTAAGTCTAAAGACTTCAGTACATACAGGACAGAGAACTCACAACTTGGCCATTATAAGAAATAAGAAAATTCTATTTCGTAAGTAGTAAATGATCTCTCCTAAATAATGCATGAGAAATGTGAATTTCTGTACTTCCCTTTTGCCCCAGCCTCTTAGAACCAGTTACTGCAGGAAAGTCATCCACAAACAAAGAGGGGAAGAGAAAGTGGGAAATCTAAGTGAAACAGTCTTGAAGCAAAGAGAACAGGCTGAGAGAGAGAGGCTGGGTCAGCCCTTACTGCTGTGGGGAACCCAGTTGGGTTTCTCCCTGGGGGTCACCGAGCTCCCGCGAGCCTCTCCGTCCTTTTCTTCCTCTTCCTCGCCTTCGGAGAGGAGATCCGAGATCTGCTGCTGCAGCTCCGGGCTGATGTCGTTCTCCGCCAGAACCAGGACACGCAGGCTGGTGGGGTAGTTCTCCACCATGTCGAGGAAGATCTGACCACAGAGGAACAGGGAAAGGCATGAGGAAAATGAATGTGCGCAAATAAATACTTAAAGGAACACTCCACAGTTTTTTGAAATAGGGGTTATTCACAGTCTCCCCTACATTTAGATAGGTGGGCAAATGCATTTTTGTCTCAGTGCATGCATTTTATGCTTCTGCGTCGAATCGACGGCGCACCCCCTCTGCGTCGCCGCGAACCCCTCTCCGACCACTACGCCGTAGCTCGACGTGCACCTCCAAAAAATTGTAACTACGCGTCGAGGCGACGCAGACCGCAAGGGCTGTGATTGGTCAGATGCACCGCGATGCAACGCAACCTGACGCAGAACCATAAAACGGCAACGACGCCGTAGGAGTGATGATGTAGCTACGCCGTGGAGTTGACGCAGTAGCATAATGAGGCCTTTAGTCTGGCAGAGCCGCCGCTAGCTTAGCTTAGCATAATGAATGGATTCCTTTGTTGCCGGATAGCATGTCGTGAGTAAAAGTGATAATAAAAATTTCAAAAAAAAAAAATTCTTGTGGCCTGCTTATTCACAACGAGTACAAATAGCTATGCAGCTATGGGGGAGGTGAGCACAGGCGAAGCACTGCCACTTTAAAGAGTAAATAAGGGTACGTTTATATGAGAACGATATGCTTAAAACCGAGCAGTTTTTCCTTTGAGTTTTCCGCGTACAGACAACACCATTGTCAAAACGATCTTCATTCACACGGATCCACGAAAAACGACTAAAACCGCTGTATTTTTCTGCCAGGACAGTAGATGGTGATAGACACTATAGACCGAACACATAATACGCATGTGCATGATGTCATCATGTTCAAAGATTTGCTTTTTTGTTTTTTTCAAAAACATGCACTTTGAAACCCATTTTCAAAAGTTTGCGTTTTCAGCCATTGTTGTCGTCTAAATGAACGGCCAAAACGCATAAAAAGTTTTACGTTTTTAGTTAAAGCGGTGTTGTGTAAACAGCCCCTAAATCTCATACAATCATATCATAAACAATCTGGTGGCAGCAACTATCTGATTGACACTCCAACATAGTTGCTACCCGTCATAAAATGGAAAAAATAAGTCATATTGTGTAGCTGCCATACAAAATCATGTCGGAGGAAAAAGTTAGCTCAGTGGGATTTTTTTGGATTCCAACAAAAAGATGAGGTGAAAAGCCCTGTTCACACCAAGGCCAAAACCTATAACGATAACTAAAAATAAAAAACTCTCAGATTTAATCACAAATATCTTAATTTGTGTTCCGAAGATGAACGAAAGTCTTACGGGGTTGGAACAACATGAGGGAGAGTAATTACTGACAGCATTTTCATTTTTGGGTGAACTATCCCTGTAATGCTTCATCTTACCAAGACATTTTGGACAATGCTATGCTTCCAGCTTTGTGGGAACAGTTTGGGGAAGGCCCTTTTCTATTCCAGCACTAGTGCACAAAGCTCATGGTGAGTTTGGTGTGGAAGATCTTGACTGGCACGCACAGAGCCCTGACCTCGACCCCATCCAACACCTTTGGAATGAACTGGAATGGAGATTGCGAGCCAGGCCTTCTCGTCCAACATCAGTGCCTGACCTCACAAATGATCTACTGGATCAATGGGCATTCATTCCCACAGAAACACTCCAAAATGTTGTGGAAAGCCTTCGCAGAGAAGTGCAAAGGAGAGACCAATTCCATATTAATGTCTATGTATTTAGTATGCGATGTCATTGCAGTCCCTGTTGGTGTAATGGCCAGGTATCCCAAAACATTCATTTATATAGTGTATGACCTGTAAAGTCTTCTCTCGCCTTTGGCTCCCTGTGAGATTCAAATGTTTATCGGGATTCGCTCCTAAACTTCCCAGAACCTTACAGAACCAAGAGACTTTCAGTGCTGAAAACAAAATGAAATTAGACAGAAATATTCAATAAATAAACATGCAATGAAAGGAAGTTTAGCAGTATTTAATGAATGATTGGCGTTCCAGTGTGCCTTAAGGTGCGGTTACATTAGCGACTTGTATGCATTACTCATTATTAATCACTGATTTAATTTAGAAAACGGTTGAATTGGAAAAGAATAGGGTTTAGTGGGCAAAAAGCCATTGTCTGTTGTCAATAGCGTAGCGATGTATGAAGCATAGCTCACACCGAATCACTTTCAAACCAAGCAGCTTTCTGTCACAAGAAATCCCGATCAGGTGGATTCCTATTGAAACGACTGGGTTTTGCAGGTGAAAATTCGCTGAGCGACAGTAAACGACACTGCGCCTTTACGCTGTCCATTTCTGCGGTCATTTACATAATAGGTTGTGTTGCACCACATTATCATTTAAATCAGTACAATGTTCGAAATACTTAATCATGATACAGATTATTATGACTGAAATATTATTACAGTTTCAAATAACCTTCTTTTCATTTGAATATATTGTAAAATGTAATGTATTCCTGTGATCAAAGCTGAATTTTAAGCACAAATATCCGGATGTCCTACTACACCTGCTGAGATTCTGCAACCAAAGAGCACTTTACCATCCAATGACATCAAGAGAGACGAGGAGCTATCAAGTTCTCTATCAAAGACTTCATGGTGTCTTTTCAGGACAAAGGTCCAAGCGTTGTAATTACAGCCTTCATGAGAGGATCGATCAACACACACACACACACACACACACACACACACACACACACACACACACACACACACACACACACACACACACACACACACACACACACACTGAGATCACAGAAATGTTCTGTACAACCTTGCCCTCTAGTGGAGAATTATGAAGACAAAAAACCCTCTAATTAAAGGATTAGTTCACTTTAAAAAAAACTTTTGCTGATAATTTACTCACCCCCATGTCATCCAAGATGTCCATGTCTTTCTTTCTTCAGTCGAAAAGAAATTAAGGTTTTTGATGAAAACATTCCAGGATTTTCTCCATATAATGGACTTCAATGGGACCCAAACGGTTCAAGGTCCAAATGACAGTTTCAGTGCAGCTTTAAAGGGCTTTAAACGACTCCAGACAACGAATAAGGGTCTTATCTAGCGAAACCATCGCTCATTTCAAAAATAAATAAAAAAGTTTGAATTTTATAAGCACAAATGCTAGCCTTGCTCTGTTCTGTGATGCACGTTCGTGACCTTTTCAACGTAATTGCGTATCACGTGACGTCACATGAACACGCATCACAGAACAGAGCAAGGCGAGCATTTGTGCTTATAAAACTTAAACTTCTTTATTTATTTTTTAAATGACTGATCGTTTCGCTAGATAAGACCCTTATTCATCGTCTGGTGTCGTTTAAAGCCCTTTGAAGCTGCACTGAAACTGTCATTTGGACCTTGAACCGTTTGGGTCCCATTGAAATCCATTATATGGAGAAAAATCCTGGAATGTTTTCATCAAAAACCTTCATTTCTTTTCGACTGAAGAAAGAAAGACATGGACATCTTGGATGACATGGGGGTGAGTAAATTATCAGCAAAAGTTTTTTTAAAAGTGAACTAATCCTTTAATTATACCTCTTTTCTACAGTCCCAAAGGATGCAGAGAAAGTTTTTAAACTAAGGTATAATTCATCTATTTACTGATGTCATAGGTCATGTTGTATTGACGCTGTGGTGTTTTCTTTCTTCCATGAAACACAGATAACATCTCATTTTGTGCTTCATAGAAGAAAGATAATAACATGAGGATGACAGAGGTATTATGGCTTAAAGTTGTGCTTAATCCAGTATTTTCCTCCACAGTGCTGTTTTTCAGCAGGTGCTGGATTACTTTTAGGTTTAGGATTACTCATCTGGGTTATGAAGTGCATATCTCATGATCTACATGCCCAATCTCCTTTCAATTGCAAAATTAATGTAGCCACTACACAGATTACCTCGTATGCATCACGCATAATTCATCACTGATTTCATTTAGAAAATGGTTTAAGTAGAAAAAGAATAGGGTTTATTCTTGCAGGAATCAAAGTGACAGGGTATTTCATCTTTTCTTTTTTTTAAGAATTGCAACCTAATAGGCATTTATACACGTTTTGGAGTGCAACTGAATATCATGCGATGTTCTAGCTTAATAGAATAATTTACCCAAACATGAAAATTCGCATTTTTTACTCTCATACTTTCTTTTTTCAGTGTTATTTTGTCATGTCATCGGGATATTCTTAAGACATTTTCACTATACCATTTAAAAGTTTGGAGTCGGTTATATTTTTAAAATAAATGTTATGTTCACCAAGGCTGCATTTCATTGAACAATACAGTAGCCGAATATTGTAAAATATTATTACACTTTAAAATAACCTTCTTTTCATTTTAATATGTATTCCTGTAATCAAAGCAGAATTTTTAGCATTATTACTGCAGTCTTCAGTGTCACATGATCCTTACGATTTGCTACTCAAGAAACATTTCTGATTATTATCATCATGCTGCCTCATATCTTTGTTTTTCTGGTTTCTTTGATGAATAGAAAGTTCAAAAGAACAGCATTTATTGAAATAGAAAAAATTGCAAAATTAGAAATGTCTTCACTGACACTTTTGATCAATTTAATGCATCCCTGCTGAATAAAAAGTTTTTTTTTTAAGCGTACTGAGATCAAACTTTTGAACATTAGTGTAACGTTTGTGTTCCACAGATGAAAAAGTCATACAGCTGTTGAAATATAGAGGGTGAGTAATTTTGTTTTTTAACTATTAGGCATGTAATATTCTCGGCCTGCATATTATTCTAAATATAACCAACAACAACACCAAAATCATTCATAAATAATTAATTTGAATATATATATATATAATATATATATATATATATATATATATATATATATATATATATATATATATATATATATATATATATATATATATATATATATATATATATATATATATATATATATTAAAAACAACTATGGTCCAAACCAATCTGACTTCTGACCTGTAATGCCGCCTGAATCATAATCATACACTGTTCATTCATTGGCCAGAGGAGAACTGCAATGAGGCAGTTCTGGGATTGGAGGTACCTGTGCTGACTGATTGGTGAGTCCGGTTCCCTCCAGATCCAGAACTTCAAGAGTTCGACTGGATGCGACAGAGACAGCCAACATCCCAGCGATGTTATCCCCTGGAAACCACAAGCAGAGGGAAAAGCTGAGACAGGGGACTGAGAGAACGTGTGCAAACCTAGCGCTTTTCAAAGAGCAAACCCTGCATTTCTCCAGCAGTAACATTTCTACGCTTGGGTGGACGTTTCATTCACAGTCAGCAAAATAAATGTCTCAATATATACACTGCGAAATCTACACCTTGCACTTCTACTTCAGGAAAATACTCACTTCTTTGAATTAATTGTTAAATAGATGTATGTGTCAAGCGTATAAATGATTCAAAATGCTATACAGTAAATGCCCAAAATTTCAATTTGCCTGAAAATAAACCCCTGATCGAACTTACTGTCAGTTTAGCGATATCTGTGTATCATGGCCGGCACATATCCATACCTCAAAACCGCAGAAGATCACTCACCTAAGGGATTGTAGTCAAGGTTGAGGACCCGTAACTGTGAGCTGTGAGCCACGGCGATGGCCAGTCGAGCCCAACCCTGGCTGCTGATGGCTGGGTTAGCACTCAGAGTCAGCTCTTTAAGCCCTGTACAGCATTATTGATCGCACTGTTGATTCATAATAGCTCCCAGCATGCTTCTAGATATAAAGCCACTTTCCCAGATAACAGGAAATGTTCTTAAAACTTCCCTAACATTCTCTCAAACTTCCTTCTAGTTCCTTCAGTTATCTGGTCCTTAATAATATTCTCAAAATGTTGGCACAAAAACATTATCAATAAATATTTTATTTTTTTTTCAGAATTGGATGATGGTGTAACATTTTTACATTTAAAATGTTACTACTTGTTTCAGAATGTTCAGAGAACATTAAAAAGTAACAGTCTCATAATGTGTAAAAAAAAAATGAATATTTCCTTAAGGTTTGCATAACAAAGAAACGTTTTTCTTTTTTTTCTTTTTTTAAATTGGATGCTTTTAACGTTCAGAGAACATTCAGAAATAACATTAACATTACAAAAACGTTAGCAAAACGTTCTAAGAACATATTTGGGTTTGCTGGGATTACAGTATTTTCAAAATTATTGAAAACCTTACACACAGCCTACAAAACCAAATGTGTTAAAAACTACAAAAATAGCTATTAAAACTACAGAAACAGGTTATTTCATTTATTATTTTAAGAAAGTGAAGAAAATGTGTTTTGAAACATGTTTTCCTGTATTTGCTGTGTGTTCACAATAATAAATGTACTAAGCACTGAGAGCAGAACTACAATACATGTATATCAGTTTTCACAATACATATATTTCTGACATTTATTTACATATTTATTCAGCCAACGTAAAAGTACTGTAATATACTTAAAATAACATATATAACTGCTTAGTTAATTTCAATGTATCACAGGTTTCTGTATGGAAAGCTGTGATGTTTTACCTGATTTAGCTCCATCCGGAGGAAGCATGCCACAGATGATGCGAATGGCCTCATCTCCCAGCATGCAGTCCCCCAAATCCAAGGACACCAGAGAAGGGTGAGTGGAGAGGGCTCCATTCAGGGTGACCAGTCCTGCATCTAAAAGTGGACTTCCATGGAGACTATAAGAGGCAAAGTGAGCAGAGATGGACATTACGTTCTGTGCTAAATTTGTATTCCCTGAAGAAAATGGCGGCAAAACATTAGTGTTTCACATTTAGGTTTTAAAGGCAGGCAACATTTTTTGTAATGCTGGTTGAAAGTCTCTTCACATCCTGATAGCAATCACTAAGTTAAGTGGTCTAAATGTATTTATATGTGTATATATTGTCTGTGGAAGGCGTAGATCCATAAAATGTTTGTCCAATCATTGCTTTAGGTCTAAACGCAATGATACGATGTCCTATCCGCCTGTCCACATGTATTTCCATACCTCCACGTACCTGTTCACGCAGACATCACACTTCATCAGCGTGTTTCATGCTATGCAGAGTTAGACAGACGTCAGTCACTGAGCACCACAAACGAAACAGCAGCCGCCTTTTCTTGAACCAAAACAATGAGCTTAGGCCCACTAAAGCATTTAGCAACGTCACACGCATCACACACATGTCCAGCGTCGGCCAGTAGTGAGCCTACGTGTGACGTACAACACAGAAGCACTACGCAATTACACTACGTGAAATCTCGAGGCACAAATAAATGCTTGAATAAAGTCGTTATTTTTGTTTGTTTTTTTGCGCTCAAAAGTATTCTCGTCGCTTGCTAAACTTAAAGGGGGGGGGTGAAATGCTGTTTCATGCATAGTGAGTTTTTTACACTGTTAAAGAGTTGGGTTCCCATGCTAAACATGGACAAAGTTTCAAAACTGAAGTTGTAAGTTTGATGGAGTATTTCTGTTCCAAAAATACTCCTTCCGGTTTGTCACAAGTTTCGGAAAGTTTTTTTCGAGTATGGTTCTGTGTGACGTCAGAGTGGGCGGAATTTCCTTATACGGGTCTTAAGAGCACTTCTCCCGGAAGTGCGCGCGCATCTGTAGCCAGTGCGTGAGAGAGATCAGAGCGCTGTGCATCGGCTGCGCTGCAATAAAAAAAATGGCTCCAAAAAAGTGTGTTTTTGGTTGCCAGCCAGGGTAAGACAACACTGCACACATTTCCAAAGAACCCAGCGTTAAGGGACCTGTGGATGGATTTTGTTTTTCCAGAGCAGCAACGGAGTTGTGCAAACTGTGTTCTTGTTTGTTCCCTTCATTTCGATGGTAATAGTTGTAAACAAAGCCCAGTTCGACGCCGGATTTGCAGATCGCCTAATACTTAAAGATGGAGCAGTCACAACGATAAAGGTTCACGGAACCGCAGGCGGTGAGTAAAACTGCTTCAAATGTCTGTGTGTTGTTAACTATCGGCGTGTAAGTTAAGCACAGCAAGTAAACAACATGATCACGTACAGTTAAAGTAACACCAGGTAAAATTTAACTTTTGCTCTCGTGGTCCCCCCCTACAGTTGGGAAACAGTATTGTCCTCTACTTACTGTCGTAAACCGTCATGAATGTAGCACATGCATTTGTTGACAACCATGATAGCCCTGAACACTGTAGGAGGAGGTCACATGCAGGTGTTCTGCTAGCTTGCGTCGCGTGTGAAATGTCTTCATCCCAGTGGCATATATTTCAGCATGTCATATGAATATAATTTCATGGGTTTTATTTTTTTTTTTCTAACGACAAATGATCGCGATGCTCACGTTTAGCAGCCAGCGTCATTATAGTAGCCTATCTAGTCTATTGGTTACCGTTTTACTGAATCTATACTTCAATGCAATGTTTGAGTGGTAGATAATAACCATATATCATCAATATTATAATATCAAGCTATATTATTATATCAATAATGCGCGCGCGTGCGTATTAATGCGTAGGCTACTCTAGCACACACACGCAAGGTCTCTCGCTCTCTCTCTCTCCCTCTCTGTCCTGCGCGTATTCAATTTAATAAGTCGGGACACTAAAATTAGAGTTGGAATACGGGACTGTCCCGGGAAAAACGGGACGTCTGGTCAGGTCACCCTAGCTAGTATGCAAGCAATATACTTACTAGTACAAAAGCATGACAGTCCGCATCGGTCAGGCACCCCTCCTCCTCCTTCAGCTCACGCCAGCGAGAAAATGCTGGCCCAATTTTGATCCTTGTTCTGCCTTTAACGCGATCACTTTCTCTTTTGCTTTGCTCCGATAAAACCTTTGCTTTCTTGTTTTTCTGTGCTGCTTCGGCCATTACTATAACATTTGGCTCGCACGTCCGCTTTTAAGTAAGTGGGGGTGGTGGTGGAAGTGACGTATATGCCGTAAAGCAGTCAAATTTTGTAGTTCTCTTTGTTCGCCGGTTACTACCCGAAACCCGAAGTTTAAAGTACGATCAAAAACGCTACAGACCCCGTCAGGCTATGGCAGACGTGTCATTCAACCTATTGTAAGTCGATGTACCATCACAAGAGACATGGAAATATATTATGAAGGTTGAAAAGTTACCCGGTGCTGCTTTAATGTATCGATGGAGCATGCGATGTATGGTGTGTGTGTGTTTGTGTGTTTAAATACATTTGTTTAGCTGGCCACTGTAGGTGTCAGTTTGTTTATTGTAAAAATAAATCGCATGTCCGCGATTCTCTATAGGTACTCAAGATTAACATGAGATTGAGTGAAACAGAGTTTCTCACCCCCCTTTAAGATTGAGCCACTGTAGTCACTTGGACTATTTTAACGATTTCTTTAACAACTTTCGGGGCTGTCAAGTTTCAATCCTTTAGAAGCCTATGGAGGAGTGATCCAGCTCTCAGATTTAATCACATATATCTTCATTTGTGTTCCGAAGATGAACGAAAGTCGTATGGGTTGGAACGACATGAGGGTGAGTAATTACTGACAGCATTTTCATTTTTGGGTGAACTATCCCTTTAAATGGCGTGCTGACAACAGAGCTGTTTTTGACCAGGTAAAATAAGTGTTTTCTTACTAATGAGAATTTTTAATTAAAGTATATTACAAACTTTTCATTTAGACCCTAAAGAATCATATTAGCTTGTACAAAAATGGCATTATATGACCCCTTTAAAGTCAGTTATATTTTTTCAAACATGTATTTTGTGTTTTGTAATACCAGTGCTACTTTATGTTGTTTATCACGCCCATTCTAGGAAAGACAAAATAAATCTCTCATGGGTCACGGCAAGTATCTCGGCATGTAGGCTAATCTTTTTGGGATATGTAGTCTAACAAATTATTTTTTTATGAAATCTGAGAACTTTCTGTTCCTCCATTGACAGCTACTAACTGACGCTAACTTTGACACTTTAAAAAGTTCATAAAGAGATTATAAAACTAATCCATATGGTTTGAGCAGTTTAGTTAAAATTTTCTGAAGAGATTCGATTGGTTTATAATTAAGAACATATTGAATTTAGGCTTTTATTCACATTTAAACATTGATCCAAGACAGAAGCTCAACCACACCCTAGGAACCCTCATTGCTTACGCTGTTGAAACAAATACCTCATTGGTTTCTTACAGAAGCTAGTCTTCAACACGAGAATGAACCTCATTGGTTATTGAAAAAGCTTAAACTATAGAATAACCTCATTGGTTCATGCGTAACATGAGAAAGAACCTCATTGGTTATTGAAAAAGCTTAAACTATAGAATGAACCTCATTGGTTCTTGCGTAACACGAGAAAGAACCTCATTGGTTATTGAAAAAGCTTAAACTAGAGAATGAACCTCATTGGTTATTGAAAAAGCTTAAACTAGAGAATGAACATTAGGCCTATTGGTTCTCTAAATCAACTGATGTGCGAGTTGATGAATATTTATGTGAATAAAAGCCTAAATTCAATCTGTTCATCGTATAAACTAAAACGATAGTCTCTTCAGAAAATATTGGACTAAACCGCTAAATTCATGTTAGTTTTACAATGTCTTTATGAAAAGTGTCAGTTGCGTAGCTGTCAATGGAGAGACAGAAAGCTCTCAGATTTCATCAAAAATATCTTCATTTGTGTGTTCCGAAGATGAACCAAAGTCTTACGAGTTTTGGAACAACATGACTCAGGGTGAGTAGCCTAATGATATATTACTCATGATGATATATAATGATATATAATGATATAATTAACCACTTAAGTCTAGCCTACTTGTCAAAGTAAAAAAAAAAGTCTCTCGAAATAAATGGCTATTCCTTTCTTCGATCAAGTCTCTTGTCGTAAAGCCTGCTCGCTTATAAAAAAGTACACAATTGTCGCTCGCTTGCCTAAATAAAGATTCCTTTCGGAAACACTCACAAGAGGGTCTGAATGGATCTGTTGGCCTTCAGCGCATCTGCCAGATGCTTGGTCCGGCCGATGGTGGACACCACGCCGAGGTTCAGGTTGAGCTGAGCGAGCGAGTGCGACTCTGCGACGCCGCGACACACACGGCCGAAGTCTCGGTCCGACAGCTGACAGCCGCGCACGGACAGCAGACGCACGCTGTTCTCCTTCAGGCTGTCGCAGATGTCTTTCACCTCCGCACAGGACAGCGCCTCTCCGGTTATCTGGATAGAGCCCGGCAGCATCTCGGTGGTGTCAGGCTTGAATAACGCGCATTATGGATCCGCAATGTATCCAGCCGACGCCAGAGCAGCAGCGACAGGCTCGGGATATCGCGGAAGGTGGTGCTGCTGTTTCAGCGTTTTGTGCTTCCCCTGTGTTTGCCTCCCGACATGATGCTTGGGGATCCTCAAGTCTTCGGGCTCTGCAGCATGAACCTAAGATGACACTATGCATGCACTAAATGTCGCTCGCATTAGATTGTTCCCATCTCACTAACGCCACCATTCAGGCATTAGACGACTCCAGGCTTGAGGTAATCCGCCTGACAGCTGATGATGGTGGGATTGGCCACAAGGAGAGAAGAACGTGTCTCTGTGCGGACGCGCGCGCGTGTGTGAACGGAAAATGGTGCGCGAGCTCTTGAGGTGACGAGTGTTGCCTACATTCACTGTACCTATTATAACTTGGGTCGTGGAAGTAGGTTTCATACACTGCATTAGAAAATAGATCACTGGGACAAGTTGTTACACATTTTACCTCAGTGAATAATTGTCTGTTTTTATTTTTGAAAGTGAATTTCTGTAGACCCTGTACCGACAAATAAATAGATATTTAAATAAATAAAATTGGAGTGATGTCAAATTGATTAATCCCATCTAATATAATATAGGCTTACACACACACACCACACACACACACACACACACACACACACACACACACACACACACACACACACACACACACACACACACACACACACACACACACACACACACACACACACACACACACACACTAGCCTATATACTTTATATGCACGCATACATTAAGACAAACTTTTATGTTAGATGCGATTAATCGATTTTATATCAATAATAAATATAGATTAAAAAAAATTTTCACTGTTATTACAAGTAAAAAAGATATAACAGAATACAGTTCAACCACTGCCTTCATTGTCTGAATGTGTCAGTGTAGTTTTAGTGTGTCCATTTGTTGCAACTGCTAAATACAAAACATTATTAGAAGGTGCATTTAATTAATCATGCGTATGCACAAATAAGCTTCATTCAACAGCAGCTCGGTGGCACACGTGAGACTTGTGAATAATATATTGAATGGATCCACATGAATGTCACTTGTCTTTCCCTCTGAGGATGTGAAGGTGGATAGTATAACCAATTGTCCCTCAGCGTTTCTGGTTGCATGGCCTGTGACAGTCTCAGTGAGAGCTGGGAAACGTGAGCCCTGAATTAAACAAACACAATTAATTCCTAATGCAGCCCAGTGTATGGACTCACCTCAGCTTACCCTGATCATCGCAATCACAATGAAACCGCAACCAAGCGCAGAAAGAGTGTACATTAAATGGAATGGTGCATTTAAAAATTAAAATGAAATATTTTTGTGGAAGAATTAAGTTCCGAGTGACAGTGGTTTGTGTTGTTCCCCTCTGTTACAGACATTAAAAACATTTCCATTCTCCACACCATGGCATTGTAGTGCCAACAACATTTTGCTGCAGCATTTTCAGACATTTCAGAACTTCAGTCAATGGAAATGACATCAGTGAGTAAAACCAAGTGTTTAACATCCAAAGCTACTTCAGAAGTCTTGAATTTATCGCACATATGGCCATATAGACTACTTATGTTATGCCATTTTTGGCCTTTTTGGAGCTTTCATGATGACTTTGAAAAGACATTGCATGGAAAACAGCTGCATAAAGATTTTACAGATTTTTTTTATTTTTTTTTTACAGATACAATTTTGAAGAAAATTGTCCTTTTGTGTTCCACTGTAAAATAGCAGTTTATATGACTTTGTTTGGAACCCACATGAGGGTGAGTAATAGAATTTGTTTTAGGTAACTATTTCTAAGTTTCTATAAGTTTTAAGATTGACCTAAATCTTTTGAATAATACAATAATAGTTTATTTCACCTAAATATCCATGAATAGGGGTGCCATGCACCTAATTTTATTATTATTATTGTCCATATGCTGGCTCTAGTCTAGTCAACCATGCTGATAGAGATTTTAAACAGTTTATTTCAGGAAGCACAATAGTATAGTGTCACCTTCAGTTTGTTTTGGTTTTCAGTCGTCACATTTGTTCTCATCAGTCACCATGGACACTAACACTCATCACAGCTGTTCCTCTATTAGTTAATTATCTTTGTGTATTTAAGTTCCTGCTTGAGTTCAGTTCTTGCTCCGGTATTGTTATGTATCGCACGCTGGCTATTATCCTTGTAATATTTATCTAATAAACCTCGCATACCTTCATCATCGTCTTCTTTAAACTTTACAAGTAGGCCCTTGCATTTTCACCTCAAAGTTTTGTCATAGATCAGGACTGTTTAAGAGCATTTATTCTTTTCTATTCTATTCTCAAGTGGGAATTTGTAGACGGAAAAGCCTTCTGACTATCGCTGCGCACAGTGTTTCTCCTGTTTGTCAGTGCTGTTTCATCTGCCTTTAAACTGGTTTTAATCACTAAGACATTTGTGTTCTTCGCTGATTCAAGCGCTTCTCACCGATCAGAGTAAACGCATCTGCTCTAGTGAGCTCGCGCTGCGCTGCCGTTTGGACTTTGAGCCGAGCGGATAAATCCGTGTGGTGCGTGGTTCAAATGAGTTTCGTTCCACTTTTGGCGCATAAACATTTTTGAACATTTATCGAACTCTTGATATCGTTTTATTGAGAACAAATTATATCGCGATAATTATTGTTTTATCGCCTAACTAGGATAAATGTATTACCTTCGGAGGGAGGTAGGTCGGTGGCGAAGTCTAGGTGTGACCAGGGGCTTCGGGGAATGGGCAACGGAAGGAGCTTGCCGGATGGAAGATGGCGTGGGCTCTTGGAGATGTCGCAATCTGGACATCCCTGGACAAACCTTCTCACATCCCTGGCCATGTTGGACCACCAGAAGCAATCTTGTAGCAGTAAGAGGGTACCGTTGGCCCCTGGATGACCGATGCCCACGGAAAAAGGCGCCGAGTATGTGAGATTATTGCGTTGTGACCGGGGTAATGCAGATGCGACCGGAGTGGACACCCCGGCGGAGATGGCTCGGAGACACTGGAGGAGGAAAGCTGCTGATGGATGGACCACTGGATGGGGCTCAGGATGATCTTTTGAGGCAAGATGGGCTCTAGATCTTTGGTCTTCTCTTCAGTCATGGAGATGGTATAGAGCATCAGCCTTGAGATTCTTTGTACTGGGACGATAGGAAATGGTGAAAATTTAATCGGGTGAAAAACAAAACCCATCTTGCCTGTCTGGGGTTGAGGCGTATGGCATCTCGGAGATATTGAAGATTTTTGTGATTGGTGAGAACTGTGAATTTCTCCTTGGCACCCTCCAGCCAGTGTCTCCACTCCTCTAAGCTGAGTTTGTTGGCCAGTAGTTCTCGATTACCAATACATGATCTCCGCCGGGAATCGTTTTTTAGAGAAGAAGGCGCATGGATTCCATGCTGGATTCCCCTGCTGCTGCGATAGCATCGCTCCTGGATGGGTGAGGAGCGGTGCACTTGTAAATGAGTCTTTAAGGCTCTGGAAAGTCTGGTTGGCAGCTGGTGTCCAGGACAGCAGACTGATCTCATGAAATGGCGTATGTATCACACGCCAATTCGTATTTCTATTTTTGGCGTGCTATCAACACACATAATCGCTTCTCAGCGTGTTTATCAACGCCGTTGACTTAACGTTACATGATTACTGTATATAATATATGACCTACCCCAACCCCCGTCCCTAAACCTACCCGTCACTGAGGTTAATACCATTCATGAGTCTTCGCCTACCATCCTAGGGAAAAAAAATATCGCTCCCCAGATGTAGATCTACATTTTGCTTCGTTTCGCTCGGACATTTAACGGCATGTACATACACGCGTAATCACTCTGACAATTAACGGCGTAGACATACACGCAAAAGATGACGGTTCGTTTCGGCGTGGACATAGCTCTAAAATGCGTATAGATAACACGCCACTTGACTTGAAAGTGGCGTGTATGTTTACGCAAAGTCATGATGTCATGTTGAGGACAGAGAGTTGCCCTTTTTCTGAAAAAGGTTGGTCAACGGGGAGGTGATGGAACTGTAGTTATGGATAGTTATAGTCTTCCATTCGTCTCCCTCACGTATCCGGATGAGGTTATACGTGCTGTGGAGGTCCAACTTAGTGAACACTGCTGCTCCACGAAGTTGTTCCAGGGCTGCTGGGACGAGAGGAAGTGGATACCGGAACTTTACGGTGATGTTGTTGAGTGCTCGATAGTCTATGCAGGGCCACAAGCCTCCGTCCTTCTTAGCCACAAAGAAAAAAGCTCGAACCAGCAGGGGAAGTGGAAGGGTGGATGTAACCCTATTGGAGCGTCTTTTCAACGTACTCCTCCATGGCCTTCTGTTCTGGGAGTGATAATGGATAGATCTTACCAGGGCACTGGCTCATCCGGAAGGAGATCAATTGCGCAGTCCCATGGACGGTGTGGTGGCAACGACGATGCTCGTTTGGGGCAGAAAACGTCACTGAAGGTGGTGTAGTAGGCTGGAATGTCGATGGATTGTTTTTCCACTGGGCTCTTGATGGAAGTTGAATGGACAGTAGAGGAATCACAGGTTGAGGTAGGTGTGGAAAACAGCCCGGGAACAGCTATCGCCCCACTTCAGGGCTTCCCGGTAGTCCAGGAGAGATCCGGATCGTGTTGTACAAGCCACGGGCGCCCTAGAATTATACCAGCGGTGGAATTCTCCAGAACCAGGAAGGAGATAGATTCTGTGTAACTGTACCCACTTGCAACTGGATAGGTCCCACGGTGAAATGCACATTGTTCTTGTTGAGAGGTTTGCCTTGATAAGGGACCTTGTTGGGCTTCTTCTGGAGGTTGAGCTGGCGGCAGAGCGAATCGGAGATGAAGTTCCCAGCTGACCCAGAGTCGAGGATGGCGTGTACTTGAAGAGAGACATGTGAAGCAGTAAGGATGACTTCAGTAGTAAGCTGTTTCATATTTACTGATCAGTAATGGATGACACTCACCATTGGTCGTGGTGGACGGATGGGACAGGCCGAAATGATGTGTCCACCAGCGCCACAGTACAGACATAGACCCTGGGTCAGCCTCCTCTGCCGTTCCGTGTAAGAAAGACGAGTGTTAACCAGTTGCATGGGGACTGGTTCTGGAGAGCTGGTAAACTCTGGCTGGCGAGGTGGAAAAGGTGAAGGCTGACCCTGTAGGTCTTCCAAGCAAGGCTGCATACGACGATCAGTTCGGATGGCGAGATGAATGAATCGTTCGAGACCCATGGCATCGTCGTATGCAACGAGATGCAGTCGCAGTCGAGGATTTAATTCCTGCCGATAGATGGTGAGGAGCGAGCGCTTGTTCCACCCATGGCCGCAAATTAAAAAAAATCTTTATTTTGATTGAGATGGTATAAATGCTCACCTACAAGAGAATCGCCATCAGGAATCCC
Source organism: Chrosomus eos (assembly GCA_036326025.1). Taxonomy (NCBI): domain Eukaryota; kingdom Metazoa; phylum Chordata; class Actinopteri; order Cypriniformes; family Leuciscidae; genus Chrosomus; species Chrosomus eos. The sequence goes on from CM070833.1 coordinate 33,519,907, forward strand.
GAAGACATAACGGAGGTGAGAGACGAAGCTGTTAAGTGATTGCGTAACGGTCGTATTTTGATTCCAGATAGTTTGGGCCCAGTGGAGCGCTCGCCCCGTCACCAGGGAAATGATGAACGCTACCTTTGCTCCTTCGGTAGGGAAACGAGGCGACTGTATCTCCAGGGCCAGCAAACACTGTAGCAGAAAGCAGTCGCAATCCTGGACTGGAAATCACTGGTGGTGAAGGCACGTTTGAGGGCATCCACAACCTTCCGGAAAGGATCCGGGGAACTCATTCTGTTGCTGTGTAGGCCTGTCTTCTGTTATTGAACAGAGACTCAAGACAAAAGGTTACAATTGAGACAGGTTTATTTATATGAGTGACGGTGAGTACCAGTAGTTGACAATGATGGAGAATGGTAAATGACGATGGGATATACTGAAGGTTATTGTGCTCTTACAGATGATGAAGTAGGTTGTGGATGCTGTAGTGAGAGATCGACTTGACATCAATGGGATGGTAAAGGATACCGGGAATAATATATATTATATAAGAATAACACTGTAACAAATGCATTGCTCTCTTAGGTGTAATTTTCGGACACAACTTTTTGCCAGGGTCGATATTGTCAATCTGACACTCTTGGAAAAATTTCTACTAATAGACCATTAATGTACACAAGCAAAATTTGCGGATCTATGCATTTATTCACGTGCAAATTCTCCCCATTAACAATATATATTAGTAGATCTCATTACACGACAGATTAAACCCAATACTATTGAAATTGTATTTCTGGACATCGCAATGTAATTTTTTCTGAATTGTTTTTTCAGAAAAGATCGAGGGCCGTGAGAGAGCGGGACGAGGCCGGTGGCGTGATTAATGATGACCGACTCCTGCGCGACGCATCCTGCATATCTCACGGAGGAGCGGAAGCATAAAAAGAGGAGGGACGACAGTGAAGATCGAGAGAGGAACAGGCCTGAACCTGTGTTTTGTTTGTGTTTTATTATGTGCCAGCAGTCGTCTGTGAGGGGCTGCTGGCTTATACGTTTGTTTTTGTATTTGTTTAATTATTAAAAGTGTTAAATGTTTGCCGGTTCCCGCATCGTTCTTCCCATAACATCTAACCTTGTTGCATATACATATTGTACATATATCTGATTTAGCATTGTATTAGCAACCTCAGACAGTTGACGGAACTATCCCTTTAACTGTATTTACATATCAGCTTCATACATATATGGATATATATACTCTTCCCAGTAAACATCAGTATGTCCATTCAGAACAGCTTTCATTATGGCTCCATCAAATCATTGTGAGTAGTGGCATTATTGTGCTAGTTAAGCATCATCAGCTATGCTGTTATGTGCAGTTTCAGCTTATGTTTAGCACAAAATCTGTCAGTATCATTTAATTGCTTTAATCTGAATCTAATTTCCACAGCCCACCAGCTTTATGCTGAATCAACTTTCCCTCTATATTGTCATTAGTTAACTTGCATATCTTTTACTATTGCCTGGTTTGGGCTTTGATTATTAACAAACCCCTAACCCTATATTAAACATGACGCTTCTGATCACAAATAAGGACAACAGCGTTTCTTTATTTTCTCTTTACAAAAACCCTTTAAATAAGCTCACATGTAAAAGACAACATAATGAGAGAGCCCAGAAAACCCTCACAGCCAACCATAGCTTTAAATAGCAGGAATCAGACTGCAACACAATGGCTGGTTAAATATGGACCAGAAAAAAGGTTGCATGCACCATCACAACCTTTCTCCTCTTCAATATCATTGCATTTCTGTATCTATGCATTTTCCCTTCCGACTGAGACATACTTCTTTACCGAGTCTTGATGAAGACTTCATTCTCAACTGTGAAATTATGCAACAAGATCTAAAAACAGAAGTGTTGTGTGATGTTATTATCCGTCAGTAATTGAGATTGTTTGTGAGGACAATCAGTGGACTCTCAAACAGCACAAACATCCAGCGGGGATTTACAACATATTTTGAAGAATAATTTCAGTTATCAGCACCCTTAAGGAATCCACACATAAACATAATCAACCAAACCATTCTAACATCAGCAGGTCATGGGTACTGTAACTTTTAGCAACAAAAATGGTTAAGACAAGCATAGAGTGAATGGGATAGTGTGCCAAAATCATTGTCTCATATTAATGAGCCAAAGTTAGGTGAAGCCATTTTGACCTAAAATCATCATTTTAGGTCCGTTTGACAGCGTCAGGAACAATATACGAGATATGGATTGTTTGGAGACTGCCTCATGATTTTGTTTTGCTCTGACCGTATATATGTACACCAGTCTCACTGGCCTGAGACCAACTCAGAAACCCAATATGACGACTGTGACTGTACAATTGCAGCTATTTAATTGATGGTTGCATTCACAACAGCATTTGCAACAACAGGAACATCTCTGGCTGGGAGGAATATTGGGTCCTTCCAAAGTATCCAGAATACCTGCGCACAGGAAAACACAACATATGATGTTTCATAAACAAAGTTCGGGAGGAGCACGTTCAAATAATCAATCCAATTAACTTGTCATCAGGAATCATCATGACTATCCCATCAGCATGAGAGGAAGCATATAGGCACTCAGTCGACTCACCTACATTCCTCACCAGTTTTTCAGCATCCCTCCACCACCCCGACACCCCAATCCCGGCTTGTGGATGGACCACAGCCAGGAATACGGGGGAGTACTCTGGGTTCGGGCCAAATACTGAGCCCGGAGCCCTCTCCTTGGACAGCAAATATGCATACCATTTATTCTATCTGACTTATTTGTAAGTGTGAACTTGTGAATGACAAAACGACAATGTAAGGCCTGTAAAGACCGTAACATTGCCAAACTAAGGCAATGTCAAAGAACTAGCGCTGATTGTGTTGTCGCCTCACATCGGCTGAGCAAAAAAACCTGTGCTTGAACAGGCCACAAATACTACAAAGCACGTGTGTTTTGTGCTGTAAAGAAATATCTTTCTTACAGTCCTTGCACACTGATTTTCGTATGCGTTTTTTTTTCGTATTCGTCATTCGGTGGCTCTGAATTGTCATAACACCTCGCAAAATGCTTGCTATGGATGCGAAAAACGTAGAAAATCGAACCCCATCCGATTTTTTTTATGATGGACGAAAATTTTGGCGGCAGTTAGGGCTTTCGCACCGGGTAGTTCCAGGAGCTAGCCACCAGGGTGGTTCCCCTAGGAACATTTTCCTGGTTGCATTCACACCGCCAGTAGGAACTCTGAAGTGACTTAGGCCGCGCTTGTTGTTGTGACTTTTTTTTTGGACCGCGCTGAGAAAGCCTGAGCTCACAGTGCTCGCATTCTCCGTGTTCATTAGTTTACGATCTGTCTAACAGTCCTGTCTGATACATTATTAGTTAGAACAGTTATGCATAGGAAGTAGACAGTAATGAAAGGTTAGCATATGCCGTGTGGTTGATGTCCAGTGTTGCTAGCTGAGCAGAAATACATGATCATGTTTTGCTTGGTCACCTTAAAGTTGCATTGGATTTTCTCCTCCGCATAAAGGTTTAGAAGTCCATCTATCACTGTTTTCCATGTTCGTAGAGTTAGTTTCTGGAGTAAATATATAGGCTATAATCTGTGTTTACACTGCTTTTTTTTAAATGGCGGGTGCCGGTGTTCCGCGTTCGTTTTGGCCAACCAGCGAACACTTACATCACAAGATAGTTCCTATAGCGCTTGTTTAGACCCTAATCTGAAGGAGCTAAATTAGTTCCTCCAAAAGAAGTTCCCAGAAATAAAATTGTTCCTATCTGCGGTGTGAACACGCTAAAAAATGGGTATGTGGCAAGCAGGACGAGGCGGGTGGCGTGAGAAAGCGTGATTACTGATGAGCGACATTACATTCACCCAAAAATGATCCCATCATTTACCTTTAAAGAGGATTGCATTTAGAAAATTTAAATTTGTGAATGTGAAATTTAGCTAACAGAAAAATAAGGTTTATAAAATAAATATCACTTTCAATATCACTATCAAACCAAAAATGACATTTTTGTATGTAAATTCAAAGTTAGGATTCATTCAAACAACATTTGATAAAATCACACAATGTCACTGTGTGAGAGAGCAGTTCCAAAATAAATGTAAAGTAGTTTCAGGTTTCTATAGAAACTAAAACTTCAGGTTTCTCTAGAAACTAGGTTTCTAGTTTATCTAGAAACTCTTTTCTAACAGAAAGAACAGAGAGGGCTGGGACAAAAATGCATATGTGACGTGATGACGACGCGATTTAACGGTAGTACTTCCTCTTATCGCAGATATAAACTTCCGGATTTGACCAGACAGACCAGTCTTGGAAGATGTTCATATAAACTTGGATTTAACCTCATAAAAACTCATATTCAGCAACATAAAAAATAACTACATACGTTCAACAGCAGAAAACTTTGCCATCGCGCAGTACCATTACGTCATGTCAAAATAAAAGGCGTGTGACCTGTATTTTTAGTTGAATTTTTTCTTTTTGGTTGAACTTCACTTCTAGGTTGCTTTGAACATTAAAACAAATTAAACCATATTATTATAATCATCATCATCATTATTATTATACAAAATACCATTGATTCAAAAAGTATTTTTTATTTAATTTTAATTTATCACATTCATGTGAAGAAATGGGATTAAGCTAAACAAAATTGTAAACAATTTATAAAAGAAATATGGCACTAATTTAGAAAACATAAAAAGTTAAACAACTTATGAGGCACTGTGTTACTTTAATTTTTGTATTTTACTTAAACGTCCATTCATGCATGTCACAACTAGTGGATCTATCTATCTATCTATCTATCTATCTATCTATCTATCTATCTATCTATCTATCTATCTATCTATCTATCTATCTATCTATCTATCTATCTATCTATCTATCTCTCTCTCTCTCTCTCTCTCTCTCTCTCTCTCTCTTATATATATATATATATATATATATATATATATATATATATATATATATATATATATATATATATATATATAAGAGAGAGAGAGAGAGAGAGAGAGAGAGAGAGAGAGAGAGAGAGAGAGAGAGAGAGAGAGAGAGAGAGAGAGAGAGAGAGAGAGATCTATATATATATATATATATATATATATATTGGATGATGTATCGTCCTTTACAAAGAGTAGGGGTGTAACCCCGGTGTCCTGGCCACATTCCACCCATTGGCCCCTGCCCATCGTGGCCTCCTAATAATCCCCATCCACTGAATTGGCTCTATCACTCTCTCCCTCCTCTCCACCTATAGCTGGTGTGTGGTGAGCGCACTGGCGCCGTTGTACTGTGGCTGCCGTCGCATCATCCAAGTGGATGCTGCACACTGGTGCTGGTTGAGAAGAGAACCCCTGATATGATTGTAAAGCGCTTTGGGTGTACAGAAGTACACATGAAAGCGCTATATAAATGCCTCATTCATTCATTCATTCATTCATTTACATGCTTAACTCGTAAAAAATTATTAGTAAATGTACAATTTTCTAAAGGGGCACTGTACCCCGTGTACTCAAAGTGTAGGCTATTAAAATCTCTGAAACCATCATGGATGTAATCTAAATGGCTTTCAATGGCCACTAGATGGCAGCATCACCTTTGAGAACGGCAATCGTAATATCGCGAGGTCATGGTCTCTCGCGTCATCATTATCCGATTCTCTTTTGACATTAGCTTTGCTGATACTGGATAGCATAACGAGGGGACGCGGCGCTGCTTTCTCCCGAAGGCTTTGTTATATTAATAACATTTCATTTCCATAAAAGGGAACCAGGTTGTGCAGGTATGTAATAAACATTTTTTGTTTTAAAAATAGTTGAACTGTTTGTTAATATGGCGTCGGAATGTTAATCTGGGTCAAAGGAGGGAGAGTAGCCACACGAGCTTACCATATTTTGTAACCAATCACACTTTCTTCTTTTGTGCTTTGGTGATGTATTTAAGATCTTTACACGTGTATACGTAATATGATAATCGTTGTAATGACATACTTTAAAATGTATATTTTTACGAATTACGGATAGAGTTCAGTGTGTCCTCGATAAATGTGACTTATTAAGGGGCTACAGACGGGCGGTCTTGGAGGGTATATTTGCAGCGTCTTATTCAGATGCTCAGTCATTGTTTTGCTCTTTTAAGTAAGTTTACATGTCTTGGTAAAGTGAAAACTTGGTCCGGGTTTAAATGTTACGTAATATTCTCTATCAAGCATTTGAATATCGTCATTGCAAATGGAGTCTGGTTAGTGAAAGGTAGTGTACAAGTGCAATAAATGAATCATAACAATTAAAGTTGCATGGAATTAAGTTATTTGAGCAGCATGACGAATTTGGGGTTACACTTTGTTTTAAGGTGTTCTTGTTACAGAGTAATTTTACATGTATGCACATTATATAAATTAACTACTTGTACTTACTATTGGATTAGGATTTGATTTAGGGTTAGTTGCATGTTACTATGCATTTACTGTTATTTCTATTATAAATACATGTGCAACAAGAACACTGGAAAATAGTGTTACTAGATTCGGTTAGGAAACTTTCACCTACATATGAAAGTTGCTTCAGTTTTGGGTTGATTGTTTTTATTTGGTGGTCTGCAAATGTTTCTTTGCTATTTTTGTTTATCTTGTGGACTGATACTCATGCTGTATTTGTGTACTGAGAGCACTAGATATTAATGTCATTTTCAAGATTACATAATCTCTAGTTAAATAACAGACTCACATAAGATAAGAAGTAGTGCATTAAATATACCCATTATTGTCATTGAGATCTTCTCACACTGAACTATGATACCAGTGAAGTTTGTTTATCAGTCAACTCTTAGATGAAGTGCAAAGGTCGTATTGTAAGGTCTGATATCAGCATTTTTGCAGCAGTATTATTTTTAAAAGACATGTCAGCATTTAATCCTTATAACTGAAGTACCAGTTCTTCCTTCCACTTTTTGGTTCGTCTTAAGACAGAAGTTGCACCATGTCTTTTTCGGATTTGTGCTCTCTGTGTGTTTTGGGTTCGTTTCTGCCCTCCGTTCGAGCCGTCAGTCGCGCGCCCCCGAGAGTGGGCCCCGTGTACGTGCAGAATCAGCCGGCTCGTGTGGAGGCCGCGCTGATGACGTGTGCGATGACGTCGCTAACTGTGGGCCGTGGGAAGGGGCTCTCTTAGATAAACCTTTCATCAATTGACAATTCGCAAACTAAGCTGCACATTTGGATCAAATTGACGTCCGTTGTATATCGCTTGATTGACATGAAGAGGTATGAACCGAATCGGTACTTTGACATGACGTTTTAAATGCATGTATTTCAGATTGTAAACGAAAGGAATTCTTGTGAACGCCGCTTATGATAACCGTCCATATTAGTATTAATAATTGCAAAAGGTCAATTTATAAAGTATCCGTATAGTTACTTATTATTTACACCATTCAAAAATAAAGTACCGTGGTATTACTTTGTTTTTTGACGTGTTATGGTAGTACCACGGTGTTCTCTTAAATACCATGGTACTGTACGTGAATATGCTAATATGCTAATTTCAGTACCATGATATTACCATACACTGCTAACACTGAATACACGTTGGTAGTGCCAGTAGTACTCGTATAATGGCACATTATTGTGTTGTATTGAAACCAGAGAGTGTTAAGTGTCTGTATGTAATGTAAGGTCCTGCAAAAGTGCATTAGTTAAATGAAATTGTTTTAATTGAGATGTCCAAATATGGCCTTGTTTCCCTTTCCTCTGGTTTGTAATCCACGCATGCTGTCAGAATGGAAAGCTCTAGATCTGTGACACTGGGCTTTTGTTCTGGCCACTTCATGCTCTGCTGATGTTGCTGTTTTTATGCTAGTCAAAGATGTTTGTTTTCTGTTTGTATTGGCTTTTATTACATAAAATGTTTATACTGTTGCACCAATAGTCATTAGAATTTTGATCTAAGGAGATCTACACTAAACAGCTCTTCCTGTTATTATGGGTGTATATATGTGTGTTTTTCCCCTGCTGGGACATGTTTAGTCTGTTTCTTTTGCACGAATGCTCCAGGAATCATGGCATCTTGCCCTTAAGACACTGTCAGCTGAATATTATTTGCTCGTCACGTGTTGCTCTAACTTTGGCAGGCGCTTATCATTCCTCTTGACACATAGATATTTGCAGGATGTCACAGGCTTTGAGTTCACAGGAAAAAAGCCACAGCTGAAGTCGACTGATATGAGTTTTTAATAGGGCTGGGCAGTATGGGTACATATCGTGACCATGGTATAAAGTGTCTATCTTTAGAAATTGTTCTGTAGTTTATTTTACGGTATGTGAATATATCTATATTATACCAATAAGTGCGGTTTGTCCTCAAGCACTGACACATACCTGAAGCGCGCACACACACACACACGCACACACGATCGTTAATTCAATTCTCTTTCCGTCTTATTGCACTTGAATTGTCTGATAGACACACAATGTCAAAATGCCTGTTTTGTGGAGTTTTCACTTAAACAGTCAATTACGTCTTAAACTGGTATGCATTCGGTCTTAAAGGGACAGTAGCATAATAAACAACTGCATTAATGTTAATCAAACAGCAAAAGACAGAAAATAACTCGCTGCTCTTGACTGAATCACTTTTGTATCTTTAATAAGAGTCAGTTCATATTTGATTCCTACAATGAAGACTATTCAGTGTTTTAGTTATACACTAACACTTGATTCAATTTCTGTTTTTTTTTTACATGTTAAATAAACCTACTAGCTTAAAAACAGTTTGTTTAATTTGTATCTCTGCTCTATTGTGTTTGTCCTACTGTTTGTAATTTGCTTTATCCCTTATTTTAATAAGTAAAATAAAAGCATAAGCCTCAGGTTCAAAAGGTTATGAAATAATGTCATGAAGAGAAAATTAGTCAAACTTCTGATTTGTAGTCAATATAAAACATTTTATTTATAGCAAATTAAATGTGTATAAAAGAATGGACATTGAATGAAACAAGGTTTATCAGACTGATTATCAGTGTTTCTAAGTAAATCAATATGGAACTGTAATTCTTTTTTTGTTGTTGTTTAAAGCTAAAGTTCACAAATATCGGCACCATATACAATCTTAAAATGTCAACAAATTGAAGACTAAAGGAATGCTGTTATGCAATATTTTACCTTCTTATGGTCAGATAAAAGGCATAGTTCCCCCCAAAATGGTAATTGTGTTCCAAACCTGTTTGACTAGACATTATTCTGTGAAATTCAGGAGATAAAGGGCTTTAGTTTGCTTACCAGGTGACACTTCCAAGAAATATTGAGCAAAGTCACTAAATGTAGTTTTAGATTTTAAAAACCTGATAGTTTTTTTTTTTTTTTCTCACCATGAAAATACCAATTTCCTTTTTGGGTGAACTGTCCCTTTAACCAGTCATTTGGGAATGGAAAAGAATGTCATTGATGTGATGTGGCGTGTTTGTCTTGTGCGCAGCATGTCAGCCGTGGGGCAGAGAGAGACGGCCGCCCTCAGGCAGTGTGTTCAGGCCCGGGCCCAGCTGGAGGAGGCCATCACTGGGGTCATCAAAGCTGAAGTTCAGCTCAAGAGCAACTCCAGAGAGGTGAGAGGCGCCCGCTTTTTAGCCCTGTGTGTTTGTAGTGTCATGTAGCATAAGACAGTCCCTTCAGAAAAACGTGATTATGCGATCGCATGATTCAATGCATAATCAGCCAAAGTCTGCATATTTATGCGGGGGCCGAATACCCCTTTCTGCTCGTATCAAATACGCCACACTTTCGCCACATAAATTGCATATTTCCGCACAAAATATGTGGTGCATGATTTCATAATTCGCACATATCTTAGCAGAAAGTTGAAAAATGTTGCGTTTACTTCACACAAGAGCAGCCGTTTTCCCCTGTTGTCATGTTATGAAGTGACGTAATTACACGACGTGAACATCATCGAAAAGCTGTAAATCAGGAAGCACACATTTTTATTCATTTTTACAGAAGTTGTAGCATATTCCTTTTGTAAAGCTACAGAACTTGTTTGACTCATCAATGTTTTGTAAGTTTGATGTGTTTATTAAGGTCTGAAATAAAACAAGAACTGAAATATTCCAGCACTTTCTGTGATGTAGTGTTTGATTATCATAGGAAGTAATAAGAAATGACTCTTTACATTAAGGTAGTAGCCTAGTGAGAACAGGGTGTTGGCGAATCACTTTTTTTTTTTTTTCATCAAACCGCAGTTTTTGCAAGTTCCCGCAATTGAATCGCATAAATATCACGCATGTTCCATCGCATTTTTTAAGAAAACGTGCCGCAAAATCAAGGATTTTTGCCCACAACATTCACAAAAAAACTTTCCAGAAATTTTTCTGGAAGGACTTATAAGAGATGAAGTACTTATTTAGAATCTATTGTTTATATACTTAAATCATGCTTGTGTTATTAAAAGCTCAGTGTCCCATGAGTGGGTGTGAACACTGATTTTCTGAACATTGTGGCTTTATAATGCGCTTTAAGCTCAGTGCAAAATGAGCTATTATTTTCTTGTAAACATAAGAAAACATCCATGCGTATGACATAATCATTTTTCACCTCAGACAGAGTTAATAATTACTAGTTCGATGCAGGTAGTCTAAAAGGAATAGACTAGGGCTTACTAGACCACAGCTAAACAAGTTCAGAAGTATTAACAGTTGAGAAATTGTCTCAAAAATAGTTTGTAGGATTTACGCTCATTCACCTGAGCTCTGTTGAGAAACCTCATTGGGCTTCCCCATAATCTCTCAAAACAGCTGCATGGTTCAGAGTATAATATAAGACTGTTTCTCTGTTTTGAGTGAATAGTGTTTTCATTGTTGTAGACCTCAGATCATTACAGGCTGTCCTTCAGGGTTTAGGAGGTGGGGTCGTTTTCTCCACCTCAACAGGAGTTTTAAAAGCTCGGTATCTGAGCACTTTCAAATCAAAGGCAGACACGCCAAGACTCGCACCCGCTTGCATTCACACACAGTGTCCTGTTCCTCCCAGGTGAAGTCTCAGCTGCACAGCTGTATCAGTAGACACCTGGAGATCCTTCGCTCTCGTGAGGTGTGGCTGCTGGAGCAGATCGATCTGGTGGAGCAGCTCAAAGGAGAAACTTTACATCAGCAGCTACAGCAGCTCCATCTGGTGAGTTTGATCATCTGTCATATTGAGTCATTTTAGGAAAGACTGGTATAGTTGTGTTGGTTTTTTATAGGTAGTTTTTTTAGATCTCTATTACGAAGCAACATTTCGGAGAAATTAAATCTAAATATTGACTCTGGATACTGAAACTCACATGTAAAAAAGGAGAAATGAAGCTGTTCTGCTCTTGTTGAGCTGAAATGACATTTGTTCTCTCATGGTTTCTCACAGTTCAAAGGTCAGTTTGACATCCTCATTCATCAGCTGGAGTATTCCAGTAGTAACAGTCTTCCTACCCAGATCAGCACCTGCTTGGAGAAGTAAGTAATCTGCTGTAGTGCGCTAAAATGCTGTTTACATGTCAAGCTAGAATCTTTTATAGATTTATTTTATTGTTTGTTTTAATTGTTATACTTGTAATATTATGTTGTTAAATGTGTAATATATATCTGTCATGCCGGTGATGCTGATATGGTAATAAACTCAAAAACTACTACTACTGCATGTCAAGCTAGTCAACAGAGACACTGCAGTGGATTAAATCTCCCATAATCAATGTGAATCTCTGAGGAATGCCTAAGTAGATGATAAATGTGGCTCTTCTTTTGTCGTTTCAGGTTATCTTCGCTCAGTCTGACTCCTGAAGAAACCCCAGAGATGAGTTTTCAAGCAGATGCACGCACCCTGCGCCAGGCTATCACATCTTTTGGGACCATCTCCTCCCAGGTTTGTGGAATTGCTGATATGCATGTTATGGACACCAAGGCTTGTGGTTGATATAGATTAATAGCCAAGAAATTTAGAACACTCAATATCACGTTTTTCCACTAGACGAAAACATGAAGCACTTTCATTCATATGCACCAATACTGATAAACAGATATATGTATCTACACATATTTTATTTGGATACAGTTCAGTGTAGACAGCCTAAAGCTTTTGCGATGTGAGACATTTTCTAATAGAACATATGGTCCAATTATTAACATATGATTAAAAGTCCACTTACTGTTGACAGGATCATAGTGTAAATAGTGTCAAAATACTATGTGCTCATACCATTGCTATAAAAAGACTTGTGCACCCTTCCACAAAGCACACATTCATAACTCTTCTTTTCTGCAGCAAATGGAGACCTCTTTAGAGAAACCGTGGCTTCTTCAGGACTGCCCAGTTTCTTGCAAGAAACAGGTTTGTTTTTGATATTATTCTTGGTTAATCTAACTTTCTGCTCATATGTGCATACAATGTTAAATACCCGCCTTGTTTACTTAGAAAATAGATCCTGAACGGACCACACCTCTGGCTGAGTGGCTTCTGGGGAACCGTGCCGTGAGCAGCGCTCCTGTAAGAGAACACTTTAGCTCAAACCCTCAGGCCTGGCTGCTTGTTTCCAAGGAACCTCAGGTAAGCTGAGACTTGAGACCGACTTATTAAGAACCGCTGAATTATTCACTTGACTGTAGCTAAAGTGCTACTTCTGTCAAAAGAAAAACAATCCAAGGCACTCAATTAGAGCAACACTATGTAACATTGTTTACCTTAAAATAATGTTTCCAAAATCTTATCAGTGGTTCCTTAAGTCGTAACAGGGTGAAAGGCACTTCTGCCATCGCCTGACGTGGTCTGTATCGCTTTTACTGGCACTATGTAACTTCGGGGTTCGGGGGGTAACCTGACCACAAAAACAACGACAAAATTCGACTGCTTTACGTCAAGCGCTACAATAGTCATTATTTAGTTTTTCTTCGTTTCTGATGTCGCAATACATCATCCTTTCATGAAATCATGTAACATACTCTACCTTGTCTGTGGACATCGTTCATTCTAAAGCCGGTGCTGGGTAAACAGCGAGCGTGCGTGCGACGGTAGGCTAAATTATTTACGACAGCGGCAATGGACAATTTGTTTCCAACCAGTAGGGCGACCGAAGAGGAAAAGTTACTTGGTGTTACTTTAATTTGTTTTTAAATGTTTTTATAAAAAGCCTTTATTTTTTTCATGGCTTAGATTTTAAAAATGGGTGACAAGCCACTTCTGCACACTGAGGATGTTTTTATTTTATTTCCACCATACAGGAAGAGCAACAACTACCTGCCTTTGACTTCCAGAAAGCTTGGGGTCAGCTTCATGACCTGGAGTCGTGGCTGATAAAGGAGAAATTGCCTGTTCGTGAGCGAACCAGCAGCGGCAGCTCAACCTTCTCGATCGAGATGATTGAGGAAAGCGACTTAAATCTGGACGAGGTGGAGCTGGAAGACCAGCTGGAGAAAGTGGACGACACCTTTGAGGAGGAAGAACTCAGCAATTGGCTTGCCAGTCCGAGCCCAATCAAGCAGGAGAAGACCGGCCAAGTATCAGATGCTGAGCGCTTCAATATGATCATCAAACCCTTCTACGAGAGCTTCTCCTACAGCGATTGGCTACCAAAGTCTGACTGCGGCTCTTGCTGTGCCACACTCGCCACAGCCGTGGAAATCGAGAACCTCGGAAAGCTCAAGTGCCTAAAGACTCCGCCTTCATCCGCTGCCAGCACTCCCAACACCAACCCAGATCCCATCGAGATGTGGCTTCACAAGACCATCCCTCTCGAGACCACCTGCAAAGCCAACGAGACCTGTGCCAGCTACGCTCAATGTGTCTGTGATGAAAACTGTGGAAAAGAGGCTCTTAGTGCTTGGCTCCTCAAGAAAGAGGGTCGGGATAAGAACGGGGTTCCCGTCAGTAAGAACGCCTCAAACAAAGCCTCCAGCCACCAGCAGGAGCAGGAGCAGAAAGTTCAGGCCATCCTAGAGGCCTGGCTACACCCGAGCAACAGCCCCAAATCCCCGGTCCGGTCATCCCTCTCTGCCTGGGTGACCCCGCACATCAAATCCTCAGACTCTGAGAGCTTCATCCAGAAGCCTTTGCAGTCGGAGAACTGGCTTCTCCCAGCGATGAAGTCCATTAGCTGTTACACTGAGACGCCAAACAAGCCAGAGAGCGAGAACACAGAAGACCTCGAGGAGGATAAATGGCTTCTACGAAAGCGGGCCAGTGCACAGGTGAGGCTGATATCTGTGCCATTTTTAAAGCGCTTTCATACAGATTGTTTCAAAGCAGCTTTACAGTGATAAAACACAAACAAAAAGTACAACACAAATGTATTAAAGGGATAGTTCACACAAAAATTAAAATGGTTATTTTCTCACCCTCGTGTCATTCTAAAACCATAAGATTTGTTAATCTTTCGAAACACAAATGAACAGATTTTTAATGAAACCGAGAGATTTCTGAAAGTCTACGCAATCAAAACTTTAAGAAGTTCATTAAGAAATTGTAAAAGTTGTCCATATGAATCGAGTAGAATCAAGTCTTCTGAAGAGACACGATCACTTTATTTGATAAACAGATTTAATTTAGGATCTTATTCACTCATACAAAAAGAGCACATCAAATATGGTAATTGAAAGCTCAACTGCAGCTGCCTGACGTGATTGGATTATCGTCTATGCACTGTTTGAAAAGTGAAAGTTTTGGTGGAATAAGCTTTCAATGAAGGGACAGAAATCACTCAGGTTTCTTTAAAGGGATACTCCACCCAAAAATGAAAATTCTGTCATTTACTCACCCTCAAGTTGTTGCAAAACTGTATGAGTTTCTTTCTTCTGCTGAACACAAAGAATATTTTGAAGAACGATTGGAACCAAACAGTTGTTTGGCACCATTGACTTCCATAGTAGAACAAAAAAATACTATGGAAGTCAAAAGTTCCAATCGTTCTTCAAAATATCTTCCTTTGTGTTCAGCAGAAGAAAGAAACTCATACAGTTTTGCAACAACTTGAGGGTGAGTAAATGATGACAGATTTTTCATTTTTGGGTGGAGTATCCCTTTAAAGATGAACGAAAGTATAACAGGTTTGGAACGACATGAATTGATGACAGGATTTGAAGATGACATTGACATCTCTTACAAATGGAACCATTTTACAATTTCCATCCATAGTATCAGGCTTTGATAATGTCATTCTAAAATCAGAACTTTAAATTTGATATACATGCATTGATTCCTTGCCATGTTCCCTGTGGTTTGTCCAGGAAAGGCTTGGCCTACCCATAGTATGTGACCTGTTTTCCTGTATGAAGCTCAGCGGGGACAAAGAAAAGTGGCTTCAGCACACCGCCACACAGGTGAGAATCAGTGATGTAAATATGAGCTCTTTTTTTTAAGTAAGTAAAGCTTTCAAAGGAAGTAAAACCATTTTCTTTTCTCTCTTTCAGATATGAAGGCAACCTCCAGTGGCTTTTTGAGATTTACTCTGGCACCATTTAACCGCTGATTATTGCACAATATTTCTCTTCCGTGCTCTTTAGGGATTCGCCCTCTCTCATATCTTCTAGAGACTGAAAGATTTTGTTACACCATCACTTAAGGGAGTGTTTTTGCTGGGAAATAACTGTATTTTTGCCTTTTTTATATTGGCTTAATACAGTTACATTCCAGTGATCTAGTTGAGACCAATGTGTTTATTATAAATCAGTAATGTGATGGAAATGGACCAGATTGGTGCATACAAACAAATATATTTTTTATTTTTTTTCCCCATTAGGGCATAGTGGGAGGAGGGGAGGAGGGGGGTCTTGGGAAGAGCTGAAGTACAAAACAAATCTATATTCATTTTAATCAGTTACAGCTTTTTTTAATTCATGTTTTAAATCTCAGCACATTTGGAGGAAAACATGCTCTGAAAGCAGAGAATGATTTCCTTCATCACTTCTTTGAATATATATATTTATATAGAATTGTACTATTTTCTCAAGTATGGAATGAGCATCTCATTACTTTTTTATTTGTAATGATTATATTATACACCTCTGTGGCATACAAAACTCGTATGCCAGCTAAACATAGCAACATTTCCGTTATTGTAACCTCAAAACCATTCTGATAACTCGTGCCTGACATCGAATGTGTAGCATTGCTGTCCGTCTCATTGTAGTGTGCCGTTCCTGCTGTCATGCGCTGCAGCCGCCAGCGTTTGCTCTGTGCTCTTTAAGCTCAACCTGAGGTAAATATTTACCATAGAATAACTATAGCTCTTTTTAAATTGAATCTATCATTAAATAACCACTGATAATGCTTTGTCTATGCTGTGAAACAACATGTAAACTAAGAATTGCACATACAGAGCAAAGACTACAGGTGAATTTAAAGCTGGTGCAAAAATTAAATTAAATTTCATCTCATGTACCAATCTATCATTCAGTAATGGACCACGGACTTGGTACATAAACGTTAACCATGCTAAAATCGTTGTCAGCATGTGCCAGTGTTTTGGCTACACATGTACACTTATATGTAGGTGAATCTAAACATTGCTTACATATTCTCTAAAGCTTTGATCCCTGTCAACTGAATGAATAAAGACAAACGTTTCCTGTTGTAACGTGACTCATTTCAAGTTTCTATTTCCTGACAGAAAATTCCAGGTCATGCTAACAGAAAGGAAACTAAACGGAAGAATTTATTTGTTTAATTCTATGGGCTACAATGCATCCTTCATAAATCTGCTGAAAATACAACAACCACGAGAGATGTGAATGCTATTCTTTAATGTCAGGAATATTAGTACATGAGCCTGAGGCCAAACAAACATTTCAACATCTGTACAGTTCAGCGAAACACTCATCTGCGTGCCACACACACACACGTAAAGTCTTTTAGCGACATTTACTTCCACATTCTTGTGTCAGTGCTAATGGAATATGGCAATGTGCCCAAATATCACTTCATGTAATAACATACATTCATAATAACATTATTATGAATGCAAAAAACATTCATAATAACAATTATACATAAACATAACAAAAACATGTTATGTTTTCATTACCAAATGTTACACAGATTTTTAGTAAATACTCATTATCCAGTTCTAGTGCAATGTTTAATTTTGTTCCTAACATTGTCATATTTCGAAAAATTAGTAACAATTGGTCCAATGTTAGATTTCTGAATGTATTGCAAACAAACATTGAAAACAAGCTACTTATTTCATTATTTTGTTTTTCAGCCATTATATATATACACACACACACACACATACACACACTCTGCCAGTTACATTTATGGAAACTATCAAAGAGTTAGTTAAGCTTTTGCTTCGTTAAATAATTTAACAACTCGTAGCAAACATTCCTCAAATCATAAATTATGAAATTTTAGGAGATCGTCATGAATTTGAAGCCTCCAAGTGTGGTTTCTTGACGACCTCATCTCAGCTGGAAAGTTGATGGACATTACATTTGCAAAGCAGCAATGAATGATGCTCGGTATTTTGAAATATTTACGCTTTTTGGCCTGATTTGTAGAGTATCTCAACAGAAGCCTCAGTAGCGTGTAGGAGATCTTCCCTTCAGACGCTCCCAGTTACTGTAGAGAGCATAGAGTCCAGAGAGAGTCAACCCAACCAGCCCCCCCCGCGCTGCGCCCCGCAAACCTCCTGCAACACACACACATAGACAACTGAAGATCAGCAGTTCTTAATATAAATGCATCTCTTCACTTCTCCTCTGTAACTTCACTAAATTGCATAATAACGGTTGATGTTTTATCAAGCAGTTTCCTATTAAAGTCTCCTCATCTACTAGCATCCAAACATTACAGTCTTATCCTGCTCGTTTTTCACATAAGAGCGGCACAGCCAGTTGTAAATTGAACGTGTCTGTCTTCCAGTCATTAAGTGTCATTATTTTCAGCTGCACAAAACTTATGCTGCTTACCATGGTATTTCATGTATTGTCGTAATTATAAAAAACACTGGTTTGAAGCGCAAATAGTTAAGCATATTCATAGAAAATTGCTATTTACGATGGATAAAGGCAGGGCCCGAAACTAAATTATGAGTATAACGACTCATTTAATTCTAGGCATCATCGTGGTAAATCTAAATTATAACAACATGTTTGGTTTAAAAAACGAAAGCCTGGTGAGCAGCACACAATACAGCCGGATCAAGTCCTTGAGCTTCATCGTTCGAGGTCATGGAGAAGAGCGATAACGCTTTGAGGAGTGCGAGGACCCCACGCCCAGCAGGAGTCGAGCTTGATAACTGCTGAGTGACACAACTACACACGTCTGCATTCTCGTTTTCTGAATGCAGAACAACACAACTACACACAATGCCAACACATGGCAGTAAAAAAATACTGTGACTGACTGTAAATGATTTTACAGCGCCATTATAACACTTCCTGTGCGCTTAAACAGTACATGTTTAAATATGTATATATCCACTGAACACAAACTGCATTCATGGCCAAACTCTTATCTGACACTTTCAGCCCAGCATCAACTCAATACCCACACCTTCATAAACAAAGTTGTTTATTTTACAACTCTGCCGCAAAGCATGATGGGAAATTATTTTGTGTCATTCTGGCCGGGCATTTTCCCCTATTGTCTTTACAACAAATCTTCTCTTGTAAATACAGAATATTCCCAGTCACAGCTTCAGGAAAACACCTGAAGGGTAATTCTGCAGGGTACTTCCTTCTAGAAACAATGACATTGTGTGTTTATAACCACCGGATGGCCTACAATAAGACTTAAATAAGAGTTTAAAATGTAATTTATTCCTGTAATATAATTGATCAAAGCTGAATTTTCAGCATCATTACACCAGTCTCACATGATGATCATTATTATTATTATATTATGATGTTGAAAACAGTTGTCCTGCTTAATGTTTTTCATCTATTTGATGAATAGAAAGTTCAAATGAACAGCATTTATTAAAAATAGAAAACTTACATTATAAATGTGTTTACCGGCACTTTTGATTCATTTTATGTATTCTTGATTAATACAATTATTCCTTTAAAAAACAATTTTAGAAATAGTGTATATGAATCTATATGAATATTCTGCAACACATTTTACAATTATTATGTTTATAGTTCAGTTCTACAAATCATGTCTTAAGTTTTATATGAATTTATTAATTTTTATATACAAGCAATATTCATATATTCTGCAGTGTTTATAAATATGTAATTCTCAATGCTTTATGGTATTGTAGTTCATTCTCGAACATGAACTTGCCTTTTTTTCTGAATTATATATTTTTTGTGCTTCAAATCAGATTACAAAGTTTTCGATCCATATGGGAGTTGGTCGGTTTGGTTCACATTACGCTTGTTCTCCTGGGACTTTTCCATCCCGTTTCACTTCCCATCTCCCACTTCACTTTCTGTCCGTTCTCTCTATTGTCCTCTAAAATTAAACAAATCCTAGGAGAGAAGATACTTCCAAAACCAGTAAAGGCCACTGAAAGAGGACGTTCTCTGTTTACTACAGTTCCCACATATTCATATTCATATACATAAACTACACTGTCGAGTAAAATCCTAAATGTTTTAAGTGTCTTTTGGCGGTGCATTTGAAAATATATGAATCAAAAACTTCAAACTGTAATGTCAGTTAACATCAGCTAATCTGTTCTATATAATGTGATTGTTGTGATTATATAATGCAGTGATGTCTGTTACTATTATTAATGAGTTTTATAAGAGGTAATGATCTTAGCGTACAATGACTTTTGTTGTCATCAGAAAAATGTCCCTTTTCTTCCACAGAAAAGGAAGTACACAACACTGCGGCGCCTTCCTCTTCAGTCCGCTGACGAAAGGGTTTCTTTTCTGCTTCTTTAAGACAACACTATAGGGGTTTTCACACTTCAACTAACCCTGGGTCATTCTAAACCCTGGGTTATCTTGGTTCACGTATTACACTGCTCATAATTTAACAGTGAACCCTGGGTATTCATTAGTATTCATAATTCATTACGCATTTCACAATATATAATATGAAGAGGATGTGCAATGCTAGAGCCGTTATGTGATCACACTACAGCGCCCGGTGTTCGTCCAATCAACGATACTGACAACACAAATATGCAAATAAGAATGTTAACCCAGGGTTTAGGAAAGTACGGTGTGAAACATCTGCATGTGATTACCCAGGATTGACTGTTAACCCAGGCTAAATTATGAGGAATGTGACACGTGAAGCAAGATAACCCAGGATTCCATTGACCCAGGGTTTAGAATGACCCAGTGTTAACTACATTGCCTAGCCCAAAAAATTTTTTTGTTTGGATTTAAATGCGCAGTTACTTAAGAGTCTATGGTTGGATCATTATTGCAGTGATTATTATGTTTAAAATAAAACAAAGAAAAAAGTTGCTATTCGGATTCAAATATGCAAATTCACTGAAAGTGTTTGGGTTGTGCTGGAGAGACTTTACAGAGTGCTGGACTCTTGCATTGACAATACAAGATCTTTACCAAAAATGTATGCACCCTTGATGGAAATGACATCACAACATTTATTTCCATCATGTTTGGTCAGGATCTTGTATTGTCAATGCAAGAGTCCAGCACTCTGTAAAGTCTCCTCCAGCACAACCCAAACACTTTCTGTGAGTTTGCATATTTGAATCCAAATAGCAACTTTTTGTTTTTTAGGCCGGGCAGTGTATTTCAAGTATGGAAAGTCCTATTATGGCTCTAACATCGGACATCCTCGTAATAAATATTGCCGGCAAATGTACTATCACGTCTATCCTGAATGGACTCTTCTGGATAAATTGTCTGGATCACAAGTATGAAACGTACCTTTACCCGGCATTAAAGTCGGAGTTTAGAATGACGATAACCCAGGACTGAAAAGCCTGGGTTTTTCAGGAGATCTACCTGGAGATTTGTAGAGGACACCAGTCATGGTCCCAGCAGCAATGGTGTTGAGGTCGTCCTCGGCCCCTCTGGCTTCTCTATGATCACCCCAAACACACTGTACAGCAGAGCTAAACACACACATTTATATATATAACTCATGCATGCAACACAATGAAATAACTTGAAAATACAAGTTATTTCTGTTTGAAATGAGTCGACTACAAAGGTTCTGAGGGAGAAGGAGACGTTGGGTCACTCACCTACTGAACCCAAAGTGTTTGCCCATGTGGCGCCTTGGCGGGTCACCATATTCAGGATTCTGAATCGGAGAGAAGGATAGACATTAAGAGTTTAAAATAAAAGTCACAACTGACCCAAATCACAAATGACTTTGGTTCTAAAACATCATGCCATATACAGAAGTTCACATGTTTTATACCAACAGCACAATACAATACGACTGTTAACCCAGGTTAAACTTATGAGCAGTGTGACACGTGAAGCAAGATAACCCAGGATTCCATTGACCCAGTGTTAACTACATTGCCTGATAAAAAAAAAAAAAAAAGTCGTTGTTTGGATTTAAATACGCAGTTGCTTAAGAGTCTATGGCTGGGTTATTATTGCAGTGATTATTATGTTTCTAGCATGTTATACGTTTGGCACAATACAATTAAAATAAGTTGGTCTTGGGAAACGTCTCCAAAAAATCATATTAACAAAAAGGCTGTTCTTTCTTGCATATTTTTGGTCCATTACGCATGAATCAGTGACTGGTGATTCAGGTTGATTGTTCACTAACAGCTTCCTTGCCCTGTGTGAGTGTTTAAGAGAATACATGATGTTCTGTGAATCTGCTGACAGTGTGTGTGTGCTGCACATAAACGGCAGACTTTGAGCCGCTGTTCTTGCACCACCACATGATGCTTCGGGCCGCACAGCTGTGTACACACATTGATTTAAAACAGCTGTCGTTATTGATAACGTATAAAAAAACAAAGTCAATGTCTAGCACAAATATACACTACCAGTCAAACGGTTTGGATCAGTAAGATTTATAATGTTTTTAAAACAAAGTCTCTTCTGCTCACCAAGCCTGCATTTATTTGATTAAAAATACAAAAAAACAGAAAAGTTATTTTAAATTGTCAAAATATTTAGCAATATTACTATTTTAAAATGCAATTTATTCTTGTGATCAAAGCTGTATTTCAGCATCATTACTCCAGTCTTCAGTGTCACATGATCCTTCAGAAATCACTATAATATGAGGATTTGATGCTCAAAAACATGCATTATTATTATCAATGTTAAAAACAGTTGTGTACAATTTGAAAGACAATAGAAAGTTAAAAGCATTTATTTAAAATAGAATATTTGAGACATTATTAATGTCTTTACTGTAACTGTTGATCAATTTAATTCACCCTTGATGAATAAAAGTATTGATTTCTTTCCCCTCAAAAATATAATAAAAACTCTTACTGACCCCAGACTTTTGAACGGTAGTGATAATGTTACAAAAGCTTTCTATTTCAGATAAATGCTGTTCTTTTGAACTTTCTATTCATCAAAAAATCCTGAAATAGAAATGTAAAAAACTGTTTTCAACATTGATATTATTGATAATCATTTCTGAAGGATCATGTGACACTGAAGACTGGAGTAATGATGCTGAAAATCCAGCTTTGAATAAATTACACTTTACTATATCCACATAGAAAACAGCTGTTTTACATTCTAATATTCACAATATTACGGTTTTATTTTTAATCAAATAAATGCAGCCATGCATTAAAATTCTTCCAGATGAAAAACGTTCGACTGGTAGTGTACACACAGAAGAGGAACCAGTCATAATATCAGGATTAAATGTGCGTCTTCATTCTTTCAGTTAGGATTAGCTATAGAAGAAAAGCTGTTTTAATAAATCAGAAGATTTCTCTATTGTTATTGGTTTGCTTTTCTTTTCCATTATGTGACATCACATCCTGCGTGTCTATGAATCTCCCCAACTGCCGCACCACAAGTTTAACTCGCAGGGAAAGTGTGCGTGACTTATAGAGGAATGCGGTGCATCACCACAAACAGAAGGAAACTTGACACCGCAGAGCTCAGCGTGCGTATCCGTCGGTTCATGAACGTGTGCTGCCTCTGACATCATCACACAACACTAGTGTGTGTCACCTGACCTCACCTTTACCTGGAAAACCTTTTTCAACAACTTAAACAACCTGGTACAAAAGATATCATGTCTTATTCAGACAACAGACAAACATCGTAGCATAAGATACAGAAAATATACATAAACAAAGAATACAAATATTCAAAGAAATAAATAAAAGACTAGGGGTTTCAGCAAGTTTAAGATCCTAGATTAAAGCATTCTTTTTCTTCATTCATTTTAAAGATAAGAAGTAATGACACACTTCCTTATGAAAAACATAACCGTCTGGGAGTGTTTCAGGAAAACTATTATTGTGTAAAAGTTTCCCATGAATAATAAATGTGTTAACTGCCGAGTCATGCGTTTCATCTTTCATAAACATACCAAATATTACATTTTCCGTTGCTAATACAGGTAAATCTTCAACTGTAAGAAAATAACCAGTAATGCAAATCCTCCCAAAAGGCACAGGCACATTTACAATCATAAAACATGTGTTCTGTTGTTTCCACACAAAAAGAGCTAAATTCATACACTTTAAGTGCACTTCCTTTGCTCTCGGTGCAACTGGAAATTTAAGATATTTTGTGCTTAAAATCTTAACTTCAAAAAAAATATTGAAAGATTGAATTTTTATTTGAAGAAAAAGGATAAAATTCCTTAAAGGATTCCTGAATTGTAGTATTGGCTAAATTTATGTTAGTGAGAGAAACTCCATTCACCAAAAGCTTAGGAAGACAGGAGTTACATTACTTTGAGATAAGTTGAAAGACATCTGAATTATAGATTGTGGGATTGCTTTGATAATGTTCTCATACTGTTTTCTGTCGAATAAATTAAACTTTGAACAGAAAGTCTCAAAAGACATAATAACTCCGGTATTATCTAATATATGCATCCTTTCTCCCGTCAATTTTCGTAAAATAAAGATTTATTCCTAAATACCACATATCTACATTTCCAGAAAGGGATGTTGTGTGACTGAAATTATGCGTGTAGATCATTTTCCAGTAAAACCTGTTGATGAAACACTGATAACTAAACAGGAACTTTTTTAAGGTCATCATAATCACACCTAAAGAAAATAGTGACGCCTCCTAATTTCACACAGATTTGACTGTGGATATGAAACCAAAAACTATTTTCATTTCTCAAGAAGGATCTTAGCCAATTCGTTTGAACCTTTACCAGGAAATAGACTTCTGGCGTTTGTGTTCCTGTAAGAGCATAGTGCACACTGTGGAGAACACTGCTCTCTGCTGGATACTGGGATTAATGCAAACTATTAATGCTGCAGATGTCCTGCAGCTTAAAGGTGCCATGTGTAAAATTGAGGTAAAAATATCCAAAAAATGAGCTACACGCATCAAAAGAATGAGAATAAATAAGGGCGATGATGTCATTAAAAAAATGAAAAGTTATAGTGTTGCAGAGATATCAACCTAAATTAGCATTAGCATTACTAGCACAGGTGTTGTAATACCAGTTTCGGCCATGGGAGGCGGTATGCGGGCAACATACATAACCACCAGCCAAACTGCAACACACGAATAACTCGCACTGCTTGTATCTCTTTAATCTCTAAAAATCTCCAAATGCTCCACGTGAAACTGCGGTCTTACTATCGTGTCAGTTGATTTGATTAATATGCGCGAGGGAGAGAGAGCAGGACCGCTCTCGTGTTGTTTGAAGACGTGAGAGTGCGCGCACGCGGCCGGGGCTCGCTCGCTCTCTCTCTCTCTGTCTCTTTCTCTCTGCTCGTAACGCGCCCTGTCAAGCGCAGCGGCAGCAGTCATTCTCTAGTCTACATCCCTCACCGATCAAAATAGGCTTTGGCGGGACAAAGCGGACTATTTTACGGTTTTAGAAGATTAACAACCTGAAACTAAAAAACAGACTAGAGTAGGCCAACTTTCTGGAGGTATACTGCCCCCATCTGGTATGGAATATGTGGAGTATGAATTGATTTTTTGACATAGGGCACCTTTAACCTATCCTTAACAGTCTTTAGAATGCTCTGGAAGCCATTTTCTATCACAAAAGAAAAAAAATCTTTAGTAAACCATAATTTGACAACAATTTTTATGAGACACTAAATCAAAATTCAGAAAAAAGTGAAATGATGACATTTTCACAGACCATCCTTAAGTTTAGTCCCAGACTAAAATGCATGTTTGAGCTGTTTTAACTGAGAGAAACTTGCACTGGCATATCTTAAAATACCTCAGTGCCATTGTTTTTGTCCCAAGATGCACATCAGTAATGTGTTTTTTTTCTAGAGCACGTTTATAAAATCTACTTAAATGCCCTAATTAAAGTAAGACCTAATCCTGGCTTAATCTAAGCCCTGTCTGTGAAACTCGGGGTAAATCATAACTATGAGATAAAACATCATAATTATGAGATACGTCAAAACTGATATAGAAATTCATCGTATTACTTTATGTCTCATAATTTCGACCTTTTATCTTATAATAAATAATTCTAAACTAATAATTGACTTTTAATCATGAGACAAAAGTTCAAAATGGATGGTAAATCATAATTTTGAGATCAAAAGTCAAGACAAAAAAGCAATATTTTTATTTATAACAAAAAGTCTCATAATTTTGACCTTTTATTTCAAAATTAATAATTGATTTTAAACATTATTATTTAAACGAAACTGATAGTAAATCATAATTATGAGAGAAAAAGTTTAAATGATGACACACAAAGTCATAATTAGTGAGATAATGTCATTATTATGAGATATGTTAAATTTATGACAGAAAATAGTCATAAGTCATACAAATTATGAAATGCTATAATAGCTATCAAAAGGTCGAAATTGATAGGAAGTCATAATTATCAGATAAAAAGTCAAAAAGTTGAAGAATTTTATATCATAATTTTGTCCTTTGATCTCATAATTAAATTATGAACTAATAATTGACTTAAAATTATAAAATACTAAACTATAATCATGAGAGAAAAGGTTGAAATTGATAGTAAATCATAATTATGGAGATAAAAAGCTGATTTTGACTTTTTACATCAGAATTATGATTTACTTAAGCATGTTTTTTTCCCTTATGTGCCATTCCATAAGATACAGTATTTTAAAGCATATACTTTTATTATATTGTAATCTTAACTGACTGTCATGTCCGTGTGTAAGTGCTGTTGCAGAACTCACTGTACATTGCGAGGTTTGGACCAAGCCAGGTTTCTGGTGTCAGACAAGCCCATTCGAAGACCATTCACAGCCCCAAATACAGCACCTGTATGCATATAAATAAAAATAAATGTAAAAATATGATTAGAAAATAATATACTTATCAAAAGCAAATACCAAGACACTCTGGCATATTTTTCAGTTTATTCTGGTAATTTAATTTGTAATGAAAAATGTTTTATAATATCAGACAACAAAACTTGAAGCATTTTGACAAGGAAACTCTGTACAGTGAGTAGCCTACTGTATCTATATGATTGAAGAGACTGTATTATCATGCAGAAGAACTGACATGTGAGGAAGAAGAGATGAAGAGACCTGTGATACAGCATCCTCCTATAGTAAAAAAGGCCAGCTCGAAGCGTCCTCTTGTTTTATTTGCTCCGGTGGGTAAAATGAACTCATCTGTATCCTGTGGGAACATAATAATGACAGCCATTCATAACATCTCATATAATACATGTAAACACAAAGGCAGCTTATGGCCAGATCTCACCTGTAAGAGATACTTGGGGTCCACGTTAAGGTATGGAGAGATTGGACTCATGCCTGTCACTGTTCAGAGAAGCAACCTTCAGTAAGATGCTGAATATGGATTAATAATAGTTATGGCAGACTTAACTTACATGGCACTCCAGCGAGCTCTGTGTTTGAATACTGCGAGCCAGCAGATCCGAACAGACCGAAGCCTCCTGGACTTCTGGAGCCAGTGCTGGATGATCCTGGTGGATCCTTATCCATCTTTAGGTTAAGAGGATCGTACACCTCAACTACACATATAAAGATAATGTATAGCTAATAGCTTTGCGCAAAGTTAGCGAATGTAATCTGGTCCTTGATGAGCTTTAACTTGGCAGTAATAAGGACTCAGTCTAGACTTACATTTAGTTGGACAAGTTACATTTGCAATCGGTCATTTTTACCCCCAGAACACACAAATAGTTAAATTATTCAGTATTCAGTAACTCGTGCCACAACTGCATGGCGAATGTTTAACCTGACGCTCCCCTTGTTTGCCGTAAAGTAAACCGTGGACGGTCATTTAACTACCAATAACAAACAGTTCTCATCCTTCAAACACTTACGTTAAACATTTTTAATATGTTATAATATAAAAAAAGCACAGATGGTGTGGTGATGGGGACAAACTGTGGATATGAAATGGATACTTGCGAAGCTTATCGAAGCACACCCACGACGGTTTTTGCGACAGCAAACGATTTCTG
Source organism: Chrosomus eos (assembly GCA_036326025.1). Classification (NCBI taxonomy): domain Eukaryota; kingdom Metazoa; phylum Chordata; class Actinopteri; order Cypriniformes; family Leuciscidae; genus Chrosomus; species Chrosomus eos. The sequence goes on from CM070833.1 coordinate 33,547,432, forward strand.
GCCAGATCAATAACTGAAACTAAGCGATTTGGAACAGCTGATGATAACGTTTAATATAAAACAATGCTCTCTCTCTCTCTCTCTCTCTCTCTCTCTCTCTCTCTCTCTCTCTCTCTCTCTCTCTCTCTCTCTCTCTCTCTCTCTCTCTCTCTCTCTCCTCTCTCTCTCTCTCTCTCTCTCTCTCTCTAAGGGGAATATGAACATGTTATTGGATCATTAAATTGAATTGCATATTATTAGTTATAGTATTTTTATTAAAGGAAATGCCTTTTCATTTATTTTGCTTGGTAAATATTCCTAGCATTTAAATAGGGATAAAGAGGAAACTAAATATAATTTTACATCTTTGGGAAGCGATGTAATGAGGATATAATAGTCATTGGACAAAAAGAAAGAAAAAGTAGGCTTATATACATTTTACAGTGATGCATTAATGAAAATGTTCCAACACACACACACACACACACACACACACACACACACACACACACACACACACACACACACACACACACACACACACACACACACACACACACACACACACACACACACACACACACACACACACACACACACACCTTCATTTTACACATTATGCAAAACAAATAACGTAATCTTTGTATAACTGTAAAAGGAAACAGCCTATTAGAGTATGTAATGTTATTATAAAAATAATAATATATGTAAAGCAACACATTTTCGCTTTTTATTTGCAAAAAAAAGTTCATGCTATATTTGGAGATACTCTTATATGCATATAATCATAATATAAAATAATAAATTAATTAAAATACATATATGAATACAAATTATATTTATAGTCATAAGCGTGTTATTTCAAAAAGGAAATGCACAATATATTTTTTTCCTGTTACTAGCAAAATATTATATTAATCCGTAATAAAAAATAATTTAAGAAATTTCCAGGCAGTCCCTTTTAATTATTTTGAGTATATCTCAATCTCAGAAAACATACTGTATATTATGCTGTTTATCGTGTTCACAGCGGAATGCGGAAGTCGATCCACGTGTTTTATACATCACCGGTGACGCGTCGAGGCTGAGCGAGAGAAAATGACACCCGTGACGACATCGGGATGATCTGACAGAGGTGCGGCAGAACCGAACCGATTTCCATCGACCAAACTGCACATTAAATGCTTGGTAATTACTTTAAAATACATTTTTAAAATACGGACTTAGCTGATTGCAAAATGTGTGAACAGTGGATGCTTCTGGTTAATCAATCACAATGAAGTGCAGTCATGGGGACAGGAAGACGCGCTGTGTAATATTACAGTGGTTCTTAGTGACTGTATTGAGGAATTAAATACAACAGATCATACAGTCACACCGGCCAAATGTCACTATTCTCGGAGTCTTTATAATACATTTGGCTTTTTCTGAAGCGTAGTGTATTGTTATTTCTCTAATTGAAGCATCCGTTTCTTACGAATAACCGATCAAAATACAATTCAAGCAGCGAATGGTCTCACGGATTATCTGTTTTCTCTCATGTATCGTAGTGGTCAGTGATTATAATATTTATTCTTGAGCAACCGTAAGTGCGAGTTATTTCAGCACAAGCTGGCAGTAATACAGAAAGTACAGCTTGTACACATCGTATTCAGTTTCAGTATGTGTGTGTCTGGGCCTCTGTGTGAGATATACGCGTAGATCGTCTGTAATGCTGAATATATGTGCGATTTTATGGCGGGCCGATTGAATCCTGGCATTATAATATACAGTCAGGCTTTGCCGAACGCCTCTTCCGTGCCATTACAAGGTCAGAGTGAATCATGACACAGTTCTTGTCTACATTTTAATATCGAGACCATAAAACGTTCTTGACGTGTACAACTTGAACACGACCCGAGCGATATTTAATGCTCTTAAACGAAAAAATATAGTTGGACACTCGGTTGCAGCCCCATTTAATCCCTTCCCACAATGCACCGTGTCGATTGTGTTTCCTGTTTACCGTTGTAACGCTTTTGTTTGCCTGCTTTTCTTTTTTGTCGCTGGTTTAAAGACATTGTTTTGCATGTCTTTTACCACGACTGATCAGAGAAGGTGAGTTTATAAATAAATAAGCCTCACGTAAACACGCGAAAACGCAAGATCGGCGGCATCCCGCTGATGAGGAAATACCCCTGGCGCGAACCTCCGCTTTCATTTTGCACATCATCGACATGTTAACGCGTTCCGACGGATCTGACAGGTTTCGAACGAATCGCAGAACGATTCTCCGGGATATCAGAGCGATTCTTCTGAACGGGCTCTAAATGTCAGAATGATTCTTCAGAACGTTCTGTCAAAATCATGGTTCTAAACGTTCTTTAAATGTCAGGATGATTTCATGGAATGCTCTCTAAATATCAGAATGATGTTATTTTAAATGTCAGAGTGATTCTTTAGAGTGTTCTGTAAATGTCAGAATGATTCTTCAGAACAACTTTCTCCAAATGTACGACTGATTAATCGGAACGTTATCGTTCTGGATCTATCAAATGACAGTCGAGGAATAGTCTGCTTGGCTGTTGTGAATGGTGCAGACTTTAAAAAACATATAAGAGGAAGTAAAATATCTTGCATAGATCATGAGTCTCCATGCAGCCTATACTTTTTTTCTAGCAGTTAACTTGCATGGTTCTTCAGTGGCTAAGAGTGATATAATGCTGTATATAGTTAATATACATGTAGTGTAATATCATATCATGATGACCGTCCACATTTGAAGTGGATCAAAACCTTTCATCAAAGTTATACATGAATTTTGAACAATAGCTGTTCTTGTCTTAGGACAACTTTGATTCACTTTTTTGATCCACTTCAAATGTTGACTTGTGTATTTTACTCAATCAACCTTCTACAGACACACTGAAGCTTGAGTTGCCATTGGTTACTCCTTTTTTTATTTTACTTGCCAGACTTTGCATATGTACAATGCAAATTTAAAAAAAAAAACTACATATAAAACAAAAATATACATTTTAAAAATATAAAAACAAATAAACAGTCTGTAATAAAATAAGAACAAATAATCAGACTAAAGCACATAGCACAAATAAACAAAATAGAACAAAGATACAAATAAAATAAACAGTGCTTTCCAGGTAAATCTAACAGCAGTTATACAGATTAGATAAAGAAGTTGAATAATCAAATGTAAAACAACACTGAATAGTCTTCACTGTATAAATTAAATATAGATGCATCCTTATTGAAGTTACAAAATGATTAAGTCAAAAGCATTGAGTCTTTTGTTTGATTAATGTTAAAAACACACCACTGCAGGAATATTAGGCTACTGTCACTTTAAGATCTAATGCAAGGATCCTGTTACACATGCGTTTTTTTCTCGACTGTTTACGTTAGTACTGCTTTCTTGGCATGCGCTTTGGATGTGCGAGTTATTTTCGCATCTTCTTCCACTTCAATGTAGTGTTGTCAAAAAGTTTTGTAATTTGAAATTTAAAAAATGTGCAGCTTTGAGCGCTGTTGAGCAGAATTGTAGCCAATCACAGACATATCCGATGAGCTCGTGAACACAATGGCCAATCAGAGGTGTTTACGATTCCGCTCAATAGCGCTCAAATCTTCACATTTTAAAAATTTCAGTACCAAAGTCGGTACTTTTTGACAACTCTACCCTCTACAATGCGTGTAAATCACTCGCATAAGCAACCAAATTGTACTTTTGACAACACTACTTCAATGTTTAAATTGCCAAGGCTTAAAAACACATGCAAATGATAAACGTTAATGACGATGTAGCACTGGCCCGATCGCGACAACATCAGTTCTCGTTACGTGGCCTGTGTAAGCGTCTCTCTTAGTCTTTCTCTCATGTTGAGTGCGCATGTGTGTGAGAGAAAACGACAGAGGGCGTTTTAGCCAAGTGACGGTGCGTAAAGCTCAGCAGGCAATGATATTGTATCTAAACTTTTTCACAGTCGACATCGTACAATTTACTAGCGATTGGCTAATTAAAGCTACACTGTGTGATTTTTACCCCCATCTAGCGGTGAAAAGGTATATGACCATCCAGTGAATATTAGTTTCTGTTCCTCTCAATTCCGATTTCGTTTTAACTCCTACGGTGGCCAATGTAGTCCAAGATTAACACGGCTTCCAGTTCGACCTCGTCCACATTCGACACGGTGCCATCGAGTGTTAAAACGCGAAAGGCGAAGCTTGAATTAACGGGTATGTCCCTCTTTGACTAATGTACTTTCAAGATGGAGGGGCAACATGGCGACCGACATTAGAACCCCTTACCCGTATGTATTTTCAATGGCATATTATACACTCACGAGAATACTTTATTACTTGAACGAAGTAAATATACATTAATGAGCACATATATTTTTGAAAGAACTAAGTGTTTTTAGCTAAGAATAAACTAAAAAAGTTACACAGTGTAGCTTTAAAGTCATTCTTTAGTCGCCCAGCATGAAAATTGGTTGCATATGTGAGTGATTTACTCGCATTGTAGATGGATGTCAATATCAACTCAAAATTAACTACTACAGAAAAAGTTACATTGATGTATGTTATTATTGCTTGTACTGTTTAATCAAACTCAAACGCTTCTTGTTTTTGTTTCCTACTAGGGTTTGCTGAGGTGTAAATTAAGGCTGGAATAGGCACCGCTCCCCAGTGAGAAAGCGACAGAAGGGCCGTGAAAACCAGCCCTAATGGAAGAGATAGAAACAGAGCTGACCTGCTCCGAGCAGGACGCTTTAGGAGCAGACTTCATCACGGTCGAGCTTGACACCCAACCCATCGAATACGTGGTCAAGTGGGCCGAGGTGGGCTCAAAATTCACCATAGCCTGTGTCAAAAAGGATTTGGACGAGGCTGGTTGCTTCACCTCCGATCAGATAGTGAAAGTGGAACCGGATGAGACGTTCTTTGTCCCTTACGAATCGGTGTACCCAGAAGGTGAGGAAGTAGATCCAAATCTGATCCCGACGCACGAGGAGGAGGTGGGAAGTGAATCAGACTCGGACGACAACACGGAGCCGGAGAACGGCCAGCTGTGCGAAGCCGAGGACGTTTCTGATATTTCCTGGGAGAAGGAGGTGTCTCACACTAGAACCTATAAGTGCCACTTCTGTGGCAAGATCTACAGCCATTCCTCCAGTCTTGCTCGCCATTTGCACGTTCACTCGGATAGATCGGCCCTCACTTCCTCGAAGGGTTTCAGCAAGTTAGGCGACAGCAAAAAGTCTCTCCAGTGCAATCTGTGCGGGGTGAGGTGCAACGGCAAGCGGCTTTTGGCGATTCACAAGAAATGCCACAAAACTAAGAGACTGCACACGTGCAACACCTGTGGCAAAACGTTCAATCACAGCTCCAGTCTGTCGCGGCATCGTTTGATCCACAAAAAAGGCTTGGATAAAACCGCAAGGCCGTTGTACCCAGCGCCAACCCCGGCGCCCATCATGACCCAGCACAGTTTCCAATCCAGCCACGGCACGAACAAACGAATGCCGGTCTCATCGGGCGAGCGAGAGAAGCAATACCAGTGCGCCCAGTGCGACAGGGTCTTCAGCCACTCCGCCGGCCTCTCCAAACACCAGGTGGCTCACGTGCGCCAGCTTCTCAACTCGTACACGCACGGCAAAGACTCGCTGGACAAGTCCTCGGACCTCAAGATCCGCCTGAAGCTGTGCTCCCGCGACAAGCCCAACTACTACACCCTGTGCAAGAAGAACAAGCACGGTAAAGGAGGCAAGAAGAGGCTGTGTTTGCCCAACGAAGAGCGGCCGTACCCTTGCCGCATGTGCGACAAGCGCTTCAGCCACACCACCAGCCTGTCCCGACACGAGCACACACACGCCAGCGACAAGTGCTACTCCTGCAACGTGTGCAGGAAGACCTTCATCCGCCTGTCCAACCTCAAGCAGCACCAGCAGACGCACGCGTCGGGAAAGCTCTACGAATGCCCGCAGTGTGGGAAAACTTTCGTTCACTCCTCCAGCTTCTCGCGCCATAAGAAGGTCCACGCGGGGATGAAGCTCTCGCCGACACTGGAAGACATGAAGTGCGAAGAGGAACTGGTCATCGATGAGGTGGCTCCGCTGGAATACGAGTCGGACTGAGAAGGATTGAGATTGTTTAATTCGATGTTCTGGGCGGGTTGTGTTTTTGCTGTTTTTTTTGGGTTTCACGGCATCCCTGGCTGTGTGGCTTCTTTCTAAAAGTCTTGTAATTATTATAGCCCTATTCGGCCACATTATAGGGGATATAGTAGCAATCTCTGTTAATGAAAATTTTTTTTGGTTTTGGTTGACATTCCCTTTTGTTTCGTTCGTTCAGTTTACTGGGAAGTTAATTCTTTTGCAAGCCAAATTGTGTAATTAATTTATGTCCCCTTTTTTAGGTGTCCACAAGAAAAACTAGAGAAATTGCAGGTGTTATTTATTTTTCGTGCTTGCTCTAAACCTGTGAACCCAAAATAAAGTACTTATTGAGGTGTGGGTTGGAGTAGAAGGGGCAAAGGCAAGGGAAGTTTTGTATGCAAGAAGTAAATTGTATATGCAACATTGTTCCATTACATGTGCGGTTTGAATCAATTATGTCCCCTGTAATTATATTTATGAGACCTAATTTCTTAGACCAACAAATTTTCTCACTTGAAGTCTGGACACACAAAAACAGGTTTTGCTGTTTGGTTTTATGGGATATTATACGTGTATACGGTTTAATTTAAAACTGCTGGATGGAGTGTTTTGGGGGATTGGTTGTTCTAGGTTTGACTCTCTGGGTTTGACTAGTTTCCTCAACATGTTGTCTTTGGTACTTCTTTCCTATTCGATGTTCATTTGTCAAAATATGAAATCCATTGTGTCCGTGGAGGGTGCATTTTATGCTTCTCGGACATGGACATGTACAGATGCACTTAAAATGTTGTTCATATAGATTTGTGTGCACTTAATGAATACGAGAAAAGAATATACTCGCAAAGTGTGTGCTTTTTACTTCTGCTGTATATGTGTAAAAAGTTGCAGTTGCAAAAAAAAAAAAGATGTTCTATCTGATTTATTTTTCTGTATCTTCATAAGTTATGGAATAGCCAAGGGATTTCATATTTTAACAAGCATTGCACTATTGTATTTATAGACAGAAGCACTACATATTTAGGAAATTGGAATGTGACTTTGGATCTCGCGGTCAAGACCTTAAATGAGCGAGGCACGGAAATATCTTCCATGCATTTTTAAAAATCGATCAAGTGCCCTCAGCTACTTTATGTAAGACCAAAGCTCTTCGATGCACCACAGAAGACATCAGAGTTCAGTTCATCTGAGGTGTTTTATCGCTGTTCGATGATCATACGCGTCTGGACTTCCGCTCACCATTTACTGTCTGAATTGAAATTGATTAGCAATTACTAACCCATTTATTGTGTTGGAGAACGAGACTTTGAGGAGAGTTGAATGCGCAGACGACACTGTTGCACCCGGAATGATGTTATCAAAAAAAGAAAACGCTCTTGGTACTCTCTGTAGTTTTTGATTTTAATATATTTCCTTTGTTCTTGCCATTGTTTCTCAATTCTTTCCAATAATATAAGGTTTATCCGCTCTCCACACTCCTCACTGTTTGATTTATGTTTGTCATTTTCTTTGTTTTCGATTGCTGTAGCTATTTCATCTCTCAATGCAGCAGACCTACATCTTATATAAAAGATGTATGTTTTTGTATTGTTTTGCCATTAGATTATAGTTTAAGAGTTCTGTCTTGCATTTTTGTAATAAATAATTGGTTCATGAATCAGCAATCTGTATCAGTCTGGTAAAGCTTAGTAGTGCCAGTACGGTTCAGTATTTAAGTCTAGTCCAGTTTAATGAATCCGTTTAGTTAGACTTGATGCATACTGCACTTGTGCCCATCTCAATAACTGAAACCAGGAGGGGCCCGTTACTACAAGTTATTCATCATTTTTTTGACTGTTTTCAAGACTGTTCATAACTTTTTTAAGTCTGCTACATAAAACCTTAGAATGGTCTAATTTGATACCGAAAATTAAGACTGATATACGTACTTAACATACTGGCTATGTTTACGCAGCTGGCCCCTGGACGTGCTGGTAAGTCAAGTCACCTTTATTTATATAGCGCTTTTTACAATACAAATTGTTTTAAAAGCAGCTTTACATAGATAACAGGAAAATAATGTTGTAATAGTATTTTTAAATTCAAAATTAAATGTCCCCAAACGTTAAAACAAGTCCTTGGTGAAAATGTTGTTCTGTCCTGGAGTTCTGTCATCGGCCAAAAGATGTCAGCACAAGACTAGTGTGGAACATACCCACAAAAAAACACTTCAGCAAATATTGTATGACACTGTGTTTCTACAAACTACAAAGGAACTTTTCAAATGAAGTCAAATTCAAAGGAATTACTAAACCTAATTTTTTTTCAATGTTGACTCTATGTCAACAATGTCAATACCTATTTCAGACTAAAATGTCATGAAATCATTGATAGTTAGCTACAGAAATGGGTTACATTTTTAGACATTCTAAATCCCTTTTTAGGAATAGGAAGATACATTTCTATATTTCGATAATCTACTAACTATAATGAACTTTGCAACTACATGTCGACTAACTCATTAATTTGCTACTACATGTCAACTAACCCTCATTAAATAGCCTATTAGTAGACTGTTAGGTGTTCGGGTTAGTAGAATAAGTTGACATGTTACTTATATAGTTAGTAGAGTGTTGAGCATCAAAATAAAATGTTTTCAAATTAATAAGCTGACCGTCTACTAATATTATAGTATACTTTTTATAATAATTACAATAACTGGGTACAGGCACTAACCCTCTAATGATGGTTAGTCAACATGTAGTTGCAAAGTTACATATAGTTAGTAGAGTGTCTCAAGTGGACCAATGAAATATAGAAATGTATCTTCCTATTCCTAAGTCCAGGGACAAAATCACAATCAACAAACCATTTTATTGGGTCTTTATTGAAGCATGGTAAGATCATTGTAATGCACACCCTGAAAAAAATGGTAGCACTTTATTGTACATGTACTTATAATAGTAATTACTATAACTGGGTAAAGGTACTAACCCTGAACCTACCCCTAAACCTCACCTTAGCCCATGTAGTTGCCTACAGTTTTTGCCTATTGCTTGCACACTTTTTGCAAAATTTGGCAAACTCTACACACAAGCCAATCAGCACTTGGAGATTAACAACTCACATCTATACCAAAATGAAACGATGCAATCAAAACTTAACACTCCTTTCTAAAAAATCAAATTCTTGCAACAAAACAGTACTGTACCATTTATGTTAAGTAAAAAATTCTTACATCCAGAGGGTGGCAGATATTAATGAATATAAAAAATACCTGAATCATGTCAGGAAGCCTTTAAAAATTCACGTTGAGACTACTTTAATTGGGTCGCTTAAAATTACTTAATTCCATGGTGTTGAAGTTACATGAACAAATTAAAGGGGGGGTGAAATGCTGTTTCATGCATAGTGAGTTTTTTACACTGTTAAAGAGTTGGGTTCCCATGCTAAACATGGACAAAGTTTCAAAACTGAAGTTGTAAGTTTGATGGAGTATTTCTGTTCCAAAAATACTCCTTCCGGTTTGTCACAAGTTTCGGAAAGTTTTTTTCGAGTATGGTTCTGTGTGACGTCAGAGTGGGCGGAATTTCCTTATACGGGTCTTAAGAGCACTTCTCCCCGAAGTGCGCGCGCGCAGCTGTAGCCTAGTGCGTACATGAGATCAGAGAGATCAGAGCACAATGCAATAAAAAAAATGGCTCCAAAAAAGTGTGTTTTTGGTTGCCAGGGCAAGACAACACTTCACACATTTCCAAAGAACCCAGCGTTAAAGGGATACTCCACTTTTTTTGGAAATAGGCTCATTTTACAACTCCCCCAGAGTTAAACAGTTTTACCGTTTTCGAATCCATTCAGCCGATTTTCTGATATTTAGAATAATATCAGTAACCAGACAGTTTCTGGTCTCATTGACTTCCATAGTAGGAAAAAATATATACTATGGGAGTCAATGAGACCAGAAACTGTCTGGTTACTGATATTCTTCTAAATATCAGAAAATCGGCTGAATGGATTCGAAAACGGTAAAACTCAACTGTTTAACTCTGGGGGAGTTGTAAAATGAGCCTATTTCCAAAAAAAAGTGGAGTATCCCTTTAAGGGACCTGTGGATGGATTTTGTTTTTCCAGAGTAGCAACGGAGTTGTGCAAGTGTTCTTGTTTGTTCCCTTCATTTCGGCGGTAATAGTTTTATAAACAAAGCCCAGTTCGATGCCGGATTTGCAGATCGCCTAATACTTAAAGATGGAGCAGTCACAACGATAAAGGTTCACGGTCGTGCGTTGGAACCGCAGGCGGTGAGTAAAACTGCTTCAAATGTCTGTGTGTTGTTAGCTATCGGCATGTAACGTTAAGCACAGCAAGTAAACAACATGATCACGTACAGTTAATGTATCGATGGAGCATGCGATGTATGGTGTGTGTTTGTGTGTTTAAATACATTTGTTTAGCTGGCCACTGTAGGTGTCAGTTTGTTTATTGTAAAAATAAATCATGTCCTCATAAACCACGAGTCTGTCTGTTTACAACACACGCAAAAGCTTCGCGCGCTCCCGCCCAAGTGGCACGCCTCCACCCGCTCGGGTTTTTCCGGAAAGACTCGGTACAGCCTGTCTTTCTTTTATAAATATAATAAAACTAAAGACTTTTTGGAGATATGAAGGATGCAATACTACTCTATAGGTACTCAAGATTAACATGAGATTGAGTGAAACTGAGTGTTTCACCCCCCCTTTAAGTTTGTATAATATAACCCAGTTATGTGGAACCTGCTGACGAAAAAAAAATTAAAGCCAACATATAATTTTTTTGAGTGAAGAGCCTATTCAAAACCATTTCCAATTTTTCCAAATCAAGGCACCAATTACAAACGTTGAGGCGGGCTTTACACAATGACGATAGCACAGCGACGTCATCTGAACCTTCCCAAGACCAAGTGTGTAATCCATCAGCCGGAAACTGAAGCCTCCCTGGGCGCCACCATTGTAGCAGACTATCACCTGCTGTTAGCATTACATTGACTCCCATTCATTTTGGCGTCACTTTGACAGCGAATAACTTTACATCTGAGCCGTCCAAAGACTCCATTTGTCCATTGTTTATTTTTAAAGAAACACGACAATGTATAAAAGGCTCCATTACTTTGTATACGTGATGGCCCAGTAGAAGGCGTTTTTGTAAAAATAGGCTAACAATTGCGTCATAACACGCGACTCTCTGTCGCACAGTAGACAAATTACCGTATAGACGCAGGAGGAGAAGCTCAGGCAATTGGGGGAGGCATAAAGTCAAAGGAGAAGCCCATAGAGCAGGGGTCTCAAACTCAACTCAACTGGGGGCCGCTGGAGGTAAAGTCTGGGTCAGGCTGGGCCGCATCAAGTATTCCACAAAAAATAGTATTCAAGTATTATAAAAAAGGAGCACAACTGATCCAATCTTCTCAATATTTATTATTAACGTTTCTTCTGAAATGTTCCTCTGAATTGGAAAATTCCTTTCTGTACATGATTGCTTCTTCATGAGCTGTCCTTCTGACAGTTGAAGTTCATTTTACAAACTTTCTTTGTCTTTTCCCTATAACACATATTTGTGATATTTATATTTGCTTATGTCCTTTTTATTTTCTTTATACAACACATAAATGATATTGAATGTTTTTTTGGAAGGCACATTTCCTTTTATTATACTTAGAAAAACAATTATTGCTTTTGAAATACAAATATTTGCAGTCATGTCTGCCCGTCTTATTGAATTCTTTCTACAAATATATTTGTCTCAAATTACTGACTTTGCACAAATCAAAGCAAACATTCTTATCAACCTGCTGGACACATAACAAGCTCAAAATGATTATTCTCACATTGTTTTAGAGCAGGGTCTCTCTCCAACACGTCGCTCGCGAGCGGCCAGTAGCTCGTGGCCTGATTGGTGGTAACTCGCCAAGGGGCCTGTTCACATATCGCGCTCACATATTTTGCGCACTCAAGTTCGTTATTTCAAATGTAGGCGCGCGGCAAGCGCGCTCATAATTGAAGCGACGCGCGCATAGTATGTTTGCACTTCGCGGTTGTCTATGACAACTATTGACAACAAGCCCACCGTAAGCTGTCACGAGCATAGACATAATATAATACATAGACGCCCTATTGGCCGCTTTGGAACGTTGCTGCGATACGTCAACGGGTCCGCCATTTTGCGGAGGGCAAGACTGCACTGTAATCAAGGGTGAGCTGCGTTTTTTTCTGGATAAAAACAAAAACTGTTTTTATATTTATCAACCGATTTCAGTGGTTTGTATGTGGTGTACAAAAAGTTCCATCTCTAGTTATTTAAAATCTCAATAGTTACACTTGTAAAATATTTGTTTTAATAAAGAATGGTCAAAGCTCAGACTTGTCATGTATCTGGCTTTTTATTCTTGGATAAGAATGATGAAGACCCCCATACTGAGATATAATTTAAGTTTTCTTATTGTGGAAAAAGCATTTTCTGTGATTGACCAGATTTGAGCAATAACAAAGATAACTGATGGATCCATGCTAATACATGTTATGGTACAACTAACATTTGTGAGAAGTAATAGTAAATAGTTTAGTCAATAACATAAACAAATAGTATACAGCAAATAAAATAGTAATGAATAGTATAATTATATAATATCATACAATAATACAATCACAAAAATATTGATAATAGCATATGGTTTATTAATAATACTATAATAATAGCAATAGAATAAGAAATATCAATTACAGAATATACACAATAAAAAATAAGTTAAAAAGTGACTTATATTTAATATTTAACTCTTTTTGTTAAATTTCAGTTTTATTGATCAGTAATAGCAGAAGTAGCTTCAGTCAAACATACAGCAGGATACAACGTTAAAAAAGCCTAAATATAAAGTTATGAAACTTCACTTTGCCCTCATCCAAAACGATTTACCAGGGAACCATTTATAGATTAATGAGACCAAAGATCGCCCGTTAGATATACACAAGACTAATAATATTTCATGTTTAATCACTAGACTAGAGACATCCGAGCCGGCGGCAAACTTCAGACGCTCTGGCCGAGGTAAGGCTGTCCTCTGCGGGCTTATTGAGTGCTGAGCGCCCGGTGATCGCGTCGTACAACTCCGAAACCGTCAGATCAAATTTTTAAATAGGCGCCATCTTTATAAACAAACCACATATTTAAGCTTTAAACAACTACATTGTCGACTGAAAAATTATTAAAACTACATTTCGTGACACAATAACAGTAGTATTTTTTAATTTATCCTCTGAACGTTACTATTACTAATTAAATAATGACCAAATACAACCAAAAACAAACGTTCAGTCTTGCCTGTGAAAGATAATTCCTCGAAAGCTTTTTTTCAATTGTGTGGGCGATTTGTACAGCCCCAAGCAGCGCACAAAACAGGCATTTTTCTCATTCCCAGTATGAGAGGTATGGGAAAGTTGCCATCCCCAATATGGCGGCGCCGTTGACGTGCGCTCCAGCGGCCAATAGGGCGTCTATGTATTATATTATGTCTATGGTCACGAGACTATCTATGGTAGCCCATAAGGGATAAAAAAAAATCATTTTTTTAAAACGCGGCACACGCAACGACGGGCCGCACTAACATTAAACTTTAATGTCAAGTGGGGGGCCACAAAATATCGGCCCGCGGGCCGCAAGTTTGAGACCCCTGCCATAGAGAGTCATAAAGTTGCTCCTGCTGCGAGCCGATGGACAGCTAATACTTACAATCTCTGGCTCTGCAAGATTCGGAAGGGAATGATTCAGATTTCTCTCGGCACCGCTATAGGTTACGTCACATCTCCGTCGTCGAGCTCAGTTTACGCAGTCGCTCAGCCATCAGGAAGTGAGTGCTTCTAATGGGCTTCACTTTTCTCTGTTGAAATCTATGGGGTCGCTGTGTCCATTTCTTTCACTGTCTATGCCCCAGACCCTGTTCTGGTGTGGTGTCTGGTGTCAACCAGGCTACATTTACCAATGAATTAATATCTGACTATGATGCCTGATGACTATGAAGTGTGTCTGTGTTCATATAGTACAGTACAGTCATAAAATTCGGCAACATTGATGTCATTATTCATAATTATTTTTTGTCTATTGCTTACTCACTAAAACCGAATGCTTAGACCAAAGCCTCAATACCTAAACTTCTTGTAGCATACGTTAAACACAGTGTAACCATAGCTTAAACACACTGTCAACATTGCACTTTGTTTGCAATTCTGTAACACACTTACTGAGAAACCCTACACACGTTTTCTTATAGATACTTTGTTCAAAAACGAAATCACCTGTTATCATTGGGAAAACACTGTTCAAAATGCAAAACTCATCTGGCAATTGTAGGCACTTACATACACGCCTGAAAACACCAATCGGTCTGAGCCTTAGCACTACAAATAGACCTCAGGTAAGTTATTTTGAGAACTTTGCAAGCATGAAGGCAATGAGAGTCAGAGTAAGAGGAGGACAAAGAGAGAGAGGAGTCGGACGTGGAAGAGGACGAGGACCAATGGGGAGACGTGCATCAGATGACATCAGGGCTCTGGTGGACCATGTGATAAATCATGGCCTGTCCATGAGGGCGGCTGGGCAAAGAGTCCACCCTAACCTCAGTCACTACACAGTAGCATCGATAATAAGGACATTCCCACTGGAGAACAGGTATATCTCCAAGTTTTACTCCAGATTGTACCTACTGTATGTGTCACATGATTCTGTATCATATTACAGTATATTACTGTACTAACTGTACTATACAAAAATGGGTAGTGCTGTGAAGTATATGTAAAGGAATACCATTGTGATGTTACAGTTCTGTGTACAGTTTGAAAGTATAGTATGTGATAAATAACCTGACCAATGACATCTTGTGGTGGCATTTTCTACAGAACGGTTGGACGAGCTCCTCAAGGTGGAAGGGCACGGCTCTTCGCTCAACAACAAGAGTTTGCCATCATTGAAAGATGCGAGAAAATAATGCAATCCGACTTCGTGAGTTGCAACAACGCATAATTGCAAATAGAAATATATTCAACATTATCAACAGGGTCAGCATTTATACACAAAGTCGCATCCTACAGAAACATAACTTCAGAATGAAGCCAGTGTCAAGGATCTGCGCTGCCATGATTATGTGCAGGAATGTGTCACTTTACTTTACATACTATATATTGTGATGTGGGAATGAGGGTTTATGCTGTCTTACATTTTTACATTTTTAGTTATTTAGCTGACGCTTTTATCCAAAGCGACTTACAATTGCTATATTTCAGAGGTCGCACGCCTCTGGAGCAATTGACCTATGGCTAAGCCACGCCCCCTCCACTCACTCGGACAAACAATCAACATTCGGTCACAGGCGCTACGGCAGCTGTCACAGTAGGAGACATTTCACAGGAGGCAATTGATGATTTTTGGAGACAGAAAGATTATATATCATCTCGAAGTCACCAAGGGGGCATTAACTATGCATTGGAGGGTTATATTAATAATTTTATTGTTGAGAAGGTCGATGAAAACCTTCAGCTCCAGGCAAAAATGTACAGGTCACAGTGTAAACGTGATAAACCGCATCTCGTTGCCATCACCATCTCAGACAACAAGATAGAGGATCAGCATTGTTCATGCACTGCAGTATTTACATGAATCATTCAGCACAACATTGCTAACATTCGTTATATCGGTTATTTATTTACAGATACGTTAACGAAGCTAAGTGATATGATGTACAACGCAGCTAGAAGCTAACGTTTTAAGCTAACGTTACGTTAGAGATGTTTAAGATAACATTCAAATACGTTGTTAACTTAGAACAGATGTAGACATCCTTGTTTAATTCTTGTTTAATTTATCCACGTTTAGTAGGTGTTGTGGTCTAACGTTACCGCATAACTTAATCCAGACCAGACACTTATCTCGGTTGAGATGTTTGGAAAAGGGTAAAAAAAAAACATATCGCCGCCCAGCCTCTCGGGATACCTTGTGTCGGAGTTGCATGTACCCCATGCACACCGTTTGACCATTTTAAACTTAAAATTACAAGAAAAAACATATAAAAACGAATGAAAACTGACTAACTGCAATGCATTTCAATCGAAGTGGAAGCAGAGAATGTCCGAGTGTATTGGGTGAGCTATGCGCACTGATTGGCTCATCGCGTTTGGGGGCGTGGCTTAGCCATAGGTCAATTAGGGGTTAAGTGTCTTGCTCAGGGACACATTGGTGTCTCACAGTGGATTCGAACCCGGGTCTCTCAAACCAAAGGCATGTTTCTTATCCACTGCGCCATCACCACCCCGCCGTCTTCTACCCTGACCCAACCCAGCCCCTACTTGTGTGAAAATAGAGACATTGTAGTTACTTGATGTGTTTTCAATAACACAATACAATATTTTCTGTTACAGACAGTTCTGTATTTTGATGCTGCTGAACTGCCACATGAGTTCATCGTGGATAAGGCAGGCTTCAATCTGGCCAAAACCAGGTGTCGGGGCTTTATTGTAGTTTAGCTGGACAAAGGGCTGTTGTAAATGTCCCTGGGCAGCGCGGGGAAATATCACCTTGTGTGCTGCAACTAGTGTCCAAGGAGTCCTGCATCACCATGCCACTCGGTCCCGACAATACAGGACAGATCATTGCGTTTCATGCAGTTGTGCAGGACAGACCAGAGCAGCCCGGGTTTGTTGTCTGGGATAATGCTAGTTTCCTCCAGGCTGCTCAGGTCCGAGATTGGTTCAACAACCATAACCATCTCACACTGTTATACCAGCCCCCCCACTGAGCCACCGTACCTCCCTAATTTTTAATTAGGGTGCTCAGTGGGTAACACAGAAGAAGGTTTGAGTCCCGGTGGAGCCAGGAATCCTGTCTGAGTGAATTCTGCATGTTCTCCGTGTCAGTGTGGGTTTCCATCCACAGTCCAAGGACATGCAGGTATAATATGACTGAATATGCCACATTTTTGTAGGTGTGTGTGAGTGTGAATGTGTGTGTGAAGCAGATCCTGTAAAAATGAGTGGGAAAAACACTAATGGAAGATAGATGGATGGATTTAGGTGTAAAAATGAGTTCTTCTCTGACCTTGCACTCCACACCCGACAGGGGGCGCTCTAACATCAGCTCTGATATCACAGATCTGAGAAACACTCTTACTGTCCCTCCCTGAGAAATGCCAGGGTCGGTCAGGCGGCCATGGGATCCCATCAGATGAAGAGATGAAGAAATAAATGTGTGTGAACACAGAGAGGCGGGGCTGCGAGAGAAAGAAACATACAGAACAGAGAAAACAAGTTCCCATTTGGATTCTGGTGCTCCAGCTGGGAGTTCTTGGGCCATCGAAGTGAGGCAATCAAGTTTGCCATTGTTGCCAACCTTGCGGGCTCAGGCTTCCTGGTAACCCTAAAGTGAATTAGCTGAGCTTTTCTCCAAGCCTAGAACAGCTCCTCTGTTCCTCAACAAAAAGCCCATTGAGATGAAGGGAGCGCTGGCCTCCCCAGGCTCTCGGAAAGCCAAACCCGGGGCCGATGAATGAAGCTCCATCCCATTAAGACACTGGCCACTGTGGGAAATGCTGGTGATGTCATTATCAATGCATTTCTTACTGTTTTTGTTGCTTTTTCACAGCTTCGACCCGCAGTCTCCCCCTTCCCCGCTAGTGTTCCCTTCCTGTTCCCTTCAGACCCCCATTATGAGATGCCTCTCCGTGCAAAACAAAAAAAGGGGGCGAAAACACAGCGAAGCTCGGTTGCTATGGAGACGTGGAAACAGAACAGCGAATGGGAGGGGAGGGGGTGTTCCTCTTTGAAATCGGTCAGTATGAGAGAGAGAGAGAGAGAGAGAGAGAGAGAGAGAGAGAGAGAGAGAGAGAGAGAGAGAGAGAGAGAGAAGAATTACACCTCAGAAACAAATCTGCAATTCTTCATGTCGCTCACCCAGACAAAGAGTCTGAACGTTCGATTGAGTTTTGTGATCTCACAGTGTCTCACAGTATCTACTGAACTTTATAATGCATGTGCTGAATAAAGTCAAAATGATAAAGAGTAAAGATTTCGGACGCAGCCAAGCACTACTCTTTTCTAATTTAATGGTCCTGTGTGCTTCAGTGTTGTTATTGGTAACTAAAGCTAAAACTAAAACTATAACTATTAAAAAATGTTTTCAGTAGCTGAAATAAAAGTGAAATAAAATGTAAATATTGGATGGAAAAACAACTTCAAATATGAACATTAGAAATGTTTAAACAAGTGCTAAAATGACTACAACTGTAAATAAATTTAAGCTATCATAAATATATAAAAAATAAAAACTATTACAAAGACATAACATACAATTAAAACAAAAACTGAAAAAATAAAGGTAATTCAAAATATTAACAAATACATAGTACATTACGCCTTTAAAAGTCTCTCAGTCTCTCTTTGCGAAGTCTTGTGTGTGTCAGCACTGTATTTTCGAGCGCTCTATTGGTTTCCTTTATCTGTTGTTAAAGTTTTTGGATAACCTTTTAATAAACGACTGCATTTGGATCCTCAACCCTTGCTTTTCCGATAGTTCATGACACTAAAAAGAAATATCACTTTTTTTTTTTTTTTTTTTTTTTTACTTTTTATTAACTTTTGGCCACTTTTGATAGACAGGATTCACATGTTTTTTTTGTTCAAATCAGAAGTGTGTATACGTGACATGATTCTAGTTCACTCCTGAAGCATCAAGAAAAAGGAAACAACCCCAAATGCTCAGAGAAGGAGATTGCATGTTTTAAATATCAGATTTGTTTTAACCATCACTCTACAATGTGAAAAACGACAAAAAAGCTGCCTTTGACAAGTAGTAAAAGTAACTCCTTGAGATGAACACATTGAGATTCATTTATTTAGCATACAGTTTTCAAGGTGACTTAGAAATGAGGAAACATTCACCAGACAATGGATAAATCATATGGAGTCAAGAGTAGCAGCAGTCCTTGTGGCAAGTCTTTAAAACGCTAGACTTTTGGAATAACAAAATGTAAGAAAATTGTATTCAAATGCATGTAATTAAAGATATACATTAGTAACAGTAACAGCGGCACAGTTCAAGTCATGCTTAATCATGCAACTGCAAAAAGAAAGAAAATCTCATGCTTGAAGAAATGTAGGGCCCAACAATTCTTCCATGTGGGATGTTTTGTAAAGGGGCGGAGCTTGTCGAAGGTTTCAATCGGGGAGGTGCTTAATGGTCATGTAAGTAATGTCATAATGGCAAATATATATTATATATATATTACAAACAAAAAGGCTTCAATTCATTTTTGCAAAACACACAATTTTGGAAAAAAGGGGTGTTTCTTTTGGTTTTTACGGCCTGACATGTTTTCGTGAGATTCGTCCATTAGAGTGAATCAGTTTTGCAAAAATCTCTTTCTTTGGAACAAACTCATCTCCAATGAGCGGAAACATGCTTAAGTCTTTGAGGGGGTGTAAAGCATTGTGAGCTGGGAGAAGTTCTCACGATGCTTTGTAAAGACTGTTCTCCGGCTGGTTTGGCTACCTGCCTGGGTCACTTCAGGCCAACTCTCCGTGTCACCATGGGGCTTTTTTGTCGGATGCTAAATGGCGAAAATAAGCATTTAGGACCCAACTCATTCACTGTGTTCTCACAGGGAGAATTAGCATATGAAATAAACATACTCGGAAACATTCTTTCCTGGGAAAAGAGCGAGGGAATAAATGCCCTCATTTTCAGGTCCCTGCTGCAAATACACCCACTGAGTGATTTAGCGGTGAAGTGTTTGAACGGTGTGTCTCTGCTGCATGCAGTGGAAGAAGTGATTTGTAGTGGGAGCTATTTGCATAAATCGGAACTGAACGAGGACGCGTTCCGACTCGAAATTCCTTTCACACGATCCCTGATTTCATCGCAATTACGAGCGAATCAGAAAACCTCTATGCTATCTCCCGAGCAGTGTTGGGAACGTTACTTTAAAAAAGTAATTAGTTATAGTTACTCACTACTTGTTCAAAAAAGTAACTGAGTTAGTAACTCAATTACTCTATAATAAAAGTAACTCGTTACCAGGGAAAGTAACTATTTGCGTTACTGTTAAAAAAAAGTTGCTATTATGTCAAAGAATTTTTTTTTTTTTTGCAGTTTTCACAAGTCAGTTGAAATGAGTAAAACATGACAGGTGTTTGTACATAACTTTCTATATTTATTGCACGTCGACAGCAGGCTTGTGCACAATTCAGAATTTGAATTCAATTTGAATTTATGTCAAAAGCAGGATCTAGAATTACAATTCAGAATTTGAATTCAATTTGAATTTATGTCAAAAGCAGGATCTAGAATTACAATTCGAATTTGAATTAAAGCAGAATTTAAGTAATTGCTTAACTGTTATAAGTTACCCATTATAAATGTGGTTTGGATTACTTTATTTGGATTTCTTTATCAATGCAATTTCATTTTAATTTGATTAGTAACTAATTGAATTACACATTTTACCTCAGTAAATACAATTACATTAATTTTGTAATTTAATAATATAATTTAATTACACATTACTAGTCACTTCTCAACCCTGCATACATTTAGTTCTAAAATATAGATTATGTTTAAATTCTTGAAATAAATTACACCTTCAATGTTGTTTAACTAGAGTTGTTCCAATGTTATTTTCATTTCAAAGTAATCAAATAAAACAAAGTGCATAATGCAATCATATCTGACATACTGTAAAGCTCCATTGTTAAACACTTCACTTAAAATATGTATGAATTTCTTTGAATTTGAATTGAATTGCAATTCTGCTTTAATTCAAATTCGAATTGTAATTCTAGATCCTGCTTTTGACATAAATTCAAATTGAATTCAAATTCTGAATTGTGCACAAGCCTGGTCGACAGACAACAAGAGGTTTATTTATCCTGCACTTCACTTCACTGCACTTATTAACCCAGCTCCTCACTAGCTGTGTGAGCCAGGGGTGCGTTCGGATTACACAGTTTATTCAATCAATACATAGGCTAGTAACACATAGGCGTCATTTTGTACTCACCACTTTTTGAAACAAATAAATAAAACATCTCCAGTTAACTAGCAGAGCATTAATTTAGTTCACTATTAAATAAGAGATCTAGCGTTGTTTTGGTTTTGAACTCAAGCTGAGCGCTCGTTGCCGCGGCTGCATAGTTGTTCTCTTGTGGCGCGCGCGCCGCACGCAGTCTTCACTCGGATGCGCGCTCTTCAATCTATCGCCGTTGTGGAGACTTTCTATTCATTCCGGTGAAATCACAAAATAAAAAGCACACAAACGTTTCCCTGCTTGATATGGACTGTAAACACTGATGAACATATTCGGTTTTGATACGGGAGAAAAAAAAACTATTCTAGCGTGGATTAGAACCCATAACCTCTGACACGCTTGGCAAACAATCTACCACTAGACCACTACGGATCGATGGATTTATTTACGGGTTGAGCAGAGAGGCTGCACAGTTTGACAAGTTTGTACCCAGCACTTCTGAAAATGCACTTCCGAATGCGTCCCAGCACATTGCAAAATCAACTGACACCCGTGGGTAAACGGATCGCATTTAACGTCCAGTAACGTTTAACGGCGTTTGTAACGACGGGAAAAGTAATTAATTAGATTACCCCGTTACTGAAAAAATAAACGTCCCTTACCTAACGCCTATTTTCAAACGCCGTAATTCAAAACACTGCTCCCGAGAACCAAAAGAAAGTGTGACATCCGCTCAAACATCTCTCATTATTGTTTGACATTGACTTCGGGCAAATGGAGAGTTATTGTCACATCTAGAATGAGATCTACGACGTGCAATTAAATGCCAGTCGTGTACGGATTCTTCTTCCCGAGGCTTCACGGAAAAGCAAAAGCTCTTTTTCAGCAGCCTTTGATTTTCAAAAAGCAAAACAAAAAAGCAGTTTTTATTTTTTTAAAGCATTTATTTTTTTGATTTTTCTTCTCTAATCCCTCCCTCTGGCCTCTCCGCATCACGAGGTCTCGCAGAAACATTACACCGATGCGTGTTTGAAAACTCGTCAGAAATGGGCATTACACTATGTCAGCTGCTGATAAGGCTGCGTTTTAATGGGGGTGAAATTCAACTAGTGCCAAAGGGCATAAAAAGCAGATAAGCAGAAGCTAATTACTCCACTTTTACAATAGAGCGGAGCTGCTGTTCATTTGGTGATGTTTATAATGCACAAACCTCGCCTCAGGCCGACTGACTGAAAGAAGAAGTGCTGCGAAACTTTGCAGCACCAGCACGCTGTTTCACGATAACACTGCTCATTATTGTGTGTGCTATTTACAAAATACTCATTATAGGAACATCAGGTGAAAACAATGTGAAGCCTCTGGGAGGTCAATGGAAAAACACTGCTGGTATTTTTTTTTTCTTGTAAAGTTTGCCGTTTGCTACCCATTTTGTTTCTGTAGTTGGTCTTTTTTTTTTTTTTTTTTTACAAGTGAAAGATATCAAATAAGGAAAAAAAAAATGTAGGATGGGACTTGATTGACTGGGAATTGATTCGGTTGTAAAAAGTAGTTTTTACATTCCAGAACACACTTGGGTGGTTGAAAATGTAGGCTAAATATAGGCAGAGCCGGCGGCAGAAACAAATCAATGGACGGGCATTTAATATTCTTGGGGGGGCCTAATTATGACAGGGGGGGGGGGGGGGTGCTTACCATAGACTGTAAAAAAAAAAAAAAAAGGTGCTTACATGCGCTTCATGAGACACACTAGCACACGCACGCAATGTCTCGCGCTCATACCTCTCTGCCGTGCGCGCTGTTTGAGCATAGCTTTCGAAAACCCGGGAGAGTTTATAAATTTCCCGGGACAGGTTGTTAAAAAGAAGAACAATCCCGGAAAAACAGTGACGGGTGGCAAAACCAGCTACAACAGTTTCACAGCGATTTCAATATCCTAACTAACGTTACAATAGCCTATTGCCCAATCATATTTCGGCTACTGAAGATATCATGTTACAGTTATAGCCTTGGTCTGCATTGTTCCGTGAACACAGCATGCTGTATAAGCCAACTTCCTATAATAACAGCCTAATAGTCACAAATCTCAAGTTAAGTATTAAATCAACCATGAATAATCAACTACGACACACTCACACACATATAGCATATCAGTGTCAAATGCATAATTTACACCACGGCAGGTGCAACTTACGAAGAGTAATAAAAACAACTGGCCTACTACTCACGTTCTTAATACAGCTGATGTCGACGTTTTTGGGAGTGGATTCTCCTCATGAGTTTCTCTTTCCATTCGTTTCTGAATAGGCAAAACAGAGCGCGTCGCTATAACTTTACCGAGATGCTGCGGTCAGAGGCTCAGAACGGCTCAGCGGGAAACCCTTTTTTGTAAACAATCAGTCAAACTTCCGGGTGTTTTTTTTTTTTAAATAAGATTATGAGTCAAACATTACACTTAAATACACATCAATAAATATTTAAATACTGTACGTAAATTATTATTATTTTTAAAATAATTTATTAAATGCAAATTGGATGGAGGGGGGCAGGGGCGTAGCAAGCTTTTCTAAAGTGTGGGGGATGGATGTGGTCAGGGCTGTAAAACTATGTTGTGTTGACTTCTGTCGTTCTAGGGGGGTTCGGGGGCATGCTCCCCCGAAAGAAAATTTTGTAAATTTTAAAGGGGTCATATAATGCCATTTTTGTACAAGTTAATATGAATCTTTAGGGTCTAAATGAAAAGTTTGTAATATACTTTTATTAAAAATTCTCATTAGTTTTTTAAGAAAACACTCATTTTACCTGCTCAAAAACAGCTCTGTGTTCAGCACTCCGTTTAAGTGCATATGCCTTTAAATGATAATGAGCTTCGCTGACTCCGCCCCTCTGTTCTGTGGGCGCTGTAACACAACGCACGTGGAGTGTTAACTTGACAACAGTTGAGGGTTTATTATGGCAGCGGGATTCTCTCTGAGGACGCATCTGTGCAACCGTATCAGTTTGAACCAGAGTCGGACCCGAAACAAGATGACGGCCCCGAAGAAGTTCGACAATAAGGCTCGAACAGGACGTTTCTGAATGGTTGGTTAACAATGTCACTTTGATCTATTTTTGTATGTACTGGCAGGGTAACGTTAGAGTTGTGAGATACAAACGCTATGTGTTTAACGTTACTAATGTAAGCTATAGGTTAGTTCGTTGACAGATTTATGTTGAAAAACTTTTCTTTTTTTTTTTTTGTAAATGTAGGCTTGTCAATGATGCGTGACATTATCTCAGTGTTAGGTACAACTCGTGACTGAAACTGACATGAGGTCCTGTCAGTAATGATTCTAGCAGTAGTTGAAGGATAACTAAGAATTTGCTGTATGTTTATGTTTAGTGCGGTACGAAAATGTTTTATGTTTTAAGAAAACTTTTAAGTACATCTATAGTTTTGTAACTGCATTGATATTCCTGTTAATATTCCTGTTACGTTAACACCAACGCGTTTTTCATTATAAACGTGGGATTATGAATTATATTGAGAACGTCGTAACGTTACATAGAAGACATGCCGTAATAATGCACCCTGAGTGTAAACATTAGCCACATTCGTGAAGCGTGCAAGGGATTTGCAAAGATTCATATGAAGGTTAATAAATAAAACGTTACACTCACTTCTTCTGGAGGTCCAGCAGGAACACGAATAGTTGGTACCGATTCCTTTTTCAGTAGCAGCTTCTTAGCTAAACCTGATTTATATTGACCCTCGCCTCGTTTATAAAGCAGTCTGGTGAGAAATGATTTGCGCAAACATGAGCGCATTGACGTTGCTCGTCGTGAATATTTCCTTCATAAACAAAACTCAGCCACTGCGTCTTCAGCGGTTCGGATTTAGGAACATTAAAATGACTGCTGTGTTCCTTATTACACCCAAGAACAGAACACCACAATCGCTTAGACGGCCGCCATTCTGCTCCAGTGTAAACAATGACGAACTATGATTGACATCTCACTCACGAGCGAGGGCTGGTCTGTGTTGAAACGCTGCTGTCAATCAACAGTCGTGGGAGGGGCGTGCGATCTTGTGACGTCACAGGATCGAACGGCTTGATTTGAGGCAGGGGAAAACATATAAGGAGATTAAAACAAAACCACTGGATGGATTTTTATCATTATATGATGGCTGTGTACAGGCACTGCCAACACACATTTCAGTACAATCAACTTGTAAAAGTGCAAGTACCATTATATGACCCCTTTAAGGTTAAATGCATCAATCTGGTGCACTTTGAGAGCTCAAATTTAAGAGCTTCAACTGGCTTTAACCCATGAACTGTGCACACTGAACAAAGAAAAAGCATTGACTTGTACCTAAAGAGGGCTCAAACATCTTTTTAGTTATGATAGAGTCTCAGTCTACATTACATTATCACTGGTGTTTTAGAATGCCAAACATTTATTATAATAATAGGCTATAATAATGATTTATATAATTATTCCTATGATGGAAAATCCTTATAGCCTATAAAAAATTACTAAATGTATGCTACTGTATAAATGAAAATAAATATATAAAAAGTATATTTTATATTACGCTATAGAATAAGAAAATTACAATACTTTTGTCCTAATTTCTTCACTTGCAAGAAATAAACCCTTGAGCTTTTATTTTGGAGAAAACACCAGATCCATGCTGATCGCGTGAGCAAAGTGCGCAAACAGCCTAATTAAAGTCTTTTGCTGTTGAGTCTAAAAAACGAAATATAATACCGAAAAAAACTCGACATGTCAACAAAACATAAACATTACATCCTCCCAAACCCATATCAAGCTTATTAAAAAACCTTGAAAGTCATTCAAAGTACCTGGAAAAGGGAGAAATAACCATAAGTTCCCGCCTCCTCAGCACGAGCTGACAGATAAATCTAACACACCAAGAGAGGCGGGACTTAAGGCAGAACAGCCAATCATCAGCCGGTCACACTACTCAAAGCCGGTGTCGTGTTCGAGAGGGCGGGGGAGAGGAGGAGCCGCAGCGAGTGCACACACAGAGCAGCCAGAGCGGCCAGAGAAACGGAGGAGCGACTGTAGTAAAGCGTTTGTGCAAAACTGCGGAAAAACTGCAGAAAAAGTGTGGGTGTTGAACCCTCTCACTGGGAAAAGTGTGGGTGTTAAAACACCCACATCCCCCACGGGTGCGACGCCCCTGGAGGGGGGGCACAGGAGCTCTCTAGGCGGGCCCGGCCCCCTAAGGCCCGCCCATAGCGCCGGCCTTGAATATAGGTGAATATATTGTGTAGTGATTAGCTAAATATATACAAAAAATATTATATATATATAATATATCAACATGTTGATCCCAAGTTTCCACATTGGAGGCCCATGTACAGTAAGTGGTTTTAAAAAAAATTATAACCTTCTCATTTCTGCTTTTAAGTCCTCCAAAAATCAGCCCCATTCACTTTCATTGTAAGAGCTTTAACATAACCTTGATTTTTTAATTTTATAAAGAAAGCGAGAGACATCATGTCACGAATGATGTCAACTGAGCTTAACTCATATTGAAACCAGAATTTTACTTTCAATCACTTTCCTGGTGTTATGTATGATTTGCCAGTCAGTATAAGTTTTTCGAAATAATATTTGACATCCTAAATACAATTGAATGTAGTTTTGTTAAGTGTTGTCTTCTTGTATTAGGCCTAAATATTATTGTTACATGTATGTTACACTTTATTTCAAGGTGTCAGTTTTACGTAATAGCGTAATTATATATTTAAGTACTGAGTAATACTATGGTAAGGGTAGGAATAGAATTAAGTTGAGGGTTAGTTGCATGTAATTATGCATCATTTACTGTTATTACAAGTACTTGTAACATATGAAACAAAGACACTGTAAAATAAAGTGTTACCTAAAATTTATGTGTTATAAAATTAATAAAAAGTTGATCAGAAGCACTTGATAAAACATTAAATATTTTTCTGTTAAAATTAAAATTAAAATTTAATTGCAATGCACTGTAAAAAATATCCGTAATTTTAACAGTAAAAAACTGTAAAAATGCTACAGTACAAAACTGTTAATTGGTTAACAGAAAGTTTCAGTACTATATACGGTAAATAACTGTGATAGATTTAATGGTACATTTAATGTAATTTTAATTTTAATGTAAATTTAACGGTATTTTAAAAAATACCGTTAAATTTACAGTTTTTGAAAGTGAAAAAGAACAATTCATTGTATAATTCACAGTGAAAACCTGAAAATTGACATTCCCACAATTCCCTGTGTGACACTTCATATTTTATGTCTTTTTGTTGAAATAACTGTTTCTTCATCGTTTTCTTAGTCATTTTCCAATCAGTTATGTACATTAGGGTTTTATGTTACATTTAATGTTGTTAAATTAATGTTTATTGCATTTCTTAAATTTCATGTGTATTACCATGATGGTGTTTAGTGTTTGTGTGAATCACACTGTGCAGCTTCTATATATTAGTGTTAACTTTCTTGTGGAAGAGCTGCTTGTGAAGAGCTTTGATTCATCATGTGACTCTCATCACTGCTGTGATGATTGTTGGTTGTCAGTAATTACAATGGTACAAAACAGATATCAATACTTCAATAGGTTGGTAAACTAACATTATATCAGATAATAAAAAATACGGTTTATTACTGTAAATTTTAAGTTAAGTCTGTAAAACCAATAACGTTGCTACCGTATTTTTGACGGTAAAGTTCTGACAACCACAGCTGCCGGTTTTTTTACCGTAAAAATTACGGTTTTATTTTTTACAGTGTGGCATTTTCACAATCTTAGGCATTGCATTGTCAAGTCGATTCAAGTCACATTTATTAATATTGTGCTTAATACAATACAGCAAGCAGCTTTGAAGTAATAAACAAGGAATATGTGTTAATTTAGTTAAATTTGTCAAATTCAATTTCAGCTCTACTGAAGACAATAGTGTCATTATTCAGCTAAATTTAGTTCAATGTTGTTTTAAATTAGTTCAATAACCGTGTAAAGTTCACTTATCACTTATGAAATAAGTTAAATTCAGCTGTAAGCCAGCTCATTCAGCTCAAGTCAGTTCAAAAGTTAAAGTCACTTAAAAAAATCACTCATTGTCAAGCATCATTTTTAAATTCTGAAATAACTTTATTTCAATACCTTTTAGAGTTCCCCTATTATGCTTTTTCAATATTACCTTGTGTGTATTTAAGCTATTTATGTAAAAGGTCTAGATCAAACTGAAGAATATTGGTTATTATTGTTGTATTATAGCTTTTGTCTCCCAAAAGAAAGAAGCGATTCTAAATTGCCTGAAATGAGTCGTAATTCCAGTCTTAGGTTTTTAATAATGACTAATATCTATCTATCTTTCTATCTATCTATCTATCTATCTATCTATCTATCTATCTATCTATCTATCTATCTATCTATCTATCTATCTATCTATCTATCTATCTATCTATCTATCTATCTATCTATCTAATTCCTGCTCATTGGCTGCCCGTGAACAACATCTACTTTGACCCTCAAACACAGTAGTTGTGTCTGAGACTGGAAGAGTTTGGGTCATGTGGTCGATATGTTGAAAATATGCTGTTTTCTGCACTGCCAAAGCAAATCCACTTTGCTGCACTTCAAATGAATGAGGACTCGCAGTGGAATTGACATGGTAAAATCTATGCCATCCTTCATATCACTGTGTATCAAGTGTTGAGGAAGAGCTGGAGCTCAATTTCAGATATGATAATGAGTGATTTTGGTCTTGGTGATGGTTGGAGGCTACAACACCCACTCGCTAGAGAATACACCTTTTATTCTAATGTCCACCAAACCTACTCTCGCATTGATTTCTTTCTAACCAGTAATTCAATCATACCAAATATCTTAGAAACCAAAATACATCCGATCATTATTAGTGACCATTCTCCAGTAACTATTACATGGAATCTATCGGCAGTACCAAAGCACCGCACCAGATGGCGTTTTAATACATCACTCTTGAAAGATCCAGAATTTGACAGTTACTTCAAGAGAGAGTGGACATCCTTCCTTGAAATAAATGACTCTCCAAAGTCGTCAGCATCACTGCTCTGGGAAACATGGAAAGAAGTTTTACGGGGGAAAATTATATCATATTCAGTACATAAAAAAAAAAGGACAGAGAAAAAGAAGTCCAACTGGAAGAAAGAATAAAAGAATTAGAGATTTTACACGCAAATAATCAATCAGAAAGCACCTATAAAGAAATTAGAAAAAAAAACATTTTTGCTTAATGAAATAATAAACAAAAGAAACCAGTTTCTGATTCACAGGCTCCGTCAAGAAACTTTTCACCATAGCAATAAATCCGGAAAATATTTAGCCAGTCAAATTAAAAGAAATAAAGAAAAAAACAGCAATAACCTCCATCAGAAACTCGTCAGGGAAGCTAACCAATTCACCAGTTGAGATAAACAAGATATTTCAAGAATATTATGCAAAATTATACTCATCTGATCTGGACCCAAACCAAGAAGACATAACCCAATTCCTCGATAACACCATTCTACCAAAACTCAACATGGAACAAGTAAACACACTAGAATTACCAATCACAGAAAAAGAACTTCACTCCGCATTGAAAAGCATGCAAAATAATAAAGCACCAGGTCCAGATGGCTTCCCTGCTGAGTTTTACGAACATTTTTGGTCAACCTTATACCCACTATTTAGCAGAACAATAACAGAAATAAAACATAACGCGAAGTTCCCTTCCCATATGAATACAGCACTTATATCACTCATTCCTAAACCTAACAAAGACCACACCTTCACATCTAACTATCGTCCTATCTCACTTATAAATGTCGACATAAAATTATTAGCAAAGCACTAGCCCATAGAATTGAACAAATTATACCATATATAATCCACCCTGATCAGACCGGCTTTATAAAAGGTAGACACGCATCCAATAATACCCGCAGATTATACAATTTAATGCACTACTCATCAGTACAACAGAAAGATACTCTCATTGCCACATTAGATGCCGAAAAAGCTTTTGATAGGGTCAACTGGAAATTTTTATTCACCACGTTACAAAAATTCGGCTTTGGAGAGTCATTTATTAACTGGATCAAGATTTTATACACATCACCATCGGCCACGGTCACAACCAATGGACTAACATCACAAAGCTTCACACTGCACAGGGGGACGAGGCAGGGATGTCCACTCTCTCCATCCCTATTCACGATTTTTATTGAACCTTTAGCAGCAGCTATCCGTCAAAACCCAGCAATCAAAGGTATTGAAACACCACAACAAACACATAAAATCTCACTTTATGCAGATGATATCCTACTATATATACAAGAACCCCTAGCATCTACTCAAGAAATAATTAAAACAATCCAGTCCTTCTCAAAAATATCAGATTATGCAATAAACTGGAATAAATCTTTCATCCTCCCTTTACATAAAACCAAATGGGATGTGGCACCCCATCAATCACCGATACCTATATGTCATGATCACATCACTTACTTAGGCATTAAGATTTCCTCCAGACTGTCAGAGTTGGTAACACTTAACTTCACACCACTGCTAAAAAAAATAGAAGACGATTTGCTCAGGTGGCTCAACCTTCCAATCTCCATAATCGGCAGGATAGCAGCAATAAAAATGACGATTTTACCGAAAATTAATTACCTATTTTCAATGATTCCAACCCACCCCACACTCACCTGGTTTAAATCGCTAGACTCCATTATAACTCGCTTCTACTGGAAAAATAAAACACCAAGGATTAAACTCACTACACTACAAAAAAGTAAGGTTCAAGGAGGACTAGAAGCACCAAATTTCCAATATTACTCAATGGCTAACCAACTGCAATACATATACAAATGGATTCACCCCACCCAATCTGATATTATATGGCTAGATATAGAACAATCACTATGCAAAGAATTAAATATAGCTGACATACCGTTCCTCACCAAATCAATTAAACAACACACATGTTTTAATGCAGTAACTATATCTGCCACTCTGACAGCCTGGTGGAAATTTCACCAAATCACAAATTCTACATTAGCTCCATCTAACCTCACCCCACTGTGGAACAACCGTGACTTTATAAGCAATAAAAAAACATTGAATTTTCACACATGGGCAGAAAAGGGTATCACCCACATTAAGCACATTTTCAAATCTAACACATTTACACCATTTCCGCAACTGGCCCAGGAGTATGGCATCGGGAGCAACGAATTTTTAAAATACCTACAACTCAAATCTTCTGTTCTGACAAAAATCAACATCAGAGACACAAATTTAGAACTTCCACCGGCAATATCAGACTTGGTCAACATTTCCTCCCCAAAGAAACTTCTCTCTAAAATATACAAAATGATTTCAAACCAACTTCAGACCATATACTTACCAACAATAAAATGGGAAAACGATCTTTCAATAGCTCCTGATGCCAACTTCTGGACCCAAATCTGTAAAAAACATCTATCTCATGTCCAAAAATGCGAATCTTCAGTTAATACAATACAAAATACTTCACAGAACACATTACACGGGCAATAGATTAGCTAAAATGGGTTTCACATCAGAAGTTTGCACACATTGTACTCACAATTCTACAGATACATACATCCATGCAACCTGGCACTGCACTCCAATCAAACACTTTTGGGAAGAGGTCACACAGTCACTATCCACTATAGTCGGCTGCCACATCCCACTGTCGCCTTCTCTTTGCTTGCTGGGGGACCTGACAATAATCACTGATAAAACTATAAACTCTAAAATACTCCTCATAGCTCTAACCATCGCCAAGAAAACTATCCTCATGAACTGGAAAACTAGAAATAAATTACACATTAACATTTGGAAAAATCTTATTACAGACTTCATTGCAATGGAATACGCATCTCCCCTTCATGATTACGCATCTGAAACTGACCTCTGCCGTCCAACACTTTCTGACCTCTTACAGCTATGAATCCTTTCTCTGTTTTCAACTCCGACTCCTCCCACCTTCTTAACCAACCCACGAATATTAATGCATTTTAGCTGTTTGAACTTGTTTATGTCATCATTGTTGTTACTATCTTTAATGTTATTGTTAAGATTACTATTTTCACTTTTATTTTTTCATTGTTGTAATTGCTGTTGTTGCTGTCTTTTGCTTTCACCATTGCGGTCACCACTGCCATCATCATTATCATTTATTATTAATATTATTATTATCATTATTATTATAATCATCAATATTGCCATTGTCAATGCTGTATTTGAATTAAGTGTCATTTTCATCACTACTGCAATAATCCCCCCTTATCTCTTCATGGGTTTTTAATGCACCACACATAGAATAGAAAAAAAAAAAAAAGAAAAAAGTATGTATATGGAAAACCTCACAAACACCAGGGCAGGCAAGACAGGCGAGAAGTGGTTTCATCGGGACAGCATCTCTGTCCCAATTTGAGACACTCTCGCACTGTACTCCCTCTTTTAATGCACCTTAGACATTGCACATACACAAAAAAAAAAAAAAAAAAAAAAATTAGGAAAAGATAGGGACCGATGAGATGTGGGGGAAGGTTATCTTATATTATCTTATCATCTTATTATAGCATCTTTTATTTTATACAGCATTGACAATGGCAATTGTTACATAGGAGGAAGGATGGAAATAAAAATCGACCAACACAATATTGGCAATATGGTGGTAGTGGGGAGTGGGGTGGTGATGGTAATGACAATGGTAATAAATAATAAATGGTTACTTTGTTTACGCACACACACACACATACACATACCCACACTCACACCCGCTCACATGCACACTTTGATCAAACACTTAAATCACTTTTATGTCACTTCTGGAATTATGGATTTACAAGATTGCTCACTAATGCACTATATTGGTTTTGTTTGTATGTCTGACTGTTAAATAAAAAAAAAAAAAAAAAAAAAAAAAAAAAAAAAAAAAAGATATGATAATGAGTGTTTGGTTTCCGACAGACATTGTAAGCAGTCGACCAATCAGAGCAAACTGGGCCATCTGACCAATCAGAGCAGAGAAGGCTCATGGAAAGGGAGGAGTTTAGAGACACTGAATCCTTGATTGAATGTTTCAGACGTTGTGTGACAGAAAAAGTGATGCATCAATGTATATTATGAGAATATATATAATTTTTACCTTTGATGCATGTAAACCTATTGTAGGAGACCTCCAAAAGATATTAGGAACCTTTAAAATAGCATAATAGCTTGTGTTTTGGTGATTTTTAGGATGAATGTCAGTTCTCCTGAGGTTCACAGGAGAGGCATAGAGACAGGTGTAGAGAATAACATTAACTATATATGAACATGATCCAGTAATGTTTGACATCTGTTATAATTAAGATTTTTTTTTGTCAAACTTAAAAGTGTGCTTGTCTTACTTTAATATAAATGCCATAGTGTTGATAATTCGTTAATGCAAACATACACTTTTCATGGCTCCTGTATACCTCTGCATCCCAGCTATAACGTACATTCGTTACCCTTCTTGTGAGCAACAATTTGTCCCGACTGGAGTCAGCAGGGCCTGACCGCATGTCCCGTTCTGCAGTGAAGCACGGCTCCCTGTCACCAGAAAGCTGAGCCGGAGCGTCCCGCTCGGACATGAAGGTCAGCGGTGCTATGCTCAGTTAAGACGATCCTTCCTGCTCCTGTTAAACACCCCCCCAGGGCTCTTTCTCTCGCCCAGGACGTCTCAGCTTTCCCTCCTCTGGCCTATCAAACGCTCTTTCAGCTCTCACTGGCACAATTACCCTCTCATTAGCCTCCACCCCCACCTCATCACCTTCTCCAGGCTCACTGCGTTGTGTTACACTCCACATTAGGGAGGCGTCCTGGCTCCTAAGTGTAGGGAATGAGTTTGCCGATTCAGTAGGAATGTGATACCACCCTCACATGCTAATGCAGTCAGAAAAGGGACCCACTCTT
This sequence comes from Chrosomus eos, assembly GCA_036326025.1. Classification (NCBI taxonomy): domain Eukaryota; kingdom Metazoa; phylum Chordata; class Actinopteri; order Cypriniformes; family Leuciscidae; genus Chrosomus; species Chrosomus eos. The sequence goes on from CM070833.1 coordinate 33,581,570, forward strand.
TCTTGCTCTCTTTAAGTCGATTTCAGCTTCTAAATCGCAGACTTTTGTGGAGTTGACTTTTAAAGCAACACCAAGTAACTTTTCCTCTTCGGTCGCCCTACTGGCTGGAAATTAAATTGTCCATTACCGCTGTCGTAAATAATTTAGCCTACCGTCGCACGCACGCTCGCTGTTTATCCAGCACCGGCTTTAGAATGAATAACACAGTCTCATCCCAAGAAGTCAAATATTGACGTTTTGGGACGTCTTTTGACCATACGTCAATATCCGCCTTTTTAGGGTACCCTTAAACGTCGGTAAATGAAGATCCTGGGACGTCATACAACTGACGCTTTACCTTTAACGTCAGTAGGTGACGGGGTAGGTTTAGGTCTGGGGTAGAGTTAGGATCCGATAACGTCATCTAACCGACGTTTAAGGGTACCCTAAAAAGGCGGATATTGACGTATGGTCAAAAGACGTCCCAAGACGTCAATATATGACTTCTTGGGATGAGACTGCGCTGGAATGAACGATGTCCACAGACAAAGTAGAGTATGTTACATTATTTCATGAAAGGATGATGTATTGCGACATCAGAAACGAAGAAAAACGAAATAATGACTATTGTAGCGCTTGACGTAAAGCAGTCGAATTTTGTAGTTGTTTTTGTGGTTACTACCCGAACCCCGAAGTTACATAGTGCCAGTAAAAGCGATACAGACCCCGCCAGACTATAGCAGAAGTGCCTTTCACCCTGTTACGACTTGATGAAACACTGATAAGATTTTGGAAACATTATTTTAAGGTAAAAAATGTTACATAGTGTTGCTTTAAGGATTGGTTATGATTAGACTTGTACACTTATACAGTCTATGTATACCTGGTGGCTGTATTTTTATTCTATTATAATAATATCAATGTATAACTATATAATGGTAATAATATCATTTCCTCTGTTCATGGTTCTGTGTCATTTGTGTTAAAGTGGTTGTGTCTTATGAGTTTTATTCCTGTATTCTCCTGCGTGTTTTCCAAGTAAAGACTTTGTTAGTGTGATTATTACAGCCACCCAAATCGTCAATAACAAAACTCTTTGCTTACAACTACCAATATATATATATATATATATATATATATATATATATATATATATATATATATATATATATATATATATATATATATATATATATTTTTTTTTTTTATTTAACCAAGGAAGGTCCCATTGATATACAATATCTTTCTACCAACCAGGGAGTCCTGGTCAAGATGGGAAGCAAGAAATTAAAATTCACATTAAAACACAAAATAGTACATGAAAACCACACAAAACAAAACACCAAAATCAAGAACTATATATATATGGTATAAATATACTATATACACCACGCACGCACGCACGCACGCACGCACGCACGCACGCACGCACGCACGCACGCACGCACACACACACACACACACACACACACACACACACACACACACACACACACACACACACACACACACAAAAAAAAAAACAAAAATCACTCTCCAGAACATTCTCATTCACGGTTCCATACTGGTGGAACACCCTCATCCGGAATGCAGAATCCCTGACAACATTCAAAAGACAACTGAAAACTCATCTCTTCCGTGAGCACATAACATAGAAGAAAAAATCTTTCCTTTTCCTTTAAATCCTCCCTTGTGTGGCTTATGCTACTCTTGAGCAATGACTGAATTTTGTATTTTGAGCTTCTTGCGTTGCTTTTGCCTCTTCATGATGACTTGACTTGACTTTGGATAAAAGTGTCTGCTAAATTACTAAATGTCAATGTAAGCTGAGATAAAATATGAATAGTAAACCTAAAACTTAAATTACTAAAAGTAAAATGAAAACTAATAAGTATAAAAATCTAATTCAAAATATTAACCATAAAATGCATGGCCAACCTTCCCACCAGAATACATACACGGATCCAAAATTACATTTTCTTTGCATATTCATGAAATGCATATTGTTCATGTAAGGGATTGCCTGAGTTCGTTTTTTATTTAGGGTGGGTTTGCTATGTTTTTTAGTTCTGTGTCCTAGTTTTCAGTTTATTGCTATGGTTTCTCATTGATTTGGTTACGTGTTAAACCTGTTGTTCATTTTGTTGATTTGTTCACATGTGTTTTTTAAGGCCTGTGTTTCTTTCAGTTCATTGTCAGTTGGCTGTTCTGTTTCTGTCTATAGTCCTGAGTTCTTTTGTATAAAACATAAACTGATGCATTTAGATCCGTTCTATCCTCGTTATTTGCAACCAACTGTGACAGAAGAACTGACCTCGAAGAATGTGATCTAGCAGCAGTTCAGATCCTCCATTTCTCTCAAGGGGACAGCTCCTTTGAGAGACCCAAGCAGGCTTTTCTGGACTTATGTCACCTTGTCCACTACGACAATGATAGCCTGTGTGTGCAGGCTTATATGCGGAGACTAGAGCGCACCTACCTGGAGACGGACCTCGAGGAAGCTTTCAAGAGTGTCAAGTGTGTCTGGGTCTTATTTCACTGCAGGTCCCGCTTTACCATATGAGAAATGGAGTAGGATCAAACTACCGAAAGTCCACACCACGCATGTCACCACCGTCCTAATGGACAACATGCCTGAGCCCACTGCCGACACAGTGCAAGAGCGGACGCCAGAGCTAGATATCGCCCCAGAGCCTGAGCCTAACAGGTCTGACCAGGTGCTTGAGCCAGCTACATTACTGGTGGAGTATGAGGGAATGGAGTGGAGCCTATACCCTTTGATTATGGTGATTGTGGAAGCGCTGAACTTGATTGGGTTGAACTTGATTGACCCCTGTCTGCACTCCCCAGTTCTTCACCCCAGCCTAAACTGCCTCTCACCAGCCCTTCGTCTCAACCATGGGCTGATTGTTTGCCAGCTAAGCCCAGGATTATTTACCTATTTGCTCCGCCCATAACCTCCCTGCCCGTCACTCCACCTTAGCCAGTTGACCTGTGGGCTCCACTGTGGCTCCTCGCCCCCTAGGCTCCACCTGGGATCCATCATCCCTGTGGCTCCATTAGGCTTCCTCGTCCCCCTGGCTTCACCATGGTCAGCTCTGTCTGCGTGTCTGCCTGCGCAGTTTCAGTTCTAGCAGACTGGGCAATACGCTTGGGTCAGTCACCATTTTAATCACATTTTAACTTTTCTATAGTAAACCTATATATTTACACTCTGTGTCAGGGTTTTGTTTTACCCTGTTCTTAGTTCTGTTGATTACTCCCTTAGTTTCCTCTGTTCAGTGTTCTGTTCGTTTTAGTTTAATGTGGTTGTGGTATTCTTTTCTCCTGTGTGTTTTGTCTGTGACAGAACACAGAACCTAAAGAAAAGAAAGAATGGACTTACTGTACCAGCAGTCCTCCTGCTCTGCCTACGGTAGGAGCAGTGTAATGTTGAAGACAACACCAAGGACTTCCTACATCTGGTGTGCCTCACACACTATACAGATTGCTCACTTTGCATTTTTACTATAAAAGCCCCAACAAAAGATGTCTGTCTGGTGATGGTCCTCGGGGGAATTTCGCCTTGTTTGTGGAGTGGGTGCTGGTGAACAACAAGGTCTCTGTCCACTATTTGCCTCGCTGAGGAGGACATCACCAGCCTCACTCAGGACCCAGAGCCCAGCTAGCACGGATACCCATGCCATATGCCCACCGCAAACAGAAAACCTGAGCCTCCATGATGCCTACGTCAGAGCTGACCAGGTGCGTGAGCCGGAAACACCGTCCGTCCCAGTGAGTGAGCTAGTGGAGTATGTGGGCATGGAAGGAAGGCCTGTCCACACACCTGTCCTGAGGTTGAGCTATACCTGGCCTCTGGAAAGTATTATGAGGAAGTGGAACAGGATATTTCCCTGAGTCCTCCGTCATCGCTGGGTCCGACCCAGCTCCATGTCTCCTGCGTCTCTGCTGGTCCTGTCCAACTCCAAGTCTCCTGCGTCTCCATTGACCCACCCAGCCTACCTCTCCCACCTCCTCTACCAAAGACAGCAAGTCCTTTGGCCCTGTCTTAGCTGGCTCCCTTCAGTCCTTTGGCTCCCCCTCTCCACTCTGTTGTGTGGATAAGCCTGGGGTCTTCCGGTCTCCAGCACCGATTTGGCAAGGGGATCCCCTGGCTCCGCTTTCAGCCGCCGAGCCCACCATTCCACCTCGGCTCATTGACCAGTCTGCTCCACCTTGGCTCCTCCCTCACTCGGCTCCACCAGGTTCTCTCGTCCTTCTGGCTCCGCCTTTGTTAGTCTCCACTCTGCCTGTGCCATCGACTTCCAGTTCTTCAGCTGCGCCTCCTCCCTCCACCTTTTCGTCACGTCAGGCTCCGTCTTCCCTCCAGCTCCACCCTGGTCCTCACTCCCACTGGCTCTACCTCAGTTCTCTGACACCCTTGCATCACCTCACTGCGGCTCCACCTCGACCTCCTGATCCATCGGTGTAGCTTGGTCTCATCAGCTCTTCGGCTCTGCCTGGGTCTCCACCTCCATTATCTCAATCTCAGTCTGTCATCTCCTAGGTCCACCTGTCTCCACCAAGGCTTCTCCCTTCTTCAACCCTGCCATGGGCCTTCATCCTTTCTGTGCTCTGGGTTCCAACCTGGCTCCTTCTGCTCTTATCTCCTCCCATTATCATCTCTGGCCCGGTTTCTCCCTCCGTCATATCTTCTGTTTTTTTGGTCCCACTTTATATTAAGTGGCTTTAAGTACTAAGTACTTTAAGTAGTGACTTTAAGCTTTGGATGTTTGAAAGTTTGATTGGATTTATAAATTTTTTGACAAAATAACAATTCAAAATGTCTTAAAATATCTACATTATATGTATATTTACTTTCAAGTTGAAAATATAATTTTTCTGTAAAGCTATGTAGTAGCATCTTTCAGTCACTAGGGGCCTGATCCCCTGCAACCTACACCCCTGGGTAAAGTTGCGAGAAGTTTTGGCCTATGTCTCATAAATCAACTGTTTTTATGGCCTTAACTTTTAAACAGCTTGTTTTTTAAACTAATAATGAGAGCAAACAGTGCTTTAATTATCAGTCTGTTGGTTTACGTTGTATGCCGCGGTGTGGAAATGAAAAGTCGGTCCCTCCAACGGCTTTCTTCAATGCACCATTACTGTTTTAATTACCAGAGTAAGCAACTCGCTTTACCCCTCATCCTCGCCTTCTACGCTGAACATCCTCTCCTCCAACCACGAGATAATTGACACCCCCTCTGCCTTCAAGCTGAGAGAGAAACCAGAGTGGGGAACGAGAGCAAAGAAAAGAGTGGGAAAAGCTGGAGTCAAGGAGAGAGCGGGTGTCCTGCGGCCCAATCGTGAGATCCAGGGAGCTGAGTTGCTTTCTCTACTTGCACAAACAAACACTTTCATGGCTCAAAACCCAACGGCGACTCAAGATGCGATTTCTATGACCAAACAGCCGACGGGGCCCCTGGCATGTCTTATCAGCTCAGAGCAGAGGGCCGCAGAGGCCCAGGCAATTTGAGCCTGTGATAAACTTCACAATTCCACTCAACGGCCCTGGATTGGTCTAAGAACACGGGGAGGAAGAGAATATAGTGTAGGGAAAAGACAAGGGAGAAAGAGAGGAATGAAGAAGGATTGAGAGTGGGGGTGTGTTTATGAACTTGCTTGTTTTGCGCAGTTACAGAAATTAAGATGAAACGGAAACCCTGCTTGGTGTTGTCTGATGGGATGTTTGGTGCAGGAGCCGAAGTTTTGTTGTTTGGCTTTAAAAGTTTTTAAATGGAGAGTCAAATAAAGCCACTATAGGCCACCCATTCGTGGTAAATGGGAATTGTTAGGAAGTGGAGTGCTTTAAACCAGTGTTATTTTAGGATTGTTTATGTAATAGTGCTATTCATTAATATTTTGAATTTGCTTTTATTTTCTAAATTTCAGTTTTATTTAAATTTTAGTTTACAGGTACACAATAGTTTTGTCAGTACATCATCAATTCTTTCAAAATATGTTTTTGTCTTACCCTTATTCACTATGATAAGCCTATTATAACATATTTTACAAAATGTTGTTATATGTCAAAGTTAACTTAAACTCAATATATTCATATAATGATTTTTTTACATTAACCAAATTTGATAATATTACAATTTAATTCTGTTTTTAAAAGTCTCAAGAATACATTTTAGAACTCATTATATTAATTGACTATTTTAAGAGTAAAAAAAAAACTGCATGTAATTATATCTTACCAATTTGTTTAGTACAATGGAATATAACATGTACTAAACAATATATGTAGGCCTAAATGTGTTTTTATACATAAAAATGAACAGCGGACTTTGGACATTTTTGGAAGGAGTTCATTCACAATGTGATCATCACATTTGAAGGGTTTTTTTTATTCGAAAAGCCGTGACCTGAACATGGTAACATCACAGCCTCTCATTCCTTTAAGAAAATGTTTGCAACAACAATGTGATAAAAGACACCAACGGTCCTTGAATGATTAGACTTTATTTTCAGCAATAACAATAAAAAACTCTCCCACTAAGAATCGTTCATAATTGCGTGACTCTCTGGAACACTTGTTCGGAAATCGCATCAGTCGAATATTTTGCTATAATGAGTGCTGTTTATAATGACTTTCAATGGAGTTAATAAAGTTAATGTACTAAAAGTATCACCATAATGCCATTTCTATAGCTAAATGTTGCAGTTCCAGCACATTTAAACAGTAAAAGTCTGACATCTGGCAACACTGACCATGGCAAAACCCAATAATGTGGTAGTGTATTGTGTTGAGGTGCTATTGATGCTGTATTGATTCCTCTGGTCAAGGTCACGAGCAGAGAGAAGCATCTCTTCTGAGTACACTTCACTGATTGATTGTCTATTAGGGAGGAGCGTTAAATATCCCCTGCATTATGTAGCTTTGAAGCTAATGACAAAGCCGGCGTGCGCATGACTTATTAAGGCCAGGATGAAATAGAGCTCCAGCAATATTGTGAAAGTGCTTTCTTGGCTCAGGTCAGAGCTGATGCATAGCAGCCGAGTCTCCAGCCACAAAAACTCCACCAAGGACCTTGTTTAGTCACATCAGCAAATAACCATATGATAAATCAGTGCTGGATAATGCTATGCAATATTACTTGCTTATGATAAAACACCCGGATGGCTTTTAATGAGTGAATAGCACAATGATTCATGTGAAACTCACAGAAACAATTTTTTTTCATCTAGTCAGGATACAGAGACAAGGCATTTAATGTTGTTTATTAGATACATATAAAATAAGATAGAAAAATAATTTATAAACCTGTAACAATGGCTGTTAAAACAGACATGTCTTCTCATAGGCAATACTTGGGCAGGGAACACACACGTTTGGGACTGAAAGACCGCATGTCGTACACACACGATAAAAGACATTCACATGATCAAACTTGATTCTTAAAGCCAAAATGTGTCATTTTGTTGATGTGAAAATACTTTTTATTTATTTATCCCAGTTTCACGTGCAGAAACAACTATAAATGGTATGGGTCAGGGGGCGGGGCTTCCTGGTGGACTGACCATGCTTGGAAAATCAATTTTTTTATCAGAATTACACACTTCACTGTTGAACTTAAACGCCAGGACTAATCAGAATAATATACTTTTAATTGCTATTGAGTGTGAGACATCATGCTTTATCAATTACTGTATAACTCACCTCTCATCTTTCTTCATTAAGTATTTTATTTCTTTAAAAAAATCTAATTATTGACCCAACCCTCCCCCCCCCCACAAAAAAAACTGCTTTCAATAAATAGATCATTCACATTTCATACTCCAAAGCATTTTCAAACGCATCAGACCTTGATATCAGTACCTTCGTTGATTTCATAATATTATTATGGCACTGGAGAATCATAAGTGAAAATGAAGGGAAATGCAGACACAACAGGAAGATATGTTTGATGTCACATGACTCTCCTCAAGAGGCCATCGTGTTGCATAGTAAAGAAAGAGTTTCGAGGGGGACGAACGTGACGGTACACACAGCTTACCCTCCGCTTTCATCCCATCACCAACTACACGCGGTTTCAAATCCACTAAATATCATTCTTTAATCAGTATTTGTTTTGTTTCCAAAAAAGGTTTAAGCATGTTCACTTCAGAGGCAAAATTATACAATATCAAAACTTGCTGGCAGAGAATATCTCTTGAATTAAAGTTGATTGTTCTCACTCAACTGGAAACCTTTATTTATTCATTTGGTGAGATTTATGCTTAAAACAAAAGTAATTAAACTATATATTCTCTCAAAACTCTTTTTTTTTACATCCTTATTGCAGTTTTGTTTTATAGTTAACTCAAGCTAAAAACATCAAAACACTGCAAAACATTGCTGGACATAAAATCAACATTAACTGACATAAATCAATATATATATATATATATATATATATATATATATAATATATATATATATATATATATATATAATATATATATATTCAAAAAATATATATACATTAGTGATTTGATGTAGAGGTGAAACTAGAAATGAAATTAAAAAAAGCTATATAGACATATTCGGGGGGAAATACAGAAAACAAAAAAATTACCCCAAAAAAAGACAAACAATTTACCTCAAATTAATTTCAAATATTAATAAAAAGGTATAACAGTCTCTAAATGATACTATAATAACAATGCTTATTATGGATACTTTGATATTTCAACTGTAAAACAAGACACAAATACTGCTAAAAAAATGTTTTGGTCACACTTTGTGGCGAGCAGGATGAGGTCGAGGGCCGTGAGAGAGCGACACGAGGCCGGTGGCGTGATTACTGATGAGCGACTCCTGCGCGACACACCGGTCTCGTATCTCTCGCGGAGGAGGAGCGGAAGCACAAAAGAAGGAGCGACGACAGTGGAGATCGAGAGAGGACCAGGCCTGAACCTGTGTTTTGTGTTTCAGAGGAGAGATACGAGACCGGTGCGTCGCTCATCAGTAATCTCGCGCCGCTCTCTCATGGCCCTCGGCCTCGTCCTGCTCGCCACACACTTTATTTGGTAACATTTTGTTCTACAGTGTCATGGTTACACATGTTACATGCACTTACTATAGTAATAACAGTAAATTATGCCTAATTACAAGTAACTAACCCTAAACCAAACCCTAATCCTACACTAACCCTTTAGTAAGAACATGTAGTTAATTAATATTACTCAGTACTTAAATGCATAATCACACGTTAACACTGACACTTTAAAATAAACCCTTAATTTGACATAGTTACATTCTACTTACTCAAATAAGCACTGAGTAATATTAGTCAAAGGGTTAGTTCACCACAAAATGAAAATGCTGTCAGTAATCACTCATCCTCATGTTGTTCCAACCCCGTAACACTTTCGTTCATCTTCGGACATGACGAACACAAATGAAGATATTTGTGATTAAATCTGAGAGCTGGATCACTCCTCCATAGGCTTCTAAGGGATTGAAACTTGCAGCCCCGAAAAGTTATTAAAGAAATCGTTAAAATAGTCCAAGTGACTACAGTGGCTCAATCTTAAGTTTATCAAGCGACGAGAATACTTTTTGCGCGCAAAAAACAAACAAAAATAACGACTTTATTCAAGTATTCATTTCCTTCTCTGTGGCCCTCGAGATATTCACGTAGTGTAACTGCGCAGCGCTTCTGTGTTGTACGTCACACGTAGGCTCGTTATTGGCCGACGCTGGTCATGTGTGTGATGCGTGTGATGTTCAACACAGAAGCGCTGCGCAGTTACACTACGTGAATATCTCGAGGGCCACAGAGAAGGAAATGAATACTTGAATAAAGTCGTTATTTTTGTTTGCTTTTTTTGCACTCAAAAAGTATTCTCGTCGCTCGATAAACTTACGATTGAGCCACTGTAGTCACTTGGACTATTTTAACGATGTCTTTAATAACTTTTCGGGGCTGTCAAGTTTCAATCCCTTAGAAGCCTATGGAGGAGTGATCCAGCTCTCAGATTTAATCACAAATATCTTCATTTGTGTTCTGAAGATGAACGAAAGTCTTATGGGGTTGAACAACATGAGGGAGAGTAATTACTGACAGAATTTTCATTTTGGGGTGAACTATCCACTATGTACTTAACAATAGAGCTATGGTCAGGGTTAGTACTTGTAATTATGCATAATTTACTGTTATTTCTATAGTAAGTACATGTAGTAATGTGTAACTACCTCACCTTAAACTAAAGTGTTACCATGTATTTTTTTTGCAGTGACTGCATCATACCGATATAATACTGATATAACAGTGTACTAAACTTCAACATAATGTGCAAATTATTTCATTCAAGTACTGCGAGCAAAATACCTACAATTCTGAAGGATGTGTCAAGACTGAAGGCAACTACTACACTTTGACTCCCCGAGTCTGTTTGACAGTGATACTGGGGAACAGGAAGGCAGGTATAGGCTGGTGATCCGTCATTTATGTGGTTTCAGAAGGGAAAGCTGTGTGTACTGACCCGGGCCGGGTTTCCCAAAAGCATTGCAAGTCTAAGTAGATCATAGAAACCATTATGTTTCCGTTACAAATCCATGTGTCCTTCGTGTTAAAGTAGCGTAAGCTACGTCAGAAATAGATTGGGTTACTCTCGGGGATTTGTCATGTCGTGTCACATCCAGTGTAGACAGCATTACTGATTATAATGGATTCTACTGGCTTTTATCGCATCGCTTTGCGCCGCTCGAGTCCGGCGTAGACACAATGCTTTCTGGGAAATACAGCCCTGGTCTTGATCATTCACCACTGATGATGACATTCATATTATGAATCATGAGAACTATGATAAGGCACTTGAATGATATTTCCCTACCAGCCCCATCAGTACAACGAGAGGGTTGTTTTGGTCATCCACGTCTACATCCAATTACAGAAAACTGGATTGTTTTCACTTCATAAAGGGTTCAGTATTGTTCCGTTTTTTGTTCTCTTCACAATATTCGACAGTATAAAATATTGAGTAGTAAAAATATACGTTCTCTGGAGGATAATAAAAGTGTTGTTTCTGTACATGTTTTCTTTTGTCACTCTTTGAACTTTTATCTACAAATTTCATACATTTGTACAGCAGATAGGCAAGCATGGCTTATACATCCTCAGAGAGGCTTGTTCACTGAAAGTGTCGGATTGTTCCGGAAGGGAAATAGTCGTCTTCTTCTTCTTCCGTGATTTCAGCCGTCTCACTGAAATCGCTTCTCAAACGGTGTTACCGGGTTGCGATGATGCGATACAGAGGTGCATGCACCATTCACACCGTCATGCGTTACATTCAGACTCATTACCGTAACTGCAGGATCACTGGAGCGGTCCGTTCCCTCAGTGCGGTCGTGAAGCTGTAGGGGTTTCACAGCGAACTGGGATCGCTGAAGGTCTGGCTTTGATTTAGAGGGAGCGGGGCAAATCATTATTGCTTATTGCTTACAAAGAGTGCAGATCTACTGCGGCAGGAGCGTCTCCGTGTCCAACGACTGCAAGCTGTATATCCACTGCCTGGGACAGCTCTTAGTACTCTTTTTTTTTGTCTTTCATTCATTCATTTTAGGGCAGAGATGTGATCTGCAGGCAGGTAATGGGCAGGTCATCATTGGGTGAAGAGGTCAGGAGGTCAGGGGTTAGTTGCCAGTGGTGGCTGAGTGGGTTAGAGAGACAAACGAACAGAATAGGGGGAGGGAAACAAGGAAAGGAGGAAGGAAACAAAAGATAGAGGAGATTAGTTTCAGCTAGTGGAAGCAGGATGACAATATGAAAAGCATTTATAAACCGATCACAAAAGTATAGGCTCTTGATTCAGTCGAGTCTCCCCACAGCACAGCTTTAAAGGCCGGGACACACCAAGCCGGGACGTTTTTGAGCGACGGCCAGATTATTTTTTCCGGTCTAGTCTAGTCTAGGCCGATTCAGATAGAGAACTCTGATTGGCTGTTCAGTTTAGCGAACGAGGATAAAAGCGAAAGTAATGAAAGCGAGCAAAGAAGTCAAGATGGTGCAGACAGAAAGCTGTTATAATTTTACGCCATCTTACATGAGCATTCGAATGCACAAATATTTTCATAATAACATGAGACGACAAAAAAGTGATCAGATATTTGATATTTAAAATAGTAAGCATATGCTGTTTTTTTATGGTTTGTATCTTCAGCCCTAGTTTCAGTTTCACTTTTTGAATGATGAAAATAGATTATTGATATCTGATGGTGATATGGACAGATATTTATTTAGACAACACATGCTAGTTGAAAGTTGTCTTTAGTCATTTTGGTGTGTTCAAGCGCAACGTTTTGGCCGAGGCGCAGCCGTCGAGAGGTCGGTTTTCTTCGCCGCGAGTTCTCTGACGACAGCTCGGTGTGTCCCGGGCTTTATATCTCAGCGCTAGACATAAAACGGTTAAATGTGCTATTATTCAGATAGCTATACTATATTTAAGTGTAGTTTTATATGAAAACATTCAAGGTTAATATGTCTATTTACTGTTAATTTGTTAATTTATAGGTTTCCCCAATGGATTTATTTAACTGTATTATCGCACAGCTCTCTATATAAACTTGAATATATATTAAATCCAACTTTATCTGCATACATCCAGTACAGTCACGTAAAGCAATCCATGCTGTAACACAGTCTCATCCCAAGAAGTCTATATTGACGTCTTGGGACGTCTTTTGACCATACGTCAATATCCGCCTTTTTAGGGTACCCTTAAACCTCGGTTATATGACGATCCTGGGACGTCATACAACTGACGCTTTACCTTTAACGTCAGTTAGGTGACGGGGTAGGTTTAGGTCTGGGGTAGAGTTAGGATCCGATAACGTCATCTAACCGACGTTTAAGGGTACCCTAAAAAGGCGGATATTGACGTATTGGTCAAAAGACGTCCCAAGACGTCAATATATGACTTCTTGGGATGAGACTGCGCTATAAAACTATATAGCAAATCTCAACTGTGCGATTGCTTGCATTGGTGCAAAATGTAAAGTATATTATAATCTGATAACCTACTAACATTATAAACATTAACATTAAGGGCCAGTTGCATAAACAGCCACTAGACTAAGTCTAAGAAACTTCCCACTAGCCCACTAGCATTTTCTGTAAAGCTGATTTGAAACGTGTTTTGTGAAAAGTGCTATACAAATAAATTTGACTGGACTTTTGACTTTGTGTTTGAAGGCGGGACTTTCTGTTTGTTCGTCCAATTGAAAACAGGGGGAATATTCAAAAAAACCTGTTTGAAAACAAACATTTTGTGGTGCTAGTTGCGAAGAAATGACTTCAGCTTTAACTAATTTGATGATTAACTGCACGAAACCAAGCTTGTGTAAATAACAACTCTTGCTGTGGGTTGACTGAACGGGAGAGCCGTGGAAGAACTGTTGGTCTTTGTTATATAATAAAATCATGAGGTAAAAGCATGATTTTACACCCAGCATGAGGAACAGCCTTTATCCTGACAGGTCACGTGTTAAGGAGGAAGAAATCAAGAGAGAAAACAATACACAAAGAATACAACAATGATAAATGTGTCTAATGGTTAGTAGCAGTCAAGTGAATGGACAGACTGAAGGAGCGGTCACACTAGGCTTAAGCGTGACAGGATATGATGTCATTAAACCATTTAAACTTCATTTTTGATTTGTCCAGGAGAGATCCAAGTGATCAATCCAACATTAGGCCCTCTATCTTTCGCTATATGACTTCTGTCCACAGTGAAAGACAGATCTCCTGAGCATACGCTGACGGTGGCACGCGTACGAGTCTAGTGTGAGCGCTCGTGAGAGAAGAAGCTGCTGATGAAATGAGAGGAGATCGTAAGACAGTCGGTGAAGGTCACATGACCGCTATTCAACACTTCAGCATTAAGAAGATCATGGAAGATCAATGCTTTCTTGTAAAGAATCGAGGCATTGAGAAATAATTTAGGTCCAAAACAACCGCTGGTGCCTTTTTGTTTTTAATTCAATAAAACTTTTTATTGCCTTTTCAAATTCCTTTTTGTTCTATGTACAACAACATAAAAATCTTGGCCTTAATGATACAAAGCAACACTACAAGGTATTTTCTAGCATAATAGCCATGGAAATTCAAGCTGTGGGACTTTTAGCCTTTACCCTCAGACTATCACAGGACACATAATATAAAATGCTTTTGCATATAAACATTGAAAAAGTCTTATCATTCATATATAAAGCCCTAACATATATCCAAAAATATAGGAAATTTTCTAACATGGTGCTATAAAGCTGCTATGATGCATATTTTTCTTTCCTACAAATAGCCCTCTATAATACCATTACTATCTCTTCCAAAATACAAGTAAAATTTGACAATTCATATACATTCCTGCTTTATATATTTTTTTTAGATATATATATTTTTTATATATATTTTAAAAGCCACAAGTAAATACTATTTTCTTTCAAACAACAAAAAATAAAAAGAAGCTTACAGTAAAACATAAAAAATGTATCAAGTGGAGTTTTTTTTCTTTTCTTAAATGCATTTCTACTCTCACACATCCGCAGAGTGGACCGTAAGACTCACTGACAGATTCACTTCAGGTTCGTGAGGTGTGATGTGGCTTTCACTTTTTCATAAAGTCTGCTCTCGAAGAGCAGAGGAGATGATGAATGTTTCTGATGTATTCAGTGCAAAATAAAAGGCTTGTGCCACATAGAAACACTTTATCAAATGAGGCAAATATCGACAGATGGAAATAATAATAACAATAAAAATCAGTAAACAGCTGAAATAAAAAAAGTGATTCGTGTGGTCCAGTACAAATGCACAGATTGGAAATCTGGAAGTTCTGTGCAAATGGGTTTTTCTTCAAAGCAGTAGTTCCAGTATACAAAAACACGTATAGCACAAAAAGGATATGAAAAACAAAACATTAAAAGAGAGGAAGCAACCTCAGTCTCTGATCTGCTTGATGACTGTGGTTCAGCAAACAAAACATCTGTGTCGTTGACCATGTGATTTCACCAAGTGCAACATGTTTCTGGATCAGCGTCTTTGTTGACCCTGGAACTACTTTACAATCAGCCAATCAGATTTGAGGGATAAGGGATCAAGTTTATGCCTTGATATAGTCTTAACCAGGGATAGGTGGTTCTTCTACATCACTGTTATTCACCTATCTCTCTGATTTTAGAGATAAATTATGGGCAGGGTTAGGTTTAGGACTAAATATTCGGACAGGAATGTTGTTCCAGGATTAAATGCGTTGATCCAGGAACATGTCTTACTTGGCAAAATCACCACACACACACACACACACACACACACACACACACACACACACACACACCACACACACACACACACACACACACACACACACACCACACACACACACACACACACACACACACACACACACACACACACACACACACACACACACACACACACACACACACACACACACTGCCTAACCTGCGCCGACTGAATTTATATGTAATTAGATGCATGTGAACAGGGAAATTTCAGAGTTTAGTTTTTGGAAATACTGAGATAGAATTGATTTTGTAATTGTTTAATAGTGCTGAGGTGATTATTGTCAAATCATTATCCATCTTAATGAATGGACTAATAAAATCTTTTATGACTACTGTATTTATTTTAAACATGCGGTGGGATCCAAATTGAAATAAAATGGGCGTCTAAGACTTTTGGAACTATACAGTACACGTTTTTTGACACAATTGTTTTTTTTTTTTAAGAATTTAAGAATTCTAAATATTTTCTAATAATTTTATAACTAATTTACATCACAAAATCCACTCAGTTAGTTATACAGACGATAGATTTGAAATTTACAGACCTCTTTAGCGAATTTTTTATTTTCTTCAAAAAAGCAACTAGCAACGAATCTAGTTAACATGAAGTCAGTCACTATATCATAATCTTTCCACTGTCTGACAGAAAATATGTAAATGAAAAGATTTATTGGACATTTGGCAATATATAGTATTAAAACGTGAGCCCGAATTGTCATCATCTGGCAACATTTCGCTACGAGATTTATTAGGGTTTGTATCTGCAGCCCTAGTTTCAGTTTCACTTAACATTTCATGTTTCATTGAATGATGATTATTAATATCTGATGCTGATATGGACATTTATTTATTTAGGCAGCACAGAACATATGAATGTTTTTGAGCAGGCTTTAGCTCCTTTACACTAAAAATATTTGGCAACACTGGATACAGATGATATCCATAACACAAGACTGCATACTACTACAATTTTGACAACTGTCAATCAAATCTCACTATCAGCAGAGATTTGATTATTACATTAGTACTTAAATCGATCTTAACCAATTAACTGATAGATAATAAAATGGTCAAATTAAACAGGTCTTGCCCAAATCATATTCCAATTATTTATTACACTTGCTGATTCACGCAAGGTGAAACAGATTTAGTGAAGGCCATCTTTCCTTTCTTTAAAACTGAAGTGTGTGATTTCTGCACCCATAATAAAATAATGTCTGTTTTCAAACAGGTCTCATGGAAAAAGATCAATGTTTTGAAGGAGTTTTTGAGTCTCGGTCACAGTCTTAAAACATTTCAGGGGAATCAATCTATGACTAATAATTGTGCATATATTTTAACACGGACTAAATGACACACTTCAGCTTTAAATTTGTCATAATAATGGCATTTTTCTGTTTGTTCTGAAAGCCTGTAACCTATTGATAGCGAACACGGATTTCAACACGCATTATTGCTATCGCTGCGGATTTCTATTGTATCACATGTACTTATAAACAAGCACTTCAGCTCATTTAGAAAGGACAAGTTCATGATGAGATCTTTTCAAATGGCGTCCAAATGTTTCAAGAGTCAAAATATCTAAAAGCTGATTTACTGTTTGCATAACTACAGAAAACTAGAAATGCTGAGAGTAATTGTGCGAATAAAGCCCATGTTCACATGAACAGATCCATTATTTGTCATCAACATCATGCTGAAATCATAAGGTCATCAAAATAATGGAATGAAGTCAACCACTCCTGCGCAGGAAAGACCATGTGTGTGTGTGTGTGTGTGTGCAGAACAAACACACCTTATTAAATGGCACATCTTTTAACATGCTTCACCACAGATCAGGACCAACAGTGAGTTGCTACTGTAATGAAGAAGCACATGAACTAAACTAACCTCTGTCTGCGCTCACTATCCTTTGGTAAGGATGGACGCGCATATCGTGCCTTCGAACTTTAGCTGTCACCGCACCTGCTTGGATGGCAATAACATCACCAGAAAACACATCAACATCAGATCAGTCAAAGCTCACAGTCGCAGATCAATCGAGTCACACGCGAGTTGACCAATGCAAATCATTTAAATTATACAAGTTAAGGCACAAATAATACTTTTGTAAATCTCCAAACACGTGTTTGTACAAAAAATTCCAACATGGTTTCATTTCTCCCCAGTGGATCGGTGGGTGTTTGCGTGGCTTGGACACAGGATCACAGACATTACTCTCAGCGGGAAGCTTTACTACACACGAAATCTTGCGCAGGAGCGACAGTGTTTTAAATATAATACTGATAAAGTCCCTCTCTGAGATAAGGCACAGAGAGAACAACATTTAGGCACATCTGCTGGAGTACAAAACCAAAAAAAAAAAAACGGGAGAATAGAAATGTCCGGCAATGAATTAAGTGATTAGTAAAGCAGAACAGTTTTTTTTTTAGCGTAGCAGTCAGCGGCACAGTCCCGGGGAAACGTGTGAGCGTGGAGGCATGTGTATGGCATTACGATACAGTCTCTGTGGGCTCTGGGAATAGCCAGTGTAAACGAACAGGAGTGTGTGGGACTGACTGCTAGGCCGAGAACTAACATCACTCAAAACCAACAAGGCAGCTGTGAAAGGAAAGCGTGTGAATGTTAACAGTCGGATGGGACGAGGGGCTCAGTGAGGATCCTGGGAAACGCGTTTAGCCGTTCCTAAAGCCACAACTAAAGAAGGAAGGAAGGGAACGGGAAATTAGTGGCGGGGAGCGACACACACCACGGTCTGACGGAGCGCGTTCTAGGACAGTTTGTGAGACGATGGCAAGTTAACCCAGGTCATACACCACTGTTCAACAGTACTGGGTCAGCACTACTTTTTAATGTTACGCTCAACAAAAATACTATAAAAACAGCAATATTGTAAGTTTTCTGTTGTAATATATTTGAACATGCAATTTATTCCTGTGATCAAAGCTGAATTTTCACAGCATCACTATTATTATTATCAATGTTGAAAACAGTTTTTTTTTTTTTTTGTGGAAACTGCATATTTTTTTTCCAGGATTCTTCAACAGAAAGTTTAAAAGAACGACATTTGTTTGACTTTTTACTGTCCCTTTTGATTCAATTTAATGCGTCCTTGCAAAATAAAAGTATTTAATTATTTAATAATATTATTATAGTATTTAATAACAGTAATTTCTTTAAAATAACCCTCTCTTTTGAACAGCAGTGTATACCCGAGTCATATTTCAACCAAAAATCAAAATAACAATCCGACATGATATTTTGCATAAAGTTGTTAAGATATTTTGCATTGTGACAAGTCGAATAAGAACAAGTTCTCCCATATTTTCATTACTATAAAGCATCTGGCTGTTTTGCTTTATATTTTTTTGGGTCCTTTGGGTTAACATGAACTAATAATGAACTGCATGTATACAGCATTTATTAATAATGTTAATTTGAACATTTGCGAATACATTATTACAATTGTATTTGTTAACATTAGTTAATGCACTGTGAACTAACATGACCAACTGTATTTTTAACTAACATTAACAAAGATTAATAAATACTGTAACAAATGTTTTGTTCATTTTAGCTCATGTTAGTTAATACATTAACTAATGTTAACTAATGAAACCATATTAAGTTACAGATTTTTATTTTTATTTCTTATTTTTGCTTCAAAATAGATAAAAACGATTGAACTAAAACTGTAATACTGCAGTGTAACAAATACTACAATGATGTGTAAATACCTTATAAATACAGCTGAAATGGTCTACTTAAGCATGTGGTTTGAAACAGGCCTTAAAGTGAAAAAAATGTTACAATGCAAAAAATCAGAATTTTTTTTAACGCCAAACAATTTTGTGGTAAACTATGACCCTGACATGTTATTAAAAGGCTTAACAAAGTAGAAAGGTGTATACGCTGGAAATGTCTTTGTGGTGTGATTATATATTGTGATTTTAAGCCAAAATGTTCCACCATAGTGCGTTAAACTGTCCTAAAACTGCTCAGGGAACAACTGATGCCCATTCTCAAATCTCCCTCACGATTGAAGCTTTCCCACCTGACCCCCACTGTCCCCTCACCATCCTCATGTTGCCCCTCCTGATGCCCCTCACCCTGACGTGTCCCGCTCAGACTGAGGGATGGGGGTCATCCAGAAAGGCTTGTGCAGCAGTTTGGGGCTCAGTGCTTTGTCTCCCTCATCATTGTACACACAAAAAAACAAACTAAAACATCACATTACAGATAAAAAAACAAAAGTACAAAACCAAACACAGAAGAACAAAAACCATGATTTAAAGAAACAGACAGAATGAAAGAGGCCGGGGAGTCCAGCCAGTCCGGGAACAGGAGGCGGGGCAGAGGGGGTGGGGGGCGTGTCTGCGGTGTGGGGGCGGGGCTTGTCGGAGGGGGCGGGGCAAAGAGGGGCACTTTAAAAGGGAGGCCGACCGGTTGGCTCTCCGCGCTGGACTGTGATGGGAATGTGACAGGTCTGAAAGCCCAGGTAGAGGGGCAGCTCTTCGGCCTTTGAGGACGCTGTATAGGTCACACAAGAAAGAAGACAGGGTGAAAACCTCCCCTTCATCTTTATGGGGCGTTCATACATACAGACATCTGGTGGGCTGTTCATAGCTTTTCAAAACTTGATCACAAAAAGCAATATACAGGCCGTGCAAACATGTCGCCGTTTTGATCTGACCAGGAATCGGTTTACTTGCACACTAAGAATATTCTTAAATGTGAATTTCAGCAGTGCATTATAAAAGTTAAACGATTATCAATTCATTAATCAAACCTAGAATGTCAATAATTGCTGAGATGGTTTCTGACATGCCTGATATTTTTTTTTGTAAACAAATGTCAATTTTAAATGAATTTACTTTTATGTTTGACAAAAATAGATATATTTTAAATACATTTTTTATGTATTTATCTAAAACTAAAATCAAAGCATAAACATATTTTCATTACTTGAAATTAAATAAACATTAACTCTAATAAAAAACATTTGATTTTAGATTTCAGATTTTTATTTACATAAACTAGAAATTAAAACTATATAGACATATTGTTAACACTTTACAATTTGTTAACATTAATGTAGTATTTATTAACATAAACTAATAATACATTCATTGATGAATTTGTTAATCTTTGTTAATGTTAATTAATAAAAATCCAGCTCTTCATTGTTTGTTCATGTTTGTTTACAGTGCATTAACTAATGTTAACAAATACACTTTTAATTTTAATAATGTATTAGTAAATGTTGAACTGAACATTAACTAAGATTAATAAATGCAGTTCATTATTAGTTCATGTTAACTAATGAAACCTTACTGTAAAGTGTTATTTAAAAATAAAAACTAATTAAAATGAATAAAGACACCAGTAAATTACTAAAACTTTAACTAAAATTAAAAAATTAAAAGAACCAAAAACTATAATAGTTTATCAATGCTACATAACGTCTCAGGTTACTATTGTAACCATAGTTCCCTGAGAACAGGGAACGAGACGATGCGTCGAAACGCTGCGGGAACACCTTCTGCGTGAATGCGTCTGAAGCATCTATGCCAACTAGTCCAATGGAAAAAGGGAATGAGCGTCACGGGCGGGTGACGTCATGACCAGGAAAGGATAAGAGCACTTCCGCTGCTCGCCGGCATTTAGCTTCGACAGTGCCGAAGCAAGCCGATCGCAGGGACGCCAGAAGTATGGCAGAGGGACGCATCGTCTCGTTCCCTGTTCTCAGGGAACTATGGTTACAATAGTAACCTGAGACGTTCCCTTTATCGAAAAGGGAACTTCGAGATGCGTCGAAACGCTGCGGGAACGAGAATACCCAATGCGCCATAATTCAAGTACCTGAGTGTCAGACTGTTCAGCTAAGCACTAAGCACCTGAGAACCTGGGGCAGCATCCAGGTCCAGGCTGTAAAACCTCATGAATGTGAGCGGAGAGGACCAGCCCGCCGCATCACAAACGTCATGGAGAGAAACCCCATGCAGCAAGGCTTTAGAAGCCGCCATACTCCTGGTAGAATGAGCTCGGACCACCAAAGGACAAGGCTGGCCCGAGTACTCATAAGCAAGTGAAATAGCCTCGACTATCCACTTACTGACTGTCTGTTTTGAAGCAGGAAGACCTTTTTTAGGTGATCCAAAGCAAATAAATAGTTGATCGGACTTCCTGATTGAGGATGTCCGATGTACATATGTGTCCAATGCTCGCACTGGACACAACAAGTGCAGTCTTTCCTGGTCCGCAGTTGCAAACGGAGGAGGACAGAAAGCCTGCAGCACAATAGGCCTCGGAGTCAAGGTCGGCACCTTAGGGACGTATCCCTGTTTTGGATAAAGGAACGCCTTGACCATCCCCGGTGCAAATTCAAGGCAGGTGGGGGAGACCGAAAGAGCCTGAAGGTCACCAACTCTCTTGAGGGACGAAATAGCTAGGAGAAAGATGGTCTTAAGAGTAAGGAACTTCTCTGAGACCGAATCTAAGGGCTCGAATGGAGCCCTAGACAGGCCCTCTAGAACTACAGTCAAATCCCAAGCTGGCACCTTAGTGCGAGTTGCAGGCCTCAGCCTCAAAGTGCCACGAAGGAAACGTGTAATCAGGGGGTCTCGACCCAAAGATAAACCTCCCACCATGGTATGATAAGCCGCAATGGCTGCCACGTAAACTTTTAGTGTGGAAGGACATAGACCTGACACAAAGCGCTCCTGCAGGAACTCGATTACTGTGTTGACAGAACAATTAACCGGATCCCACTGATGTCGGTGACACCATAAGGAGAAAACTCTCCATTTAAGCGCATAGAGTTTCCTCGTAGCTGGAGCTCTGGAGCTTAGGATGGTCTCAACAGCCTCAGCTGAAAGACCACTATCTACAAGTTGGGCCCCCTCAGAGGCCAAACCCAAAGATTCCATATCTCTGGCCGAGGGTGAAATATTGTGCCCCCGGCCTGAGACAGAAGGTCCCTCCTCAAAGGGATCTCCAATGGAGGCCCGTCTAACAGAAGGATCAGGTCCGCAAACCAGATCCGACTTGGCCAGCGTGGTGCTACTAGCAGTAGGCTTATCCCACACTGACGGACCCGCTCCAGAACTCCTGGGAGCAGAGCAACAGGGGGAAAGGCGTACAGACGTAGCCTCGGCCACATCTGCACCATGGCATCCAGCCCCAGGGGGGCCGGGTGAGTAAGTGAATACCAGAGGGGACAGTGCGTCGTGTTGTGAGACGCGAACAGGTCCACCTCTGCTCTGCCATATGCCTCCCAGATTTTCTCCACCGCCTCGGGGTGGAGTCTCCAATCCCCTGGCCTCAGCTCCTGCCTCGACAGGATGTCTGCTCCTATATTCTGGTCCCCAGGAATATACACTGCCCTCAGGGAGAGTACCTTCCCCAGGGACCACAGGAGGATCCGGTGCGCCAGTTTGCAAAGCGGACGCGACCTAGACCCCCCTGGCGGTTCAGATAAGAGACCACAGATGTGTTGTCTGTTCGAACGAGCACATGATGGCCTCTTAGGTCCGGAAGGAAATGTCTCAACGCATTGAAGACAGCCATCATCTCCAGGCAATTGATGTGCCACGAAAGATGATGGCTTTTCCACAGACCCTGAACCGAGCGGCCTTCCATTACCGCTCCCCAGCCGGTGAGGGAAGCATCTGTCGAGATAGTAGCTCGATGGCAAAGAGCTCCCAACACCGGGCCCTGGGTTAAGAACCAGTGTTTCCTCCATATCTCTAAGGCACGAAGGCATCGCCGCGTAACCTTGATCATACGGAAAGGGTTTCCCCTCGGGGAGAACCCTCTGGTCCTGAGCCACCACTGTAAAGGCCTCATGTACAGCAGGCCAAAAGGTATACGTTGGACGCTGCTGCCAGTAGACCCAACAGTTTCTCGAACTGTTTTACAGTGCGTGACTGACCTAGCTTTAGCTCTTTGGTGGCTGCCAGGATAACAGCTACACGAACGGGCGATAGGCTGGCCCTCATCGTCACTGAATCCCATACCACACCAAGGAAAGTGGTTCTCAATACTGGAGAAAGCACACTCTTCTTGGTATTGAGCATCAACCCCAACATCTGCATAAGAGCGAGAACGACACCTCGGTGCCGAACCGCCAACTGCTCCGATTCCGCAGAATCAGCCAGTCACCGATGTAGTTCAGAATACGTACGCCCTGAAGCCCAAGGGGGCTAGAGCTGTATCCACGCATTTCGTGAACGTGCGGGGTGATAAAGCTAGACCGAAAGGAAGAACCCGATATTGGTATTCTTTGCCCCCGAAAGAAAACCCTAGGAACTTCCTGTGCTGAGGGAGGATGGAGATATGGAAGTATGCATCCTTTAGATCTATCGTGACAAACCAGTCCTCGGATCTGATTTGGGTCACGATCTGCTTGAGGGTCAGCATCTTGAACTTGAGTTTCTGAACTGACCGATTCAACAGGCGAAGATCTAAAATGGGATGCAACCCTCCATCCTTTTTTGGAACAATGAAATAACGGCTGTAAAAACCCGACTCTCGGTCGGGTGAGTACACCTGTTCTATAGCCTCTTTGCTAACAGGGCCCTTACTTCTTGCTCCATTACCAGAGCCTGCTCGGGATGCACCACTGAGGGTAGCACCCCGCTGTAACGAGGAGGACGAGAGCCAAACTGGATTCTGTATCCTTTCTCTACAATCTGCAGGACCCAATGAGAAATATTCGGCAGAAGCTTCCACGCTGCCAGAAAATTTACTAAGGGAACCAGCCTCTCAAGGCTGGTCTCTGGTGTTACTGAGAGAGCCAAATCTGGAGCCTGAAACATACCGGCAGGAACTACCTGACCTGACTGCTCTAAAACCCCCCTCAGAGGGCGCGAAACCGATGCTGTGCCGCAGCATAGCACCAGCGACTCGCTGGAGACCACTGCGCCCTGAAGCACCAGAGGTGGCAGGGTTGGCAGGAGGGTCTCGTGAGGACCCCGAAGTGGAACGGGCACCGTATAATGAGGTGAACACCGCTCCACTCCGGTCGGGGCTGTCCTCACAGGCCTGATGCCTAAGCATCAGGACCCTTTTTTTTTTTTTTTTTTGAACCGAAGCTTTCTTCGCCTGAAGAACGGTCCTCAGATCCGGCTTAGGCTTAGGCGACTTCGGTTGAGAGGGTTGCGTCTGTCTCCAGTATCTACATGGAGGAACACGAGACGCAGCACTCTCTTACTGTGCACATAATATGATGAACTCGACGGCTGGGGCTGCTCACGCCCAGCAGCCCCAGGGGGGCTGGACACAGCGAGGGAGAAACCTTATTATATATATATTTTTTTATATATATATCTTTTATCACCTAACAACGACCGCATGGAATGCGTCGCCGAAGAGACCCGAAGGCTCAAATTTCGCTATATCCAGAACCCCAGCAGATCGGCCTGATAAGCCTGGAGCATTATAATATAGATTTCTATAAACATTCTCCAGCTGACCTGCTGCCGTATAAGCTTTACCCATAAAACCAAAGTAGTACTGCTTAAACCTACGCGCTGCCTCGGCAAACGCGAGATCCCAGCCACAGAATCTTATTTTTGCAAAATACACTCGAAATCTAAGCGGTGCCTCGGCAAACGCGAGATCCGAGCTAGATTCTGATTACAACATTAAACCTACACGCTGCCTCGGCAAACGCGAGATTCTTTAGTATAGACTTATGAGCAAAGCAGAGACTTAAATGATGATACTGGACCAGGTGAAAAAATAGCATTTTCCTATTTTTATTTCTGTTCAGCCTGGGGCATCATATCATAACCGTAATCTTTCAACCCTCTAATCTTGAATAAACATTTAACACGAGGGCTGAAAGTAGTGATAAATACGGTTTATTCCATAATTTAAATATTCAGTGTGTAAATCAGGGAAAAAATGGAAGCCTCGTGGTGGAGATAATGTGATAGAAATAAGAAAACGCTCGTCAAGTTTCTTAGGACGAGCGTTCCTTTTTCTCAGCTGGCCATTAAATATTTAATTTACTAACAGCACGGGACAAAACCTCCACCAGTTCATCATATACTGGAAAAATAGATGGCGAATCTAATTCAACAGTGTGTGTGCTTGCTTTCACTTTCAATATTCTCAACACAAACCTCCTCGGAGGAAGAATATGACGGAAAAAGGGCTCTCTCTCCCCGAGCGGAAGAAACCGCAGAGCGTGCTTCCAACACCGGGGAGATAGAGCTGGATCTTCCGGGCAAGGAAGAAGAAAAGGCCCTCGGACCGTTCTCCCACCCCTCCAAAAGATCCTCTTGCGATCCCCAGGAATGCATTCTCCGCGCCGCCTCGGCAAACGCGGGTCCTGTATCCCGTGAGAATCGCGAGCCTGCCACTATCATACAGAGTGACAGGCGAGAGCAGAGCATGCTAATCTGGTAGTTTCACTTTCACAATGTTAGCACTCAGCATGCTCTTACTCTCAAACAAATTGACACAAAGCTGTGTGTGTCCCCACCCGTTTAAATAAACGCGGGCAGGGAGGAACACACTGTTTGTACATTTGTTTCGCCATAACGATACCAACAATATTGCAACAGACAACAATAAATAGACAGGGACAGTTTGACACAGATCGCTTGCTGAGGCACAGAAGCTAAATGCCGGCGAGCAGCGGAAGTGCTCTTATCCTTTCCTGGTCATGACGTCACCCGCCCGTGACGCTCATTCCCTTTTTCCATTGGACTAGTTGGCATAGATGCTTCAGACGCATTCACGCAGAAGGCGTTCCCGCAGCGTTTCGACGCATCTCGAAGTTCCCTTTTCGATAAAGGGAACTCCCAAACCTTCATCTGTGTTATTTCATCGTGATGACTTACTATTTTAAAATGTGGAAATAATTAAGTTGTAAATGCGAAACATTTATGTCTCTCTCTTGTGGCATTGCATCACTGCTTATTTGCATAAAGATGTTTTTTTTCCCCCCCCTCAACTTTGCTGCATCACTGGCCACGCCTACACTGACCACGCCCACACTGGCCACGCCCACAATGCCCACGCTGGCCACGCCCACGCTGGCCACGCCCACACTGGTTACTGGAAATCAACCAAATTAAGATGTCTGACTTCCAGGTGCCCAGTTCCTACAAAATCGCTGTATATGTGAACGGCCCGTGCTTCCCTCCATCCACAGACAGTGTAACGCTGAGACTATCCTATAAGTGGCCCATCATCCTGCTTGAGACCGGCTCAATAAACACGCTTATTGGACAGTAGCTAAACCTTCCTTCATCTGCTTTAATTGGACACGCTGCTCTTGGCATTGGGACGGGCTATTTGTCGCTTCTCAACTTAACACCGTGCCTTTGGGAAAAGCCAGTGTTAAACTGGCAGAATGCTGTTGGTAACATGATATTCATAATCGGCTTTTCTCAAGTGCTTTAATGAAGCCATACAGCTTGTGTGGAGTGGAGAGGACAGGGCTTTTGAGAGAGAGCGCTCTCATTATTCATATAAAGCCAGTAGAGCACTTAAAAGCCAAATCATTTATGCACACATTTCTTAAAAGGTTTTTTTCTTGCTTTTTTTTGTGATGAGCGAGGACTTTTTATGACGCTAAATGGATTAAGTGGAAAAGGCTTGATGTATTGTTGTTTTTGTTTGTATATTATCACGAGGCTGGTGGTGCTGTGGCATTGATGCGGGAAACCAGACGCTTTCGGCTGGTGTAGGAGGGCAGGCTTTGGGTGTGTTTATGTTGGAGGATATTTTAGAAGAAGGGGTGGGCGGTATGACCAAATCTTACATCATAGTATGAGACAAGTTATAGCACGGTAATGCATTATATCATAATATACATCATCTTATTGATACATTATTTCATGTACACAAAAGATCAGGGGCCGAATTCACAAAAACATTAATAAGAATACAATTCTTCTTAATGGCTATTTTCTTCTTACACTGTCATTTTTTTTCCAATGTTCACATTACTGGAGAAAATGTCTTTCTGCTTTAAAATGTCATGTTTACTTCAATGTGTTACTTGCCATTTCTTTGTAATTAAATTAAATTTACAAGAAATTTCTAAGTGAAAAGGGGAATAATAATCCAACAACAAGGATTACAGTTGAAAATGGTTATTTTTGCAGCTGATCTTATTTCATATGCATTTATAGGAGTTTCCCTTTTAGATGCAAAATGTGTGTGAGGAGAGTATTTAAATGAATCGTGTAAGGTGATTTATTAAGGTTTGCGCTAGTCAGTTTACTGGTTTTTGCACCATTATTTAGGTTACCGCTCCAAAAAAGCATGTCTTAAACCAGACTCTAGCTTGTGCTGCTCTTGGCAGATTGTGTTGGTCATTATGGAAATTATACAGGCCATAACCATTTAAGGTTAAATATTTTATTAACAATAGTATGCACATTATCACTTATTATGATTATTATGGTACAGCGGCAAAAGTCTTTGGGGTGTTTTTCATTGAGTTAATCAGCAAGTCTTCAGCAAAAAAATGCCATAAAATCAGAACATTTTCTTCTCAAGATGTTCTTCAGAAAATATTTGAAAACTTTTTGAGCATTTTTCCAGAACGACCCTTAGCAAAATTCTTACAAACTTAGAATTTATAAGAAGAACTTAACTTCTAATTTAAAAAGATTTTTGTGAATCCAGCCCCAGATTATTCATAAACCCTGTCACCGGAAATGTTTAAATCCACTCAGAATGTAAAAGCAATATTATAAAATGGGGAGTTCAGACCTAAGAAGTCATGGAAGAAGTTTTTCGCTAAGTTGAGATGTTGATCGGCAACCAAAATTGCTTCAAATTGTGCAATTTAAGTTTTAAGCTTTGTATTTTCACACGTTTATCCCCTATTTCTCTATGGTACAAATATATTTACTGTGGAATAGCAAAATTTCACATGCTAAATATCATCATACCGCCCATCCCTAGCGTCCATCAGGGCTTGACATTAACTTTTTGTGGCTACTGTGGCTAATGGGTTTTCAAAGTTACTTGCCTCACATCATTTTCATTGACCACATGGGGAAAATCTGCCATATGGATTTTTGTAATATTATTTTATAATTTGGCAGCAGGTACATTAGGCTGCTGTCACTTTAAGACCCGACGCACGGATCCATTATACTGTTACACATGCATTTCTTTCTCAACTGTTTACATTCACTTAAAACATAACTACCTGAGTTTACGTGAATACTTGCCAATACAGGCATTTTGACATTATTTTGTGAGTATTTGACAGTTTAGGCATAATAAACAGCGAAAAAGAACTCAATTTAGCACCGAGAGGAGGCTTTACGTCCGCACACTTTAGGTGTGAGCACAAAAAATGCGGGAATGCCGAAATTCAAGCCCTGTAACACCAACAATATTTATCTGGGGTAAATGAAGCGAGTGTGTGAGGGGAGGCGGGTTTGTGTGTCACTCGCTGTCGGAGAGATGAGAGAGCGAGAAAGAGAGAGAAATGAGTATTTCAGATATTTCAATATCGATTTGTATGGAAAAATCTATATTTTTGACAACACTACATTGCACTTAGTTTATTATTTCAGATGCCTTTTTAAAAGACTACAACTGAAAAATGTTTATAGGCCTATTATACATAAAGTTCAACCCACCAAAGTGGCTAGTAGGAGTGACTGCATTACACGCCACTGCTGAAATCCACCAGCATTCGGCGGGTTGGTGGGTGTTAATGTCAAGCCCTGGAGTCCACGGGCCGTGCTGAAAGGGTCTGGTTGTGGTGAGACTTTGGCAAGTGTGGCTATGCTTACCTAACACCCCGCTGGAGTCGATGGGATACTCCAGAATGGAGGTGGCGGGGCCCAGTGTGTAGGGGTAATCGTAGGGTGTGGCGTAAATCAGGCCTGACTCTGGACCGGACTGCATTAGGGTGGCGCCTGCCGGGTGGGTGGAGCCGTTGGGCATGACGGTCTGGATCTGGCGGATAAGGGGCATGAGGGTCGGCCCGGCGGGCGTAGGCGTGCGCAAGGCTGAGGGCGGCAGGACAGGTGCAGGGCCGGTGATGATCCGAGGCGCCTGGGCGCTCGCTGCAAGAGAGAACGCAAGGGCAGCTGCGGTGAGCAGAAAAATGTGAGGGTGAGGGTGGGGGTGGATGAAGACGGGTGGGGTCGGGACAAAAAAGACAAAAACAGTTAGAACCATGCACAGGCAAACACCGGACACAGAGCATGACAGCGATGCTAAAGCTGTTTAGCTATTCATTAGTAAACAATGCCAGCGGACTCGAGCCTTAAATGATAATTACGGTATTTTGCACTTTGAGTCTATTTTCTAGTGTGTTTTGGATGAACTAGAGTGGTGGACACAGAAGTTTTGAGGATGGGTCCTGTCTCGACTTTTTGACTCTTTTAGAATCGCCTCTGAGCGCTTCAGAGTGGCTGTCTATGGGCATGCACAAACATGTCCTTAAAACAACCCTTAATGTTCGTTTTCAAAACTGTGCAACTCACCAAGTGGTTAGTGGTGTTCGTTGATGATTAAAAATAAGTAGCGTAGCGAAATACAGTTTCTGTCGTGTTTTATTGCACGAGTTATTGCAATGAGTCCTCCAACAGAAATCTACACTGTTTTGGAACATCAACGAACACCACTAACCACTCGGTGAGTTGCACAGTTTTGAAAACGAATGTTAAGGGTTGTTTTAAGCACATGTTTGTGCATGCCCATAGACAGCCACTCTGAAGCGCTCAGAGGCGATTCTAAAAGAGTCAAAAAGTCGAGACAGGACCCATCGTCAACATTTCTGTGTCCACCACTCTAGTTCATCCAAAACACACTAGAAAATAGACTCAAAGTGCTAAATACCAGAATTATCCCTTAACAATATCGCACTCCTGCAGTTCTACAGCGCTTCAGTATTATTTACTCAAGCGAGGAGGAGGATGTCACAACATCCAGTAAATTAAGGAGACATTGTTTTCACAGATAGCAGTGCATGTTCTCAATTCTTTCAGTTCATTAGCTGCTCTTTGGATGTAGACGCTAATTCTGGATCACAACACTGAGACACTTGTCAGAGGATTTATCAGGGAATCAGGGTTACTTGGATTACTGAGAGCCACACTTACAAAGGCTTCACACAATACTGTCTCTGTTTGCGAGCTGAGGAAGTGGAAGCTTACGTGATTTGATATTGGCATCTCTGTAGGTGCCGTTGAGAATGGCCAGTTCCATCAGCTGCATCTTCTTCAGACTGTCCTCTCCTTCGGCCTGTCGGTATAAAGACACGCAAAGAGGTCAAAAACATTAGCATGCTCTTTGTTACTGCTACTATTCACACTGCAGCTGGAAGCATTTTTATAGTAGAACTTTATTTTACAGTCCTGTTCCCCACATACATACTATGCACTTATTATAGTAAATAAAACTGGGTAATAACTAGGTACTAACCCTGAATGTACCCCTAAATCTAACCTTAACCCATGCAGTTGCCTTATACCAGTACTTTCTTAGGTAAGTACACTGTAAGTGCACATACTGTAAAATAAAGTGCAACCCATTTTTTTCTTCAAATCTAACTAAATCTCTTGTAGAAAGTCTCACATATGTTTATCTAATGCTTGGCTAGTACATATCAAGCACAAGGTTGTAGATTTTTAATATGCGTTCTTGCTCTGCTTCGGCGGTAATAAACCTCAGTACTCCAGGGTGATCGAGTTTCCTTCAGAAGGATGTGCCATTAAAGCATGTGTTCAGGTTGCTAGCTATTAACGTTTTAATTGCGCTTAAACAGTCAAATACACACAAAATAAGATTACAATGCCGGTCTTGTGTTAAGTGAATGTAAACAGTTGATAAATGTGATAAATGATAAACAGTTGATAAATGACGCATGTGTAACAGTATAATGGATCAGTGCATCAGGTCTTAAATTGACAGCAGCCTGATATACCTGCTGTGCTGCCAACTTATGATATAATATTAAAAATATCTATATGGCAGTTTTCCCTATGGTATCAAGTGGCCAGTGAAAATGTTTAGCTTTTTCTTTGGAAAACCACTAGCCACAGTGGCTGGTGAGCAAAAAAAGTTTGTCAAATTCAGAGTATGGTTTTCCATACTTGGTCTTCGCATGTCTCTTTCACTTTTATTATGATCTGCGTTCAGACACATTTTTGGAACGTAAATGTGAAATCGAGTTTGCGGAAAAATATTGTAGCTTTACCAGCTATTTTCACTCATCAAATATTCCAGATCTCCACAGTATTTGATGACATATTTTTAGCTTTTTAGAAGATTTTTATATTTTTTCAGCATATTATAGTTTTGTATTGTATATCTCCTCAATTTAACATGTTTTTCTCTACGATCTATAAAAAAAAGAAAGAAAGAAATATAAACTTTTAGCTTGGCCCAACACTGAAAAGTTTGTCTGAGATCTTAATCTGGTGCGAATCGACCATGTCTGTAATTTGTAAAGTAAAAATTCCCCCGCAAATTACAACTATATTCCTCCGAACACCGAGGTCCTGTGATAATATCAGTCCTGTGCGAATCGCCATCTCTGTGATTTGGCCGGATCGTATAGTATATCATATTTTCAAGGTTTTTATTTCATGTCCGCCTTTTTATTCATCTTTTGTGAAGAATGGAGGCTGTGTTTGGAGTGTTTTGATAGTATTTTGGGTGCTGGGTCATATCGCTATACACAACTACACAATTTGCAGAAAGTGAAAGCTGAAAATCATCAGAAGAGCAAAAAGAAAAATAACGATAAGATGGAGATGAATGACATGTATAGCAGCGGTGAGGAACTTTATTCTGTTTATGTCACAATATCATACAGCTAGACCTATAACGAAAAGACATTTCCTAGCAATAGCCTATTGACGTCATATCCGGGAGATAAGTCGGTAAATTTAAAGGAGTAGTTCACTTTTTAAAAAACTTTTGCTGATAATTTACTCACCCCCCATGTCATCCAAGATGTCCATGTCTTTCTTTCTTCATTCGAAAAGAAATTAATGATTTTGATGAAAACATTCCAGGTTTTTCTCCATATAATGGACTTCAATAGTAGCCAAAACGGTTCAAGGTCCAAATGAGTTTCAGTGCAGCTTCAAATCACTTTAAACGACACCAGACGATGAATAAGGGTCTTATCTAGCGAAACGATGCACCATTTCGAAAATAAATAAAACAGTTTAAGTATTATTAGCACAAATGCTCGCCTTGCTCTGTCCTGAATGCACGTTCGTGATTCTCCTGTTCGAACTCGTTCATCAAAATGAACAAATCTTTTTTCGAGTCATCGCATCGTTTCGCTAGATAAGACCCTTATTCATCGTCTGGTGTCGTTTAAAGT
Source organism: Chrosomus eos (assembly GCA_036326025.1). Classification (NCBI taxonomy): domain Eukaryota; kingdom Metazoa; phylum Chordata; class Actinopteri; order Cypriniformes; family Leuciscidae; genus Chrosomus; species Chrosomus eos. The sequence continues at coordinate 33,614,212 of CM070833.1, forward strand.
GATTTGAAGCTGCACTGAAACTCATTTGGACCTTGAACCGTTTTGGCTACCATTGAAGTCCATTATATGGAGAAAAACCTGGAATGTTTTCATCAAAATCATTAATTTCTTTTCGACTGAAGAAAGAAAGACATGACATCTTGGATGACATGGGGGTGAGTAAATTATCAGCAAAAGTTTTTTAAAAAGTGAACTAATCCTTTAAGTAAAATCACAGGCTTGGGTTATCCCGTGCGAATGCGCCACATGAAATTCAGATGTGGCAGGGTAATTTCTAAATCACACAAGGTCCCCAGATATACTAATCCCGTGCGAATAGGGCTATTGTTGCAGTGTAATTATATATTTAAGTACTTACTGTAATGTAATGTAATGCACTTAATATAGGGTTAGGGTAAGATTAGGATTTGGTTGAGGGTTAGTTGCATGCAATTATGCATAATTTACTGTTATTACTATGGTAAGTACATGCAACATATGTAACAGGGACACTCAAATAAAGTGTTACCTAATAAAGTGTAACTGAAAATGGCAAAGCTTATTCGGACACCGTGTGTGAGGGTCTCCAAGAGATCAGTGTGTGTTTGTGGAGATGAGCTCCAGTATTCAGTGCCCCGCAGCGCCCGGTCCCCCGCGCCCCCCCGACACCGCTGAAACACTGCCCGCTCCCTCCCTGTGCATCTAAATATCAATACTTTATTAAGTCAAGAGCCCGCTGATGAATAGAGCGGGACAGAGCTGTTATAAATCACTCTCTGTCTTTATTTAATCAGCCTAATGTGCTCTGTCCTTGAGAGGCTGGCCTCCGAGACACATTCACTTACGAGAGCCGGAGAAAAAACTCTTTTCAGAGATGGCCTACATAGCAGAACTTAAGAAAGTTCTGTTATGAAGTTATGAAATATATATGTTATTTCTTCCTGTGTTGTTGTTTTGATCTACACTACATCGTCCTGGTGAGAAGACATGCTTTATTAGTGATGACAGATGACGGGACCGCAGGAGGCTACATCTCTTGTTTGGAAAGCTTCAGGAGGGTGAATTGAGCTTGGTCTTATGGATAAAAGAGAGTATTCAATGGCTACGTATATGTGGAGAGGAATATTAGCAAGCGTCTCACTGCATTCTGCATGACAGCTCAATCATTTAGAAAGGTTTTAGTTAATTTTGTGGTAAAACTATTAGTTTGGACTATTGTAAGACTGATCAAATGATGAGTAACGAGAGATTTGCTGAATGCTGAATAAACAGCATTTATTTATCTAAATTAATGTTAATTTCAACACTTACTAATACATTATTAAAATCAAAAGTTGTATTTGTTCACATTAGTTTATGCACTCTGAACTAACATGAACAATCAATGAACGACTGGATTTTTTTATTAACTAACATTAAAAAAGATTAATAAATACTGTAACAAATGTATTGCTCATGTTAGTTAATACATTAACTAATGTTAACCAATGAAACCTAAAGTGTTTTCGAGATTTAAAAAATAAATACAGTAAAAACCGTAATATTGTGAAATATTATTACAATTGAAAAAAACTGTTTTCTATTTTTAATACATATTTTATTTTCATTATTTTAAAAACCAGTGTTGGGTTAGTTACTCTAAAAAAGTAATTAATTAGCTATAATGAAATCTTTACCAATGTAATGAGATTACTGTACTAATTACTCTCTCTCTAAAAAAATATTGCATTACTTCTTACTAATTGCTTTCTAAATCCATCATCATCCTCAACCAGTTAAACAAAAAACAAAGATAGACATGAAACTGGCTCTTTTCAAATCAATTACATAATATTTGCATAAATTATTCTTGAACTGATCAAAGCATTTAAATGGAGAAGGTTTTTACATACATTACATTTTTATGTTAAATCCACATAATTGTAATAGAATTGTTCTATACAGTTTTAATGCAATTACTTCAGAAGTAACTGTGTTTAAATTACAGAAAAATTAAGAGTAAAGGCCATTGCACACTGAGTCCGAAATTCGCATCCGAAATTTTCGCACGTTAAAAAATAAATACGACCTCATGTTATGTCAATCACGCTTGCACACTGCCTCCGAAACTTTCGTCCGTCATTAAAAAAATCGGATCGGGTTCGATTTTCTGCGTTTTTCGAATACAAAAAATTCGAAGACCGAATCACGAATACAAAAAAACGCATACGAAAATTTCGGACTCAGATGTGCAATGGCCTTAATCCCTTTACTTTTTCAAAGGAAAAGTATAAATTACAGTAATTAATTGTCACACTGTTAAAAACAGTTGTGCTGCTTAATATTTTTGTGGAAACCATGATACATTTTTTAAGGTTTCTTTGAATGTTCAAAACAATAGCAGTTATTTGTAATAAAATTTTGATCAATTGAATTTGTTCTTGCTGAATAAACATATTATTTTTTGCAAAAAAACAAAACCCAAAACATACCCAAACATTTCTACAGTAGTAGCCAGAATGTGCAGTATAAAACCTAAACACACTTCAAGGAGTACTGTATCCCACAATGCAATGCACTCGACTTCCTGACTTTCCGTGATGAATAAACCACATAATATAACTGTGATTTTTAACACCTTTATGTTAACTCATTTGATTGGAATGACAAAATTTAGGATATTTTTACACATCTGATGAATTAAACAAATACAGTGTAGCATAATGAGCATAAATACATTTTGAAACTTTTTTGTTGTATATTTGATAATATTTCTAGAAAACGATAGGCAGCACACAGTGTATACTGTACAGCACATTCCCATCACAACCAGTGTTGAAAGCCTGCAGTTTCAGGCCTGAGCCAGTGAGAGGTGCTGTGATGTCATCAAAGCTGAGTTCGGGATCTGGACGGATGCTAACTTTCCCAGACAGTAATTTAAAATCCAGTTTGTATCAAGTTCAGCACCACATATTGTGAATTTTTCAGTCTGCCATGCTTTGGCTGGCCGTCCATTTCTCAACCTACAAATCAAAAACAGCTTTCTGCCTTAGCGGTGTTCAATATTGATGACATCACTGGGGTTTTCACACACTTGCCGGTAATGTATTACAGCACATCTGACAACCTCCCTCTTTCTGCTCTCAGTCACAATAGTTTCTTTCCCTGGCCTCTTCCTCTCCTCTGTCCTTCTTTCATCCACATCTCTCGCCCTGCTTCTGTGGCAGCGTTTGCCGAGGGCTTTTCCCGCTCGCGCAGTGAAAGCGAGACACACTGACAGAACAAAGCCTCTCTCTGCAGCAGAGCTGATGGGTAACGTGCGAGCGCTCCCAGCCAACGCCTCCGGTCCTCATTTCATTTTAATATATAGAGGACTCTGGGGTGGCTAAATCAAACTCTCGCCAATTGGCCACCGGGTTCTGACTAATTTTGCTTGGTTTTTCTTTCAGTCTGATGCTTATTGTCAAGGGCGTAACTTTGGTTTGAGAAGTGGGGGGGACACAAAATGCGGGAAAATGTTTTCGATTTGAATCCCATTTCCTGGATGTACATACATTTAGGGACTATGTTGATGAGTGAGAACCAGGAAATAATTTGATAATAATGATAAATTCTGCCAAAAAAAAAAATAGTAGGCTATATGTATAAGAAAAATATGTCTTACGTTCTATATTGTTAATAGGGGCCGATCGCCAAAACTTTAGAGAATCATTTTATAAAGTCAAAATGTTAGCCATTAATGTTTTGTGTGTAAATAAAAATGTAAATAATGTGAGCCTCAATTTCCACTGTAATGTAGAAACAACATAAAGATAGTAGGCTATATTTAAAATAATTGTTTAATGGCATCCGTATATGAATGAAGGCCAGTATCACTGATATTAATATAGCTACTGATGTCTCGATGAAAATGATTCCCCCCCATTTTAAACATTTATTAGGCTTCAAAAAAATATAACAACTTATAATTTAAGTGATCTTAAAACAAACCTTACATAAACCCCTAATAAACGTCATATTTACCTAAATATAGATTAATCCTTATTGAAGCTACAAGCATTATTTAGTCAAGAGCAGTTAGTAATTTTTTTCTGTTCCCTTTGTTCTTTGGTTAACTTTACTGACAGAGAGAATGAGAGGCTGCTGTCACTTTAAGATCTGACAGAATCTCATTCTCTCACTACTGTTTACTTACATTTAAGATTTTATTTAACTCATTTAAGACTATTCTTGTGAGGATACTCGACAAAATGGACATTTTGGCATACATGTGTGTTTTTGTTCGTTCAAGCGGCGAAATAGAACTCTGGTGCGAGTCTTTCTGTGCGCGTGTGCGTGTGTGTGTGTTTGTGTGTATCAGGAGGACATTCACTAGCAGCGCGTTCTCTTTAGTCTTGTCGCGCATAAATGAGTAAACATGAATAATAATGAGAGCAGGATCATATGACGCGAGCTTAAAGTCACCTGTTGTTGTTTCTGGCGTTTCATCGCTGACTGTGGAGGAGCAGGACCGAGCCTGTGTCGATGCGCGCGTCCGCATCCAGGAACGTCGCGTGCACACTCTAAAAATAGCTCACTGAAAGTTCTAATGAGGAGGAATCGCGGGTGCGGCATAGTCGGCAATGAAACAACAGAAACAACAGGTGACTTAATTAATTTTAGTTAAAAATCATAACAAAACGAATTTGAAAGTGGGGGGGACACAAACAGGATTTTGAAAAGTAGGAAATTACGCCCGTGCTTATTGTACATTTCGACTTCTCCCGTTCGTTGTGGCCCGTCTGCTCTTCTGATACTGTCTCTGTTACACTGAATGAACTCACCTTCACATGATCTGTGACTGCATGTTCATGTAAAGCGTCCTGGAGATATTCTGTCAAGTCTTGTTTGCTGCTATTCCACGTTTTTAAATTGCTGTCTTTCGAAGCTGGTAAAATTTAAAACTTTGTTTTGAACAGTGATTGTCTGCAGAGACATCTTGTTATCACATCTTGTCGCATGCATTTGACTACTTCTAAATGTGGTTTGAGTGATCCAATCAAAAACTTTGGTAACACTTTAGTTTAGGGTCCAATTATCACTATTAACTAGTTGTTTATTAGCATGCGTGTTACTAGGATATTGACTGTTTACTAACTATTAATATGCAGTCATGAGGAGTTTATTGAGTAGTTAATAGTGAGAGTTGGACCCTAATCTAAAGTGTGATCAAAACTTTTACTACAGTTCAAAAGTTTGGGGTTTCTTATGCTCACAAAGGCTGCATTTATTTGACCAAAAATACAGTAAAACAGTAATATTGTGAAACGTTATTACAATCTAAAGTAACTGTTTTTTATTTGAATGTGTTTTAAAATGATAATTTATTCCTGTGTCCAAAGCTGAATTTTCAGCATCATTACTCCAGTCTTCAGTGTCACATGATCCTTCAGAAATCAGTGTAATATTTCTTATTATTAATGTTAGAAATAGTGCTGCTTCATATTTTGGTGATAACATCAGGATTTTATAATGAGAAGAAAGACCAAAAGAAGAGTATTTAATATAATATGAATATTAAGCAATTTTACAATTTAGAGTACGTTTACATCACAACGATGTACCAAAAACGGAAATGTTTTTCCTTTACATTTTTCATGTACAGTCGACAACATTGTCAAAAGGATCACAGTTCACACGGATTCGCGAGACGATTAAAAAAGCTGTATTATTCATGCCAGGCCAGTAGATGGCGATGTCACTTTGTAAACAAACACATATAGACTGAATACGTAATACACATGCTCATGACGACACCGTTTCCACAAATTCATGTTTTTACATGGAGACTAGCTATCTTTTTCAAATTTGCACTTTGAAACCCATTTTCAGGCCCCCAAAATGTTTTCGTGTAAATGAACGTCTAAAACGCATAAAAAGTTTTCCGTTTTTAGTTGAAAACGGTGTTGTGTAAACGCCTCCTTAGTACGTACTTGCTGAATAACTGTATTAATAACAGAGAACCCAAACTTTTGATAGTGTATGTTTTGGTAGTGTATATTTAGAGCTGACCACTGTGATCGGGTGACCCAATGATGATGTTAATACCATTTGTAAACAGTGCCTAAAAGTGCTTTGATACAGCAGTAGATCCAGGCAGAGAGACTAGAAGAGTGTGCGTTCAGCTCAGGCAATGTAAAAGGCTTTTAAAGTCCGCTTGCATAAAGAGGAATCACTCTGGAGCTATTCAGACTGGGATCACGATGACCTTTACAACACAATGCCTGCAAGCCTACAACTTTCCATCATGGCCTGTCAGGTCTGCACCTTCATCTCTTCTCTCTCTCTCTCTCTCTCTCTCTCTCTCTCTCTCTCTCTCTCTCTCTTCTCTCTCTCTTCTCTCTCTCTCTCTCTCTCACAGTGATTAAACCACTGGAGGTCATTGCGTGTCCATGCTCTTGGTTGCTACTCAACTATATCAGTGTATTAACAGCACCGTTCACTTGCATTGGGTTGAACTCAACTTTGTTTAACTTTGTTGTATCGCCAACGGTCGTTGTCGCTCATCTCACTGGAAATCCTGAACTCTCATTAAAAATGAATGACTGCAGGTTGCTCTGTCATTGCAAATCACTGGCAGCGTGAACGCCCCTGATGCCTGCTATCTGTGTGATTTCAGCAATCCTATAAGATCAATTCAAAACCATGTATGACATCGATCTTATAAACTTGGATACAACATGTATGTAGACTGTACGATGATAACACCTATAGAATCATACGACGCAAGTTAGTCTAGAAGAATAAAACGTCATTAGCATGTGCTAGTGCTAAACAAATAGAGCAAGATTTTAGTTTTAATGTGCGCTGGAAGGAGGAATCGAAAGAGGAGAATATGGACTCTTGACAATTTTGCAAATGGAGCTTGAGGTAATAGTTTTAAGTTTTAGCGCAATGTAAAGTTGATCAATACACCATTTCGTGTTTCATTTTCATTGGCTAGTCAGTAGATGTAGGCCGTAGCAGCAAACACACTGTGAGATGATACATTAATGACACTGTCAGAACATTATCTCAGGCTATCTTTGGTCTTAGCAGCCATATCACCCTGTAGCCCAAGACTGGTTGCCCACTGAAGCTAAGCAGGGCTGAGCCTGGTTAGTTCCTGGATGGGAGACCTTCTGAGAAAACCAGGTTGCTGCTGGAAGAGGTGTTAGAGAGGCCAGCAGGGGTGCTATCCCTGTGGTCTGTGTGGGTCCTAACACCCCAGTGTAGTGATGGGGACACTATACTGTCAAAATAGCACCGTCCTTCGGATGAGACGTTAAACCGAGGTCCTGACTCTCTGTGGTCACAAAAAATCCCAGGATGTCTTTCGAAAGAGTAGGGGTGTAACCCCGGCATCCTGGCCAAATTTGCCCCTTGGCCTCTGTCCATCATGGCCTCCTAATCATCCCCATATATACTGATTGGCTTCATCACTGTCTCCTCTCCACCAGTAAGCTGGTGTGTGGTGAGCGTTCTGGCGCAATATGGCTGCCGTCGCATCATCCAAGTGGATGCTGCACATTGGTGGTGGTTGAGGAGATTCCCCCCCTTCTATGTAAAGCGCTTTGAGTGTCCAGAAAAGCGCTATATAAATGTAATGAATTATTATTATTATTATTATTAAGACCGAGAATATGGCCATCTTTAAACCTCTATCAGTGTACGATGTAGGAGCACCGTTTAGGAGCCACGACCACAGAAATCACCACGAATGGTCATCTTTTGTCTTAGACTCACTTCGTCATATCCATTTTCTAGTCAGAATGTGAGTCTGATACTGCTCCACAGGGCTTTGATTATGAGGCGTGTCTTAACCGAACCAGGAAAAAACAAACAAACTCTGCACTCAATTGGATAGACCTACAACCAATCAGAGCAACGCAGTAAGTGACGTATGTAGAGCGACGCATAGTTATCAACAGAACTCAACTGCACGCACTCTAGAAAAAGTATGAAAAAAAAAAGATTTTTGCCGGTGTTGCAAAAAGAATTTAAGGAGAGTACTTGCAAACACGAAAAGCATTTTTGAAAGAAATATGTTTGATGACGTGATGATTACGTAACTGCAGATCATCTGTCCATCATCGTATAAAGCCCGTCCTGGCAATTTGATTGGCCCGACGATTTCTGAACCGAGCATAATTACTCCTCAATGGATCGAGTCCAGACCGAACTTCCCGACCAAAAAATGTTGGGCTGGCATCCAGGCTACTTTTGTCTGGGACAGCTCAAAATCGTACAATGTGTACAGGGCATTAGGTGGCATCCTAACTGAAATGGATCCTCTTAAGTGAAGGATATGGAGCGTTCTACATAGACAACAATTCAACACAACACTCAAACAGTGAAGCACACTGGAGACTCAACCCACAGTTAGCATGTTGATCAGTGTGATTCTATAAAAGGCATACTAAGATGTAGCACTCACAAATATTGAGTAAAATAGTACATTTTAACCAGTTGTGCTGCCTAGTGTTTTTGTGGAAATCAATATTTTTTTTGTATTTTTTGATGAATAGAAAGTTCTAAAGAACAACATTTATTTGAAATATTATTTGTTTGTAACACTGTACAGTAAAAGTCTTTATACTGTCAACTTCTAACACATTCATGTTTAATAAAAGTATGACTTAAAAAAACAAACACTTACTGACCGTAAACTTTTGAATGGCAGTGTGTGTATATATTATAAACAAATCATTTTGTAAATATATATGCAATACTGACTCAAGGCCTTAAATGCTCAAGTTCTTTAAAATCTGGTGGATTCTGATTGGCTGTCATTGATTTTATAGTTCAACTGGGAAAAAAATGGTTTGAAATTGAATCTTTTATATTTAGGATGATTTTTAGAACTTTATCGTTATAGTTTTCGTCCTTGGTGTGAATTGTGTCTATAGAATTATATTGCTTCGCACATTTCTAAGAGTCTTTGTGTCAGGAGTGCACATATGACACCTTGGAAAGTTGTCTCGATAGGCAGCTTTATCTTTCTGTTTCTCTCTCTTCCTCATTCATCCTCTTCCTCTACATGTGTTTGCAGCTGCTTTTCTTCCTGAACTTAGATTGATGGAACTGTTATGTGTTTATTGGCTTGAGAGTAGCTCTTGTTTGAAGGTCCTTCTGCCTTTACTTTATTTTCTTTTAGATGTCATTCTGTCTTTTCTCTTCTTTGTTGCTACAGGGTGGACACGCATCCAAACTCCCCGCTCTCTTGCAAACCACTCAAGTGATTGCTTTCTCTCTAACAACACAAAATATGATCCAATTTTATACTTTCCAGTGCTTTATTCTATTACACGCTTTATCTTATTAGTAGCAATTTCTCAAGGCCAAGGACATAAACCGAACCTGTCAAACGTGGTTCAGACTGTCATTGGTCGAGCGGGAAGACTGAAGGACAGGGGACTGCTATAACGGGAGGTCCTGACGAGTGGAAACCGAAGCGCGTCCCAATCGCACAGCTGCTCTCTTACAACACTCACACACACACACACACGAACGCTTGGCTTCCAGCCACTCCTCATCTTCTCCACGGCCCTTCCTGTTCCTCCACGACACACCAGATCCTGATTTATCTCCTCCCATCCCTCAGCACTACCACTCTCTTCCTCAGAGACTCTTTCCACAGATCAAAATTAGACAGCACTGAGTTTGTTTGCATGTACACTACCGTTCAAAAGTTTGGGGTTGGTAAGATTTGTAATGTTTTTAAAAGAAGTCTAAAAGGCTGCATTTATTTGATTAAAAATACAAAACAAACTCAGTAATATTGTGAAATATTATTTCAATGTAAAACAACTGTGAATATAGTAAAGTGTAATTTATTCCTGTGATCAAAGCTGAATTTTCAGCATCATTACTCCAGTCTTCAGTGTCACATGATCTTCAGAAATAAGTATAATATGATGATTTGATCCTCAAGAAACATTTATGATCATTGTCACAGATGAAAACAGTTTTGCTGCTTCATATTTTTGTGCAAACCGTGATTCATTTTTTTCAGGATTCTTTGAAAGTTCAAGAGAAAAGTATTTTATTAAAAAAAAAAAATATTTTGTATTATTATAAATGTCTTTACTGTCACTTTTGGTCAATTTAATGCGTCCTTTCTGAAGAAAAGTATTAATTTCTTAAAAAAAAAAACAATCGTATTGACCCCAAAATTTTGAAGGTTAGTGTATATCATACTCGAAAACTATCAAAAATCACCGCCTTTTAGCGTTTACATGCAAATTAATTAACCAACTAATCCACAACAAAACTATGAAATTCTGAAATAATTATGATCTTGATGTCAAAACCTACATTGACATGTTTACACTGAATAAGTTAAAACATTTCAGACTACCTGTTTCAGAAAGACTGTTTTGCTATAAATTATCTGAGTTATTTTGCTCTATTTCCAGATTCAATCATATACTCGTTCTTACGTACTAGAGCTCGTTCACACATGCACACTCTTCAAAAACGTTGCTTTAAATTTCTCTTGACAAAATAAAAGACGTAAATGACATTTGTATGTATTCTAAATGAAAGATATAGATTGCACTGAACTTATTTTGCTCAAGATAAGGATTTATTAAGTCCACATGTCATGCAAACAAGACAAGCTTCTAACCACAGGTGGAGATCTGTCGTTCAGACACACAACTGTGCGATGCTGTTTGCCAATGTTCGTTGGAACGATATTTTCGGGAAACTCAGACTCAATAAACTACGCTGATAACGACGGAACTTGCGTCCATAGTTGGCTAACGATGCTTTCGGGAAACACACCCCAAGATGATTTGGCCTGTTCTTCAGTAAAACGCTGCCTGGCATTAATGTCAAACACAAATTAAAAAAACGAGCAGCGATTTTGACTGTTTCACAGCTGCACACATGACGGACCTTCCCCATAGAAACATAAGGACAACCAGAGCTGCATTCATTGAGAAATAACACATATTTCCAGTTTGCTTTCACACGCTCACACACACACTCACAGGTACACACTACTTACAGTCATTGTGAAGATTAAAACTGCTTTAGGAGAATAATTAAAGCTTAATCCAATATTTATGTTGAGCCTACTTGCCGTACCTCTTGTAATTGGCTTGTCGATTATAATGAGCACTTATTAATTTAGAAGAAAAATAATTGAGAACATCATATACTGACAAACGGAAGAACATGAGTCTGTCCATTCCTTTAGGACAGGGCCGGCCCGAGGCATAAGCGAACTAAGCGGCTGCTTGGGAAATCGAGTTTAAAAATATATATATATATTTTTAGATAACTTAAACAAGTGACATAAATGACTGAATGAATATGACTGAATGAATGAATAATTCAGGACAAGAAAATTCTGATTCCATGATCAATATACCTGCCTACAACAGCTGCTGTGTCTCAGCGTTTAAGTCATCCGCATAATCTAGACACCTCGCGCGTGCATAGACAATTCGTGCGCAACTGCGCATAGTAACGGTGTCGGTTTAAGTTGGAGAAAACAGCCGCAGGGCTTCTAGGTGTAAGCCAGGGTAGCAGTTTGAATAAATAATAAACATAGCAGTTTGAACTCCTCTCCACTTTATTATACCACACATTGATCAGATCACTAACTCCAAAAACCTGCGACACTCCAGTACCAAGTGCGCGCGAGCGCGACCCATTCCTATCTACGGCAAGCCCCGAGGGGAAAAATACATGATTGCATACACACATACAACGAGCACCAGTACATCATTACCGGTATTATAGTAACAGACTTTGTTGGATTCTGTCATGTACTACAATCCAACAAAGTCTGTTACAATAATAATAAAAAAGATTTTGAGGACAGTTACACTGTATTGAGACAGTTGAGAAATAATAATATTTTTTACTGTTTTCAACAATAATTGTCATTGTTGAACCCTTGCTCTCATTATGTTTCTGATTTCTCAGTTTTGTCATTATTTTAGCAAATAGTCTATTGTGTTGAGACCGTTTGTTTCAAGAAGTTTCAAAGAGTTAGTAAAAGAGTAAAGTAAAAGTTAAAACTTTTATTTAAGTAGGCATCTATTTTTTATTATTTATTTTGTATTAATACAGAACCTCACTGTATTATTTCAAATGTATCATAATTGCGTGACATTTGTGTCAATAATCGTCAAGCACAGGTGACTCCGCGTAGTGGAAGGGGGCCCCCAAATCAAATTCTGCTTAGGGCCCCAAAAGGCCTCGGGCCGGCACTGCTTTAGGAGGTAATATGGTACTGAACGGTTACCATATATACCATTTATATTGTTCTCCAAGGAACCCCTAGCATACTCATGGCACATATCTAAAACATATTTGGTACTACATAGGAACCACTTACAAAAAGTACAATAAAGCACCATGGTACTACCAAGTTTTGACACGGTACAGTGGTACCACGTTATTTTGAACACGTATCATGTTAAATCCAGGGTATATAAGTACCGGACAGAGCATTACCATGTGAAACCATCATTGTACTACAGTACTGCCACAGTATTCTTTTCCGAACAAAACACAATGCATTACCAACATAATATATCCAAAAACATGGTATTTCTATATATACAATGTCATTCAAATGTGTGGGGTCCGGAAGAGTTTTCAATATATATTAATACCTTTAATCAGTGAAGACTTTTACATTGTAAAAAAATAATAATATATATTTCAAATAAATGCTCTTCTTTTGATTTTATCAAAGAATCTAGATGAATAGGAAACTGTTATTGTAACCCTCAAACCGTATTCACTTTATAGCCCTTAATCCTGTAATTGTGGACAAATGTGGGCACAGGGGACTCAGGTGTGATCCTAATTTTTATTTATTATAAATGTTAAATCACTTTCTTCGATAAAGTTTTGTCTATCCATTTATGGTGTTTTTTTTTAATTTGAATTTATTTACTTCAAAAAGTACCATATTTTCTATACAAAAATTAAACATAAAAATAAGCATAATTTACAATTTTTTTAACTACATTAAAATATCATTCCAATAAGTTCTTAGAGCTAAAACCTAAAGATGAAGTGACTTTGCTGTCACATGGTGTCTTATTTTGGCTTATTTTAGAATGCTCTAAATTACAGTTTTTCCCATTCATTTCTATGGGTGCCCATTTTTGACCCAAATACAGGATTAAGGAGTTTTGTTTTTTCACCCACTTAACATTGTAGAATTGAGTCAAAAAAATTGTGTGTGTTCAGGAGGCAAATTTAGGAAAAGTAGCCAAGTCTTGTACCAATCAGATCAGGGAAGTATTTAAAAAAAAAAAATCAAGACTATTTTGCCAACATTTGTCCAGAATACGTTTTTAGGGTTGAGTTAAGTTTTACTGTATTTTAAATCAAATTAATGCAGCCTTGGTTGGCATAAAATACTTCTTTCAAAACCATTTTTAAAAATCTTACCGACCCAAAACATTGAAATGTACAGTGGTATGATGACATGTATCTATGTATACTTACTTACACGTTAAAATAGTGTTTTTTTTTATTAAAATAAAAAAATTACAAAGTACTTCCAGGAATATATGGTACATATATCTAGAACTATGGATACTACTATGTTTTTTTGGACATATACCATGGTATTTTCGGAAGAACCATGTTACATGGATCTCAGTATATACCCAGCAAACACAGAACAACCTTCCAGTGGCGGCTGGTGAAAAATATCTTAGGTGGGGCTGTGTCATATTCAGTTTTAATAGTCTGGTAATCATAGGAGCCATCAGGTTAAAGACATCCGTCAAGCATCCACCCTTCTCCATTCAAAAACCTCTTAAAAACACATTTTTTCTCTGAATATTACTCTTCATCTCACAGTCTGTAAATTATACCTTATTCTATGTTGTTTGTTTGAATCCCTCTTTGTTTGTATCTTTAACCTAACTTTGTAAGTGACCTCTGTGTATTACTTTCTGCCCTTGGTGTGTGTGTTGTCAATCTATCATTGACCTCATGATTTGTTCAAACACTGCTGTGGCTCTCGTTGGAGATCTCGTCAATACGGGCAAAACTGTGTTTAAAATGAACATCACTTAATATTAATACCTATCGTTTGTTGAACTGTTGTATAAAATCAATGTCACATTTGAAATCGTGTGGAATTCGTATAATGTGATCAACATTAAACACAGGAACTCACACAGGGTATTTTTTTGTATCGAAGAGAGTTTGAATCATAAATCGATCTCTATGCGCAGAGATCTGTGTATTTGCCTATATTTGTTCGTTGTGTAAGTGCTAAATCCCCACTTTTACAAAGGTATATTGTCGAGAAGGCATAATCTGCACGAAACATCATATGCTCGCTGCTTGTGTGAATGCAGTCAGTTTTGACCACAAAAGATGAGGTCATTTGTTTGGATGTCACGTAGCCTATGTATTTTACCTGCTAGAAATACATGCTAAGTTTTAGCTATTGGCCAGCCGCCCCTGCAACTTTCAACGTTTTAACAATATGGCCAAAAGGTTGCAATAACTAGATTGTATGGTGAAGGTTGTTACAGCGTTGTCACAATGTTGACATTAAACCACCGTTGGGCTCATTGTGTTGTCTCATTCTTCATCAAGCAAGAATACGTATTGCGTTTCATTTACCTCAGCTAAATAAGACACGTAATTATTCAAACACAACCTGCACCTTCATTTTCTGATGTGACTAATGTAGCCTCGCTCGCACTGTTTCGTTTTTCATTTGATTTGTCTGCTATTTAGTCTCATTCGTTTCTTTGCTCTCTGAATTCGTGGATGTTTCCTGGACTGAATCCTTTATCGCCTGGCTTTCGACGACTGTCTGCCATGTACAGAACCCAGGATTGTTCATTAAATGTTCTGATCTTTGCTTTTTATGTTTTATTTATTATACTTAAAATAAATTTGTATATTCGTTTTTTTCATTTTTTATCTTTTTTCACAAATGTATGACTTTTAGAAGTGCAATTTGATTACGATATGCAGTTTTAATAAAGTTAAATTAACGTAACCTTCTGTCATTTTTAAGTGTAAACTTGCAGGTGTTGATTAAAATTAGGCTAATTTACTGATAGCAGCATTACATAATAATAAGGATAAACAATATTTATAAAGTATATAATTATCAACATCTGACTAATTAAAAATAAACCACAAAAAAAGCTAAGTACTTAGAAAAAAAAAAAAAAATTGATGGTAAAAAAACATTTTGATGGTACTTCCACAGTTCGCCAGGGGAAAAAAAACTACAGTACTAACCCAAAAAAAAAACAACAAAAAAAAAAAAACAATGGTAATACTATGGTAGTCTTTTTAGTGCCTAAATCACACTGTGAATACATCAGTTATGCTTAATTGACATTTGCAACCTCCACTAAAACTGCAGGGTAAATTTGCACATAAATGAGTGCTCTATTCTTTGTCTGAAAACCCACAGGTTAAAATTAGATTACAGGTTATTTCGGTAAGAGGCAGGGAAGTAGCCTTTCCTGAATATGTGTGTGTGTGTGTGTGAGTGAGGAGAGGAGAGATGAGGAGAGAGAGAGAGAGAGAGAGAGAGAGAGAGAGAGAGAGAGAGAGAGAGAGAGAGAGAGAGGAGAGAGAGAGAGAGAGAGAGAGAGAGAGAGAGAGAGAGAGAGAGAGAGAGAGAGAGAGAGAGAGAGAGGAGAGAGAGAGAGAGAGAGAGAGAGAGATAGATAGATGGGCCTGTATGTATACGCTTGTGCGTTTGGAAAGGCAGTATGTGAACATGCTTGATGCAAACCTGTGGGAAAGCACGAAGCTTACAGTCTTAGACAGTTTCCTGCACAGTTTTTATGTTAATTGGCTTTGAGAGAGGGAAGTAGTGCAAGTGTCCCTGGTGCCAAAACTCTGTGTATGTGCGCATACAAATGCAGGCTGTCGAATAAAATCGTCATCTGTTCTGCGGCCCATAAACAACAGTAACACACTCGGCAGACAGGATGCAATAGGAGTATTAGACGACAGAGTTCACACACAGACATGCAGTCTGGTAGAATAGACTCATTTCGATAGACAAATACAGGCAAATCAGAATGTTAATTAACTTTAATTCTGTTCGGCATGATTTGAAAGTGGAATAAAGGTACGAAATGACAGGCAATGTAATGCGCTCCTCAATCAAGTTTAATATTTCCTTTAATATTTAAAACTCTTATTTATAATTTGTCATTTTAATCAACCTGTCTTGCTTGGAAAAACAAACATGAAAACATTTAATCAAGCTAAACATTTCTGTCATTTACTAGACTGTGAAGGACAGGGAAAGGGAGAGTTACACTTAGGAGATGATTTTTTAGATGAACATGATTTTCCTTTGAAACAAAATGAAATAAAAGATTTTAAAGTACAATTTAAGGATACTGTAATGTTAATAATGCAAAACTCCCTTCTAATTCCATTCAAAAATCTGTTAAAAACCATCATAGTATTGATGACACAACCATAAGCACATGAATGATGGTCAGGGTCAACAAGAGGGTAGAACGTCATGTAAAACTAAATTACGAAACCTTGACTAACATACAGTAAGTAGACTTCAGGAAAAAGAAATAATGCTACAAAGATGCAGAACACTGGAAAAAAATTCAAAATTTTCTAGTTATTGGTCACATCTAAATTTTTCAATTGGCCCAAGTGAAATTCTGCAAATTGATAAAATTAACCAACTCGGCCAACTGAAAAATTTAGATGTGACCAATCACTAGAAAATTTTGAGTTGGGGAGGTTAGATATTTTTTTACAGTGAAGACAGCCCTTTTAAAGTCAATGTGAAATGCTGTACTCATTTTAGGAAATCTCATGTATTTCTGGGTAAAACAAGACATTCGACGTGAAAATGTACAGGGTGGGAAATGAGAACCTGCAGAAATGAATTGGATTGTGAAAAATTATGACTTTTGGTTGGAGACAGATGGTTAGAGAGGACGGCTTGAAAAATAAGACGGATTTGTCACATGAGCCGAAAAGAAAATTTGCTTTGATAAAACATTCCAAAGACAAATGCTTAAAGGTCTCATATTGTACAACTTTCTGAAGTTTTGTTTTAGGTTTTGATGTCCTTAAGAATTAGAGATGCACCGAATCCAGATATGTGGGGTTCGGCTGAATACCGAATCCACTGGATAAGATTCTGCCGAATCCGAAACCGAATACCGAATCCTACTCAACCTTAGTCCATTAACACAATGAACACATTAATGAAGTAAACCAAATCTTTATTTTTATTTTTTTTACAGTTAAAATAAAATGAAAGAATAAGCAACATTATGCATTTTAACAGCAGCGATGTTGTGTATTGTTTAGGGGCCTTACCACCATGAGACAAATTGACACTGCAAATTGAACATGTAGCTCGACTTGAATTGCCTTCTTTTGACTGAAAGTACTGTCAAACAACACTTTTTCTGCTCACGAGGTCCATTTTCACTTTCTCACAGCCTACTGCACTCGAACGGTCCACCTACTGTAACGAGTGGAAATAAGGCGTGGCCCCTTTAAGAGCTGCGCGCTCCCTGTTGAACTGTGCAGTCTGTATTTTATGTGCCGTGGGTGCGCCTCGAACACCCATGTATGCGGGTTATTTCTGTTTGATGCTCATTTTTATCCTATTTTGTAAAGTAACGCTGTGGACGCTAGAACGTGTGACAGACAGTTACACGAGTTCGATTAGGGAATAAAGTGTGAGTTGTGAGATGCCAATCGGCTCCGTGAATCTGTCTGGCCTCTGCAATAACTTTAGCTGTGAGCTATTCTTATTTTTTCTTCCTGACACAAACGCGTTACACTACAGGCTTGTTCGACTTGAACCGGCGCTGCACAGACCGCTCGGTTTATGACATCAGTACCGCGAGAGCAATTCAAAAGCATAAGGAGCGTCTGCTCTCTATTAGCTCTCGCGGTACTTTGATGTCATTCACCAATCGGTCTGTGCAGCGCCGGTTCAAGTCGAACAAGCCCGAGAGCAAGCCTAAAACACCTTCCCGTATTCAACGGCGGCGTGACGTCGACGTAGCGCGCGTAGTTCAAGCCTAGGGTTCGGTTTGGTGGAAAAAAATTCGGCAGAAACCGAACCCCGTTAAAAAGCCCAATATTCGGCCGAATCCGAACCCGAATCCTGGATTCGATGCATCCCTATTAAGAATATATATTTGCGGTATAAGTACTAAAAACCATGTCAAAATAATTTTTACAGCTCCTTTCTCAGGAGCTCTGCCAAGAACAGGTCGATTTTGGCCTGTCTACTTAATATTCATGAGTCTCTCTTCTGATTGGCCTGTTGTTTTCTGAGTGACCCACCATTGGTGACTGAGTAGTTCTGACATCACAAATACAAGGAAGTCACAACGGCTTGTGAAAAGGCACAGCTACTTTATGCAGAGTGTGTGCATTTGTCTGTGGATCGACTGTTTTGAAACTTATATAGTAGTTTCATAGACCCTAGATCTCTGTTATCATGAAAAAAGCCAGGGAATTTCAGTTTTGACAATATGGGACCTTTAAATTAGGAATGACATGCACAAATAGCGCTAATTCATATGTCGTGGCATAGCTCAGATAATTTGGTCTTGTAAGAATATGATGAGAAATATTTCAGATCCTATTGCAATCTTTTTATTGCACACTTATAAGAAAAAACAAACCACTTAATTAGCCTTAATGGCGAGCCAGATATTACCTGAGTACATTAGAACAGATGCCTGAAGTGTTACGATGTCCTGCCAGCTGTTGTGCTAGCCAGTTTAGCACAGCAAGAGACTCAGGCATGCTAGCGCAAACAATGCAAGGCAGCACACACGTATGTACACGTGTCTAAAAACACACACACACACACACACACACACACACACAGTTGAAACAGACATGAAGTTTCCAGACAAGTACACCCAACTGCCGAGTAAAGCGGGCCGTGTCAGTGATTAGCTGTCAGAGCGTAGGCATCCTCCTCATTGGAATTAAAGAGGTGCAATTAGGAGGAGGAGGAAGTCTCATACATCAAACTGGCTTTGAACTGAGGAGACGGCACACGGAGACGGAGAAAGAGAGAGAGAGAGAGAGCTCACCAAGACTCACTTTAACGTTGTGAAACTTTGATTGTTTAGCACACACACACACACATACACTTTCGTTCCTTCTCCAAAACACACGTTCTTACCCAGTAACCCTGCAACTAGCCATCTCTCCATAACAATACAGCCCTCTTATCTCTGTTCATATAAAAGGCAGCTTTGATCTCTCACAACATGCAAAAAAATGAGGACTGCAACAAAAAGGCTGGTCACAAAGTCAAAAACATGACGGGGGAATTAGAAAAGGCGTCAGAAAGAAAGAGCGAGTGAAAGTGCTCCTCAACATCACACAGAATTTTCTCATCCTCCAGCAGAGCCGTTCCCACAGAGCATCTGCGTCTGAAAAACAGATTTCAGTAATTTTGGCCTTTAAAAATGCATGTGTTCTTGTATTATTCATCTTCAGGCTGCATGCAAATTCTAAACATCGGCATGAGAAGGAGGATCTTCTCGTTTGAATGAAGAGCATTGTTAAGAACAACATTCTAGAGTAATAACCAACTTGAACCAACTTGATAAGTGAGATGTTGAGAAAAATCACAAATGAGTTCCCTTCAATATCGTATTTGGTTCTCCTAGAAAGCAATGAGATTGAGAGCATTGGTTAAAAGTCTCCAGCTTAGGCCCCTGTGGTCTCTTTCCTTAGGAGAAATAACAATAGATACGATAGAGGCATTGTTGACACAGTATAGTGCTGTTACATAAATGTCTCGCTAGGCTTAATACTTCCCAAATGTGCTCCATATATCCACAATCTTCAATATGTCTTAATTTGAATCATTTTTCCTTTGGTCTCTGTTGGCATTGGCCTCAAGGCATTCTTAAGAATCAAACCAGAGAATTACAAAGGCCAATCTTTCACATACCCTTTCACGATCAACAATCATATTGTATCCTATTCATTCTTTAGCCTTGTAGCAGTGAAGGGAAGTCGGAGACTGAAAGGAAAAGGCTCCGGAGATGACAACACGAAATTATTTCTGCGTTTTCTCAGTAGAAAAGGCCACCCAGCTTGGCAAAGTCAAGCAGTGCATTAAAGACTAAGTGCAGCGTTGGAGAAAAGTGGCGTTTGCTGACAGAAGGTACACGTTCGGAACGGGAGCCTTTATTTCGCTCGTGACATTTCGTTTCCGTGGTGCCCGAGGGAAGCAGCTGTGCTATTGGAGCTCGGCGGAGCAGAGAAGCAGGATAGATTTCTGAACGGCCATGGAGTCTGCATCTTTACTCTATCCCTCTATTTACACAGGGATTACTGTGTCGTTCCTGGGAAGGGGGAGAGAGAGAGAGAGAGAGAGAGAGAGAGAGAGAGAGAGAGAGAGAGAGAGGGGGAGGGGGGGGGAGGGAGGGGGGGGGGGGGAATTTTCCCCATTCATTAAAATGGCCATTCATTAAAGGGAATAATCTCTTGCATGTTCATTGATTAAAAGTGAAGCGTGTAATTTCAGGGCCACTAGTTTCACCAAACAGGTTAATACACTCCTCCCATTAGATTAGCCATTAGCTGGACAAAGAGTCTAGATTAAAACACATGGCAATGGTTGTGTCAGTGTTGCCAGGATGCCCAAGCAAAACAAACAAACAAACAAAAACTTTTAATGGCATTTTTCAGTGTAACTCCACATATCTCCCCTCCAAATCATTGCAAAAAGTCTGGTCTGGTCTGATCTGGTCTCATGAATGAGCGAGCTTGTTATTTAAAGTAGCTGGAAATCTGAAAGCAGGGGAGATTGGTGGATGATTTAAGCCGCTCTGTAGTACAGTCACATGACCCGGTGCTCTCCTTTGTGGACGGGGCCTCTCAAACAGTTGCCAAGGTAATGCACTCTCTGCCCCGTGAACCCCAACTAGCCTTTATTCCCAGTGCAACTGAACTGTACCAACACTAGCTCCAAAACAAAGTGTTACTCAATAACATCATGAGAGACCGAGGGAGGGACACACAGAGAGATAACAGACCAGAATGAGAGGGAGAGAAAAGATGCTGGACTCTCTCAGAAGAGAGAGAGGAGGGGAAGGGGAAAGAGCCCCACTGGGAGCATTATCCAACCCTGTAGGGCCAAAGAGCCCGCTCAGGATTTCCACACTCCAGTTGTAAACAAAGAGCCTTTTGATGCTCTCTCTGCCTCAAAGACATGGATGACTACTCAATCATGTGACCACAGAGCAGTCCCTGCCGTTCACACGTACACCGTAGCCACACACAGAGCTACACCCGTCGACATATACAAAGTCACATTACTGATGGAAGGGAGACCTTAGGACAGAGGGAAGCAGTATGTGCACCTGCAGAGACAAAGATATGCAAAAATGTGCAGTCATTTCTCGAGATCTCAATGTGCATGCACACAAATGAATAGGACATGTCTTTGTTAGAGCAAGAGATTTGCCGGCAACATACACTTATTACTGCAAAGAGAGGCATGGGCTCTATTCAACCTCTCTCTCTCTCTCTCTCTCTATTTCACCAGTGCTGAGCACTCAGAGAAACAGCGAGAGGCAGAAAAACATGTCATGCAAGAGGGAGCCTATTGTGCCATGAAGGGAACAGATGGAACCTCCCACAAACCACTGGGCCCTTCATTCTCCTGCCGTCCTAAAAAAAATCACTGTCACAAACAGCAACATTGGCTCTGCTCACCCATAAAGCACCTTTGCTTCTACATCCACACAGGAATTCTTACAAAGATGTGAAGGTGTCCATGTGCAATCTTGCAGGCAGAGATTCGTTTATGTGTGACTAACACTCGCTGAGCACGTCACAGGAATCCCCGAACAGAACTTGTGCATAGCCCGCCTAGATATCGGCTCTTAAGCGCTTCACCCAGCAGTCGTGGGGCTCACAATCCCATCGTGGACATGTGCCAATGGGTGATTTGGGCAAAAAGGGTTTGAGAATCTCAAAACATTGGCATGTGGTTATGTGTGAAGGAGAAAGAACAGGCAAGGATCAAGATCCAAAAAGTCCAATGACTAGATTTTTGCAAAATCCTAGGTAGTAGCTAGGGTGTTCTGGTTAGTTTCTGGTTGATTTATAGGTTGCTTACTGGCCACTCTGATGTCTCTATGATATTCTGTTGCTTAGATATAGTTGGGTTCCTTCCTTCAATATATGTAAGTCTACATGATTATTTCACCCACTGTATCTAAGAAAAGTAAATGCACATCTCTTCAACAAGTCACATGACTTAAGGTATTTTTCATATCCGTATTTTGGGATGGATTACAAACCAAAGTTTATTACTTGGGGATAGGGATTTGCTTAAATCGGTGACTTAACTAGGGGTGTCCAGTCCTCCTCCTGGACAGCCACATTCCTGTAGAGTTTAACTCTAACTAAACACAACTGAACCAGCTAATCAAGGTCTCGGGATTACTGGAAGCTTCCAGCTGGAGCAAGCTGGAGCTAAACTCTGTGGGAAGATGGCTGTCCAATATAAAGGGCTCTATCTTGCACCCAGCGCCATTGACTTTGTACACTGACGCATGTATCATTCCTATTTTGCACCCGCGCAAAGCGGGCTTTTCCCTCCACAGACGCGCGTCGGTAAACTAGGAAATTAACTTGCGCTCCCTGGGCGGGTCGGCGCAAAAATGAGGCGTGTTTCGGCGCAAACATTCCCTAGTGCTATTTTGCAGTTCCAGAAAACAATTCCGCCACTGACCAAAAAAAACCTGGTCTAAAGTCAATGGCGCGTTGCGCGTTGTTCAGAATGCTATTTTAAGCGCGCATGCTTGGCCATAATGTAGCGGGTGCACAACGCGCACACACTTTGATTCTCTCATCAACACAGATGCAGCAGTTTTTATTTTTGCAAATCATACATTATAACAAGGAAATATATTACCATACGAGGGAAATCAGTGTGGTGTCCATGAAGATGTGAAAAAATAGGCATAAATCTAGCTTACACATTTACCAGTGTATATTGGTAATTTTTCAGGCAAATTGACGGATCAGACCTGTTTGCCCAATAGTGGCAAGACACATATGTATATAAGGACATCTGACAAATTAGTTTGTCCGTCAAGAACTAGGGAAAAAAAATCTGAAGACTGCGAAATCACCTTTACCATAATGTAAGTACATTAAAAACCTTACTCTTTAACTTACCAGTTAAGTTGAGCTTTCTCATATTTTTTTTCTATTGATTTGGGTGGGTTTGTCCCATCCCCAATGTCACTTCTCTTTCTTTTACGGCCCTGACGAGAACATCGATCTCCTCGGCTGTGAACCGATTCTGAAGCGCGCCTGGTGCGCGTGCCATAATAATAACAATCCGCCATGCAACATGCGCACCTTTTCTTAAAGGGTATGTTGGATGACGCTCTGATTGGTTTATTTCACGTTACGCCCAAACCACACCTATGAATAATGAAGCTACTTCAGACCAACCCCTTTTAGATTTGCGCCAGGCGCAAGAGGCATTTATCCCGCCGGGAAAATAGCAACAGCGCCGGGATCCGCCCACAATGTTACTTGCGCTTTGCGCTTTGACACTTGCGTTTCAGATCGTTAAAATAGGGCCCAGAGTGCGGATCGGGCCGCATTTTTCTGTCCGAGCCCGGCCCACGTCCGACAGGGCAGTAACCGAACCCAACCCGAGCCCGACAGGCATTAAGATATTTATGTCCGAGCCCGACACAGTTAAAAATCCATTTTTTTTCTCATACTAATGACACGTACGTTTGTTTGTGTAGAAAGCCTGCTTTTTTTTAGCAATTGGAAGGCATTCGGAAATGTTTACAGATGTGCGCAACGCATCAGCGTGCGCCGCACACGGCCAACAAAGTGCATGTTAACACAGGCGCGCACGTGTTGCGCGTTGTCACAGCAACATAAACAAATTTCCGCACACATGAAGATGGATGTTAGGGTAATGTTAGGGTAATATTGTAAATGTATTTTAATCACAAAAACAAACATTTGCATCCAGTTAAACATTATAATAAGCTGTTTTAAATTTCAAATGTTCAATGTCTTATCGCACCGACGTGACCGAGCCCGACCCGAACCCGAACGTCATTTCAAAGTATGTGTCCGAACCCGGCCCGGCCCGTCGGGCTCGGTTCGGGTATCCATCCTCTAGTCCAGAAGCAGGATTAGATACCCCTAAACAATAAGCAACAGTAATAGTGATGACTGTGTTACAACCACCACGAAACACAACAATCATACACCCATAAAAGCTCATGGACCAAAAACGTTGGTTCTCTTACGAGAGTATCTCTCGTACTGCGTAATATCTTACGCTATGGGGAAACACTCTTTCCTCGAGATATTGAAGCCAAAAATTATCCTTAATTTTTTTAATCATGCAAAACGCTTTTGCAGCAGCAAGCAGACAAGGGCGAAACAGCTCGCGCGCCCATTGGCTGCCTCGCTGGAAAAGCTGCAGCCTATCGAGTGAAGGCACTGCGTGACGTAATGACGAATGAAGACGCTTCGCGCTCATTTTGTCATGTCCCGCCAGTATAGGCGTGGTCTCGCCCTGTAAATACCCCTCGATAGCTGTATTTCTCTGATTTTTCATTCTTCACGCGAAGCTCACGCATCGCGGGATCCAGAGTGAGAAGCCGCGCCGTTGACTTGTAGCCTTCTCAGCGGGACGTGCCATCTTCTGAAGTCGCTGGCCCAGCCGCCTTCAACTGCCGTACCTGCTGCGCTTTCCGGCGTACTATATCCTTTTACTCTGCTAAGTGTGTGTGTGTTTGCTTACGTGACGCAACACCCATTATCTGTTCTAAAAGAGCTGCGTCTTTTTAAAGATGCTTTCCTGTGGTTCTTGCCGAGCCCCACTCAGCGACGAGGACCGCCACGTCATCTGCGTGTCCTGCCTGGGTGAGGATCACGCGGCCACCGCGCTCGCTGACGGCGGATGCCATCATATTGAACGCTTGCCCATGGTGACTCTGCGGACTCGCCTAGCCTCGTTCTCCGAGCCCGCATCCCAGCCCGCCGTGATGCCGCGCCGCAAGAAGCGCCGCGCCCTGCGCGCGCCCGAGCTATTTTCAGCCCGCTAAAGCTCGCCGGTTCGCCCGCCAGCTTCGCCGGCTTTGCTCGAGTCGCTCCCAGACGGACAGCGGCCGCCGTCTGCCGCCGCGTCCGCACTTGAGCTCGACAAACTTACCGGAGACGGCATTGAAACTGAGCCGATGCGTCCGCTCTCTCAAGCCGTGGATTACATCGGCCTGAATGGTGAGATACATTTGTGGCTAACGCTATCCGAGATGACGGAAGCTGAGCGCTCCGTGTTCCTCGACGTTCTCGCTTTGCTGGACGCCGCCCCCCTCAGCGCGGGCCCCGGCCGAGGATTGAGATAAAGCCCGAGGTCTCAAGGCCTTCCTAGTCTCTCTAGGAAAGCGACGGTGTTCAGTTCCCGCTGCGGCCGGATTTTCACCAAAACTTCTCGCTCGTTCAGTTCCAAGCAATGTGACTGTTCCAGTGTATTTCGCAGTGAGCAAGCTGGTTCCACAGCCCGCTTGCCTGCGCGCAAAGGCCGTCGTTTCGGCTAACTAGCAGCGCCGCCAGGCCCGAGATCAAACACCGCGCTCTCGCTCTGCTGGACGCCGCCCCCCTCAGCGCGGACCCCGGCCGAGGATTGAGGTAAAGCCCGAGGTCTCAAGGCCTTCCTAGTCTCTCTAGGAAAGTGACGGTGTTCAGATCCCGCTGCGGCCGGATTTCCACCAAAACTTCTCGCTCGTTCAGTTCCATGCGTTGTGACTGTCCCAGTGTATTTCGCAGTGAAGCAGCCGGTGTCTCAGCCCGCTTGCCTGCGCACAAAAGCCGTTTCTATGGCTACCCAGATAAATCCAATAAAGAGTGCATTTTCTGGTGTTCCGGCCACGGCCGATGGTGTTACGAGTGTTGTAAGAATGCCCACGTCCCAGTGCCCATTCCCACACCCAGACACAGCCCGCCACGGTGCAGGGCTAGCACAAATAAAACCAACTCATGTTGGTTGTGCAGAAAATGTAGTGAACGCGCCCATACAATGCCCGCTTACACTACACGATGCGTGTCCCTTGGTTTCTGTAAAAACGAAACTAACACACATTTAGTCGGCGCGAGCCGACAGTGTTCTCAGTGCAGTAAATGTGCCCGCTGTTCCGCATTTCCTCACTGACACGCCGAATCCCACGGGATTCACCCCCGCTCGCTTTCTATGCACAACCCGTCACAGAAAAGCTGAGCGCGGCCAGGCTGCCCGCTGTGATTAGCGCGCACCTCGCACGCTGTGAACACAGCGTTGATTCAGTCGCGCGAGCCGAGTATTCTCCGTGCGGAAAATGTGCCCGCTGTCTCGCGCCCGCATTTCTCACAGACACTCCGAATCTCACGGGATTCACCCCCGCTCGTCTTCTCTGCACAACCTGTCACAGAGAAGCTGAGCGCGGCCAGGCTGCCGGCTTTGATCAGCGCGCGCCTGCCCGCTGTGATTAGCGCGCACCTCGCACGCTGTGAACACAGCGTTGATTCAGTCGGCGCGAGCCGAGTATTCTCCGTGCAGAAAATGTGCCCGCTGTCTCGCGCCCGCATTTCACACAGACACTCCGAATCTCACGGGATTCACCCCCGCTCGTCTTCTCTGCACAACCCGTCACAGAGAAGCTGAGCGCGGCCAGGCTGCCGGCTTTGATCAGCGCGCGCCCTCGCACGCTGTATACACAGCAGTGATTTAGTCGCGCGAGCTGACAGTATTCTCAGTGTAGTAAATGTGCCGCATTAGTAAATGTGCCCACATTCCCTCACACGCGCCGAATCCCACAGGATTCGCCCCGCTCGCTCTCTGCGCGTCCCACCATAGAGAAGCTGAGCGCGGTCAGGCTGCCCGCTGTGATCAGCGCGCCCCCCGCCTCGAGCGCTGTAAACACGGTGCTGTGTTCCCAGTACACAGGGGCTCTCGAGCCGCCGTCCTGCCGTGGCCAGAGCCCAGATTTCATTCTACCCCTAGCTATTCACGCAGATGCGTGGTCAAGGCTTCCCGGGGTATCAGAATGGGTGTTGAACACTATAACGAGAGGCTGTTCGCTACAGTTCGCTCGACGCCCCGCCGTTATACGGCGCGAGTCGAAACTACGGTGTATAGCGAAGTGTTTCATCTACTTCGAGCCGAGATAGCGAAACTACTGAGAAAAGGGGCTATAGAACCTCTATCTCAGGGCGAAGGGGGCTTATACAGCAGATATTTTCTGGTACTGAAAAAAGATGGTGGGCTCAGACCCATTCTAGATCTGCGACTGCTGAACAGAACGCTCGGGAAGCGCCAGTTCAGAATGCTTACGACCAGGAAAATCCTCGCGCAAGTGCGCCAAGGAGACTGGTTCATGTCAACAGATCTGAAGGACGCCTATTTTCAAATACAAATAGCGTCCCATCACAGGCGATTCTTGAGATTCGCCTTCGAGGGCCAGGCATATCAATACACAGTCCTGCCGTTCGGCCTGTCCATAGCACCCCGTACGTTCACGTAGTGCATGGACGCGGCCCTCGCCCCCCTGAGACTTCGGGGCATGCGAGTTTTGAACTACTTGGACGATTGGCTGATTCTAGCTCGTTCACGAACGGAGCTCATAGAACACAGGGCCGCATTACTCGAGCACCTCGAGGTGCTGGGCCTTTACAGTCAATTGGGCGAAAAGCTCACTGCTCCCCAGTCGGAGAATTTCCTTCTGGGAACAGTGTTGGACTCGCTATCCATGACAGCACGCCTGTCACCGGAGCGCGGATTGAATATTCAGCACGTCGCGAGATCCTTCCGCCACGGCTCTATAGTCCCGCTCAGAAGGTTTCATAAAATGCTGGGTCTGATGGCCTCAGCAGCCTCCGTACTCCAGTTGGGCCTGCTCCGCATGTGCCCACTGCAGCTATGGCTAAAAGCACGAGTTCCCCCAGGGCGTGGACCGCGGGTCTATTTCGCCTCAGGGTCGACCTTCAGTGCGTTTCAGCTCTGAAACCGTGGAAAAGTGACCGACTGGTATCAGTCAGGTGTGAGTCTGGGGATCGCCTCGGGTGTGAAGGTGGTGTCTACGGACGCCTCCACATCGGGGCGGGGAGCGCTGCTCGAGGGCAGACCACTAGCTGGCCTATGGTCAGTACGGGAGAAGCTCCTTCACATAAACTGCTTGGAATTAATGGCAGTCGACAAAGCGCTAAGGCGCTTCTGTCCCCAGATAATAGGCCACCACGTATTGGTCCGGTCGGACAACATGTCAGTGGTGGCGTACATAAATCGCCAGGGCGGCATCGGGTCCACACGCCTTTGCAGGCTGGCGGAACCCCTCTTGGTCTGGGCCCAGCGCAACCTCCTTTCTCTGAAAGCGGCGCACGTGCCTGGGCACCTGAATACGGGTCCAGACAAGCTGTCCAGAGACAACGTCCCGACAGGAGAATGGTCGCTGCATCCGCAGACGGTCCAGCTGCTGTGGGAAACGTTTGGCAGAGCGCAGGTGGACCTGTTCGCGTCCCGCGAGAACGCTCACTGCCCAGTATTCTTCTCGAAAAGCAGGGACGCGCTGGCCCATGCTTGACCCAGCGGTCCCCTGTATGCTTTTCCCCCTGTCTCGCTCCTGCCTCAGGTGTTGGAACGGATCAGGGAAAATGGATGCCCAGTGCTGCTTGTAGCTCCGCTCTGGACGAACCAGGCTTGGTTTCCGGTCCTGATGCGGATGGCCAGCACTGCCCCGTGGCCTGTACCGTTGAGGAGAGATCTCCTCTCTCAGGCGGAGGGCTCGATTTGGCATCCTCGCCCGGAACTGTGGTCCCTGCACGCATGGGCCATCAACGGGTACCCGCTAGCCTCCCGGAAGGAGTGCTAAACACGATCGCGCAGGCTAGAGCTCCGTCTACCAGACGGCTCTATGCCTCGAAATGGTCGGTGTTCTCTACTTGGTGTCGAGCCCGTGGCTTTTCACCTGTGGACTGCGGGGTTAAGGAAGTGCTTGCCTTCCTTCAGGAGCTGATGGATAAGGGAAGGACCCCATCCACGCTCAAAGTTTACGTGGCGGCCATAGCACCGTTTGCTAAACCGGTGTCTGGCCAGTCACTGGGGAAAAAACGACTTAGTCGTGCGTTTCCTACGAGGAGCTCGGAGGTTAAACCCTCCCAGGCCCCCTTCAGTCCCGGCTTGGGACCTTTCCACGGTCTTGGAGGCCATGAAAGGCGCCCCGTTTGAGCCGATCCAGCTGTCGGACATGAAGCACCTGTCCCTTAAGACGGTGTTTCTATTGGCTCTCGCTTCAGTGAAGCGTGTAGGGGACTTACAGGCGCTTTCTGTAAGCGCGTCTTGTCTGGAGTTTGGGCCTAACGACTCAAAGGTCGTACTCAAACCGAGGCACGGCTACGTGCCGAAATCCCTCAATACACCGTTTAGGGCCCTTCCGGTTCTCGATGAGGAGAGGGACGCGAGTCTCCTTTGCCCTGTCAGGGCGTTAAGGGCTTATGTGTCCCGCTCGCCTGAGTTCAGGCAGACCGAGCAGCTTTTCGTTTTGTTTGGCGGCCGTTCTAAGGGACTCGCCGCCTCAAAACAGAGCCTATCCAGATGGATAGTGGATGCCATAGCGCTGGCTTACACTTCCAAGGGCCTGCGGTGCCCATTGGGTGTCAAAGCGCACTCCACAAGAGGCGTGGCCTCGTCGTGGGCATGGTATAGCGGGGTCTCCCTGCAGGATATCTGTACGGCTGCGGGCTGGGCCTCGCCGTCGACATTTATCAAGTACTATAACCTGGAGGTGCCCGCCTTACAAGCTAAGCTTTTGGCGGTCTGAACTTCGGGTTTATCGGCCGCCAATGCGGCTATGTTGCCCTTACGGGTCGGTACCCCTACGGGACTTTTATGAAGGAGTGATGCTTCTAGCCTCTCCTCCTCTACTCTATGTGAGTTATGGTGATTATGCACTAGATGTGCCCCGGGCTTGGCCCCGGGACTCTGGTGTTGGATCCCTGTCCGCACGGCGTTTTGTATGGGGTCCCCATAGCGTAAGATATTACGCAGTACGAGAGATACTCTCGTAAGAGAACGTACTCGGTTACTAACGTAACCTCGGTTCTCTCTAGAGAGGGAACGAGTACTGCGTATCTTGCCGTGCTTGAACTATGCTCTGGTTCGCTTCGGTGTACAAAATCAGAGAAATACAGCTATCGAGGGGTATTTACAGGGCGAGACCACGCCTATACTGGCGGGACATGACGAAATGAGCGCGAAGCGTCTTCATTCGTCATTACGTCACGCAGTGCCTTCACTCGATAGGCTGCAGCTTTTCCAGCGAGGCAGCCAATGGGCGCGCGAGCTGTTTCGCCCTTGTCTGCTTGCTGCTGCAAAAGCGTTTTGCATGATTAAAAAAATTAAGGATAATTTTTGGCTTCAATATCTCGAGGAAAGAGTGTTTCCCCATAGCGTAAGATATTACGCAGTACTCGTTCCCTCTCTAGAGAGAACCGAGGTTACGTTAGTAACCGAGTACGTATTCAGGTACGAGCTGGAACTACAGTACCCAAGGACGTCTTGACTGACAGGGTGCACTAATCTGAGCTGTGATGGGTAGACAGGAGTTGAGGTACTTTGGCCCCCGCTGGCCCTTCATGTTTACTTAACCTCCTCTCCAACACCACTGCTGGCACAGCTGGACAACCACATGGGCCAAAAAGGGTAGGTGTTTGTGTGTGTGTGTGTGTGTGCATTGTGTGGTAGTAGTCCCTCCACACCCAATTTCAAATTTCACTTTATCTCCAGCCCTGACAATTAGAGCTGCCTCTATCTGTCATGGCTTCAGGCTGGGAGCCACGGAGGGGCGGCTGACAGACAGGACTTTAATTAAAGTAGTCCCTTCAGCAATGACCATTTAGGCCTAGCTACCACTAACACAGGGTGGGGAAACAGAGTGAGAACGTTGAGAGCTATAACAGATAGCAGTAAGCGCTTCACCCCACCACAGGTTTAGATGCTGCCTACCGGCTTATGTTCTAAATAAAGGCCATAAAATGCACTCTGAACTTAGCTTTCTCCAGGGTGTGCATGTAATTTGGCGTTAAAAGTTGTGTGTCATAGTTCAGATTAGCATAGCTGAAAATACTCACAGTGAAGTGACACGAGACATTTGTTTTCCAGGAATATGAATTATCTGTGACGTGTAGGAGGTTAAGAGCTTCAGTTTGAGTAGAACATATTTTAGGAACATGCAATTTGTACATGTTTACAGATCACCCCCTCTCATGCAGATTCATTTAACTTCCATCCTGGATATAAAAGTAACTATAACCTGGTCATTTACAGCTGACCAAATAGAAAGACAGGTCCATCTCAAGCAATGCAATGTAAGATTTCTGTGGTTTAAATAAAATATATAATGAATACTGCACCTATCATGTAAAATTCTGTAATTGTATCATTCTTATGTCGTTCCAAGCTTTTTATCCTTTTATTTTGGGGAGTGGAGACAGGAAAATAAATGTGAAATGACTACCATTACTAAACCATTACTACCTAGAATAGGGTCTTGACCCAAGTCAGACTCAAAACAGGGTCCCCACTAGGCTCTGATGCGTCATTCTGCAAAACGTACAAGCTTCTCTCACCAGTCCTGATTTCTAACACACTCGGCTGGTCTTGTGGTTGAAGAGCCGAAACTAAAGCTGATGCTCTGTGTGTTCTTCCGTCGTCTCCGGTCACGTTCATATGTCAATTGCATGAGCTTATTTCATTCATTAGATCATAAGATCTGAAAAAGCCTATAGATTCCCCCTGCCATAGACCCTCCCCTCGATGAAATTAGGACAGAAGTGGATGAAAGTGGACAAAAGAGACGGATTAAAACACCAGGTGTAAACGGGAATGTGTCTCCCTTGTCTACTTGTGATCCAATCGACCAAAATGCATCTTAATACCAGGTGTAAACATAGCCTCATTCACATTCACATATAGTATGTTCAAATATGGTACATCAAGATG
Organism: Chrosomus eos; assembly: GCA_036326025.1. Lineage (NCBI taxonomy): Eukaryota > Metazoa > Chordata > Actinopteri > Cypriniformes > Leuciscidae > Chrosomus > Chrosomus eos. Next base: position 33,646,214 of record CM070833.1, read on the forward strand.
TATCATTGCAAGACAAGATTTTTCTCACATGAAGCAGTTGTATGACTTCAGAAAGACTTGGAATAGTGTGTACATTTTTTCAGCTTGACAGCCCCTAGTCACTGTTCACTTTCATTGTATGGAAAAGAGCAGCATGTTACCACTGGTAGGTATTATGTAAATGAGCGTTCCTTCCTGGATTTGAGAGACAGAGGAGCTCAGGGGAGTCTGGTGAGACCTTGCCTCAGTCAGCACAATCAGATGCAATTGTGAAGCGAAGGCTTTTATATATTTGTCACAAAGCCATTGATGATAATTGCTTTTGACTGTGTTAGCAGTATCCTGCTGGTCATTGGCTTCCTGAGTGCACCACACCAACTGCTGCCACTACTGCCAGTGCTGCTGATTATGATGATGATTTAAAATAGATGACTCTAAGAAGCCAAGCTGACGACTCCTGGTGTGCTACTATAATGTGCCTCGGTTGCTAGCTTTCTACAGTAAGGTAGACCGCCAGTCAGACAAGTGACCCCCTGACATGCTTTATTATGTGACTGGGTTCACCTGATATATATATATATATATATATACAACGCACCGGTCTTGTATCTCTCACAGAGGAGCGGAAGCATAAAAGGAGGAGCGAAGACAGTGAAGGATGAGAGAGGCCAGGCCTGGACTATTTTATTTTATGTTTATGTTTTATTTTATGTGACAGCAGTCGTCCGTGAGGGGCTGCTGTCTTGTACTTTCATTTTGTATTTGTTTATTTTATTGTTAAAGCTGTTGAATGTTTGCCAGTTCCCGTCTCTTCTTCCCACAACATCTAACCTTGTTACATATATATATCATAGACTGTAAAAAAAGATGGATGACATCCCTTCGCTATTTTCCATTGGTGAGAACTGAAGCCACCAGTGTCCCGATAAGGCTCTGACATCTTGGACTTGAGTCTGCGCATTGCGATTTCGGGACCAGTCATGCGCAGTCGTGAGCAGGAAGTAATGGGGAAGTGTGGGTCGTAAAATATAATTAAATATATATATATATATATATATATATAATATATATATATATATATATATATTATATATATATATATATATATATATATATATATATATAACGCACAATATATATATATTGTATAGAAGGACATTTCCTACAAACACCAAATGGTGCACAGCACTGCTAACCCTTCCCACATGTGGAGAAGCAGAGCATACAACTCAAATGCCACAAGATGCGATCAATCAGTATGCAAATTTCAGCAGGGATTATAAAGATCTTTACAGAAGTTGGAGCAGAACACTAGTGGCTGTTATCTTAGTGCAAACAGAGAGGAAAAAAATCCCTCCCTCCATCTATTTGACTGAGAAAAGTCCCTGTAGGAAAACACAGAGGTGTTAATGGATTTTTCCTTGGGTTGTGGGAGGGCACTGTTGGCCATCATACACAGCAGTAGCAGGGCTGGGATTGATAAGGAAGGGTTGCCCTCTCTGTGGGTCGTCTGAGGGTTAGCTACCACACAAGGGAATTGCTCTTAGATGGACGATAAGGTTAAATGCCGATGTCTCAGTATTGTCTGTGTCTGTCCACTCGGAGACCCAAAGAGTTTGTCCACTGATTGGGGAGGTGTGACTGTTCTCATTGAGCTTATTGAAGGTGTTGGCAGTTGCCATGACAGCCAACTGAAGCAATAACCTATAATCTTTCCTCCGGCGGCCACATAATATACTTTTCTTTCTGTAAAACTGGCATGAAAGTCTTCAACTAGCTCTGTCACTCGTAACATTTTAAGACCACTGTGATACACCTAAAAACAAAAATGACTTAAAATGAAAACTCCAATCCAGTAAACCACTTTGGTGATAACTAAAGTTTGTTTGAGCTTGGAATTAACCATTGATGGAGCGAGAAGGGGAATAGGATCAGGACGTGACCCAGGGTGTGAGCCAGTAGCCATATCACGAGCATAAATACCCACTACATTAAAGCTCAGACCAAAATACCCTAATTAGTACAGTTATAGACCCCACAGTCTTAATACAGCAAAGGAAGCCACATCATAAGCAATATTTATGTCACAAATGTTTTTAATGTGGTATGTAGCATGTGGCATGTATGTAGTGTAGGCTACACTTGTAGGACAAGAGCAGAAACAATCAACCATACGCTTGGAAATTCATACCAGTACAACTTTGTAAAATGCCAGATTTTTTTCTATTTCAAAATAGAAGAAAACCTTAGGTTAGATTATGCTAGACTGACCATAATAACACAGTTTCCATGTTTTTGCAAACTTTCATGCATGATGTCACTTTCAAGAAAGGCCCAGTCACATGGTTTGCGGTGAAGTCCTCTACTAGTAACTATTTAATGAGGAACTATATTACATTTTGTAACAATGCAACATGAACAGAGTAAGCAGTGAGCATCTGAATCCTGAGCAGCTGTGTTGGTCATTAAAGCCCCATGGCTAATGAAATCACTGAGGGAGGACTCACTGGTCATGCAGTAGTTTTTAGCAGACTCGCAGAGCCTTGGAATGTGTCTACAACAGTTCTTACTCTATTAACGTCAATGCACTTACTTCCTCGTCACATGACTAGACTTTTAAGGTCATGTGACGTCCTAAAACACTAGAGTTAGAGAACAATACAATGAAAATTTCTGGAATCTATACGCTCGATATTAGCTGTGTATTATAAGGTACATTAGTGCTTATTTGCTATCAAAGTATGCTCTCTATGTATGCAGATATCTAAGGCAGCGTCCTACCACCAAGTGAGTGACATGCAATGCAAAGGCTCGAAATTGCGACCATTTTGTAGTATATGCTCCAGAAATTTAGTCTGTGTGACCTCAAAATATATTTGGGAGCATTTGAGCGAGTAATTGCAAATAATTCTTGTGGTGCGACCTGATTTCTAAAGATCAACCAGTCAACCGTTTTCTAAAGATCAACCAGTCAACCGGCCATAATCAGAACCGGATATTTTCTCAAAGAGGAGAACAAAGATGCGCCAGCAGAGAAAATCCTGTAACAGGCACAGCAAGATCATTGTTCATCATGCTTGAAATATAGGAATAAAAATCAAAAAATTTTATCGGGTTTGGCAGTTTATATGAATGTATCTCCGAAGGGAACTGATTGTCTTCAGAAAAGTTTCGATGGCATTTACTTTTCCTCTTATCTCTGTATAAAGTCATGTTTATGAGCGCAGCGCTGCTTTGTATAAAGCTGTACACAAAGAAACCGCTGCTTTTCCATAAGCACCACCTACTGTCAGAAAGTGAATGCAGCAGTCCGTCTGCTATTTTTGTTTTGCAAAGGTGTGTCTTAAATCCTATAATTAAATATAATTTAAATAAAAAAATAACTGCTCATGCTACATGTGACTAGCATCTTTGTTTGGATCATAATTAAAATGCAGTGGTGGCTCTAATTTCACATGGGTACATATATTTTTTGTCTAAGACTAGTTTGGCATGTTATAGAGCAAATAACAAATAAATTTGCTTAAAAAAAGGCAACCAGTAGCAGAATCGGCCCATTTGCTTGTAAAAAAAACAAAAAACAAACTATCAAAGCGATAGTGTTCTACCCTATAATCCTTAATTTATGCCCATATAGACTGACTTGATCCTGTTCCTCCAACCCTTTCATATAGAGTTTAATGACAATGATGCAACAGTTATCTCTGAAAGAATGTTCCAAGAACACTGATTACTCAACCACACCGGCACAGCACTTCTCATTTTTCAGGAGAGCATTTGGAAAATGTTTCACTTCCCACTCATCAAATGACACCAAAAAGAAAGGAAACGAAAGAGGAAAATGTTTTAGCGGCAGTGTACACTCATAGATTCACACATTCTAATGTGCTTCTGGATAGATGACAATACTGTTACTAATATTAGAACATTACTAATACACAAATGTTAATAATAAAAGAACACAGATTTTCTTATTAGATGCAATATCTCCTTCATCATGGCATGTACTGCATCTTTGTGAAGCAAATCTATTGAGTAATTTGTACAATTAAAACCAGCAAATCAAAGATCATTCTCAAATAGTATGTGGATGTGGAAACATGTGTATTCAAGCAGTTATATTATAGGTTATATGTTTGAGAGTTACCTCTTACATGCCTAACTAATACAAATACTGAATTGAACTGAAGTTTAAATATATATATCTATATTTTTGTAAATAAGAATTTATATATTTTTCTTCACTATAAATTAAGGGATCACTTCCATTAAAAACAACAAATATATTGTGTATATATAATGCTTAGTCGCTAAAAACAGCTTGTCTGATGGACCGGGAAGTGTGGGTGCTTGTCGTAAAATAATGACAATTATTTTTTAATTTCAAATGTAAATTATTTTAATTGAAACAGCATTGTTTGCTGAGTGAAGCTGTCTGGAATGTTTCTGTTTTGGTGTCCAGTAAAGCAACCAGTGATGATTGGTTTTAAAGGGCAAGTGCTGGTGATTATATGACATTTGCACTTAGAGAGTTGAATTTGATATAGTGCATGAAAAACTAATTATTAGGAGTATTTAAACAGTGGAGGGAGACACACCATAAAGTCGCCACACACACACACACACAGGTTGTGAACAGCACCTCTACTGATGTTTGGAGGTGCTAATTTATTGTGTGAAAATGGTTTGAAAACCTAAACAAAGCCTGTAACCTCAGAAGCTTCCCACCACTTCCTGTCATCTGACACATATGACATCAGCGAGTCTGAATAAGCCATGATGCGTGTGATATTCAAGAGCTTTGCAACAGGAATGCAGAGAAAGGAAGTAAGCACGCAGGAGAGCAGTGGTACTCACCGCAGGCACGAGTAGCTTGTTAACCTCCTCCACTGCACGCTTGAGCTTGATCTCAGCCCGGTTCTGGGCGTCCTCCACCGTGATGAGCACATGGAGGTCCTCATTCAGATGCTCCCAGTTGGGTTTGCCTCGGTTCTGTTCCTCCTGGAAAGAGAGAGGGGAGAGTTTTAGATGCACTGATACTGAGCACAATCAAGGAGGCATATAAGAAAGAGTTCAAATAATGTTGTTTCTTACATCATGATTTTAAGATATTTTTGCAATATTTGCCTGTCGCTTGTGTAAAAATGTGTTTTCCCTTCAGAATATTTCAGGTTACTTTTGAGTAGCTATTATTAGAGAAAGAGGCTTTTTGCTCTTTCCCTGGTGGTGTGGTTATGGCATCTACTACCAGCACTGGCTAACATGACCATTGTGCTTGGTATGTTTTTCGTCTTCAAACCAAACTTGGGTATTCAGCCGACAAAGTTCCCGTCTGGCTAGTGCTCTTCCCATAATGTTCACATTAGTTAATTAGGCGGAGAATAGGCATCTTTTGTGGCTGTTTGTACACATTCGACCACATGAGCGTTTACTCTATGAAAGATGCGTTTTCGAGTAGAAGTGGTGGGGAAGTGGACAAGCTCAGAATGTTTTAGACTCCATTTACACCTGTATTTAGCGCCGTCCACTTGTGATCCGATCGACGAAATCGTATCATAATATCAGGTGTAAACAGGGCGTGAAAAGTGCACTTGAAATACTCGGATGATACACTTGATTAACTGTTGCACATTTAATGGGGACTGTCAGACTCCAATGCATGATGAAAAAAAATGATAAAGTTCATACACTAGATGGTAGAGTACATAGAGTGCATGTATAAGTGCATAGTGTATAGTGTGTGATTTGGGACATAATTCTCGACCCCTTGGCAACAATGTATGTTTTCACCGAGTTCACCAGAAATACAGTATATGTGTGTTTGGACTTTGGATATGATGAAGGTCAAGAAGGAAATTGGGGCTTGTCTCACCTCCCGCTCTTGCTCTGGGGTTTGAAACCTTGATACGCCAAAGTGCAAAAGCAAATCTAATAAAAACACAGACTGCAACAGAGAGGATGTGAAAGTAAAAATAAAACGGAGAAGCTGCTTCTTTGTTTTACTGTGCTCTACCAAAGCAGAAGTCAGGATGCCATGTACATGTCATCCTGTGAGATGCGTCTCTATAAAAGTAAAATTCATACAGTCTCCAGACAGTCAGTGACAAAAGCTTCACAGCTAGCAGAGAGAGGCAACAATAGCATGAGCAACAAATCAAAACTAGTTCACTGCTGTGAGTCAGAGCTCAGCAGTGCTCGCAGCTTTTCTTTTTAAATATGCTTTTAACTTAGCTTAATATACAGAGACAAATATAAGTACGCCATTTGTAGAATGATTTAGCTGAAAAACATACACATTGTGGCTCTGAGGCACTTTCAAAACATTGCGCTTTGTTTGAGAATCTACACCAGCACACAGCAACAGCAGCTTAACCAATGGAGTGAGTTGGGGGCGTGGCTTTCTGTTTAGTCAGACCAATGGCAGATGAGGAGCAGTAGAAGTGTTTTGGAAACCTGTTTGGAAACAGTATGGCCAGTATGCGATCACCTAGAAAGCATGTACAGTAGTAACTGAATAGCAACCCCACAACACCAATAGCAACTGCATAATAATGCCCTGGAAACACTAGCATTATGATGACAAAATTTGGACAGGCAAGTTTCACTCACAGTTTCTTCAGAAAATAATATGCAGAGTGGAGCAGAAATATAGGGACTTTAAAAACTAAATTGAATGACACAAACTTTTGGTTAAAAGCCGTTGAAGATTGCTGGGGGCAAACTGCTTAATTGATAGAAACCCAGCACACATTAAGTTGAAGGGGCTCGTTACACTTTTCCTACACTGCCGCTTTTGTTTGTCTGCATTTGGGCTTGATTTGAAATTTCTCTAATTTTCCTGTAGGATTTCACAAGAACAAAAATCAAGATCTGATTTATGCAATAATCAGATATGCAAACAGTGCTCGTTTTTTCTCCCCGTGACTGCAAATGGGAAATTGATGGCAATCAGCATCTGCGTCTATGTTCCTGCGTTCTGCCTGCTGATTTTCATTAAGGATCCATTGTTGCCCCTTTCAGTGCGAAGTGATGAAGGGGAGAAAACAGGGGTGCGTATCGCCCAACACACTCGATATGATTTATCATTCAGGACGTTGGGGCTTGGGTGTTATGAGGTCACTTCCTTTTTCTTTTTTGTTCGGCCTCTTGGTTTCGCTTGGCTGATTTACTTGGCTTTCCTTCGTCGTGACAAGTGCTAAAAATTGATCTTCTGAGGCTGATTGTCACCCACCCACAGCCCCGCTGTCAATAACACTGGGCAGAGACAGCCAGAAGGGACTGGAGCAGCAGCGGTGTGTGTGTGCATGTATGTGTCAGTCTATCTGAGGGTGCGATACAGCTGAGACACTTGTTTTTCCCGCAGTGACAGGCTGGTAGCCCAGGTGACGCTCCTTCAACGTCCGACGCAGGAAATATGTCCAACTGCGAGGCCCTCGACTAGGCCTTTGTTTACACCTCTCTCCCCTCATGCGCTGTCTCTGAGCAGTAGCGTAATCAATGTCCATAAATCCACTGTCCTGCTCTTTTGTAATCCGTCCCGAGGCAATAATGGCTCTCTGAAGGAGCGCCGACCCCTCGGTGGAAGGCTCTGGGAACTAATATCAGGACTCGGGTGGGAGAGGACGATGGCACATGCAGAGATGAGTAAGGGTAATGTAATGAGGTATATTTCACCACAGTGACCATGTTTACATACAAATCATTTTCTGATTAAGGTCTATATTCTGGTTCACCCTTTAAGGTTCCTCTTGGGATTTCAATTCAGTGTTAGTAGTAGAATAATTTACATCACAGTAGTTCACAGTAATAACTCATTAATTCTCATTCATGTCCTTGACAACAGCACAAAATAAATGCAATTCTTGCAGTGCTTTCAGCCATCTGTATATTGATTCATGTTCTTTTCTTTAAAGGCTGAAATGTGTAATTTTGTTGATGTTTAAACATTCTCATATTACGGCTTAATGTGTAGTGACAGCTATAAGTAAACAGTTTGTAGGTTGATTTCCATGAACACTGTGACTCTTCAAAACATTGCTTTGTTTTTATAAACATGGCAATGTCGGCTCAACCAATGTTGAGAGACTAACTGTTTCTCCGACCAATTGCAGATGTGGACGGGAAATCTGTTTGAAAAAACAAGCAAAGAAACAATACAAACCCCAAAAGTCCCCCCTCATTCTGTTTGGTGATGCATGACACAATTTAGATTTAATGTTTTTAAACAGTTCTAAAAATATGTTCTATAACTTTCACAAACATCTCTATCTCATAGCATTCAGAATAACATCCGTGTTTAGAATTCAGAGTATACTACTGTAGGATATGACAGCTGTCATATTGGCTTAATTGGATTATGGAAATCAAGTTACGGCTTATGTAACTGCAATATGAACTAAGTTTTTTTAAAGTTATATATTTTTTGCCTTTATTTATAACAGTATGAGGACAGATATGAAGAGAGGGGAATGGGAGCCGAGACTCAAACTGCCCAAAGTGCAACTGCATGTTGCAACCGTATGTTGGAGCACTTGCCAAAATGGCTATGACTCTTAACAATTTGAAAAAATTCAGATATTAAAGGGTTAGTTCACCCCAAAATGAAAATTAAGTCATTAATTACTCACCCTCATGCTGTACCAACCCCGTAAGACCTTCGTTCATCTTCGGAACACAAATTAAGATATTTTTGATTAAATCTGAGAGCTGGGTCACTCCTCCAAAGGCTTCCGGGAATGAAACCTGACAGCCCCGAAAAGTCATTAAAGACATCGTTAAAATAGTCCAAGTGACTATAGTGACTCGATCTTAAGTTTATCAAGCGACAAGAATACTTTCTGAGCGCAAAAAAAACAAACAAAAATAACGATTTTCTTCAAGCATTCATTTCCTTCTCTGTTTGGCCTTTAGCTTTCAATTAGTGTAATTGCGTAGAGCTTCTGGTTGAACGTCACACGCATCACACGATGATCATGATCAGCGTCGGCCAATAGTGAGCCTACGTGTGACGTATAACACAGAAGCTCTACGCAATTACACTAAGTTTTATTCCCGGAAGCCTATGGATGAGTGACCCAGCTCTCAGATTTAATCAAAAATATCTTAATTTGTGTTCCGAAGATGAACGAAGGTCTTACGGGGTTGGTACAGCATGAGGGTGAGTAATTAATGACTTAATTTTCATTTTGGGGTGAACTAACCCTTTAAGATAAAAATTGTATGTGCATGTAAACATGGTCAGAGAGGAGTAATATTGCATGGCTCAGAGCAAGTTCATGTTTGATGATGCAATGATTCGGGTCAACCATGTTGAAAGGGCTGGGCGATAAAACTATAACGACACTGTAATTATTGCCTGCATGATATAAATTTCCTCTTTCAAATTATTACAAGAGTTCGATAAATGTTCAATATAATGTTTATGCACAAAACGCATAAGGAAACAACACTACTCATTTAAACCACGCCACATGGACCATTTATCCCCTCGGTTCAAATGGCAGCGCAGCGCGAGCTTACTAGAGAAGAAGCGTTTCCTCGCTGATCGTCTCGGTCACATGAACACTAAACAGCGCTACAGCAGCGCGAGCTTACTAGAGAAGAAGCGTTTCCTCGCTGATCGTCTCGGTCACATGAACACTAAACAGCGCTACAGCAGTGCGAGCTTACTAGAGAAGATGCTTTACTCGCTGATCGTCTCGGTCACATGACCACTAAACAGCGCTACAGCAGCGCAAGCTTACTAGAGAAGAAGCGATAACTCGCTGATCGTCTCGGTCACATGACCACTAAATAGCGCTACAGCAGCGCGAGCTTACTAGAGAAGATGCGTTTACTCGCTGATCGTCTCGGTCACATGACCACTAAACAGCGCTACAGCAGCGCGAGCTTACTAGAGAAGAAGCGATAACTCGCTGATCGTCTCAGGCACATGACCACTAAACAGCGCTACAGCAGCGCGAGCTTACTAGAGAAGATGCGTTTACTCGCTGATCGTCTCGGTCACATGAACACTAAACAGCGCTACAGCAGTGCGAGCTTACTAGAGAAGATGCTTTACTCGCTGATCGTCTCGGTCACATGACCACTAAACAGCGCTACAGCAGCGCAAGCTTACTAGAGAAGAAGCGATAACTCGCTGATCGTCTCGGTCACATGACCACTAAACAGCGCTACAGCAGCGCGAGCTTACTAGAGAAGATGCGTTTACTCGCTGATCGTCTCGGTCACATGACCACTAAACAGCGCTACAGCAGCGCGAGCTTACTAGAGAAGAAGCGATAACTCGCTGATCGTCTCGGTCACATGACCACTAAACAGCGCTACAGCAGCGCGAGCTTACTAGAGAAGATGCGTTTACTCGCTGATCGTCTCGGTCACATGACCACTAAACAGCGCTACAGCAGCGCGAGCTTACTAGAGAAGATGCGTTTACTCGCTGATCGTCTCGGTCACATGACCACTAAACAGCGCTACAGCAGCGCGAGCTTACTAGAGAAGATGCGTTTACTCGCTGATCGTCTCGGTCACATGACCACTAAACAGCGCTAAAGCAGCGCGAGCTTACTAGAGAAGAAGCGTTTACTCGCTGATCGTCTCGGTCACATGACCACTAAACAGCGCTACAGCAGCGCGAGCTTACTAGAGAAGATGCGTTTACTCGCTGATCGTCTCGGTCACATGACCACTAAACAGCGCTACAGCAGCGCGAGCTTACTAAAGAAGATGCGTTTACTCGCTGATCGTCTCGGTCACATGACCACTAAACAGCGCTACAGGAGCGCGAGCTTACTAGAGAAGATGCGTTTACTCGCTGATCGCCTCGGTCACATGACCACTAAACAGCGCTACAGCAGTGCGAGCTTACTAGAGAAGATGCGTTTACTCGCTGATCGCCTCGGTCACATGACCACTAAACAGCGCTACAGCAGCGCGAGCTTACTAGAGAAGATGCGTTTACTCGCTGATCGTCTCGGTCACATGACCACTAAACAGCGCTAAAGCAGCGCGAGCTTACTAGAGAAGATGCGTTTACTCGCTGATCGTCTCGGTCACATGACCACTAAACAGCGCTACAGCAGCGCGAGCTTACTAGAGAAGAAGCGTTTACTCGCTGATCGTCTCGGTCACATGACCACTAAACAGCGCTACAGCAGCGCGAGCTTACTAGAGAAGATGCGTTTACTCGCTGATCGCCTCGGTCACATGACCACTAAACAGCGCTACAGCAGCGCGAGCTTACTAGAGAAGAAGCGTTTACTCGCTGATCGTCTCGGTCACATGACCACTAAACAGCGCTACAGCAGCGCGAGCTTACTAAAGAAGATGCGTTTACTCGCTGATCGTCTTGGTCACATGACCACTAAACAGCGCTACAGGAGCGCGAGCTTACTAGAGAAGATGCGTTTACTCGCTGATCGCCTCGGTCACATGACCACTAAACAGCGCTACAGCAGCGCGAGCTTACTAGAGAAGATGCGTTTACTCGCTGATCGTCTCGGTCACATGACCACTAAACAGCGCTACAGCAGCGCGAGCTTACTAGAGAAGATGCGTTTACTCGCTGATCGTCTCGGTCACATGACCACTAAACAGCGCTACAGCAGCGCGAGCTTACTAGAGAAGAAGCGTTTACTCGCTGATCGTCTCGGTCACATGACCACTAAACAGCGCTACAGCAGCGCGAGCTTACTAGAGAAGATGCGTTTACTCGCTGATCGCCTCGGTCACATGACCACTAAACAGCGCTACAGCAGCGCGAGCTTACTAGAGAAGAAGCGTTTACTCGCTGATCGTCTCGGTCAAATGACCACTAAACAGCGCTACAGCAGCGCGAGCTTACTAGAGAAGATGCGTTTACTCGCTGATCGTCTCGGTCACATGACCACTAAACAGCGCTACAGCAGCGCGAGCTTACTAGAGAAGATGCGTTTACTCGCTGATCGTCTCGGTCACATGACCACTAAACAGCGCTACAGCAGCGCGAGCTTACTAGAGAAGATGCGTTTACTCGCTGATCGTCTCGGTCACATGACCACTAAACAGCGCTACAGCAGCGCGAGCTTACTAGAGAAGATGCGTTTACTCGCTGATCGTCTCGGTCACATGACCACTAAACAGCGCTACAGCAGTGCGAGCTTACTAGAGAAGATGCGTTTACTCGCTGATCGTCTCGGTCACATGACCACTAAACAGCGCTACAGCAGCGCGAGCTTACTAGAGAAGATGCGTTTACTCGCTGATCGTCTCGGTCACATGACCACTAAACAGCGCTACAGCAGCGCGAGCTTACTAGAGAAGATGCGTTTACTCGCTGATCGTCTCGGTCACATGACCACTAAACAGCGCTACAGCAGCGCGAGCTTACTAGAGAAGATGCGTTTACTCGCTGATCGTCTCGGTCACATGACCACTAAACAGCGCTACAGCAGTGCGAGCTTACTAGAGAAGATGCGTTTACTCGCTGATCGTCTCGGTCACATGACCACTAAACAGCGCTACAGCAGCGCGAGCTTACTAGAGAAGATGCGTTTACTCGCTGATCGTCTCGGTCACATGACCACTAAACAGCGCTACAGCAGCGCGAGCTTACTTGAGAAGATGCGTTTACTCGCTGATCGTCTCGGTCACATGACCACTAAACAGCGCTACAGCAGCGCGAGCTTACTAGAGAAGATGCGTTTACTCGCTGATCGTCTCGGTCACATGACCACTAAACAGCGCTACAGCAGCGCGAGCTTACTAGAGAAGATGCGTTTACTCGCTGATCGTCTCGGTCACATGACCACTAAACAGCGCTACAGGAGCGCGAGCTTACTAAAGAAGATGCGTTTACTCGCTGATCGTCTCGGTCACATGACCACTAAACAGCGCTACAGCAGCGCGAGCTTACTAAAGAAGATGCGTTTACTCGCTGATCGTCTCGGTCACATGACCACTAAACAGCGCTACAGCAGCGCGAGCTTACTAGAGAAGATGCGTTTACTCGCTGATCGCCTCGGTCACATGACCACTAAACAGCGCTACAGCAGCGCGAGCTTACTAAAGAAGATGCGTTTACTCGCTGATCGTCTCGGTCACATGACCACTAAACAGCGCTACAGCAGCGCGAGCTTACTAGAGAAGATGCGTTTACAGGGTTGCCAACTTTTGAGTTTTGCTTGGAGTGAGATTTGTTGGCAGCGCCGGAGGGAGGGGGGGGGGGGGGTCAGGGGATGGTGGGGGAGGCCCTCCTTAGGCAGGCCAAATGTATAGTTAGTTTAAAAAAAATGTTTTTTGAATAAATTTCATAAATTATTGTTGTTTCCCATATGATTTTTTAAACCTATGTTGGGTGGACCTCTGTCCCTCTAGGGGGGTTCGGGGGCATGCTTCCCCGCAAGAAAATTTTGTACATTTTAAGGTTAAATGCATCAATCTGGTGCACTTTGAGAGCTCAAATTTAAGAGTTTAACCGGCTTCAACCCATGAACTGTGACATTGAACAAAGGAAAAGCATTGACTTGTATCTGGACATTAAAGAGGGATCAAAAATCTTTTTAGTTATGATATTGAGTCTCAGTCTGTTTTAGGATGCCAAACGATAATTATAATAATGTAATAATGATTTATATAATTATTCCTATTATGTAAAATCCATATAGCCTATAAATGTACTGTATAAATGAAAATGAATATTTCAAAAGTATATTTTACTTACACTATTGTATAGGAAAATTACAATACTTTTGTCCTAATTTCTTTACTTGCAAGAAATAAAGCTTTTATTTTGGAGAAAACACATGATTACCATGCTGATTGCCTGAGCAAAGTGCGGAATTTTCTTTAAATCACGCAGCACAAACAGAATGCCTATATAGGCTACTTAATTACAGTCTTGTGCTGTTTTATAAAGGCACAAAGGCATATCACGGTTTCGGTGTAGGGAAAAGGGAGAAGAGAGAGTTCGGCAAAAGCCGGATTCGAACTCGGGTCGAACGCGTCAAAAGCTGCTTTTAAGCACCTCACGCCCTACGACCTACGCCACTGTAGATATTCAATGCAGGGTCTCTTTTTGCTTAAAAGACAGGCACGTAGTCCAAATGTACGTTCTCAACTCACGTTCAAAATCATAGGCAGCGCAGCGTGTCTCTGTGCAGCGCAAAAGCCTGTGTTGACAGTTTGTTTAATATAAAGCGGGAGATTACCAGATACAGTATTTTGCTCGTGCCCTTGCTGCCTATGGGAGGCTGCAGACAGGTTGCCTGTAGTCTATGGTTAATCCGTCCCTGGGTTAGTGTTGTATTCAACTGTATCACGTGCCGTTTGAACTGACGCGCTACAGCGATCTGTCACATTTAAAAGCGCCAAAACGTTCCATATCAAAAGTAACTTTCTCTGTCTAGTCTGTCGGTGTCAGTGTCAACTTTTTCCGCGATTTTTCGTGAGAAAATGCAGTGGTCCAATCAGTAGTTAGAGCCTTATAGTAGGTAATTCGGAAATTAGTGCACATGAGTGAAAAAAAAAATACAGCACAGAAGAATGTCCAATTTAGCGTGAGATTTTTTTGTTGAGCGTGAGAGCGTGAGATTGAGGCTGAATGCGTGAGTGTCACGCCAGATGCGTGAGAGTTGGCAACCCTGCGTTTACTCGCTGATCGTCTCGGTCACATGACCACTAAACAGCACTACAGCAGCGCGAGCTTACTAAAGAAGAAGCGTTTACTCGCTGATCGTCTCGGTCACATGACCACTAAACAGCGCTACAGCAGCGCGAGCTTACTAGAGAAGATGCGTTTACTCGCTGATCGTCTCGGTCACATGACCACTAAACAGCGCTACAGCAGCGCGAGCTTACTAGAGAAGAAGCGTTTACTCGCTGATCGTCTCGGTCACATGACCACTAAACAGCGCTACAGCAGCGCGAGCTTACTAGAGAAGATGCGTTTACTCGCTGATCGTCTCGGTCACATGACCACTAAACAGCGCTACAGCAGCGCGAGCTTACTAGAGAAGAAGCGTTTACTCGCTGATCGTCTCGGTCACATGACCACTAAACAGCGCTACAGCAGCGCGAGCTTACTAGAGAAGAAGCGTTTACTCGCTGATCGTCTCGGTCACATGACCACTAAACAGCGCTACAGCAGCGCGAGCTTACTTGAGAAGATGCGTTTACTCGCTGATCGTCTCGGTCACATGACCACTAAACAGCACTACAGCAGCGCGAGCTTACTAGAGAAGATGCGTTTACTCGCTGACGTCTCGTCACAGACCACTAAACGCGCTACAGCAGCGCGAGCTTACTTAGAAGATGCGTTTACTCCTGATCGTCTCGTCACATGACACTAAACAGCACTACAGCAGCGCGAGCTTACTTGAGAAGATGCGTTTACTCGCTGATCGTCTCGGTCACATGACCACTAAACAGCGCTACAGCAGCGCGAGCTTACTAGAGAAGATGCGTTTACTCGCTGATCGTCTCGGTCACATGACCACTAAACAGCGCTACAGCAGCGCGAGCTTACTAGAGAAGATGCGTTTACTCGCTGATCGTCTCGGTCACATGACCACTAAACAGCGCTACAGCAGCGCGAGCTTACTAGAGAAGATGCGTTTACTCGCTGATCGTCTCGGTCACATGACCACTAAACAGCGCTACAGCAGTGCGAGCTTACTAGAGAAGATGCGTTTACTCGCTGATCGCCTCGGTCACATGACCACTAAACAGCGCTACAGCAGCGCGAGCTTACTAGAGAAGAAGCGTTTACTCGCTGATCGTCTCGGTCACATGACCACTAAACAGCACTACAGCAGCGCGAGCTTACTTGAGAAGATGCGTTTACTCGCTGATCGTCTCGGTCACATGACCACTAAACAGCGCTACAGCAGCGCGAGCTTACTTGAGAAGATGCGTTTACTCGCTGATCGTCTCGGTCACATGACCACTAAACAGCGCTACAGCAGCGCGAGCTTACTAGAGAAGAAGCGTTTACTCGCTGATCGTCTCGGTCACATGACCACTAAACAGCGCTACAGCAGCGCGAGCTTACTTGAGAAGAAGCGATAACTCGCTGATCGTCTCGGTCACATGACCACTAAACAGCGCTACAGCAGCGCGAGCTTACTAGAGAAGAAGCGATAACTCGCTGATCGTCTCGGTCACATGACCACTAAACAGTGCTACAGCAGCGCGAGCTTACTAGAGAAGAAGCGATAACTCGCTGATCGTCTCGGTCACATGACCACTAAACAGCGCTACAGCAGCGCGAGCTTACTAGAGAAGAAGCGATAACTCGCTGATCGTCTCGGTCACATGACCACTAAACAGCGCTACAGCAGCGCGAGCTTACTAGAGAAGATGCGTTTACTCGCTGATCGCCTCGGTCACATGACCACTAAACAGCACTAAAGCAGTGCGAGCTTACTAGAGAAGATGCGTTTACTCGCTGATCGTCTCGGTCACATGACCACTAAACAGCGCTACAGCAGCGCGAGCTTACTTGAGAAGATGCGTTTACTCGCTGATCGTCTCGGTCACATGACCACTAAACAGCACTACAGCAGTGCGAGCTTACTAGAGAAGATGCGTTTACTCGCTGATCGTCTCGGTCACATGACCACTAAACAGCGCTACAGCAGCGCGAGCTTACTAGAGAAGATGCGTTTACTCGCTGATCGTCTCGGTCACATGACCACTAAACAGCGCTACAGCAGCGCGAGCTTACTAGAGAAGATGCGTTTACTCGCTGATCGTCTCGGTCACATGACCACTAAACAGCGCTACAGCAGCGCGAGCTTACTAGAGAAGATGCGTTTACTCGCTGATCGCCTCGGTCACATGACCACTAAACAGCGCTACAGCAGCGCGAGCTTACTAGAGAAGATGCGTTTACTCGCTGATCGTCTCGGTCACATGACCACTAAACAGCGCTACAGCAGCGCGAGCTTACTAGAGAAGAAGCGTTTACTCGCTGATCGTCTCTCGGTCACATGACCACTAAACAGCGCTGTGAGATCCAGTAAGAAGCTCTTGAATTCAGGAAAGAACACAAATATCTCTGTGATTTAAACAAGCATTGCAGACAAACAGGAGAAACACTGTGTGCAACGATACAGTCAGAAGGCTTTTCAATCTACAAATCACCATCATTTACCATGGATTTACTGTAGTAACACTAACTACTGCACCATGGTATTGTGGTAGCCTGGCTAACGCCAGACCCAATCTCGTTGAGAATTCATGATGTCGTCATCGTCTAGCTGCTCCCTCCCCGTTCTGTGATTGGTTCCCTAAATGAGGCGAAAAATCTGGCCATGGTATCCAGACTGCCTTTCAGCGTGAATTGAATCGCGCTGCGGTAAGGCAGTATGGGGAAACCCAGGCTAGTATTGTGGCAGAAATGTGTGATATTTATACAGATTTTTATTATATCATTATTGTAGACATGTATTTAAATGTATTAAAGGAGTAAAGGAATATAATCACAGTATTTTATTGTGATTAAGCTATAGCATTTCTGCATTGATACTAAATGTATTTAGGCTACTGTTATTCATATAAATACCATAGAAACCATATAGTTACATTTTACAATATTACTGAGGTGTTATATGTGTGGTTTTAATTTGAATACATCTCAAAATGTCAGAATATTTAAATTTCACCATATAAAAATTAGGTTGTTAGAGGTTTTTTTTTTTTTTACAGATGTTAATGTATTTGTTAATGAACATAAACATACATCTGCATCCTAACTCAAGCTGCTGTCAATGTGCATTTCTAAGAGACAAAACATGTAATATTATTAATATTGCAGCCTGCACTGCAAACTGTGCTGAAGATACGCGTCATCAAAGACAATATTAACCATTAGCACATTCAGAAACTAAGAAATATTTTTTTCTATTAAGATATTTCTTTTGTTAAGGAGAAATGACTGGAAAAATGTAAAGAATTCAAAAAGTCGTGTTTGTCACGTTTTGACAATAAAGTGTAGTTTAAAACCACAATTAACCGTCTGGTTTCTACAACTTTCACTTAGGAGTGTAAATATGCTTTCACACTCGAAAGAAATAAAGATTTGACATTTATTGTGATAATTATCGACTGTTATGAAAAATGTTGTCATGATAATTTGTTTGGCCTTATCGCCCCCGGCCCTAAAAGCACTGAACAGTCTTCATGGATAACTGCTTAAGGACAGACACATTCAGTGTCTAAATTTCAAATCTTATGAAAAACTCGACCACAGCACAGAGAATAGCAAACACTATCGGAATAGATTAGAAGAACGACAGAGGCTTTGCCCTCAAATCCAGAAGATTTGGTGGTGGTGTAAAAGCCTAGTTACATCAAAGCGTCTTGTTAGAGGGTTTAAAGAGCGATAGAAAAGAGGTTCACAACCTGTGTCACAGATATTTCGTCAGATTTTCTGACACACACACACATAGAGCAACATTTCAGTTCACAATTGTACTCTCACACTTGAGTTTGTTCGTTTCTGAGGATCCATAAAGCCTTGTTTATCTTTGTATATCACATGTTTGACAGATGCTGGATTTGAAAGTAGGGACAAATGAAATATGTCATTTTCATTTCAGTATACAGTATGTGTTATTGATCAGTATAATGCATGGTATGCTGTAATGCAACATGAAAGAAAGCTAGTATATGTGATACCATGTGACGAATTATATATTTAAATGTAACCGGACAACAAATTTACAATAATTTTAATACTAATACACTAATAATTTTTCATTACAAATGCGATGAAATCTTGTTAAATATTACGAACTCACAGGAACAATAATGATATTTCCGTGATGTGTGGATAAATGTCAGCAGTGATATTTCCTCGGGAGAGTGTATAATAGACATTAGTCAAACTTTTTAAACAAGCAGTTTGTCAGTTCTGTCCTCCTCATTAGTCTTTTCTTTACTTCTGTAGAGATATACTGTAGCTAAACTGAGTTTAGAGAGATCATATCATAGGACCTGAGGTCTATAATGTTAGTAAAGTGTTTTGCGTCATAATTAATTTTTTCATGCCCATTTTCCAGCCTCTCTCAGACTCTTACAGTTACACAGGCTGTTTCATACTGACATGTATGTATCCTCTTCACATGTGAAATGAGAAACTGAGCTTTCCTTCTAGTTTGCTGTCAGCTCCAGGTATTTAAGCTAATCGTATTTGTTCACTTTATTTCTTTATATTTCTTTTCACGCGCACAGAGCCGCACACACAACACACAGTATCAGTTCCACCGTCGCTAACTTGCCATTTCAGCGAGTTCATCGTTAAACTAAACTGCAGTCAACCAAACATAAAAGTTACACTGCTCAAATTAAGCGATATGTGCTGGTCAGCGTTCCCACCGCCCCAAACACAGATTTTGGATGAATTACACTTTTTCATGGAGGATATGTGAAGCACAAATCCTTGTTTCCATAATGAATAATAGTTCAGCAACCAAATGTTAGATCGCGAATCCATTTGTGTTCTGGCTGAATGAGAGCGGTATAGCCTCTACTTGAGCCCAATGCCGTTGGGTTTCACTTTAAATACATATGTTTTGGCTTGACGTTTGTATTTATAATGAATGCTACTATATTGCCTAATTTGTGATTTATTTTATAATTTAATAGCTACTTATTTTCTGTTCTGAATAGCCTACCGATAAATTTCAAGTTTTTTTTTTTGTGAAGTGAGAGGAAAATAGTGTTTATAATGTTTTGTGTTATTTACCGGTATTGTATATTCATATAAATTCGAGGTTAACGGGTGTTTTTTGACTAAGACCAATTTCTCTTTAATGAGATTAGATTACCTCCTCTTCTCGGCCGGGTTACTGTACGTTTCTCCATGTCGTAACTCTGGGGGCGGGGCTTCTAAACCGGGATTTTTTTAGGGCGGGGTTATTCACATGACGATGTTATCTTCAGCCGCCACATTTATTGACGTACGATGGGATTGGCAGCATACGAATGATTCACGAATCACAAGTGAACCCTGTTGTAAGATGATTTCTGCACTTTTTGATAAATGAGGCCTTAAAGTGTTTAAACTACTACCATGCTTATGCATGAACAATCACTTTAATATGCATGCAAAATGCTAGAAGGGGACCCAGAAATAAAACACTGTCACACACACACACACACACACACACACACACACACACACACACACACACACACACACACACACACACACACACACACACACACACACACACACACACACACACACACACACACACACGCGGGCGCAGGTCTGTTTAGTGATGCTGCGAGAGGATGAAGTGATTGTGACAGCACTAATTGCCAGCGGGTCACACACCGCAGCTGAGTCTCTCTGACAGACCCAGTCAGGACAACATCAGCAATACAACACGCTTCATAGTAACTCTGGGTTTCAGAGTCCTGGCTCTTCTACAATACATTTAGTGTACACTACTTTTTCTTTGAATAGCATGGCTTTGTTTTGAAGGATGAAATTAGAGATGTTTTTTTTTTATTTGTACAAATCACTATAAATACATTTAAATTATATTTGCCATCATTGAAGTTAATCTTTAAAAGTACTACAATAATATAATAACACTTAAAGGGATACTCCACTTTTTTTGGAAATAGGCTCATTTTACAGTTGGGTTTTTCCAATTTCAAATCCATTCAGCCGATTTTTTTTATATATTTTGATATTGATATTGACATTGATATTTTTTCCTACTATGGAAGTCAATGAGACCAGAAACTGTCTGGTTACTGATATTCTTCTAAATATCAGAAAATCGGCTGAATGGATTCGAAAATGGTAAAACCCAACTGTTTAACTCTGGGGGAGTTGTAAAATGAGCCTATTTCCAAAAAAAGTGGAGTATCCCTTTAATAACACTAATAACACTTAAATATAATTCCTTTTTCATTGTTGTACATCATAATGTTGTGATGCCTACATTTCTTGAAACATTTACTAATTGATTTTAGGGTTTCATTTTTTTATTTACTATTCTACTTTGAATAATTTTGTATTAGCCATTTATTCAGTTATTGACCATAGAATGAAAATGATCTGTATCAGTTTTGTAATTTTTACTGTACTCTAAATCCATACATGAGACAAATACAATCAACTGCATTTTAAATGCTAAGAAATTATTTGTAACAAGTAATTTCCACTTGGAAGCTGTGAATGTGTGTGTGTGGGTGTGTGTGTGTGTGTGTGTGTGTGTGTGTGTGTGTGTGTGGTCCTGGTAAACCCTACATTACGAGTAAATGTCCCCACAAAGATGGCAATCTCTGAAATCCTTGTCCTTGTGGGGACATTTTTTGGTCCCCATGATGAAACCAAGCTTATAAATCACACTATGCGATGTTTGTTGAAAATGTAAAAGTGCAGCTCATTTTCTGTGATGGGTACGGTTAGTGTAAGGGGAAAGAACAGTTTGTACAATATAAAAATCATTACGTCTATGGAGAGTCCCCATAAACCACATATTGTGTGTGTGTGTGTGTGTGTGTGTGTGTGTGTGTGTGTGTGTGTGTGTGTGTGTGTGTGTGTGTTGTGTGTGTGTGTGTGTGTGTGACTGTTAATAACTTGTTTAGTCGTCTCTGCTTGTGAGTTGAATGTGAGAGCTGAATGTCAGTTAATGATGCTGTTTTGCCACTTGTCTCTTTCCTTTACATCAAAGTTGTGCTCAAGGAGAAGGTTAGACAGAAAAAGACTAACTAAATTATATTTAAATGCCATCCACAATTTGAAATTGTTTTAACAGTGGAAACTGCTCAAGGTATCTCATGAGATGAACTGTTGAAAGCTGCTGTTGCAACAAGTGTGAGTCCATGAACTACAGGAGCAGTCGGGGAGAACATCTCCTTCCTCCAATAATAATCATGCTAATAGACATGTGAAATTACTGTTCAGATATATCTCTGCCATACCTGGAGAAAGCTATTCAATGACAAAAATGTCACAGGAATGCATACAGTAGCAAATTACCCTTCACTAGCGACTATCCTGAGCTTTGACGGGAAACATAAGAACTCAAGCTTTTATGAGCTCTCTAAAAGGATTTGGGCACTGGAAATACTTCAACTAGAATTTACTAAAATACTTGCAATCAATATGTTGCTGGGAAAAATAGTTTAATTAGAATTCACGGCTATTGAATCTCAAAAGAGATCCTTAACCAGTCGCCTTATATGAGGTTTCACATCAGTAACACAAACACATCACACACTGAAGTTTAACACTCAGCGGATTTGTAAGCAAAGTTATAAGCAAAGTTAACATCGAGGATACTGATGTGAAGTGTTACATTAGAATAAAGATGTGTGTGAGTGACAGATGCAAGGTAGGAGGTAAAGAGATCATGAGAAACAAAGAACACAGGCATGAGATTCTCCGCTGTCTACCGAAACAGCTTGAGACTGCAGAACCTTTAAACACACATGTGAATGTTTGCACAAGAGCTTCAATTGACCCAGTCAACGTCCAACGGGTCGTACTATCAGAACGGGGCCATCAGCGGTCCACACACACACACACACACACGGCTGAGATCCGATACGCGGACGACCAGCTGCGCTCTGACAGGATGCAGAGCCGATCCAGATGTGCATGAAGCGATCGACGTGACAACTGTGCTTTTCACAAAGCATTTGTTTTATTTTCCTCCTGATCCTCCTCGCGGTCACACGGGATGGGCTCGGATAACTATCCGCTTCCAGCACTTGTCCAAATATGGGTCCTGCCCAACTAATGGAAACACAAACGTGCCTCCAGATCAGATGCATATGTGCGTGTGATCGTGCACATCTGTGTAAAAGCTCAGGCACAGTCATGTGCTTTGCTCCCAAAAATGCCAATGATCCCAATGATAATAAACCGAGTGTTTGTGTTCAAATGAACATGTGTGTTTGCTCAAGTGTTAATGATGGACAGTGAATGTGACCCCGTGCTTCCAGCCCGTCCCGTGACCCCCCCAGCGTGTCGTGCATTGACTGGGAGAGGAGCCCTGGCAGGGCCGCAGGATCCGGCCCCCACTCATCTGAGGCCAAGGACAATGTTTGAACACCTGCCCACGGCTCTCAGGAGCGAGGGGAGGGCTTGTTATTCCCTACGAAGTCTCTCAGTTGGGCAGTGCGGACTGGACAGGGCTAGTTTACTCTCGTACGTACACGCACAACTCGTCCTCGTTGTCATGCGGACAGACGTCAGGACACAGTTGCTTACTGACTGAATTTTGAGTGCATGTTAAAAATGAAAAATATGCTTAAACATATGGATGTGTGAAGATTGTGCAGAGAATCAGCCAATCAGATTCCTCCATCTGGTGTGATTGTTCATGCGTCGTTTATATCTGTCTCCAGGGTCCAAAATTAACACTCGCCAATTGGCAGTGTAATGTTATATGCTTAAAATTTTAAGAATGATGACTATCGGTGATGGAAGAGAAGTCAAATTAAAGAAATTCAAACAGCCTACTTTTTTTTTTTTTTTTTTTTACCTCGGTGCACTGAAAAAAAGTATTTTTTGGTAAGGTAAATACTACTGAAAAAACCAACAATGTAATTTACAAGAAAAAGTTAGTTCAGGAAAGAATTTAAAAAAAACTAAGTAAATTCCATATCAGTACTTACATCAAGCGAGTAGAAATGAAAGCGTAAATATCAACTCAAAAAAATTAAGTAAAAATTACTCAACTTTTCTGATACTGGGGTTCCCATGCACTGGACCTTGAATAATTAATGAGGTTGATTTTTCACTGGTTTCCAGCTGTATTTACACTGTTTTATCATTGCTTTTGTTGTCAGGATTAGTAACTTGCCATTTTGGGACATTTCAAGTAAATTTTCTGCTCAAAATGACACATTCAAACACAAAAACGATCCATCAAATGTTACCGTCATTGTATATTGTCTACCAAGTCTTTGCATTCACATCATGCTTAACATCTGACATGATGAAGTATGAATTACTTAGATACTCTAAGTAAAACACATACTATAAATGACTGGTATAATTCAATAAAATTGTTTGAGTGAAATGTAATGCAAAGGAAATTACAACTAAATCGATATTAATCAACCTTTTACTAGCTAAGTTAAAATTACTTATTTTCTTTGTTACTTTCACTTGACTAGGTTAAGTAAATATGACTTAATTCCATATTCCAAGTAAATTTTAACTTAAAGATTTCTAATTAAAGCTACTGATAAATATGTTTAGGTTTTTACTTGGCAAATCTTTGTAAATTTACTAGCATTTTCTGAGTGGAAAAAGTTGCCTAGCTTTTTTCAAGTAAATCCTACTCCAAATATTTTTCAGTGTGGAAAATAAACCACAAGAAGTAATTTTATCAGTAAGAAATTGCAATAAACAATTGCAATAAGGACATTTTAATAATATAATATAAGGTTCCACTTTATTTTAAGGTGTCAGTATTACTGTCTAATTATACATATAAGTACTGAGTATTAGTAATTAACTACATGTAAGTATTACACTGTAAAAACAATTTTCTTCCTGTTTTCGGTCGAAGTCCACAGTAGTCGATTGTCGAGTTCGCGCGCGCGATCATTGGTAACTAGATAACTAAGGATCGCGCGCGCGCGAACTCGACAATCGACTACTGTGGACTTCGACCGAAAACAGGAAGTAAATACAGGTATGTGAGCTGGCTGAATAAACATCATTTTTATTCATATCTTTCACATCTACTGCAGTCAGATTGACCGTGGTCACTCTTAATAACACCACTCACATGGCTGTGCACTTGTAATGACACATCAAGGATGTTAAGAGGCTAAAAGCAGATTTAAAACTTGCCCCATTGAAGTCAACAGGGTGTGAATTTTAAAAAGAGGATAACACGGTGTAGGAAACACCGATTTTTGTCGTTGTTCTCTGTACTGACAGCACTCCAAATGTACAAAAAAATTAGCTCAATGTGTGTGTGTGTGTGTGTGTGTGTGTATCTGTAGATCTTACCTTCTTTTTGTCCCTCATGGAGCCTTTCCCCCTCACCATGATCTTGCATCCGGTCTCGGCCTCCAGCTGCTTGGCTGTGAGCCCCCGTGGGCCCAAGATCCGGCCCACAAAATTAAACTGCAACACACAAACACACACACACATCTCACTCACTGCATCTGTGTCCGGATGGAGCCATATACCATACATACTTTGGCATTCGACAAGTCCCTATTTCCATCAACAGCACTACAGTGTAAAATAACAGATTATTTTGAAGCATTATTATGCGGGAGCATTACTCATCATATTCTAATGTAATTCCTAACAAAGACACAAAAGAGTCAGCACATATCACTCCGACACTGGCTCATGTTGCTTATCACACAGTACAAAAATTGTAATTACCATTTTTTTAAGCTCTTAATGGTCTCGCACCACAATATTTAGTTGCCCTCCAGAGACAGTTTATTAATGGTTGTTAACAGTTCTTCATTGGGTGTTTAATCTTTTAATGACTCGGCCCGTAGATACTGGAAATCCCTCCCTCAGCATCTCATTTAGCTCATCCACATTCAAATGCCAAAACACATCTGTTTACTCAGGGTCATTTGAATGTTTATGTATTGTACTCTGTGTTGAGTAAGTTACTGTAAAAAAATAAGTAAAATTAGATTACTTTTCTTAAAAGTATTGCATTACTTATTACTAGGGCAGTCTACATTAACCTGTTAACGCATGCGATTAACTCAAAACTTTTAATTCGTTAAAATAATTTATTTTATTTATTCAAATACTACTGAAGCACGTGAAATTGTGTCATTAACGTAACGTCACGCAGTTAGATGATCTTGAGACTCAGGAGTTTACATCTACAATTGCGCAACATCTTGTAACCCTGCAGGTGTCATTTCTATTCTAACCCTTTAACCCAATTCCACTTCTCTGTTTGCTAAAGCTGCTAAACTCCGTGAAACGTTTCAGTCCAATGATCCAGTAAGCAAATTCATTCAAACAATCAGTCCAAAACAGCGCTAATGCAAAGAAGACCAGGCTGATTACATCCGAGAGCAGGAGAATAGAGACTTTTCAGTGAATGATTCATTCCCGTGTTTATTTCACTTTAAAACATGAGCTCTGTCATTTTCTGTGATTGTTTCTGAAGAGCCAAGCCCTCACGCAAACCTATGTTTGTGTGTTCCTGTTCTGTACCACAACTTGACTTGTCTAAAATGTAGCCTACTTGTCTAAAAGCTTTTTTTCTGTAATGTTTTTCATGGGTGCTTTGGTGTGCATAAATTTATGAATAATATGGACTCCTTGTATCACTTGGTTATTTGGTGTCCTTTTGGAGTCTCTAAGTGCCCTTTTTTTGTAAAGACGCCTACATTCTCCCTGCAATCTAATGGTACTTTGCTGGATTTAGCAAATTATGACAAAATTAATGTGTTAAACAAGATAAATGGTGTATGCTTAATTTCATGATAAGTGTACAAAAAAATCATGATCTATTGACAAACCTAATGTCAGGGTTTGTGCAGGTGCTGAAGACGAGGACACGAAAGCTTCAATATAAATGTTTTAATAACAAAATGAAAACTTTCCAAACTTAAACAGAAACAAAACTCCAGGAAATCAGAAGACACACAACCATACGAGGACGACGATCGACCAACACTGAGGGAAAACACAGGGCTTAAATACACTGAACCAAACAAGATAATTAACTGAAAACAGGTGCATAAAATTGGACACAAACGAGGAGCGGGAAAACTTAACAGGACTAAACCAAAATCACAAAAGACAGGGGAAGACAAGATACAAAACAGAACTAAATACATCAAAACGTGACAGTACCTCCCCCCTCCCCGAAGGCGCGTCCTCGCGCCGTATAACATCCAAAGGGGTGGGAGGGTGGGCGCCCTGGAGGCTGACGAGGGCATGGTGCAGGTCCAGGAAGCCTCCAGGGCGGAGCAGGCTGTGGGCGTGGCCACGGTGGAGCAGGCTGTGGGCGTGGCCACGGCGGAGCAGGCTGTGGGCGTGGCCATGACGGTGCTGTGAGACTCTCGGGCGTCCAGGGCGGTGCAGGCTCTTCAGGTGGCCACGGCGGTGAAGACCCTTCAGGTGGCCGTGGTGGTGAAAACCCTTCAGGTGGCCATGGCGGTGCAGACCCTTCAGGTGGCCATGGCGGTGCAGACCCTTCAGGTGGCCATGGCGGTGCAGACCCTTCAGGTGGCCATGGCGGTGCAGACCCTTCAGGTGGCCATGGCGGTGCAGACCCTTCAGGTGGCCATGGCGGTGCAGACCCTTCAGGTGGCCATGGCGGTGCAGACCCTTCAGGTGGCCATGGCGGTGTTATCTTTTCGGGCCTCCGTGGATCTTTGGCCGGCCACGGCGAAGGCGTATGGCGCCCCCCCAAAATTTTCTTGGGGAGGACAGGCTCATGATCGGGAACTGACTTGACATCAACGGGCGCTGGGTCAACGGGTTCTGGGTCAACGGGCTCTGGGTCTGGGTCAACGGGCTCTGGCTCTGGCTCTGGGTCAACGGGCTCTGGCTCTGGCGCTGGGTCAACGGGCTCTGGCTCTGGCGCTGGGTCAACGGGCTCTGGCTCTGGCGCTGGGTCAACGGGCTCTGGCTCTGGGTCAACGGGCTCTGGCTCTGGCGCTGGGTCAACGGGCTCTGGCTCTGGCGCTGGGTCAACGGGCTCTGGCTCTGGCGCTGGGTCAACGGGCTCTGGCTCTGGCGCTGGGTCAACGGGCTCTGGCTCTGGCGCTGGGTCAACGGGCTCTGGCTCTGGCGCTGGGTCAACGGGCTCTGGCTCTGGCGCTGGGTCAACGGGCTCTGGCTCTGGCGCTGGGTCAACGGGCTCTGGCTCTGGCGCTGGGTCAACGGGCTCTGGCGCTGAGTCAACGGGCTCTGGCTCTGGCGCTGGGTCAACGGGCTCTGGCGCTGGGTCAACGGGCTCTGGCTCTGGCGCTGGGTCAACGGGCTCTGGCTCTGGGTCAACGGGCTCTGGCTCTGGGTCAACGGGCTCTGGCTCTGGGTCAACGGGCTCTGGCTCTGGCTCTGGGTCAACGGGCTCTGGCTCTGGCTCTGGGTCAACGGGCTCCGTGCTGGATTGGACCAGCATATCAGGAAACTCGGGGCTGGACGGGACCAGCATATCAGGAAACTCAGGGCTGGACGGGACCAGCATATCAGGAAACTCGGGGCTGGACGGGACCAGCATATCAGGAAACTCGGGGCTGGACGGGACCAGCATATCAGGAAACTCGGGGCTGGACGGGACCAGCGGTGAAGGCTTGATTGGGCTGGACGGGACCAGCTGTGAAGGCTCTGGGGGAAGAAGCTCTGGAAGGTCGTCAAACGGGTCAGGCTCTGGCGTGCATGCAATGGGCTCAGGCGTTGGCGTGCAGGTGATGGGCTCTTGCTGGCCGTGGAGATCGGGCTGGATGTCTCCCACGGTGAATGAGGAACCACATACCCACAGCGTACGGGCAATGAATTTTACTAACGGGAGGTAGAGATCTCCCAACAACAGTCTCTGAGCGAGGGTATCGTCCATCCCACTCCAAAACTCATGTGTCAGGGACTCCTCGTCCCAATTAGAGTCCCGGAAAAGATGGAGATATATCTCCGCATATTCTTCCAGAGTCCGGCCATCTTGTGGGACACAGAGTTCGTAGTTCATTCCTTTTTTTTTTGTTATGGTCGATCGTTCTGTCAGGGTTTGTGCAGGTGCTGAAGACGAGGACACGAAAGCTTCAATATAAATGTTTTAATAACAAAATGAAAACTTTCCAAACTTAAACAGAAACAAAACTCCAGGAAATCAGAAGACACACAACCATACGAGGACGACGATCGACCAACACTGAGGGAAAACACAGGGCTTAAATACACTGAACCAAACAAGATAATTAACTGAAAACAGGTGCATAAAATTGGACACAAACGAGGAGCGGGAAAACTTAACAGGACTAAACCAAAATCACAAAAGACAGGGGAAGACAAGATACAAAACAGAACTAAATACATCAAAACGTGACACCTAATATACATATATATTTTTTATATTTTAATAACATTTTAGGTGGTCAATTCAGGTTCACTGGGACACTTTTTGCCATTGATACGACTGGGAAAAAGTGTTCCAGTCAACCTGAATATATACACACACACACACATACATATATATATATATATATAGCAATTTCACACGAGTAGGAGTGTGATATGGCTCTATATCTGCACGGCTGTGATTCGGCCGTAGACAATTTCCTTTACATTCAATGTTTTCCAAGCTGATTTTAGTGTTTTTTATTTTATTTGATCAAAAACCACATTCATTATCACACATTAGACATCACTCGCCTTTAAGATAGTGATTTCTGATACCTCCATATCTGCATGCAGAGGCAGTAAACCCATAACTATATATTACCAGACTAAAATTCAATTAAATACATACTTAATGGTGGATTAGAGAAAAAAAACAACATTTTTGGCATTTTTGCCCTATAAGCCCTGGATATTTTCTGACCCTGGTTAGTCCCAAAAGTGATCACGAACACGCAATATGGTTTTTAAAGACAGTTATGAGTTGTAGTTCAGCAGAAGTGTGTAAGAAATTCCCTGGGAAGTACTTTATTGGAGGCGGCTGGCTAAGTGTTATCACAGAGCTCATCAGCCGATAGTCTCCCACACGCCAGCGCCTCCTCTGGGCTTCACTGACAAGATAACAGCCGTAAATTGTTCACTTAATCGATCAGGTATCAGCGCTGACCTGAAGGCTGTCGGTCAAGGGCTCTGGCCCGGTCTGTATCCTGTCAGGCAAATGTTTTTGTGTTACAAACAATACCTACTCTGAACACACTACATTTCAAAAGTTAGGTCAGTATTTTTTTGTTTTGTTTCTGAAACGTCTCTTATGCTCACCAAGGCTGCATTTATTTGATCAAAAATACAGTAAAAAGAGTAATATTGTAAAATATTATTACAATTTAAAACGGTTTCTATTCTATACTTATAATGAATATATATATAAATATATATATCTAATACAAATAATTCCTGTGATCAAAGCTGAATTTTTAGCATCATTACTCCAGTCTTCAGTGTCACATGATCCTTCAGAAATCATATTAATATGATGATTTGCTGCTCAAGAAACATTGGTAACACTTTACTTTGATAGTCCACTTTGACATTAACTAAGCTGCAACTACATGTCCATTAACTCTCATTAGAGTATTAGCAGACTGTCTGCTTAATATCTGCTAACACTTTATTTTGATGCTCTCAACAGACATTACTGACTATAGGTAACTTTGTAACTACAAGTCAAATTATTGTACTAACCCTAACTCTCACAACTAACCCTGACCTAAAAGTCTACTAATACTCTAACGAGACCCCCTTAGGGTAACACTTTACTTGAAGACTAACATGACATCTTCATAATCATGACATGACACAGTCATGTGTCAACTGTCAAGTGTCATTCGCTCAATTATGACATTTTTAATGACATTTTATGACATCATAACCTGTCAGTGTCTTTGTCATGACAACTTGACATTACTAAGACAACACAACCTGTCATAAACATGACATAGCAGATTAATTATCAAA
Organism: Chrosomus eos; assembly: GCA_036326025.1. Classification (NCBI taxonomy): domain Eukaryota; kingdom Metazoa; phylum Chordata; class Actinopteri; order Cypriniformes; family Leuciscidae; genus Chrosomus; species Chrosomus eos. The sequence goes on from CM070833.1 coordinate 33,676,785, forward strand.
CTTAAGAAACCACTTAGCCATTATAACATTTTAATGACAAATTCAATTTGTACCACTGTAGTTGAGGTCAAGAAAAATATTAATGACACAGTTATAAATAATGGCCTCATGACAGCCAATGTCAAATCCAACCATTGTGTTGTGTTGTCTTAGTAATGTCAAGTTGTCATGGCAAATACACTGACAGGTTATGATGTATGATGTATCTCAAACAATGCCATATTTGCATTAAAAATGTCACAATTGAGCGAATGACACTTAATGACAGTTGTCATAAACATGCATAAAACCTCCTTCATATTCATGACATGGGTCATGTCATGATTATGAAGGTGTCATGTCAGTCTTATGCACACCCCTTCAAGTAAAGTGTTACCCAAAGTCTTATTGACCTTTCCAACATTCTGCATTACACATGTTTGAAATTAAGCAAGCTCATTATTTATTTAAAGAAAACTAACTCAGATAATATTGTGTAAATTCAAAATATATGCACAATATTTTACCAGTTCCTTCAGATTATGTAACACATTACTTGTAACTCATTACCCTCATCACAACAACACCCAATTATTTTCTCATACTTCAAAACTGTACAGTCAAAAAGATTTTAGGAAGTTTGCCTGTTGCCATCTCTTTCTCTTCCTTAAGGGAAACCCCATTGTAATACAGTCAGAGTGACGTGCAGCAGTGGTTTGTTTTGGAGCTGATAGTCAGCGCATGCAGCTTTGCGTTCTGTACAATCCCATTTTACACTACAGACCCCCTGCTCTAATCAATACGCCTTCGGGGTCTGCTTTATCAACGTGTTTGGTATTCCAATGCTACGCTCTTTTCACATGACTGACTCCATGCATAATCGACTACTGGTAAAACACAGTCACTGAGTATGTGTTTGTGCATTTTTTTATTTATTTTGGCACCCTTTATCCCTGTCCAAGAGCCTTGCGGATATGAATGAAAAGAAGCAATTAAATTTTACTTGGAGGCACAAAGCACCAGGGCGTGCATCACATTTGTATGCGTGTGCGCTCACCCTTCGGATAAAAGTTGTGTGTCTGTGTTTAATATTTCTGCATGTACATAAATAAATCAGCATCAAACAAGGATCTAATATGAGAAGACTGTCACTCCATCTTTTGTTATTAATAAACCTGTTAAAATATACATATGGCACCTTTTACATGTCAATAATAAATTAATGTCTAAGAGCAAAAAGCTGTCAATCCAATGTTCATTCATGTTTGCACATACTGCATTAGTGACATGCATCTATACAATACCGCCGCTCTCTCTACTGGTTTACTTTCTACTGACTTGAAAACAATATCAATGTTAAAGGTGAGAGAGAGAGAAGAGAGAGAGAGAGAGAGAGAGAGAGAGAGAGAGAGAGAGAGAGAGAGAGAGAGAGAGAGAGAGAGAGAGAGAGAGAGAGAGAAAGGGGAGGGAGATAGATGAAGGGGAAGGAGAGAGAGTGAGAGAGAGAGAGAGGGAGAGGATAAGAGGAAGGAGAGGAGAGGAGAGAATCATTAGTAGGGGGCGTATTTACTCATAATGGGGAAGGAGAGAGAGTGAGCCAATCATCAGTAGGGGGAGTGTCCACTTATTATGGGGAAGGAGGGAGAGTGAGCAAGAGGGAGATTTGAAGAAATACTGTAGAAAGAGAGATGGCTGAGAGACATTACAAAATAGAAAAGCTTAAAGGAATATCACTGGGAAAAAAAGAAGGGTTATGATCAGGCAACAGTGTTTCTGAGAGTTTCTGAAATCACCCACTGCACCTTTAACATTTTTATATTTTATATTTTTAATAGAAATCCAAGCACTGCACAGGATGTCGACGACTCCACGCAACTCACACAATAAATCTCATAAGAACATTCATTAAAAAATGTGACCTCCCCATCAGCCCCTTGCTTTTTACTATTCACAGTTTATTTCATTTTGAAATGCAACGAAATTAAAACCAGTGCCAATCCAGAAGAGTCTCTCTAAAATAATCAAAATTAATTATGAATCAGAATAATCACTTTACTTATAATTGTGCATGCACTGCACAGAATGTATAAAAATATACTGTATATACATCATATTGTATCTTATATTTCATGCACAGTAACCAAGGTTTTATTTACTGAACAATGCCAGAGGACTGATAGGCTCCTCTGAATACCATTTCTAATTGGCCCATTTGCTAATCAAATTACGCAATATAATTTGTCCATCCAAATTGTGAACGCAACAGGGAGAATAAATGAAATTCGCCTCCGTCTGCTCGAATAACCAATCATTATCAAAGGTTAAGCAATTAGATGCAACAGGCGAAGAAATACTTTAGCATCTAATAAAACAAATATAAAGGGGGCCGTATATAAATATGCCATAACAAAGGATGATAGTACAGTAAGTTGACATGTAGTTGCAAAGTTACTTATAGTTAGTAGAATGTCTAAAGTAGACAATCAAAATAAAGTGTTACCAAAGATTAAAGTAAAAGGTAATGCACTCATTACTGGTTATTAATTTTTTTATATGCTTATCAGCCTGCCCGGAAAATACCCTCATGGACCGGCACTGGAAATAACAAGCCCTTCTAGAAGCCAAGCCACGCAAAGGTCATGCGTGTTCAGAGATGCTGTCACTACGTGATGGAAAACTGCTCGGTATATCAAATCAAAGTCTTCTCTTCAGGCTTGCACAGGCCAATTTTCAAGGTGCCCTTGGAGATTGAGTAATCATTGCGAAAGACTCCAGAAGGAACAGCTTCGCTCTGAAACCAGCAGGCGCAAATTATACATCCGCAGTCTCCCTGCTGTATTCACACATCTGCCGGGATTACACACACAGCTCTCTGAGGCGTATCACAGACGCTCGGATGACCTCCGCTCTCTCCGTCTGGATTATGTGACGCTCGGGCCTGGAGAGAGCACTCCAACATAGACACATACGGACAAACCTGAAAAAACTCGCCTTTATTCAGCTGTTGGCTTTCAGAGATGTTCCCCTGATGGGAGAAATCTGTTGCAGTGTCCTTCACATATTGTGATTTGAGCTTGGACTATATATTAAACTATAAAATCTATTTGAAACATTTAATAATGAATTCAATGGACTCATTAGTGGATAACCAGTCAATATATCTTGTAAAGACGTTTAAACAGTATTTGCGACACATTTCATTTTGGACACATTGTATTGAAATGCACAAAGATGCTTCTAAGAAGTATCTTTTATAAATATGAATTACAGAACTACTAACACAATTTTCAGTGAGAAATAATTTAAAACAGGACTGGTATTTATCCATTGGGATTAGACTGGTTTGCTCAAAGAGGGTGTTGATTTTATTAACTCTTTTCCTACCAGCGTTTTTTTTTTTATTTTTTTTTAAGTTGCCAGCCCACACCAGCAGTTATGATAATTTTCACAAAACTATCATGGCCCCCAGAATATTTAGTTCTATAAATATTTTAACATATTTTATCAAATGAAAGAACAGAGCCTCTGCTTTTGAACAAAAAATAAACCTTTTTGTCTAGATGTAGCCTATGTATTCTTTTTTATCACTTTTACAACACTTGAATGTGGGTTAGTTTCATTAAAAAAGCAACATTTTGAACAAAAATCTGAGAAAATCGCGTTTTTGTCAAAGACTTCATCCGGATCGGATTTAGAATGATGTTTAAAAACAGACGCAGTAAATTGAGTCCATCATCATCCGTAAAGCTTCACAGTCATTACCTCAATATTTCAGTTACTTGGCAGTTTTGATTTATGATGTTTAATGTTTGATGATCGTGTTATTTTACATGTGTGTAAGCAGTGCTTCTATCGCTTGTTTCTGCTTCTTCTCCTGTGTTTTGATTAAGAGATTCTGCACTCTTTCAGAAGATGTATTACAGCAGACTCTCCTGTATAATAGTAAAAAACACGGATTTCTGGAAAATTATGTCAATGGTGGAGAAAGAGTTAATGTTATTTTCCCCCAAAAGGGTTGAGTTTCACTTTATTTTACACTTTTACACATACATGTACTTACCTAAGAAAGCACTGGGTAACTATATAGGTTAAAGTTAGATTTAGAGGTAGGTTTAGGGTAAGTACCTAGTTATTACCCAGTTATTGCAATTACTATAATAAGTACAGCATGTACATGGAGAAAAAGGACTGTAAAGTTCTACCAGAAGTTGTTTCAGAGGCAGAGAAAGAACGTTTCACTATAACATCCACTGATGAATCATATAGCGAATAAGTTCAGGGACATTTATTAAGACAGTAAATAGGGCAATTCAGATTTCAAGTCGACTGTAGGAAAAACTTTTTATACTGAAAGCCATTTGACAAACATTGCTGGTATATATAAGTCACACAATAAAAAGCAGCCACACAAAGACTCGATGTATTCTCAAGCACACGGCACACCAAAAGCGTAAGTGACAGCAGCGTCTCGTCTACCTGAATGGATGCAACACTTCTCCACCTCTCAACTCTCCGGCTGTCACCCCGAGCTCTCCTATCAAACACACACAATCTCACTCTCTTGTACCTGTGTCTTTTGTGTGGGCCTGCTCCTGCTGCGCATCTCACACAGGTCCTTTGATGCTTTGATGAATGTCTGCATGCAAGTGTGTGAAGGGCTGTGCGAGTGTCTTGGTGTGTTTTTATAGAGAGTGACGAGAAGAAAGATGAATTGAATTTTCATCTTCCACGCTGGCAGGTGATGTCAGGGCAATGGATGGCGCCGGCCGGTGTGCGTGAATAGGTTAGCGTGAGATGTGTTTGTTCGTGCGAGAAACGCTACCGGTGTGACGCTGTTCAGAAGCGAGAGCAAACTATACTGCAGCATCAATGGTTCCATGAAGAACCTTAACATCCTTGGAACCTTTCCATTGAGCAAAAGGTCCTGTAGACTATTAAAATGTTCTTCACACTAAAGGTCCTTGCAAATCCAAATTTTTCGTATTTTCGGATTCATCATTCGGTGGCTTTGAATTGGCAAAACACTTCTCAAAATGCTTGCTATGTATGCGAAAAAACGTGTGTAAACGTGTTTACACGTTGAACACCAAAAACGTTAAACACCAAGACGTGTGTAAATGTGATTCACACAACGTGAGGTCAAATTTATTTTTTAACATGATAACATTTCGGATGAGGATTTCGGACTCGGTGTGCCGAGATGTGCCTTAAAGGGATATTTCACTTTGAAATAAATATTTGGTATGTTTTAGCTTACCTCAAGCTCATCCAAGATGTAGGTGTCTTTGTTTCCGTAGTAGTTTCAATTTTGATATTTTTAGGTCAAACCGTTCTTGTCTGTCAGTCATATAATGCAGGTCTATGGTCACCACCTCAAAGAGCATACACAGAGAAGTCCAAATTAAACATGATTAATGACTCGTAAATGTAAGTACACATTGATGGCCTAAGACACGAAACGAGCGGTTTCGTGTCCAAGTGATCTGAGGGCGCGGGCGCTTCGGTCTGCGCAAGCGCCGGAAAGTGCCGGAAGTGATCTCTCGTGCGTGTACGTCACTCATTGTTTACACAGAACAGAGATTGTAAGTAAGACGGCTAATTAAAATGGTACTAATTTGTGCTTATCCGGGATGTTTAAACCGTCGTAAAAGAAAACAATTACGTATGCTCGCGCGAATTCATCCGGGAGATCACTTCCGGCGCTTTCCGGCGCTTGCGCAGACCGAAACGCCCGCGCCCTCAGATCACTTGGACGTGGCTGTGTTAACAAGAGGTAAAAACGATATAAATACTGTTCGTTTTCTCACACAAACCGCTCGTTTCGTGTCTTAGGCCATCAATGTGTACTTACATTTACGAGTCATTTAATCATGTTTAATTTGGACTTCTCTGTGTATGCTCTTTGAGGTGGACCCCATAGACCTGCATTATATGACTGACAGACAAGAACGATTTGACCAAAAATATCAAAATTGAAACTACTGTGGACACAAAGACACCTACATCTTGGATTCCCTTGAGATAAGCTAAAACACACCAAAAATGAATTTCAAAGTGAACTATCCATTTAAGGACCATAAGAAAAAAGTGGTTGTTTTAAAGGGATACTCCACCGTTTTTTCATATTAGACAATGTTATTCTCTTATCTAAGATGATTTGATACATGCCTCTCTCGTCTCAGTGCGTGCACTTAATCGCTCTGTCGGGCGGAGAACTTTGAGAGCAGTTAGCTTAGCCCCATTCATTGTATATGGGCCAAACAGAGATGAAGTTAGAAGCGACCAAACAAATCCACGTTTTCTCTATTTAAATATAGTTACACGAGTAGTTACACGACCAAGTATGGTGACTCTAAATAAAATGTGGCGCTTTTTATAAGCGGGTAAAATGGATAACTATAATGTATGGCGGAATAGCACTTATTGGGAGCACTTCGACTCTGCGCAGTAATACTGTATCTTCACTCGTGAAAAGTCCTCTCCCCCCTCTCCCTCTCCCTGTCATTTCCGTCAATAGAACCAACGTGACTTTTACTTCTACCTGTGCTACTAGCAAACTGCAAGATATCATTTACAATGGCGGACTATGTAGATAATTATGACTTGTTTGTAGCAGACCCAGAGCCATATCTGTTTAAGCCCGAGTACACAGAGGAACTGATGGAAGCTTGTTTCCGCACACAATGTGAAAAATAAAAAAGGTAATTGCGACTTTTTTTCTCTCACAATTGCGAGTTTTCATCTCGCAATTCTGACTTTATTTCTCAGAATTGCGAGATATAAAGTCGCAATGTGTGTTATAAAGTCAGAATTGTGTGATATAAAGTCAGAATTGCATGATATAAAGTTGCAATTGCGTGTTATAAAGTCAGAATTGTGAGAAACTATTCTGAGAGGAAAAAAAGTCCGTCTTTTTTCCCCCATATAATTGGACTTTATAACTCGCAATTGCGAGTTTATATCTCACAATTCTGACTATATCTCGCAATTATGACTTTATATCTCACAATTCTGACTTTATAACACGCAATTGCGACTTTATATCTCGCAATTCTGACTTTATATCTCACAATTATGACTTTATATCACGCAATTGCGACTTTATATCTGCGACAATTACCTTTTTTATTTTTCATTCTGTGGCGGAAACAAGCTTCCATTAGTTCCTCCTCTGTGTACTCGGGCTTAAACAGATATGGCTCTGGGTCTGCTACAAACAAGTCAAAATTATCTACATAGTCCGCCATTGTAAATGATCTCTTGCAGTTTGCTAGTAGCACAGGTAGAAGTAAAAGTCACGTTGGTTCTATTGACAGAAATGACAGGGAGAGGGCAGAGGGGGGAGAGGACTTTTCACGAGTGAAGATATTACAGCGCCGAGTCGAAGTGCTCCCAATAAGTGCTATTCCGCCATACATTATAGTTATCCATTTTACCCGCTTATAAAAAGCGCCACATTTTATTTAGAGTCACCATACTTGGACGTGTGACTACTCGTGTAACTATATTTAAATAGAGAAAACGTGGATTTGTTTGGTCGCTTCTAACTTCATCTCTGTTTGGCCCATATACAATGAATGGGGCTAAGCTAACTGCTCTCAAAGTTCTCCGCCCGACAGAGCGATTAAGTGCACGCACTGAGACGAGAGAGGCATGTATCAAATCATCTTAGATAAGAGAATAACATTGTCTAATATGAAAAAATGGTGGAGTATCCCTTTAAGAACCGTTCCCAGAAAGGTTCTTTGTGGAACCAAAAATGATGGATGGTTCTATGGTATTGCTGTGAAAAACCTCTTTTGGAACCTTTATCAGCCTCCATCCATTGCCCTGACATCACATTTAATTCATTTTTTTCTTCTCGTCACTCTCTACAAGAACACAACAAGACATTTACTCTTGCATGCAGACATTTATGCGTGTGTGTGTGTGAGCATTTAACCTTTTCTGTGGGTCTGTTTAGTGATCGGGGTGGCAGCTGCGTCCTCCTTCAGGTTCTCAACATTCTCTTGCTATTTAAATCCCACACAACCCTTCTAAGCACATGCAGGAGCACGGGACCAAAGACCCGTTTGTTTGGTGACAATCTTTGCAAAGCCATGATAGGGGACGTCTCTCAAGAGCAGCCTTGGGTTAAAGAGATAAGTCTACCCAACTGACATTCATTCTTGTATGTCTTCAATCACAAAGACTTTTATTGAATAACTGCTTAAACTTTGGTCTGTTCCAAATACAAACGGGGTTGAGTCATTGGGACTCTTTTTATGATTTCATGCTGGTTCTTTTCTCTTTCTGTAGACCTTGGTCCCTTAAAGGGGTCATCGGATGCAAAATTCACTTTGCATATAAATATCTTTGCAGGATGTGGACACAACCACCATACAATGAAAAAAAAATCCATTCACTCCTTTTTTTTAATCCTCGAAAAGTCTAAACACTCAATAATCAGGCCGTTTGGATTTTCTGAGCACTATGATGTCATAATGCTCATGCTCCGCCCACGACCAATGACGGACTGTCCTGTATTAGCATATTTCCCGTATTAGCATATTCAGCCATTCGACACCCCCCATGAAAGAGAGGGGTGGGGTGAGCAGTTGCTCATTATCATTTAAAGAGACATGCACCGAAACGGGTCACTGTGAACAAAGCTGTTTTTGAGGAGGTAAAAAGGCTGTTGTTTTACACAACCACTGAGGAATTTTAACCAAAATATATTACAAACTTTACATGAACACGCTAAAGAATCATACCAACTTGTGGAAAATGGGCATCCGATGACCCCTTTAAGATTTTCAAAAAGATTAGCTTGAACGTTCTTCAAAGTGTTTTTACTTGTATTCTACTGAAGAAAAAGACTTGTTTAAATGATTTAAGGATAAATAAATAATGACTTAAAGAGGTAGTTAACCCAAAAATTAAAACTGTCATCATTTACTCAACCCTCTTTTGTTAGATGTTCATAATTTGTAATTAAATCTTCAATTCAAACTATACCAAATCTCTGCTGCTTCAAAAAGTTAAAGAAAGTATGAAATATGAATTGAGATGAACTGATTAATTTTAAGGCTTTTATTCACATAAAAACAGTGATGAATGCACATATATAGAGCTCATCAAATCTGGTAAACTGAAGCTTAAAAGTGCTTCCTTCATGCACAAGAACCAATGATGCTTGTTCTTACGTGTCAAGCACAGGACTGCACTTTTACAACAAGTGTGCTTTGGTTGTGTGGACTTTCAATGGAGGGACAAACATCTCTCAGGGTTCATTAAAAAGTCTTCATTTGCGTTTCAAACATGAACGAAAGTCTTATGGGTTTGGAACGAGGGTAAGTAAATAATAACAGATTTTGTCAACTTTAGGTGAACCATCCCTTTATGAGCACAACAGTGCTATTTCATGGATTTTCCAATATGGGGTTTGAACATACATCTTAGGTTAATATCTCGTAATAAGCTTGTTAATATTCCAATTCTTTTCCTAGAACTCAATGAGACGAAACCTATAACAGAGTAGGAAAAGAGCCCATTGATCGTATAGGTGTCTCCTGTAGTGTTTCTGAAGAGATCTCAACAATGTCTTAAACTGTGCTCAGATTTGATGCAAAAAAGTGTGCATTCAAAAGTCAAAGACCACATCCAAACCTGAGCCATGTGATCCACGTTCATTCAACGGCTCTGTATTCGGTCAACAGCTTTAATTCATTTGACTAAGTTGACACTTGAAGCCTGAGAACTCTGTGAAGTCTCTTGAGAAATAGTAACTACAGCGCAATAAATCCGTCCTCTAGACGGTTACCACTACAGCAGACCACAAACCACACCACTTCTAAATTTAAAACTTAACTGATTGTTTCAAACATTTTCATTTAAACATGACTGGTAGTCATGATCATATCACAGGGCTTTGGCCAATGCAAAGTTCCCTCTAACCGGGAAAATGCGTGAAAAGTCAACGTATAAAGACAGCTTGACTTATCTGCATCATCGGTGTAAACCTAAGCCCGGCTCTTTAATGCTCCGGCACCCCAAACAAAAGCCACATAAAAAAGCACCGGGCTTTAATGGAATCTCTAATATCTGCTGTTCAAGGCTGGAGCCTATTTACTCATTCTGCACAGTGGAGATTAAGTGTGTTTTCCATCAACTACAATAAAATAGGCAGCGGGGACGTAATTAGGGCCGTTTAAGACAGAGCGCATGCGGGTCTGCCAGAGACTGGGAGTGATGGCATTATCTTATGAAGATAAACGAGTCGGCTCTGGTAATAGGCAAATTAATTATTGCATGGCTTCTAATAGCACTGCGCTCTGATTCCCTGCTGCAGGATGTCTTTTGTTTTCATTATTGTGCAGGACAAGGGGAGGGGAAGGAGGGCACATCTCTTCTCGGAGAGGTGGAGAGAAACGGAGACGTCTAACCGCGTGTATTCCTCCATATCTACAACACTTGATCTCAAATGTTTTATCACGGCTTCCTGTGCTGATGATCCGTGAGTGGTATTGATTGGTCGATCCCCTTGTGGTTGTCTAATTTCACTCTGTTAGTGTGTGTGTGTGTGTTGGGTTTGTGCTAACTCGGGAAGCGAAGTCCAAATGACTTAGACGATGCAGTAAGTCATGGGAATACCAAAGGAATTTTGAGTGGATATGAAAATTGTGTCATTGTTTACTCACCCTCATGTCGCTACAAACCCGTATGACTTTCTTTCTTCTGCGGAACACAAAAGCTAAAGCTCTTTTCCATGCAATTACAATGAATGAAACTGCACTATAAAAGCACCATAAAGGTACAGTATCAAAACAGTAGTTCGTATGACTAGTGGGCTATTTCCTGAAGCCAAACAATAGCGTTGTGTGAGAAACAGATTGAAATTTACGCAATTACTCGCTTTAGCTCGATGAAAGAGACTTCGAAGAAATCTAAGAAGAAGGAGACTAAAGTCTATTTGCTCTACATGTAATCTTTTAACTCTAAAGGTCTAGGAGAAATTAAATATATTATAATATATATCAGTGATTCCTAAGTGTACCGCAGGGTTGGAAATAATATGTTATTTTAACATATATATATATATATATATATATATATAAAAAAATAAGATACATGTTATTCATATTAACTAACACATTGTTTTTCTAAAAAAGCTTTAATTTCCAGATTTAATGAGTCTTTTTTCATTATGGTACCAGGGCATTACATCCTAAATTTTAAGTTATAAATTAAAAACAAGTTCATAAAGAAACTTTATTCAGGTTATTTTTGAGTATGGCTTTGATGTATTTTAGTGTATTATTGAATAAATTAATAGATCTGTCACGTTTCAGTGTGTTTAGTTCTGTTTTGTATCTTGTCTTCCCCTGTCTTTTGTGATTTTGGTTTAGTCCTGTTAGTTTTCCCGCTCCTCGTTTGTGTTCAATTCTCTGCACCTGTTTTCAGTTAATTATCTTGTTTGGTTCAGTTAATTTAAGCCCTGTGTTTTCCCTCAGTGTTTGTCGATCGTCGTCAATGTATGGTTGTGTGTTAACCCTGAATTCCTGGAGTTTTGTTCTTGTTTTGATTTTGGAAGTTTCATTTTGTTCATTAAAACTATTATATTGAAGCTCCCGTGTCCTCGTCTTCAACCTGCACCCAACCCTGACAGAACGATCGACCTTAAAATTCTAAAAAATGGGCCGAAGGAGGAAAAACAAAGAGGTGAGCCCCTTCGAAAACCCAATCCTCTTTCAAGAGGAGCGCTCACTCGAAGAGTATGCGGGGCTCTATTTAGAACTCTATGATGATGTGACGCTGGAAGAGGAAGAGCTGACTAGGAGTTTCTGGGGTGGACTGAAAGACCCACTAGCCCAGATAATTCTGGTGAAGGACCTCAATATGTCCTTTTTGGAGTTTGTGGATCACACACTGTGGGCGTGTGGATCCACATACCTCGTCGAAGATCTCCCACTCCAGCCAGTGCCAAGCACGCCAGCCCCTGAGCCCATCACCTGCACGCTAACGCCAGAGCCCATCGTCTGCCCGCCAGAGCCTGAGCCCATCGCATGCCCGCCAGAACCTGCACACCGCATCAGCCCTGCCGCCAGATCGGTCCCTGGACTTCCCCGGCTGATATCCGGTATGACTGATCCCCCACTGATATCAGTGCGATTAGCCAAAAAGATGGCTGCCGAGGCTGGGGTTCACGTCAGCCACATCCAGCCAGAGACCGTCCAGCCAGAGACCGTCCAGCCAGAGACCGTCCAGCCAGAGACCGTCCAGCCAGAGACCGTCCAGCCAGAGACCGTCCAGCCAGAGACCGTCCAGCCAGAGACCGTCCAGCCAGAGACCGTCCAGCCAGAGCATGAATCCAGCCCCAAGCTCCCTGATGTGCTGGCCCAGTCCAGTTCCGAGTCCCATGATGTGCTAGCCCCGTCCAGTTCCGAGTCCCATGATGCACCAGAGCCAGAGCCCGTTGACCCAGCGCCAGAGCCAGAGCCCGTTGACCCAGCGCCAGAGCCCGTTGACCCAGCGCCAGAGCCAGAGCCCGTTGACCCAGCGCCAGAGCCAGAGCCCGTTGACCCAGCGCCAGAGCCAGAGCCCGTTGACCCAGCGCCAGAGCCCGTTGACCCAGCGCCAGAGCCCGTTGACCCAGCGCCAGAGCCCGTTGACCCAGACCCAGAGCCCGTTGACCCAGCGCCCGTTGATGTTAAGTCAGTTCCCGATCCTGAGCCTGTCCTCCCCAAGAAAATTTTGGGGGGGCGCTATACGCCTTCGCCGTGGCCGGCCAAAGATCCTTGGAGGCCTGAAAAAATAACACCGCCATGGCCACCCGAAGGGTCTTCACCACCACGGCCGCCCGAAGGGTCTTCCCCGCCGTGGCCACCCGAAGGGTCCTCACCGCCGTGGCCACCCGAAGGGTCTTCACCGCCGTGGCCACCTGAAGGGTCTTCACCGCCGTGGCCACCTGAAGGGTCTTCACCGCCCTGGCCACCTGAAGGGTCTTCACCGCCGTGGCCACGCCCACAGCCTGCACCGCCGTGGCCACGCCCACCATAGACATAATATAATACATAGACGCCCTATTGGCCGCTTTGGAACGTTGCTGCGATACGTCAACGGGTCCGCCATTTTGCGGAGGGCAAGACTGCACTGTAATCAAGGGTGAGCTGCGTTTTTTTCTGGATAAAAACAAAAACTGTTTTTATATTTATCAACCGATTTCAGTGGTTTGTATGTGTTGTACAAAAAGTTCCATCTCTAGTTATTTAAAATCTCAATAGTTACACTTGTAAAATATTTGTTTTAATAAAGAATGGTCAAAGCTCAGGCTTGTCATGTATCTGGCTTTTTATTCTTGGATAAGAATGATGAAGACCCCCATACTGAGATATAATTTAAGTTTTCTAATTGTGGAAAAAGCATTTTCTGTGATTGACCAGATTTGAGCAATAACAAAGATAACTGATGGATCCTTTATGCTAATACATATGTTATGGTACAACTACTGTGCAATGCATTAAATATAACATTTGTGAGAAGTAATAGTTTAAAAATAGTTTAGTCAATAAAATAAACAAATAGTATACAGCAAAAAAAATAGTAATGAATAGTGTATAATTATATAATATCATACAATAATACAATCATAAAAATATTGATAATAGCATAGTTTATTAATAATAGGCTACTATAATCATAGCAATAGAATAAGAATTGTCAATTACAGAATATACACAATAAAAAATAAGTTAAATAGTGACTTATATTTAATATTTAACTCTTTTTTTTTAAATTCAGTTTTATTGATTAGTAATAGTCATTATAACAGAAGCAGCTTTAGTCAAACATACAGCAGGATACAACGTTAAAAAAGCCTAAATATAAAGTTATGAAACTTCACTTTGCCCTCAGCCAAAACGATTTACCAGGGAACCATTTATAGATTAATGAGACCAAAGATCGCCCGTTAGATATACACAAGACGAATTTTATCTCATGTTTAACCACTAGACTAGAGACATCCGAGCCGGCGGCACACTTCAGACGCGCTGGCCGAGGTAAGGCTGTCCTCTGCGGGCTTAATGAGCGCCGAGCGCCCGGTGATCGCGTCGTACAACACCGAAACCGTCAGATCAAATTTTTAAATAGGCGCTATCTTTATAAACAAACCACATATTTGAGCTTTAAACAACTACATTGTCGACTGAAAAACTATTAAAACTACATTTCGTGACACAATAACAGTAGTATTTTTTAATTTATCCTCTGAACGTTACTATTACTAATTAAATAATGACCAAATACAACCAAAAACAAACGTTCAGTCTTGCCTGTGAAAGATAATTCCTCGGAAGCGGTTTTCAATTGTGTGGCGACTTGTACAGCCCCAAGCAGTGCACAAAACAGGCATTTTTCTCAATTCCCAGTATGAGAGGTATGGGAAAGTTGCCATCCCCAATATGGCGGCGCCGTTGACGTGCGCTCCAGCGGCCAATAGGGCGTCTATGTATTATATTATGTCTATGACGCCCACAGCCTGCACCGCCGTGGCCACGCCCACAGCCTGCACCGCCGTGGCCACGCCCACAGCCTGCACCGCCGTGGCCACGCCCACAGCCTGCACCGCCGTGGCCACGCCCACAGCCTGCTCTGCCTTGGCCACGCCCACAGCCTGCTCCGCCCTGGCCACACCCACAGCCTGCTCCGCCCTGGCCACGCCCACAGCCTGCTCTGCCCTGACCACGCCCACAGCCTACTCCGCCGTGGCCACGCCCACAGCCTGCTCCGCCCTGGAGGCTTCCCGGACCTGCACCATGCCCTCGTCAGCCTCCAGGGCGCCCACCCTCCCACCCCTTTGGATGTTATACGGCGCGAGGACGCGCCTTCGGGGAGGGGGGAGGTACTGTCACGTTTCAGTGTGTTTAGTTCTGTTTTGTATCTTGTCTTCCCCTGTCTTTTGTGATTTTGGTTTAGTCCTGTTAGTTTTCCCGCTCCTCGTTTGTGTTCAATTCTCTGCACCTGTTTTCAGTTAATTATCTTGTTTGGTTCAGTTAATTTAAGCCCTGTGTTTTCCCTCAGTGTTTGTCGATCGTCGTCAATGTATGGTTGTGTGTTAACCCTGAATTCCTGGAGTTTTGTTCTTGTTTTGATTTTGGAAGTTTCATTTTGTTCATTAAAACTATTATATTGAAGCTCCCGTGTCCTCGTCTTCAGCAACCTGCACCCAACCCTGACAAGATCAAATAGGCAAACTGCGATGAGATTGATAGTAAAATATGTGCGTACATAAAGACTCAACTCCTTCACAACATTCAATCCTCTTTTGACTCAATAGGAATTTGGGGCCGGTTGCACCAGCTGTACGCAAGTTACAACCTAGTCTATAGTTGTGATGTAAATGGGCACTGAGTTACAACTTGTGTACTACGAAATATTTTTGAGTTGCACCATTAAACTTGAAACATAACTCTACGTATAAACTAAATATGTAGGGAAGCCTGTAGCCAACAGCTGAAATAAAACAGCAGATTTATTGAATTGTATAAATAAACTTAGGTTATACCTAACAGGCCTATGCTTCATGGACTAATAATAACAGTGTGTTTTTCCTGATGGTTGTCTCAGTAAATTACTGTGTGTTTGTTAAACTCTCCACCTGGGTTTTATTTATAATACATTCGCTGTTAAGTCTTTCTCTGAAAAAAAAAATTCTATATGATATTTTCAGCCCAGAACTGTCAAAACTTGTGAAAGACAAACAAGCTCAGGTGTCTCATTAAAGCAACTTGACGAGACTGATTTTCACCCCCAGTATTAACCCTGCATGTTTCTGTCGAGTATCATATTTGATGCATCAGGCTTTTATGGCTCACATATGATATATTTAGCTCAATAAAACTTCTAATTTTTATTAAGAGACCAAACTGTTCAAAACTGTAATTTGATGCAGTTGCTGATATTTATATGGCCAAAAAGTGAGATGAAATTCTGATAGCTTTTAATGTAAATCAATGAGATCTTTATTACAGTATAGCAGACTACTTACATATAATACATATCAGTTGTCACTCTATATCTCTCAATAATACCAATTTAAATGTTTTGTTTTATGATCAAAGCTCTGTAGTTTTAAAACATATCATGCAATACGATGATGATTAAAGTAACATCAAGTAACTTTTCCTCTTCGGTCGCCCTACTGGTTGGAAACGAAATTGTCCATTGCCGCTGTCGTAAATAATTTAGCCTACCGTCGCACGCACGCTCGCTGTTTACCCAGCACCGGCTTTAGAATGAACGATGTCCACAGACAAGGTAGAGTATGTTACATGATTTCATGAAAGGATGATGTATTGCGACATCAGAAACGAAGAAAAACGAAATAATGACTATTGTAGCGCTTGACGTAAAGCAGTCGAATTTTGTAGTTCTTTTTGTGGTCGGGTTACTACCCGAACCCCGAAGTTACATAGTGCCAGTAAAAGCGATACAGACCCTGTCAGGCTATGGCAGAAGTGCCTTTCACCCTGTTACGACTTGATGAACCACTGATAAGATTTTTGGAAACATTATTTTAAGGTAAACAATGTTACATAGTGTTGCTTTAAGGCCTTGTCCATACGGACACAGGTATTTTTATAACCAGAAAATCTAGTTTAAAAAAATCTCTGTCAACATGAAAACGCAAAAACACGCTATCAAGTGCTGTCAAGAGCATGCCACACCAATCAGAAGCCTAAATAAAGTTATTACCGGTTCTGGTAGGCTCTAGGCTACACGACAACACTGTAACCGGCATTTCTGAAAACCTTACCCTGGCACTGAAAATGTTCGCTTTCAGTGACCCGATACTGCGTTTCCGTGTGGACGAATGGCCGAACCACGTAAAAAAGTCACGGTTATAAAAATACCCGTGTACGTGTGCACAAGGCCTAAGAGATGAACAAATAAACCTTCCCGATGCCTGATGGTGTCATATGTCAGTGTGTGTTTGGAATTTCAGTTTGGATTTTGATTGGTCCCTGTTCCTGTTCTTTTGTTCTTTTCCCGCCACTCCTTCGTATCCATGGTAACTCTCATTATCAGTTCAGTTGTGTCACATGTTTAGTCATCATCGTCATCTGTATCACCTGTGTTCTGTTAATCTGTGTCATCTGTGTTTGTATTTTAGTTCCATCTGTTCAGTCAGTGTTGGTCCGAGTTCTGTTGTATTTAGTGTGTGTTTTAAGCCTGTTCTGCAGCTGTCCTGTGTTTAATTACAATTAAACCTTCGTTTTGGGAATATATCCTCGTCTGCCTTCCTGCAACCCACCGTGACAGAAGATTCATATTTGATACTCACATTTGAACATGATTTTTCAAAAAAAAAAAAACCTAATGTATGGATAATCAAGTAAACCTAAGTTCCATCAGTTTACTAAGAGTTCATCTTGAAATATTGCTAACAATATGAAAATCAGTAAAGATTTCATAGCAAAAAGACACATGAACCACGACTTGAAGTGGGATGTTTTTACAATTAAATGTGCTAAAAAGAATAAAATATTAATCAGATGACAGAAGGCATGTGGTAGAAAAATGCAACAGGTTTTTTAGCAAAGTTTTGTTCGTGTTGATCATTTAGAGGCTGTGAGAAACACTATTATATCCTAATATGCTGGGTGACATATTGTACTTGCACTGGTGTACGTCTGAACTCTCAGTGAAATGGATGATGTTCGGTGTCCGTCAGGAGAGGGAGGAGCCCTGCAGGAGTAAAGCTGAGGGCTGTGCTGGTGTTATGAGCGCTCATCATGTCCTAATGAACCCTAATTAACCTTCATTAGCCGCGAGGTGATCCGGAACGCCGCTGCACGTCTCCCCTGTGTGCGTGTTATTGTTTATTATCACCAGAGTAATGAGGAGACTCACCGTGGGCAGAGCCGGAGTGTGTACGGAGCGTTTTTATGTGCTGGACCGCAGAAAAGGTTTTAAGGATAGATGCTGTAATCTATAACCTTATTCCATGAAACACTCAACCTATTATTCAATCCATCTGTTCATATCATAACCTCGCACACTTTCATCAGGAACCAGGAATCAGAACAAATACACACTGATGGGTTAAATATTAACTGACAGGGCTTCGTCTCGATCTGATATTTGCTAATATTTGTTTTAATTATCTGTGTAGGATTAATAATTATTTTCAAACAGGACAACTGAACATGTAATTTGGATTAGAAATTTGTAATCCATTGTGGGGATTATGACAGGGCCATTATAACCATAAAAATGTAAATTGAGTAATTATAAATGATTATTAATAGGATTTCATTCTGAATTATGAAGCTTTTTGGCCAATTTTTTAGAAGAACCAACGCAAGTTATTTTCAAGAGCATATAGTCAATTAAATATTCACAACCATTCAAATGAACTAAAAAATATACCTAACGTGGTAACATCTAAACTAACTGCTTTAATAAAGTCAAAAATATCATTTCATATGACTGAATCAATATGATATCATTAGGTTAAATCAATGAAAGTGTATTATACGATTCAGATCTGGCAGAAAAGGTAACAATAAACAGAAATTTCTCCTCCAAATTATTAATTTCACAAAACTTCAAAACACAACCTTAAAATGTCATGACCATGGAAACTATGTACTAAAACCCCATAATCAAAGGCCTGCGCATTCATTAATGCATTTTTACTTCTGAATTCACAAAGCTACAAAACTGCATAGTGAGGTCAGACACACACACACACACACACACACACACACACACACACACACACACACAACACACACACACACACACACACACACACACACACACACACACACACACACACACACACACACACACACACACACACCACACACACACACACACACACACACACACACACACAGCGATGGAGTCCCACAGTATTAATCAACACCAGCTGCTGCAGGTACGGCAGCCAATACCCCAGTTAACGTCCAGTAGTTCCACTTTCATTAGACCCTCATTCAGTCCTGAGTTATGTGTCCATCCCATCAGACCCATTTAATTAAAACAATGACACCTGGAGAGAGGAAGAGCAGGCAGCCAGATCTCCTGCATGACAGGACTAATCACAAACACACACATGCTCAACACACTGCCCTTCATGTACATGCAGCCGCAAGGACACACACTCTCACTATCTGAACGCAACAGTCTTGGACATAGCAGCGTCTCTGAGTGCCATGGTGCTGGTCGAGGAAAACTGAAACTGTAATCACACCCAAAAAGCAGCCTCTCACTGCTAAATTCAGTTCTTTTTCACTGTTTATTGCACTTAAACAGTCAAATACACAGAAAATAATGTCAAAATGCTGGTCTTGTTGAGTATTCACGTAAACACAGTCAGTTAAATCTTAAGTGAATGTAAACAGCTGAGAAAGAAAACGCATGTGTAACAGTATAATGGATCAGTGCGTCAGGTCTTAAAGTGACAGCAGCCTAATGTACCATTTATTAAAATTATCTATATGGCCGCTTTTTCTCAAGGTGTCGATGTCAAAATTGTAGCCAGTGACAATGTTGGGTGGCTAGTAACTTTGGAAAACCACTAGCCACAGTGGCCGAGCAAAACAGATAATGTCAGGGCCTGAGTCTAATGTACACTCAGTGGACATGTGGAAGCAGACTTCAACATATTGGGGGAAAAACAGCAAAAACTGCCATGAAAGTAAGTGTCTTGGGATTTTAGTCGCAACAGGAAAAATAATCACAAATAACAACTCTTGAATATCTCAGTTGTTTCTCCTCAACAGTGATGAGGTTAAAGAAAGAAAAGTCTCTCAAAAGAACAAAACGACCCCAGTAATCTCACGCATGATCTCTAGAGCTTCAGACGAGATCATAATGTCTAAATTAGATTTACAAAATGAGATTTCGAAATGAAACCAAACATTTCTTATTTGATTATCTGAGCTCAAAGATTAACATTAATTTTATAGCAGTGATTCTCAGCTGGTTGGGTCAAGACCCGAATGCAAGACTGAGTGGGTCACGGAGTGTGTAGTCGAAGAAACAACAGCAAAAAACATCATTCAGTTTTTCTGATGTGAGACTTTTATCTTGACAGGCGTGTGGAAAGCTTGACTCAGTAGAGAGTGCCTAAGATTCAGGATCTGCGGTCAGATGAGATGTTCTCAGGCTATATGTCAGCATCATTATTTTCGTAACTTGTTACAAAATAATAAGTCTCTCACCTCAGAAAAACAAACTTTCCTGCCCTCTTAGACGTTAAACTCTGCTCGTAGCACACGCTCTTCAATTGCGCGCGCAAAAAAAAAATAGCATGATTTGGGGTGGGATATAAATCGTTTACCTTTTGTTAGTGATATTCTTACAATTTATGTGTATGTTAAGTAAAGTGGCACAGTACTTGTGTGTGTGTGTGTCAACTATTTTTGAGAAATATTTGCTTGGTTCAAATTCCTAAAAATTTGGGGAGTGCTTATAGTGACCCGGGGAAATGTGCCTCTCATGGCCAAACCAGTTGAGAACCACTGTTTTATAGCATGTACTGTGTCACCTATTTTTTTATTTGAGCCTATTTTTTTCTTCTTAAATTACTACTTAAATGAATTTGAGGAAAAACATTAAAAAAAGACATGCTTAGCAACATTATATACTCTTCTTCTAATCCAAAGTCTCTTTTGATATTAATTACTATTAATATATGTTCAGGTAATGAACACATACATTTTCAGGAATGCAAACACCATGCACATATTTACTGGCCCCACACATTTCTGAACATTTACAGTAAGTCACATTTAAAAAAATCACAAACTAAATGGTATTTATTTTCTGTTCAGGGTTGGTAAGTTTAAACATTTTTTTTTGCAAATCATCATATTATACTGATTTCTGAAGTGACACTGAAGACTGGAGTAATGATGCTGAAAATTCAACTCTGCCACCAGGAATAAATTACACTACAATATATTCAATTAAAAATCACCAGCTGATCAAAGTATAAGTTCTGACATGTGTTTGCAGATGCCACATGGTTTTCTATTTGGTATCGAAAGCACTGACATTAACTTTTGTCCACAGTGTCCAGATATGTTTTGGGTCCGCTGTTGCATGCTAGAAGGAAGGGAATCAATCTTGCAGCTTATGTTGATAATGATTAATAATCTGTGATAGCAGCTCATCCAGACTGACGAGTATGACCCAGAAAAGGACACACAGGGAGAAATGATGAACGACAGCAGCGGTTCACTCGCTCGCTCCACGCTCAACAATTAAAAGCGTTGTCCCTACCAAGACCCTGAGCAGAGTATTTATAGCACTCTTCCTCCACACACACACACACACACACACACACACACACACACACACACACACACACACACACACACACACACACACACACACACACACACACACACACACACACACACACACACACACACACACAATAACTGTAAATAACTGTAGATTTGTACTTTGGAATGAAAGGCAACAATCATCTCAAGCAGCCGCGCTCTTCTAGGACGCCTGTCTTTCCCAGCCTAATAACATTGTTCAGCAAATCGGAACGGGTGCGTGCTGCCGGGAGAGGGGCGACACAGCACGAGTTTGAAGGAGCAAATTAATTTCTGTGCCGCTGCGTGCCTGTCTGGGAGACGAGTGTGTGTGGGGCGCTCGGGTGCGCGTGGGGCCGTTCCCTCTCTTTTATCAAGCGGGGCAGGCCGCTGTTCCTCTGCCCCCATTCCCCGACCTCATCATACCCTCACATTCATCACCGCCGCACATCCCAGCTGCTTATCTTCCTCACTCTTTCTTTCATGTTCTTCCCTTCATACTATACCTCATCTATAAATCTATCATGTCATCCGCCCCTGACCTGGAAATATCAGCGACCGCCTGCCATGAATAATTAGAGATTCTGAGCCTGCCTGGTGGACGGTGTGGTGTGATGCTCGTACGCACACTGAGCCTCATTCATGAAATGGGAGCAAAACGGATTTCTGTGGAAACCATTCTGAACAAAGCATTCTTAGTAACAAGCAAAAAAAAAAAATATTATATGTATATATATTCATACACACAGTAAATTAGGGGTGCATAGACTAGTTGAGTTTAATGCTCTGCCTGACGTCGAGTATCTGATCATGGCCTATAGAGGGCGCATCAGGATAAGAAATCTTTGAAGTTCACTTTATGCTCCGTTTCCAACAGTTAAAATGACAAATAAAAGCATACTCCGAGAGCGCTCCTCAAGATATGTTTGATAATACCATCTGGATGCTCGAAATTGATCGTCTGAATGCACGTTTTAAACAGCTTATTGTAGACGTGAGTTAATCACCGTTCTCAACTAATGCGCTGCTGCATTGTAACACACACACACATACAGACAGACAGTAGCTTAAACACAGAAACATTCAGTAGTGGAGAAATGTATTGTCAACACTTTTGTGATATAGCTTAGAAATTGAAAAGTTCTGTCATATATTTCTTAGTAACTAAAACCCACAGCTTCACTATTAGAGAGACGCTGCCGGCTAGAATTTATTCACACGCAATCATTCTCTCACTAATGCATTCATATAAATGTAATCTTTACTGTGCTACTTTATCTGTAGCTGAGCACAACGCAACTCGCATTCAAGTCTCAGCTCAAGGTTCAGGCTTATTTGTTCATTAATGATGTCATCAGCGAGTCAACGTCGACTGACTTAAATCACATAAATGTTCTTCAAAAAAGTGTTCAAACCCTAATATATATACAATACTTTTAGGGCTAATGGGGTAATTAAATGTCCATTAAACTGAACACTATAATCACAATGTTGCTCAACTTTAAATTGTCAGCAAAATCATTATGGATATATATTCAATGCAACACTTTATGTAAGAAATGCTTTACGGACAGTTAATATAGGCATTTTAAGACTCACGTAAACATCAAAACACACACACACACACACACACACACGCACGCACACACGCACGCGCAGCAACCTTTTGAGGTTGATAATTGGCATCTTTAGAATAGAAGCTGTGATATTTAATGACTAATAGCTGAAAGTTAATGATGGTCCATGGGGTCTCCAGCACTAAACATGACTCCACCTCTCTATCAGATTTCTTCTGGGAGAGATTGAGGCTGTTCTGACCTGAGGAAACACACAGATACAGGCTCCCCAGAGATGCTCTACAAGTATAAACGGTGAAGTCCATTTTTCAATATTAAAATACCTAATATGCACAGACAGCTACAAGTAAATCTTTCATATGTTATTAACCCCGGAAAAGTGTAAACAAAACGCCTGAAACAGCAGCTCTGGCTTGACCAACCGTCATTATCTTTTATGTTTGGTCACACAGTCGGTGCAGAAATTACACAACTATGAAATAAAACAAATGAAAAACTTGTTTAGATCATGTGATTTAGGGAATTTGTAATACTCATTTTTATAATATAAATTCTATTCTCTCTGGATATGGATATGGACACTGAAATCTATTTGAGGACGTCTTTTATTGCTCATCCTCCAACTCCTAATGATCCCAAACTCACTTATAATGATCCTGGGTGTCCTTCACACCAGCAAGGGCGGCCAGAACCTTTTCACACACACACACACACACACACACACACACACACACACACACACACACACACACACACACACACACACACACACACACACACACACACACACACACACACACACACACACACACACACACCACACACACACACACACACACACACACACACACACACACACAAACGGCCTTTACTGCAGTGTTGGCTAACTCTCAGACTTTCAAAGCAGAGCTAAATTACCCACAATACATTAAAAACTGCAGACAGAAATCATCATATCCTTGCAAACGGGAGTTGTAATTGAATATGCAATTAAATGAGCTTTTTATAAAGTTCAAGTATTATGCACAGGAAACAATAAAATATTAATATTGTTATTGCCGGTAAGCAACTTCGTTGACTTTCAAATATCCTCTTATCCACTCTCATTGTTTGCATTTTATGGCTCAAGCAAGCACGTCTGGCCACGTAATAAACGCTATAGGTTGAGGCATGAATTAGTCAAAAACATTCAGGCAGCACTGCATCAGCGTTGTTAAACAGCGCAACCCTCTCCCGCGGGAAATACAGACGCATAAACAGCCCCTCAAACCAGAAAACTTCAGCGAAATGCAGGACTGTAATCCCAAACAGTGTTTACGCCCCTGCTGGAGAGACTCCATTAGTGCTGGCCATGCAGGAATCAAGCTGGGACAGAAGAAGTTAATTGGGATCAATCAGCTGGGAACCCGGCCGGCTCCTCAGGGCCGGGAGCCTTAGGCAAGCAGGATCTGACGGCGATTGCTTGAAAGATTTGTTAACCACCGACGTGTTGTTGGTGAAGCGGTTCAGCGGCTCTGACTCAACACAAACTGGGAAAGCGAGGGAGAATTCAATGTCACCCCTGTTACTACAGATGTGCAGAGACTCAAAGAGAGCGACGGGCGTAGGGGACCGCTCTCAGACACATCTCTGCAGGAGAACTGCTAAATTTAACGGAACAGTTCACTGAGTAAATTTGATAACACTTTACTTGAAGGGGTGTGCATAAGACTGACATGACACCTTCATAACCATGACATGATGACACATGTAATGAATATGAAGAAGCGTTTATGCATGTTTATGACAACTGTCATTAAGTGCCATTCGCTCAATTATGACATTTTTAATGCAAATATGACATTGTTTGAGATGTCTTTGTTATGACAACTTGACATAAACCAATAAACCAATAATGTAATGTTAACCCATAAAGCTAAGTGGTTTCTTAAGTTTGATAATTAATCTGCTATGTCATGTTTATAACAGATTGTATTGTCTTAGTAATGTCAAGTTGTCATGACAAAGACACTGACAGGTTATGATGTATTGGTTTATGTCAAGTTGTCATAAACATGCATAAAACCTTTCTTCATATTCATGCCATGTGTCATGTCATGATTATGAAGGTGTCATGTCAGTCTTATGCACACCCCTTCAAGTGAAGTGTTACCGTAAAGGGTAATTTACTAAATTTTTAACTCATTTATTTTGTTCTTTGTAACATAAAAGATGAGCGTTCATTTGTAAATTGCGTGAGCTTATTTTGTCCATATTAGATTAAAAGCCCATGTACCCATAGACCCTCCCCTGGAATAAATCAGGACAGAAGTGTGTGAAAGTGGACAAAAGAGACGGATTAAAACACCAGGTGTAAATGGGAATGTGTCTCCCTCGTCTACTCGTGATCGACCAAAACACATCTTAATACCAGGTGTAAACAGAGCCAATGATGTCAATGACATTTGATCAAACTAATGATAAAACCTGACATGATGCGTAAAAATGCCCAAGTTTCTGCCTATTCACTTTCATTATACGGAAACAGGCCAGGATCATATTTATGATGGGACAAGGAAAAGTCCTTCAGGTTGGGAATAACATGAGGGGTGTGTAAATGATGACTGAATGTTAACTTCTACACTGTAAAAAATCCAACTTCTGTACAAATTCTGTTTTTAAAGTTTATTCAACTATTTACAATGAAAAAGTTTGTACAACTAATGACTCTAAGTTGAGAAAACTCAAAAATATCCTGCAGCTGGTTGCCTTAAACTTTTACGTTTGTTTTACAGTGTAGGTGAACTATCCATTTGATAATAAACAATTTTAAATGAAAAAATGGTTTAGATTATGATTGATTATGATACTTGAATTGCAGGCTCAGAAAAAACTCTTGGATTTATACTTCTCAGACGCACAGCGACAGTCGACCACAAACCATCAGCTTAATAACACAATAAATTAAATGGACTCATAAAATGGACTCAAACGCTTTGTGCAACCTCACTTCTTAATGAAATCAATATACTGGACGTGAGCCCACGTCTTAATGCAAGGAAAACTAGATTACATTGACTTGTATGTCTTTGTAATTAAATAAGAGCCATGCGGAGGAACTGCACAGTTATTTACCCTTCCATTTACTCATTGAGGTTCAGTAAAGAGCTTGTGTGTGTGTATGCAGAGATTGCCTGACCTTCGAGTCCTGCCTGAGACTAGTTCATGTGACTGAAAGGTTCTCAGCATTCATTTTTAATCTTTTCTCATTGCATTTTTTATTTAATGATGATGTGCTCCTGCAATAATGCCATTCATTATTTAAAACGTTGTGATGGGAGTCCAGGTATAAGTGTATTTGCAGTGAACTGTGAAGGTTTGAGACTCACGTCTGGATATTCTTTAACAGGCACATAGAGTTTCTCTTGGAGCTGAACGATGGGGCCGACGGCGTCCGGGAGCTCTGAGCTTCTCTTCTCCGTGCTGCCGTTTAATGTGTCATTGTACATGTCCTTTCGTACCCTGCTGATCTCTGAAATAAAGAGAAAGCACATCCACTATGAGTTAACTACATCAATCAGAGAACAGGATTAGAGATACAGTGACAGGCTACCTGATACATTTCCATTACCCATGGATTATATGCGCTTTAATATGGCAGTAGAGGAGTGCAAATGCTCCTTAAACACTGCGCTTAAACCTAATGAACCAATGAATATGTTAGAGCATCTATAACTGCATAGAGCATGTACCTATATTAACATCTTTAGTGCCCTGACAACAAGGTTATCAAACAATTTAGGGTTGCACAGTTAAATAATTGAAAAAAAAAAAAAAAAGACTGATTAGTAATCTGCAAAGGGCTTCATTAAACACACACTCTGTGGGCTTCATGATTCAGTGTTTCCAGCAGTCTCAGAGCAGTTTGTTTATGAAGTGAATTGTGAATGCAAATCACTCCAGGTAATATTTTTGGCTACTACACAAATCTAATAATGAAACACTGAAAAAAGGGGCACAGAAAAAGCATTTCACAGTTGTCTGTCAAAATATAGAGTTTTAACCAGAACGATTAAGAAAACATAACACTGTTATAACAAATATATTGCACATTGAAATATAATGTTCATTTACGCTACCGTTCAAAAGTTTAAGGTCGGTAAGTTCCTTCATATTTTTGAAAGAAGTCTCTTCTGCTCACCAAGGCTGCTTTTATTTGATTCAAAATACAGTAAAAACTGTAATATTGTAAAATTTAATTACAATTTTAAAAAGCTGCTATCTATTTTAATATATTTTAAAATGTAATTTATCCTTGTGATGGCAAAGCTGAATTTTCAGCAATATAAGGTTTCGATAAATATTTTGTGGAGACGACTGACATGCTAGTTTTCACATAACACGTTAAACACGAGAGCTGCTGTTTCACTGTGATTTTATGCCTTTTTGACCTTTAATTTTCATACTTGGGAGTAAATGGTACCGGAGATTTTGAAGCCCAAAAAAGCACATCCCTTCATCATAAAAGTAATCTATACGACTCCAGGGGGTTATTAAAGGCCTTCTGAAGTGAACCGTTTCTGCGTGGGGTCAGAGGTCACTCTCTTTCCCCAGAACTAAAATGCGTACGCCAGTTACCCGAAGCCAGTGATTATAGTTTATAAAGTTATAAATATGAATATTTTTCCTACAAAAATGCTTTGCTTCAGAAGACCTTTATTAACCCCCTGGAGCCGTATAGATTACTTTTATGATGGTTGGATGTATGCGCTTTTTTGGGCTTCAATATCTCCGGTACCATTTACTCCCATTATAAAGCTTAGAAGAGCCAGGATATTTTTTTAATATAACTCCGATTGTGTTTGGCTGAAAGAAGAATGTCATATGACTTGAGCTTAAGTAAATTATGTGATAATTGTCATTTACCCTTTAACCAGTAGCAATATAACAATCAAAACAGTTGTCAATTTATTCACAATATTTGACCAGGTATTAGTGTAAGATCAGACACCCACACGATCACCACTGTATAAAGTTCAGACTCACTACAGCCTGACATCAGTTTGGCCAAAAGTCTCAGCTCAGGATCGACAGTTAGAACAATTGAACTAGACAAGCGACGACCACCTCAGCAAGAACAGAGAAAAAGAAAATGACAAGACGTGGGCTAAGAGAGCTTCTCTGTCTTTGAACAGCTGTAAAACCACAAAAGATCTTTCTAAGAGGATATGACTAGCTTCTGAATTTCCTCCGGAGACATGTGTATCCATTCTGCCTGGAGGCCCTGATTAGAGCTTTCTTACTACAGCAACCAGCTTTGTCCTTTTCCCAAAGTAACAGTGAATTTTTCCAAAGTTCAATCATTTAAGAAAAGTAAACGGCTCCTTCTGCTATTGTTGATAAATTGTCCTTTGTCGAATGCACATGTCAGACCAGACGTCAACCTGCTGCATGAATGGCCTAGTTACAGTCTTTGCACACTTAACTTCGATAAGAGAAACTATTTTAACAGCTAAAATACACACTGAACTCCAGCCTGAGGTTTACTGCAGGAAAACGAGGGAAGATGGAGAACGGGTAATCACTGTTATTACATGTGATCCTTCCGCCTATTAATAAAGTGAGTAATAACTGTCCTTTTCTCAAACCGTTCTCTATTATTCCTGAGGGGAAAAAACAAGAGAGAGAGAGAGAGAGAGAGAGAGAGAGAGAGAGAGAGAGAGAGAGAGAGAGAGAGAGAGAGAGAGAGAGAGAGAGAGAGAGAGAGAGAGAGAGAGAGAGAGAGAGAGAGAGAGAGAGAGAGAGAGAGAGAGAGAGAGAGAGAGAGAGAGAGAGAGAGAGAGAGAGAGAGAGAGAGAGAGAGAGAGAGAGAGAGAGAGAGAGAGAGAGAGAGAGAGAGAGAGAGAGAGAGCTCTAATATGCTGGGAAAGACAATTAAAAACCATCAAGTCAGTTAATATTTCATATAAGACATTAAAATCCAGTCTCAAGCTGCTGCCCTGTTGTGTAATGCTATACTGGATGAAGAATTCCCTGGTGCAATTCTCAAAGGCAAATTGAAGAGCGGTCGGTTTGAGGGAGAGATGTAATTACAATGAAGATCGCGCACTTCCATAGACACACGGCAAGAAGACACACAGAACACACACTGTTGTGTCCTTTCTCCAATGCATATGTTGTGAATTTGACTCCTCTTGTGAGGTCATGGAGAATTTGTCTTGAAATTGTAATTGCATCTAATTTGAACAATTAGAAAAAACACTCACGTGACACGGCAGATGTGATTCGGTCCTCATTAAGAAAACATGCAGTTTAAAGACCCCGCAATGCTTTCTGTCATTTGTTGACATCTTTTTTATGCTATAATCTTAAAGTTTTCTTTGCTGGTGGGAAACATAAGTCATGAATATTTGCAACGTGTTTTCTTGAAGCAGAACAATTTGGAGCTCACACTCGCAACAATATGCAATTTGGTGAAGACGCTGACATTAATGGTGAAAAAGTGAGATGAAATTTCGATAGCTAATGTCAATCAATGAGATCTTTGTCCAGCTGATTACATCAAATGCATATAAATATCAGTGTCACTCTTTATCTCCCAATAATATGTCTTTATTATTAAAGCTATGTAGTTCTGTAACATATAATGCAATGCAATACAATGGTTTTTGAGATATGAATATGAACAAAAAAAAAACATTCACATTTTAACATAATTCTTCTAAAAAAAAGAAAAAAAGATATAGATAATCAAGTAAACCTAAGTTGCTTCATTCCATCATCTTACCTGGCGCTAAAATGGCCAATCTTCCGTGATTTGGCTCTCCTTCATTTTTTTTTTTAATACAATCCATATCGAAAGGTGTAGCATGCGGAAGATTGGTGCACAAACAGTGTCTCAAAAACACATGAGGAGAAACATTGGGATAATACAATATCAGCAATCAGACATTCGCATTCGGACGAGATTAGATTTCTCAGAGGAACATTGAGTTTGCAGAAAAACAGTATGTAACTTGCTCTGGGATTTTTACAGATGTTGTGCGAGAAAAACAATTCGGACAGGATTGAAATGGCAAAGTACGTCTATGAAACAGGAATTTCTCTAACGTTCACTGGGAAAACTAGTCCCCTCCAAATAGGGCTTTACTTGCTAAAAAAATGTAACTACCCATCAGGGGGCATAAGACATGTAGATTGTGTGCAACAAGTTTTTCAGCAAAGTTTTGATAATACTGGCAATTTAGAGGTCTTAGGAATTTGCATATCCCACATGATCCTGCATGCTTTATAACTCTTTATATTATAGAGTTATTATAGGACTTCAAAGCTAATATACGTGGCATGAAAGCCACAAACTCTAATTCTGATTTAATAGGGTATAAACAATCTAAAAGATATTCAGGCGGCTTCCCATAATAATAGACTGTGGGCTGAGGCTGCCTTGGACACACACTTCAGCTAAACGTCTGTTTAATGGTGGTCTGCGCTCATCTCAATAAATCACAGCTTAAAAGAGGCCTGTCGATGGCCAGTGAGGTACAGTCTCCGGGCTTTATAGCAATGTTGTTATCAAAAGTGATTTAAGCTTTTCACACTGACATCGAAGGCCACCGCCAAGAAAGACAGTGGCATTGAAAGAGCTTCCTCTGAGGTTGAGTACACAAGAATGATGACATTCATAAGTCAGTGAACAGGGATGAAGTTATTGGAGAATGAGTTCTGCGTCTAGAAAGGCTACTTCCCATTAACTTAAGAGAGATGCAACGAAAACTTGTGCCCATGCATAAACATGATGATGACAAAAGGTAATAAAGTGTTGCTGTCGTATGTTGTTGTAGATAATGAGATGATGTTACATCTATTCAACTAGCTATTTATATAATGCTACTTACAAAGAAGAATAGAGCAAGCTAAATAAATTAATCCACAAAAGAATAATGCTAACACTTTAGAATAGTGGTCTGTAATTGTAGTTATTAATTAGAGGAAGAAATGAGTAACGCAATATTAACATTCTAGTAACTATCATCGACTAACAAGAAGCTTTGACAGTTTGTTTAAGTAATGACTAGTGCTACTACATCATTCTTAAGGAATTACTATAGCCATTTAAAACTGCATGATCTCAATGTTACTAAATCAGTCATTGCTATCCAAAACCTACAAAAATATCACAAGCTTAAAGTGACTTCAGTATTTACTAGATCTTCTTAGAATACTGTTCCAAATAATTAGTATTTCCTTATGAAGGATTTAGTCATTACTAGTGGGTTACCATGATCTTAATTTTTGAATTAATTATGCATTATTTCCATTGATTATGAAACTTTTTATAGTTTCTTTGTAGTTTGAAAATAAAAACTTGCTTGCTAATTCGTTGATCAGAGTTGTTTGTTAGTTAATAGTAGTTAGAATGTTAATATTAATAAATGTAAGGCCAGATTTTCTAAAAGCTCAAACCCTCTTTGCCATTGAAAAACTACTGTCCGGATTTACTAAAGACACGCAGTGAAAAATTTGCGCTGAAAAGGCATGGACAGGGTTATTTCTGCAGCTGATGTAGATGTTTCCAAAATCAAAAACAAAATTTATGTGAGGACAGTATTTAAATGAATCATGCAAAGTGATTTACTAAGGTTTGCGCAAGTCAGTTTACTGGTATTTGCGCCATTATTTAACGCCCCAAAAAACATGTTTTAAACCAGACACTAATTTTGTGCTGCTCTTGGTAGATTGTGTTGGTCATTATGGAAATGATGGTCATTATGGTTCTCTTACGAGAGTATCTCTCGTACTGCGTAATATCTTACGCTATGGGGAAACACTCTTTCCTCGAGATATTGAAGCCAAAAATTATCCTTAATTTTTTTAATCATGCAAAACGCTTTTGCAGCAGCAAGCAGACAAGGGCGAAACAGCTCGCGCGCCCATTGGCTGCCTCGCTGGAAAAGCTGCAGCCTATCGAGTGAAGGCACTGCGTGACGTAATGACGAATGAAGACGCTTCGCGCTCATTTCGTCATGTCCCGCCAGTATAGGCGTGGTCTCGCCCTGTAAATACCCCTCGATAGCTGTATTTCTCTGATTTTTCATTCTTCACGCGAAGCTCACGCATCGCGGGATCCAGAGTGAGAAGCCGCGCCGTTGACTTGTAGCCTTCTCAGCGGGACGTGCCATCTTCTGAAGTCGCTGGCCCAGCCGCCTTCAACTGCCGTACCTGCTGCGCTTTCCGGCGTACTATATCCTTTTACTCTGCTAAGTGTGTGTGTGTTTGCTTACGTGACGCAACACCCATTTCTACTGTTCTAAAAGAGCTGCGTCTTTTTAAAGATGCTTTCCTGTGGTTCTTGCGAGCCCCACTCAGCGACGAGGACCGCCACGTCATCTGCGTGTCCTGCCTGGGTGAGGATCACGCGGCCACCGCGCTCGCTGACGGCGGATGCCATCATATTGAACGCTTGCCCATGGTGACTCTGCGGACTCGCCTAGCCTCGTTCTCCGAGCCCGCATCCCAGCCCGCCGTGATGCCGCGCCGCAAGAAGCGCCGCGCCCTGCGCGCGCGCCCGAGCTATTTCCAGCCCGCCAAAGCTCGCCGGTTCGCCCGCCAGCTTCGCCGGCTTCGCTCGAGTCGCTCCCAGACGGACAGCGGCCGCCGTCTGCCGCCGCGTCCGCACTTGAGCTCGACAAACTTACCGGAGACGGCATTGAAACTGAGCCGATGCGTCCGCTCTCTCAAGCCGTGGATTACATCGGCCTGAATGGTGAGATACATTTGTGGCTAACGCTATCCGAGATGACGGAAGCTGAGCGCTCCGTGTTCCTCGACGTTCTCGCTCTGCTGGACGCCGCCCCCCTCAGCGCGGGCCCCGGCCGAGGATTGAGATAAAGCCCGAGGTCTCAAGGCCTTCCTAGTCTCTCTAGGAAAGCGACGGTGTTCAGTTCCCGCTGCGGCCGGATTTTCACCAAAACTTCTCGCTCGTTCAGTTCCAAGCAATGTGACTGTTCCAGTGTATTTCGCAGTGAGCAAGCTGGTTCCACAGCCCGCTTGCCTGCGCACAAAGGCCGTCGTTTCGGCTAACTAGCAGCGCCGCCAGGCCCGAGATCAAACACCGCGCTCTCGCTCTGCTGGACGCCGCCCCCCTCAGCGCGGGCCCCGGCCGAGGATTGAGGTAAAGCCCGAGGTCTCAAGGCCTTCCTAGTCTCTCTAGGAAAGTGACGGTGTTCAGATCCCGCTGCGGCCGGATTTCCACCAAAACTTCTCGCTCGTTCAGTTCCATGCGTTGTGACTGTCCCAGTGTATTTCGCAGTGAAGCAGCCGGTGTCTCAGCCCGCTTGCCTGCGCACAAAAGCCGTTTCTATGGCTACCCAGATAAATCCAATAAAGAGTGCATTTTCTGGTGTTCCGGCCACGGCCGATGGTGTTACGAGTGTTGTAAGAATGCCCACGTCCCAGTGCCCATTCCCACACCCAGACACAGCCCGCCACGGTGCAGGGCTAGCACAAATAAAACCAACTCATGTTGGTTGTGCAGAAAATGTAGTGAACGCGCCCATACAATGCCCGCTTACACTACACGATGCGTGTCCCTTGGTTTCTGTAAAAACGAAACTAACACACATTTAGTCGGCGCGAGCCGACAGTGTTCTCAGTGCAGTAAATGTGCCCGCTGTTCCGCATTTCCTCACTGACACGCCGAATCCCACGGGATTCACCCCCGCTCGCTTTCTATGCACAACCCGTCACAGAAAAGCTGAGCGCGGCCAGGCTGCCCGCTGTGATTAGCGCGCACCTCGCACGCTGTGAACACAGCGTTGATTCAGTCGGCGCGAGCCGAGTATTCTCCGTGCGGAAAATGTGCCCGCTGTCTCGCGCCCGCATTTCTCACAGACACTCCGAATCTCACGGGATTCACCCCCGCTCGTCTTCTCTGCACAACCTGTCACAGAGAAGCTGAGCGCGGCCAGGCTGCCGGCTTTGATCAGCGCGCGCCTGCCCGCTGTGATTAGCGCGCACCTCGCACGCTGTGAACACAGCGTTGATTCAGTCGGCGCGAGCCGAGTATTCTCCGTGCAGAAAATGTGCCCGCTGTCTCGCGCCCGCATTTCTCACAGACACTCCGAATCTCACGGGATTCACCCCCGCTCGTCTTCTCTGCACAACCCGTCACAGAGAAGCTGAGCGCGGCCAGGCTGCCGGCTTTGATCAGCGCGCGCCTCGCACGCTGTATACACAGCAGTGATTTAGTCGCGCGAGCTGACAGTATTCTCAGTGTAGTAAATGTGCCGCATTAGTAAATGTGCCCACATTCCCTCACACGCGCCGAATCCCACAGGATTCGCCCCGCTCGCTCTCTGCGCGTCCCGCCATAGAGAAGCTGAGCGCGGCCAGGCTGCCCGCTGTGATCAGCGCGCCCCCCGCCTCGAACGCTGTAAACACGGTGCTGTGTTCCCAGTACACAGGGGCTCTCGAGCCGCCGTCCTGCCGCGGCCAGAGCCCAGATTTCATTCTACCCCTAGCTATTCACGCAGATGCGTGGTCAAGGCTTCCCGGGGTATCAGAATGGGTGTTGAACACTATAACGAGAGGCTGTTCGCTACAGTTCGCTCGACGCCCCGGCCGTTATACGGCGCGAGTCGAAACTACGGTGTATAGCGAAGTGTTTCATCTACTTCGAGCCGAGATAGCGAAACTACTGAGAAAAGTGGCTATAGAACCTCTATCTCAGGGCGAAGGGGGCTTATACAGCAGATATTTTCTGGTACTGAAAAAAGATGGTGGGCTCAGACCCATTCTAGATCTGCGACTGCTGAACAGAACGCTCGGGAAGCGCCAGTTCAGAATGCTTACGACCAGGAAAATCCTCGCGCAAGTGCGCCAAGGAGACTGGTTCATGTCAACAGATCTGAAGGACGCCTATTTTCAAATACAAATAGCGTCCCATCACAGGCGATTCT
This sequence comes from Chrosomus eos, assembly GCA_036326025.1. Classification (NCBI taxonomy): domain Eukaryota; kingdom Metazoa; phylum Chordata; class Actinopteri; order Cypriniformes; family Leuciscidae; genus Chrosomus; species Chrosomus eos. The sequence continues at coordinate 33,711,597 of CM070833.1, forward strand.
TGAGATTCGCCTTCGAGGGCCAGGCATATCAATACACAGTCCTGCCGTTCGGCCTGTCCATAGCACCCCGTACGTTCACGTAGTGCATGGACGCGGCCCTCGCCCCCCTTGAGACTTCGGGGCATGCGAGTTTTGAACTACTTGGACTAGGGATGCACCGATACCACTTTTTCCAGACCGAGTCCGATACCGATACTTTCATTTTTGGTACTCGCCGATACCGATACCGTAACCGATACCTGTATTTTTAATTTTCAATTAATTTTCAATTCATGCATTTGTAATTTTTAAATGTATTGGTAGAGAAACCAAAATAATATCAATCATATTAGTTGTTTATTAAATTTCAACTTAATTAGTTCAACAAATATATATTTCATGCACTGCATATTTATTACTGCATAAATTAAATATATATGGATCTTTTTGTAAAGTTGATAGAGGTAGCCTATTTAGCCAAGAGCAGAGAGTAATTTATTTGTCCTTTGTTTGATTAACATTAAAACACAGCAGCAGATTTATTAAAGTGCCGCCCCTTTAAGGCCGAACGCACGGACGCCATTTGAATTATACTGTCTACGTTCACTTGAGATATATAACAGACTTTTACTAGGATACTCGCCAATGTGTTTTTACATAGTTTTGTGTGAATTCCTCCGTACAAGCGCAATGCGTGAAAGACTTCCATTCAGTATTTGCGCGCTGTCTGGTGGTTTTCGGGGCGCGCGCTGTGGATGTTTGAAGTTCATGGAAATTCTTGACCTGCAAATTTCCTGTAATAATGTAGGCAACCACTCGTTAAACATAAGTAAGGTAACAGTTCATGTTTTACTTACATATACGATTTAGTTTTAATCCAAATAACACGTGCTGAGTGAATGATCCGCAATCAACAGCATTCATCAGAAGTGCGCTCTCTCTCTCTCTCTCTCTCTCTCTCTCTCTCTCTCTCTCTCTCTCTCTCTCTCTCTCTCTCTCTCTTTCTCTCTCTCGTCAGTTAACGTTATTAATAAGCTACATGCCTCGTTTTAGTTGATTTGCCATTGACATCCGACTGAACTACAAACTTTCCACTGACGTCTGTGAAAAAGGGATGCGCTCGACCAGCTCGCGCGTCTGTGTCGTAGCGCGCTCAATCCTCTGCGTGTTTTTCTCTTATCAGCTTGCGCACCACAGTTATATAGACGACGCGTTAATATATTCTGTTTAATATTCCACTGTTAAGATACATTTATTTCATATACAGCCTTCTTTTTTTATCCCCATTATAATTTCTGACACTGTACACATGCTGCCTGGTATCGGTTGTTGGTATCGGGGCATTTTTACGAGTACGAGTACAAGTACATGAGCTCAGTATCGGGCCCGATACCGATACTGGTATCGGTATCGGTGCATCCCTAACTTGGACGATTGGCTGATTCTAGCTCGTTCACGAACGGAGCTCATAGAACACAGGGCCGCATTACTCGAGCGCCTCGAGGAGCTGGGCCTTACAGTCAATTGGGCGAAAAGCTCACTGCTCCCCAGTCGGAGAATTTCCTTCTGGGAACAGTGTTGGACTCGCTATCCATGACAGCACGCCTGTCACCGGAGCGCGGATTGAATATTCAGCACGTCGCGAGATCCTTCCGCCACGGCTCTATAGTCCCGCTCAGAAGGTTTCAGAAAATGCTGGGTCTGATGGCCTCAGCAGCCTCCGTACTCCAGTTGGGCCTGCTCCGCATGTGCCCACTGCAGCTATGGCTAAAAGCACGAGTTCCCCCAGGGCGTGGACCGCGGGTCTATTTCGCCTCAGGGTCGACCTTCAGTGCGTTTCAGCTCTGAAACCGTGGAAAAGTGACGACTGGTATCAGTCAGGTGTGAGTCTGGGGATCGCCTCGGGTGTGAAGGTGGTGTCTACGGACGCCTCCACATCGGGGCGGGGAGCGCTGCTCGAGGGCAGACCACTAGCTGGCCTATGGTCAGTACGGAGAAGCTCCTTCACATAAACTGCTTGGAATTAATGGCAGTCGACAAAGCGCTAAGGCGCTTCTGTCCCCAGATAATAGGCCACCACGTATTGGTCCGGTCGGACAACATGTCAGTGGTGGCGTACATAAATCGCCAGGGCGGCATCGGGTCCACACGCCTTTGCAGGCTGGCGGAACCCCTCTTGGTCTGGGCCCAGCGCAACCTCCTTTCTCTGAAAGCGGCGCACGTGCCTGGGCACCTGAATACGGGTCCAGACAAGCTGTCCAGAGACAACGTCCCGACAGGAGAATGGTCGCTGCATCCGCAGACGGTCCAGCTGCTGTGGGAAACGTTTGGCAGAGCGCAGGTGGACCTGTTCGCGTCCCGCGAGAACGCTCACTGCCAGTATTCTTCTCGAAAAGCAGGGACGCGCTGGCCCATGCTTGACCCAGCGGTCCCCTGTATGCTTTTCCCCCTGTCTCGCTCCTGCCTCAGGTGTTGGAACGGATCAGGGAAAATGGATGCCCAGTGCTGCTTGTAGCTCCGCTCTGGACGAACCAGGCTTGGTTTCCGGTCCTGATGCGGATGGCCAGCACTGCCCCGTGGCCTGTTACCGTTGAGGAGAGATCTCCTCTCTCAGGCGGAGGGCTCGATTTGGCATCCTCGCCCGGAACTGTGGTCCCTGCACGCATGGGCCATCAACGGGTACCCGCTAGCCTCCCGGAAGGAGTGCTAAACACGATCGCGCAGGCTAGAGCTCCGTCTACCAGACGGCTCTATGCCTCGAAATGGTCGGTGTTCTCTACTTGGTGTCGAGCCCGTGGCTTTTCACCTGTGGACTGCGGGGTTAAGGAAGTGCTTGCCTTCCTTAAGGAGCTGATGGATAAGGGAAGGACCCCATCCACGCTCAAAGTTTACGTGGCGGCCATAGCACCGTTTGCTAAACCGGTGTCTGGCCAGTCACTGGGAAAAAAAAAACGACTTAGCCCGTGCGTTTCCTACGAGGAGCTCGGAGATATAAACCCTCCCAGGCCCCCTTCAGTCCCGGCTTTGGGACCTTTCCACGGTCTTGGGGCCATGAAAGGCGCCCCGTTTGAGCCGATCCAGCTGTCGGAAAATGAAGCACCTGTCCCTTAAGACGGTGGTTTCTATTGGTTTCTCGCTTCAGTGAAGCGTGTAGTGGGGACTTACAGGCGCTTTCTGTAAGCGCGTCTTGTCGGAAAGTTTGGGCCCTCAACGACTCAAAGGTCGTACCAAACCGAGGCACGGCAAAACGTGCCGAAATCCCTCAATACAACCGTTTAGGGCCCAGGTAATTTCCCTGTCAGCCCTTCCGGTTCTCGATGAGGAGAGGGGACCGAGTCTCCTTTGGCCCTGTCAGGGCGTTAAGGCTTATGGGGTCCCGCTCGCCTGAGTTCGGGCAGACCGAGCAGCTTTTTCTTTTGTATGGGGGCCGTTCTAAGGGACCGCCGCCTCAAAAACAGAGCCAAATCCAATGGTTTAGTGGATGCCATAGCGCGGGGCTTACACTTCCAAGGGCCTGCTGGTGCCCTTTGGGGGTGTCAAAGCGCATCCACAAGGGGCCCGTGGCCTCGTCGTGGGCATGGTATAGCGGGGTCTCCCCTGCGGGAAAATATCTGTACGGCTGCGGGCTGGCCTCGCCGTCGACATTTATCAAGTACTATAACTGGGGGTGCCCGCCTTACAACTAAGCTTTTGGCGGCTGAACTTCGGCTTATCGGCCGCTAATGCGGCTATGTGGCCCTTACCGGGTCGGACCCCAACTGACTTTTTAATAGGAGTGATGCTTCTAGCCCTCCCCTCTACCTATGTGATTAATGTTATATGCACTAGATGTGCCCGGCATGGCCCCGGAAACTCTGGTTTTTGGATCCTGTCCGCACGGCGTTTTGTATGGGGTCCCCATATGGAAAGATATTCCGCAGTACGAGAGATACCTCGTAAAAACGAAACCCTTTTCGTTTACTAACGAACCTCGGTTCCTCTAGAGAGGAACGAGTACTGCTATCTTGCCGGCTTGAACTAGCCTATGGTTCGCTTCGGTGTACAAAATCAAGAAAAATTACAGCTATCGAGGGTATTTACAGGGCGAGACCAACGCCTATACTGGCGGGAAAAGGACGAAATGAGCGGGGAAGCGTCTTCATTCGTCTTAGCCCCACGCAGTGCCTTCACCCCGATAGGCTGCAGCTTTTCCAGCGAGGCAGCCAATGGGCGCGCGAGCTGTTTTCGCCCCTTGTCTGCTTGCTGCTGCAAAAGCTTTTTTCATGATTAAAAAAAATTAAGGAATAATTTTTGGCTTCAATATCTCGAGGAAAGATGTTTCCCCATAGCGTAAGATATTACGCAGATACTCGTTCCCTCTCTAGAGAGAACCGAGGTTACGTTTTGTAAACGAGTTCGTTTTTAGATCATCAGCAAGATTTTATTTTTAACTACAATTTAGTCTCGTCTTTATCGTCAATGATATTCCATGCATATATCACAGTTATCGTTTAATGTTTGGTGTCGTCCGTCATCGTCTCCGGAAAAAAGATGGTGGGCTCAGACCCATTCTAGATCTGCGACTGCTGAACAGAACGCTCGGGAAGCGCCAGTTCAGAATGCTTACGACCAGGAAAATCCTCGCGCAAGTGCGCCAAGGAGACTGGTTCATGTCAACAGATCTGAAGGACGCCTATTTTCAAATACAAATAGCGTCCCATCACAGGCGATTCTTGAGATTCGCCTTCGAGGGCCAGGCATATCAATACACAGTCCTGCCGTTCGGCCTGTCCATAGCACCCCGTACGTTCACGTAGTGCATGGACGCGGCCCTCGCCCCCCTTGAGACTTCGGGGCATGCGAGTTTTGAACTACTTGGACTAGGGATGCACCGATACCACTTTTTCCAGACCGAGTCCGATACCGATACTTTCATTTTTGGTACTCGCCGATACCGATACCGTAACCGATACCTGTATTTTTAATTTTCAATTAATTTTCAATTCATGCATTTGTAATTTTTAAATGTATTGGTAGAGAAACCAAAATAATATCAATCATATTAGTTGTTTATTAAATTTCAACTTAATTAGTTCAACAAATATATATTTCATGCACTGCATATTTATTACTGCATAAATTAAATATATATGGATCTTTTTGTAAAGTTGATAGAGGTAGCCTATTTAGCCAAGAGCAGAGAGTAATTTATTTGTCCTTTGTTTGATTAACATTAAAACACAGCAGCAGATTTATTAAAGTGCCGCCCCTTTAAGGCCGAACGCACGGACGCCATTTGAATTATACTGTCTACGTTCACTTGAGATATATAACAGACTTTTACTAGGATACTCGCCAATGTGTTTTTACATAGTTTTGTGTGAATTCCTCCGTACAAGCGCAATGCGTGAAAGACTTCCATTCAGTATTTGCGCGCTGTCTGGTGGTTTTCGGGCGCGCGCTGTGGATGTTTGAAGTTCATGGAAATTCTTGACCTGCAAATTTCCTGTAATAATGTAGGCAACCACTCGTTAAACATAAGTAAGGTAACAGTTCATGTTTTACTTACATATACGATTTAGTTTTAATCCAAATAACACGTGCTGAGTGAATGATCCGCAATCAACAGCATTCATCAGAAGTGCGCTCTCTCTCTCTCTCTCTCTCCTCTCTCTCTCTCTCTCTCTCTCTCTCTCTCTCTCTCTCTCTCTCTCTCTTTCTCTCTCTCGTCAGTTAACGTTATTAATAAGCTACATGCCTCGTTTTAGTTGATTTGCCATTGACATCCGACTGAACTACAAACTTTCCACTGACGTCTGTGAAAAAGGGATGCGCTCGACCAGCTCGCGCGTCTGTGTCGTAGCGCGCTCAATCCTCTGCGTGTTTTTCTCTTATCAGCTTGCGCACCACAGTTATATAGACGACGCGTTAATATATTCTGTTTAATATTCCACTGTTAAGATACATTTATTTCATATACAGCCTTCTTTTTTTATCCCCATTATAATTTCTGACACTGTACACATGCTGCCTGGTATCGGTTGTTGGTATCGGGGCATTTTTACGAGTACGAGTACAAGTACATGAGCTCAGTATCGGGCCCGATACCGATACTGGTATCGGTATCGGTGCATCCCTAACTTGGACGATTGGCTGATTCTAGCTCGTTCACGAACGGAGCTCATAGAACACAGGGCCGCATTACTCGAGCGCCTCGAGGAGCTGGGCCTTACAGTCAATTGGGCGAAAAGCTCACTGCTCCCCAGTCGGAGAATTTCCTTCTGGGAACAGTGTTGGACTCGCTATCCATGACAGCACGCCTGTCACCGGAGCGCGGATTGAATATTCAGCACGTCGCGAGATCCTTCCGCCACGGCTCTATAGTCCCGCTCAGAAGGTTTCAGAAAATGCTGGGTCTGATGGCCTCAGCAGCCTCCGTACTCCAGTTGGGCCTGCTCCGCATGTGCCCACTGCAGCTATGGCTAAAAGCACGAGTTCCCCCAGGGCGTGGACCGCGGGTCTATTTCGCCTCAGGGTCGACCTTCAGTGCGTTTCAGCTCTGAAACCGTGGAAAAGTGACCGACTGGTATCAGTCAGGTGTGAGTCTGGGGATCGCCTCGGGTGTGAAGGTGGTGTCTACGGACGCCTCCACATCGGGGCGGGGAGCGCTGCTCGAGGGCAGACCACTAGCTGGCCTATGGTCAGTACGGGAGAAGCTCCTTCACATAAACTGCTTGGAATTAATGGCAGTCGACAAAGCGCTAAGGCGCTTCTGTCCCCAGATAATAGGCCACCACGTATTGGTCCGGTCGGACAACATGTCAGTGGTGGCGTACATAAATCGCCAGGGCGGCATCGGGTCCACACGCCTTTGCAGGCTGGCGGAACCCCTCTTGGTCTGGGCCCAGCGCAACCTCCTTTCTCTGAAAGCGGCGCACGTGCCTGGGCACCTGAATACGGGTCCAGACAAGCTGTCCAGAGACAACGTCCCGACAGGAGAATGGTCGCTGCATCCGCAGACGGTCCAGCTGCTGTGGGAAACGTTTGGCAGAGCGCAGGTGGACCTGTTCGCGTCCCGCGAGAACGCTCACTGCCCAGTATTCTTCTCGAAAAGCAGGGACGCGCTGGCCCATGCTTGACCCAGCGGTCCCCTGTATGCTTTTCCCCCTGTCTCGCTCCTGCCTCAGGTGTTGGAACGGATCAGGGAAAATGGATGCCCAGTGCTGCTTGTAGCTCCGCTCTGGACGAACCAGGCTTGGTTTCCGGTCCTGATGCGGATGGCCAGCACTGCCCCGTGGCCTGTACCGTTGAGGAGAGATCTCCTCTCTCAGGCGGAGGGCTCGATTTGGCATCCTCGCCCGGAACTGTGGTCCCTGCACGCATGGGCCATCAACGGGTACCCGCTAGCCTCCCGGAAGGAGTGCTAAACACGATCGCGCAGGCTAGAGCTCCGTCTACCAGACGGCTCTATGCCTCGAAATGGTCGGTGTTCTCTACTTGGTGTCGAGCCCGTGGCTTTTCACCTGTGGACTGCGGGGTTAAGGAAGTGCTTGCCTTCCTTAAGGAGCTGATGGATAAGGGAAGGACCCCATCCACGCTCAAAGTTTACGTGGCGGCCATAGCAACCGTTTGCTAAACCGGTGTCTGGCCAGTCACTGGGGAAAAACGACTTAGTCGTGCGTTTCCTACGAGGAGCTCGGAGATTAAACCCTCCCAGGCCCCCTTCAGTCCCGGCTTGGGACCTTTCCACGGTCTTGGAGGCCATGAAAGGCGCCCCGTTTGAGCCGATCCAGCTGTCGGACATGAAGCACCTGTCCCTTAAGACGGTGTTTCTATTGGCTCTCGCTTCAGTGAAGCGTGTAGGGGACTTACAGGCGCTTTCTGTAAGCGCGTCTTGTCTGGAGTTTGGGCCTAACGACTCAAAGGTCGTACTCAAACCGAGGCACGGCTACGTGCCGAAATCCCTCAATACACCGTTTAGGGCCCAGGTAATTTCCCTGTCAGCCCTTCCGGTTCTCGATGAGGAGAGGGACGCGAGTCTCCTTTGCCCTGTCAGGGCGTTAAGGGCTTATGTGTCCCGCTCGCCTGAGTTCAGGCAGACCGAGCAGCTTTTCGTTTTGTTTGGCGGCCGTTCTAAGGGACTCGCCGCCTCAAAACAGAGCCTATCCAGATGGATAGTGGATGCCATAGCGCTGGCTTACACTTCCAAGGGCCTGCGGTGCCCATTGGGTGTCAAAGCGCACTCCACAAGAGGCGTGGCCTCGTCGTGGGCATGGTATAGCGGGGTCTCCCTGCAGGATATCTGTACGGCTGCGGGCTGGGCCTCGCCGTCGACATTTATCAAGTACTATAACCTGGAGGTGCCCGCCTTACAAGCTAAGCTTTTGGCGGTCTGAACTTCGGGCTTATCGGCCGCTAATGCGGCTATGTTGCCCTTACGGGTCGGTACCCCTACGGGACTTTTATGAAGGAGTGATGCTTCTAGCCTCTCCTCCTCTACTCTATGTGAGTTATGGTGATTATGCACTAGATGTGCCCCGGGCTTGGCCCCGGGACTCTGGTGTTGGATCCCTGTCCGCACGGCGTTTTGTATGGGGTCCCCATAGCGTAAGATATTACGCAGTACGAGAGATACTCTCGTAAGAGAACGTACTCGGTTACTAACGTAACCTCGGTTCTCTCTAGAGAGGGAACGAGTACTGCGTATCTTGCCGTGCTTGAACTATGCTCTGGTTCGCTTCGGTGTACAAAATCAGAGAAATACAGCTATCGAGGGGTATTTACAGGGCGAGACCACGCCTATACTGGCGGGACATGACGAAATGAGCGCGAAGCGTCTTCATTCGTCATTACGTCACGCAGTGCCTTCACCCGATAGGCTGCAGCTTTTCCAGCGAGGCAGCCAATGGGCGCGCGAGCTGTTTCGCCCTTGTCTGCTTGCTGCTGCAAAAGCGTTTTGCATGATTAAAAAAATTAAGGATAATTTTTGGCTTCAATATCTCGAGGAAAGAGTGTTTCCCCATAGCGTAAGATATTACGCAGTACTCGTTCCCTCTCTAGAGAGAACCGAGGTTACGTTAGTAACCGAGTTCGTTTTTAGATCATCAGCAAGATTTTATTTTTAACTACAATTTAGTCTCGTCTTTTATCGTCAATGATATTCCATGCATATAGTCACAGTTATCGTTTAATGATGTTGGTGTCGTCTCGTCATCGTCTCGTCGTGAAAAAAAGGTTTGTCGATGAACATGTCTTTCGTTAACAAAATTAACACTAATTAAAAAAATAATTGCTCCCAACATAATCAACAATGACAGACTTTTTGCAGAATCAAAGCAGAATCTCAACCAGTTGACTCATTTCTATCGTTCGACTCATTCCACCCGGCCCAATTGTAACGCATAATTCCCAACACTGGAGAGTGTCATGAATCAAATAAAACACACACACACACTATATTGTATGTGGAGGCAAATCTCTGATTGGGATTTCAATGACAAATTGGCCTTGGCATCAAGTATCCTGTAATGATAATGATAAACACCAGCCAGCCCATAGAGATACCCACATTAGCATGGCAAATATGCCTGAGGCTGTTAAGTCCCTGCCACTCAGTCTGTATATAACAGTTGAGATGCAGAGGATTAGCCTCTTCCTCTCTACAGCAGAAAACACACATCCCAACAACTGTGAATCAAGCGCCATTCTCCTCCAGCTTTTATAGGCTGAGTTACTCTCTCTCTGAGCCGTCAGTTGTCATACCGCTAACAGCAGTAAAAACCCTGGAAATACACATAGGAAAAATATTGTGTTACAGACCAGTCAAACTCATTTACCAAACAAGCTCAAAGCCCAGGCGATGCCCGCAAGAGCACGCTGAGTGATTTAATTATGCTGTCTGATCATGTTGGACCATGAGGAGACGTTTATAGATGCTCCCGTCCAAATTCAGCGCGTTTGAAGGCATAAGCAGAGGAGAATGCATGATGTGCTCAGGGTTGTTTTCTTCGTTGGCTGATTAGGGAGGGCTGTCCGGTGGTCAGATCAGGCCCCAGACCCGAGGATGATTAAACTGTCACTGGTGATTTATGGACAGCATTATTATAGCGTTTTTAAAGCGTTTTTTAGTGATTTGTCAGCTTTCTTGCCCTCAGAATTCAATCATTTTCCTGCGCCGGCCTCCGGGGCTGGACTTCCCGCACTACTGAACACGCAACACCACCTGCGCACATACTGATACACATTCTGGCACACATTACACGCACAGACGTACACACATGTGGTGGCTCATGGTGTGACAGATCCCCTCATGCCTCTAACACAGATGTGGAAGTACGCACATAACTTAGTTACAGAAAATAACTGAAAAGAACAGCTCAAACCAGCATTGATTTGCAAGCTGCTTAAGGCAGTCCCTCCAGGATTTCGCGGGCCTTTTTTCTGATTGTTGAGGCCTAAAATTCCTGATGTTGCGGCCGCTTTTCTAAAAAGTTGCGATGAAAGTTGCGATGTTCTTTGGCATTTGTTTTTTTTAGATTAAAACAGCAAAGGTAGATAGATTTTTACTTAAAGTGCTCATATTATGCTTTTTTCCTTTCCTTTATTAATATATATTTTTTGTGCATGTTATAGGTGATGATATACCTATACTATTTACAATAGAGTGAAAAGCAAAACAAAAATGCAGAAGGCATTTTTATAAATGTCTTAAGCCTTGTATTTGTAAAATAAGTTTTATTAATAAAGGCATAGAACCCGTTTATTTGTAGTGCACTGACAATAGTTTTATATAATTAGTTTATTAATTAAATTAATAAAAATACAAAAAGACCATGCGATATGTTTGGTAATTGTACCTGAATAAATTTAAAATGAATTAGCTATATTTCAGATCCATAAATTTGTTTTCCTTTATTTTAATTAACCTTAACTTTATTCGCATCTGAATTATAAATACTTGATTTCCGTATAAAATAATACTACTATTAAAAACACATTTGATTTTCTTTTTTAATCAATGTAGAATAAAATTATTAGTGCTATAGTCCGATTATTATCGGATTAGTGCTCCGAGGACAAAGAAATGAAAACCAATGCGATATGATGAATGTCCAAAAGATGGCTGTTTTGAAATGAAGTTGGATAAATGTTTTGTATAAAAATCTTCTCTCTCTCTCTCTCTCCTCTCTCTCTCTCTCTCTCTCTCTCTCTCTCTCTCTCTCTCTCTCTCTCTCTCTCTCTCTCTCTCTCTCTCTCTCTCTCTCTCTCTCTCTCAAACACACACACACACACACACACACAGTATGATCGCGCCTCGCGTCTCTCTGTCTCTCTCTCTCTCGCGCACCACACACGCACGCGCTTGCGCGCGCACACACACACACACACACACACACAGAGAGAATTCGATCCGTCTCTCGCTCTCACTCACACACACACACACACACACACACACACACATGCGCAGTCCGATCGCGCCCCGCGCCCCCAGCACACATGTCTGCTGCGTCTTCTGAACAAAACAAAGAAGTGAGTTTGACGCTTTGCAGGAGACCGATTGGTCAAAGTTGCAGAAAAGTTGCGGTGATTGGTCAAAATTGCAAGGCGCACTGAATTCACGGGGATTTGTTGAAGTTGCGTTAATAGTTGCGATCGCGACATCGCGAAATCCTGGAGGGACTGTTAAGGCTAATTTAGACTTAAAGTCATATTTTACTTGAGATTGCAGTCTGAATTAAATAATGATGAGATGCTAAATAATTGCAAGAACACACATCTTTATAACTACCTTGTGGGCTACAAGTAATACAACAAAACCAATACAGTCTGATTCACAAACAAATGATTCTTTTCAATCAAATTCCTTCACTGATTGAACTTACTGACACCAACCAATTTTCCTATATTACATGATGAATATAGAATATAAAAGGATAATTCTGGTATTTAGCAAGTTGAGTCTATTTTCTAGTTTGTTTTGGATGAACTAGAGTGGTGGACGGAGAAACTTTGACGATGGGTCCTGTCTCGACTTTTTGACTCTTTTAGAATCGCCTCTGAGCGCTTCAGAGTGGCTGTCTATGGGCACAAACATGTCCTTAAAACAACCCTTAACGTTCGTTTTCAAAACTGTGCAACTCATCGAGTGGTTAGTGGTGTTCGTTGATGATTAAAAACAAATATATCGGCGCAATGAATGATTTCAATCCGTGTTATTTGCTATAGTGGAACTATTTTTTTAGATACCTCACAACCGCGTATAAACTTCCGCTGGATATTTGAGTCTGAAGCGTTGGCACACTCCCAAACACTTGATGGCGACAACCACTTTGCCGCAGTTGCTCTGCTCACGCTAGCCTTCTGAGAGACGGAGAACCGAGCGAAAAGACTACAACCAAATGAAAACAGACCCCTTTCCGTTTCCGGTAGCGCAGTAATATCAATGAGTAATGAGTCCTCCAACAGACATCAATGCGATTTTACAAAATGCCAAATAAAGCACGACAGAAACTGTATTTTGCTACACTACTTGTTTTGGAACATCAACGAACACCACTAACCACTCGGTGAGTGTCACAGTTTAGAAAACAAACATTAAGGGTTGTTTTAAGGACATGTTTGTGCATGCCCATAGACAGCCACTCTGAAGCGGTCAGAGGCGATTCTAAAAGAGTCAAAAAGTCGAGACAGGACCCATCGTCAAAATTTCTGTGTCCACCAACCTAGTTCATCCAAAACAAACTAGAAAATAGACTCAAAGTGCTAAATACCGGAATTATCCTTTAAAAAAATGAATACTTTTATTTACCAAGGAGGGAATAAAATGATCAAAAATACAAAGACATGTATAATGATACAAAAGACTTGTTTCAAATAAATTGCGTTCTTTTGAACTTTCTATTCATTTACATGATGAACCATGTGAGGGCTTTCAGCAAGCCTGCGAAATGTTCTTTATAGGAAAAGACACTCATATGTGATTCCCAGTCAATACACACGATCCATCCGCTCAGTCAGTTCAACACAATCTGCCTTCCAGATCTCCCAAAATTACATTCGTCTTTCAGCGGCATTGCTAACTATTAGCCCAGCCCGGCAGCGAATGACCCTCAACAACCGCTCAAGTCTATCTCGGCAGCCATCTCTAATCGTAATCACAGCTCCGCTCAATCAGAGGATTTCACACCGCGAGCTTCCTCTGGCCCCGTCAACATCACCGGTGACAGATCGCAGACACCCGGGCTTTCTTAATATTAATCAAACAGCTGGGAAATTACAGGGTCCGATCAGATGACAGTCTGAGCTCAAATGATAGCCGCACGGTGACATCACAAAGCGCTATAGGTGGCGGTGCCTGTGGCAAGGCCTTCATCTGAACAGATGGATCCGCTACGACATCACAGACTCTCGCTGCACGGAGAGATGCATGTGGTGAACGGAAAGAGAGAAACATAAGATATTTAAGAAGAGCCGCACATCCATACAAACACGCTCAAATGAAAAGAAAAGGTATTTTTTCTAGACAGTAATGAGATTAAATTGAGATAAAAAGGTGAATTTTATGCACCATTAATGCCAATTTCATCCAAATCACACACATCACCTTTAAAGTTCCCCTGTAGTCAATCATTTTATCCCTTAAAAACTCATCTTTGATCACTAAAATGACATATTTAAACGTTTTTGCCTTAAAATAGCAGGAATGTAACTCTACACCCTTGCCTCATTAAGTATATGCGGTTCTATGAATATGCAAACGAGCCCCGCCTCCACTCACTCACTCCAGCTCAGAGATCCACTCGTTGACGATCACACGTTGATCTGATTGGTTACAAGGTAGTTTGTGACGTCAGAAACACCAGCGATTTCAAACCGTGTTTTTGAGACTGTCTTTGGTTCACTGCAATTTAAAAGAGAAAATACTCAGCAATGGTTTGTCTTAAAGCATATTAAAAAGACCACATAGACATATAAACAACATTAAAAGCTTGATTTTCACCACAAGGGACTTTAAATGAATCTTAAATGAGAACTCCATTAAGTCTGCTGAGCAACGAATGACACAAATACAAAGGGAAATGAGTGATACTTCATTGTGGTGAAGACGCACACTCAGCAGTAAGAGTAATTGGCTATTCTTGAAGGTGGGCTTAGAGGTGGCTCTTGGTATCATGTAACAACAATGACTAAAGTGAGCAGAGAGACAGTGCGGAGATAGTGATATTACCGAGAGGACACTGAGAATAAAAACTACCCCTGACCCAGTCACAGACATGAGCAAAGCAGGCTTTTACTGACACACTTTCCAGAGCATAAAGACGGAGCGATGAGAACCTCCTGAAAGACAGAGAGAGCCGGGCTAGATGACATCCTTCTGTGTTTGTAATTACGCGGCTCTGTCAGAGGCGACTGCATCACGAGCGAAGGTGGCAGCGAGGAGGGAGAAAGAGGGCGCGCTCTCAAACTGAGATGCCATCTGGGCCTGCGCTCTCCTCGGAATGATAATACTACCCGGCCCTAAAAAAAACCTGCTGCTTCCGCATGCACGCACACACACGTATACACACCATGAAATGAGAACACATGCCCGCTGGTGTGGATGAGACGCAAACAGCAAGAACAGTTCCGGATTCCTCCAGAGAATGAAACAGCTGAGCTGGATGGCTAAGATAAGACGTGAGAGACATGCTAGCAAATTGAAAGGGGATGAATGCAACAAATTTGGAGGTTGAGACTACTTTTTAGTTCTTGCGACTACGGCCAGTCAAAAAAGGCATGAGTGAAGGGAGGAGGGAGTATGACATCACATAAAAAGAGAAAATTGTTACTCTATTTTCAAAGCACTGTTGGGAGAAATGTCAGTGATGCATGATTGTTTGAACAATTGAACAATGAAAAATACTAAACACCTCAATCATAGCAGATACAATACCACTTGCAACCCAGGTTCGTTGTAAATACTGTATGCGACGACTCTGACGATTTCAGCAAATCTCCCAAAACATACCTATATGTTTGTAATTCGATGCAGGTTCCAGTTGAAATTAACACTAGTGGCAGTAAAACACCAACGACTTTGGTTCCTTAAATAAAACAAAAAATATTGCAGATTATCGATTAGTAAGACTTATTTTTATGTCATTATTAACACTATGTTGTGACCTCAAAACACATTTACCATAGTGCATGATTTGTAAACTGATTTTCATGTTTTCGTCACATAGTTTTTCTGGCATAGTAAACTTCTACTGTAGCACTGCACTTGTGATGTGGAGCGATCGAGTAAATACACATACCACAAGAAAAGAGCTCTAATAAAAGACTTGCAGATGCTAAAATGTCATGGCTGAGTCAGTGTTAGCATTTTTAACCTCAGATTTGCTTTTGTTAACACTATTGGTTAGGTTTATGGTAGGGTTTAGTGTGGGTGGTATATTTCAGGTTTCACAGAAATGCAGCCAGAGTCACGTATGAACGTTGACCACTGACGTCTGAATGCGCGATCTGAAAGAGCTTCCAAGTATTCTTCCAGAAATCTTTTCATGATGCTGTAAATAAACAGTGAGTCAGCAAGTTAGTAGTTGGAGAGCTGCTAACTCAGTCCCTCGCTCATTCTGGCAAATACAGGTTGTTGCCAATCAAGGTTAACCAGCATGGATGTTGGAAGGAAGGTTGTGGGCTTCCTCTAAACCCCAACACGCACACGGTTGTGCGTAAGTGTGGGTGAGGCTGGAAATGGAACGGATGCACTGATGCAACAGTGACAGTGGCCACCTGTGCCTGCAGGGAAAAAAAAATCCCCCAGAATGCAATTGCACGAGCAGGGGATGCTTCAGTGGCACAAAGCCCTGCCATGAAAAGGAAGGAGGAGGGATACGCTCTGCGCATCACCGGCTCTGGCACAGACCCACTTCAATTAGCTCAGTGTGCTGTGGAAGAAGCAGACAGCAGTGCATCAGAGCGTCTGAACACACACCGTCTCTCCTGTGCAAAGAAACACACTTCACATGCAGTGGCAAAAGGGTCATTTCTGTTATGCAGTTCTACGGCACCTTCTGAGCTCTATAACTTTTAATGAATATGTTTGTGAGATAGTTTAAGAAAGCATCACTATAAAAAAAGATAAACAAGACCTTGAGAAATATGCCCTGGACAAGCTCAGGCAATAAAGTTTTATTAATTATAACTATTTACACAATGATTGGTCAACCATGGTCGCAAGTTCCTCTTTTGGTAATGAAGGAAACGACAGAAACAGACCCCTGGATGAGAGGTTTAAAAAGTATATTTTACTAATTTAACGTTAAACTATTAATTCAAAATGGCTTGTTTTATCCAATAAAACAATATTCACAAGAAAACCATTTCTAGAAATGACAAAAATAGACCCCCCCCCCCCCCAAAAAAAAAAACAAAAACAAAAAAAGTGGAATATTTTAAAGCACCCAGACAAATATGGCAACATCTGCTCAAACCAAAATTATTTCAAATGAATCCCAATTTAACTTAATTTTGATATTGTGATCAAATAAATGCTACACTGATTTACATTTTTAAATTGTGAGTTTCATTTGTTATCCAATATAGTGAGATAAAAATACCAGGAGAGATACAAACCAACTAAAATCCACACTGTAGCAGCATCTCGTTCCTGGACTTCGCACTGAGTGGATACTTTATAATGAATTTGCATGTTCATATATTTCTGTGGTCTTGTCCCTTGTGTAAATGCCCTTGTGTGTTAAAAAAACCTAGATCTGTCGACTTGCTCTGTTGTATGTAATGATTTCTGCCCTATTTAAAAGTGCAAGGCAGCACCTTCCTTTTCAGAACGCTACTGGTGCCATTTAAATAAACGTAGGGGGGAAGGGGTTTATCCCATCAGCCAGAAAAGCCAGCCCAAGGCCTCGGGGCAACTCCGGTGTGTGTGCTGTTTAGGCACATTTATAAAAGAGAGAGTATTTGTGTGTATGTGTGTGCTGCCTCAGGAGGTGCTGACACAGAGGAAATGATGGTTCTTAGTGGTGAATGCTACTAAGCTAATATGCAGCAGGAGTGAGATTCGGCTGGGCTCCATACTGAGGCCAGCATATGGGCTACTCTGTCACACAAACACACGCCGCATGCCTCCAGGCTCTTTCACAGAACCACCAAATCCTAATAACTCCCAGCAAAATCATGCTGTACAACTAACCAAGCCCTTAAATGATCCCTCGAAATCCCGCTGCACAACTAACTCAGCTCTTCAACAACACCTCAAAACTTTTGTATATAACTAATTTAGCCCTTCAACAACACCGTAAGACTCTACTACACAAACTGAGCCCTTCAACAATGCCTCAAGAACTAATTCAGCCCTCTCAAATTCTACTATACGTCTAACTCAAAACTTCAATAACACCTCAAAACTCTGTAACAGTTGGCTTATGTCAAGGTCATGGGTTCGATTATCAGGGAATGCATGATTCAATCTATAGTTTTAATGCAATGTAACTTGAATAAGCATCTGCAAAATGCAAGTGGAAATGTTCTACACAACTATCTTGACCCTAAAATTCCTATTAGAAAACAAACTTCAAAAATGACTCAAAGCATTACTAGACAACTCAACCTATAAACAACCAAAAACTCATCTTAAGAACTAACTCCTCAACCCTTTGAAAATGACTCTACAACACAACTCTCTCAACCATTCAAAAATGTCTTAAAGCTCTACTAGACAGCTAACTCAATCTTTAACAATGCCTCAAATCTTCACTACACAACTAACTCAATCTTTAACAACGCCTCAAAACTCCACTACACAACTAACTCAATCTTTAACAACGCCTCAAAACTCCACTACACAACTAACTCAATCTTTAACAACACCTCAAAACTCCACTACACAACTAACTCAATCTTTAACAACACCTCAAAACTCCACTACACAACTAACTCAATCTTTAACAACGCCTCAAAACTCCACTACACAACTAACTCAATCTTTAACAACGCCTCAAAACTCCACTAGACAACTAACTCAATCTTTAACAATGCCTCAAAACTCCACTACACAACTAACTCAATCTTTAACAACACCTCAAAACTCCACTACACAACTAACTTAATCTTTAACAACGCCTCAAAACTCCACTAGACAACTAACTCAATCTTTAACAATGCCTCAAAACTCCACTACACAACTAACTCAATCTTCAACAACGCCTCAAAACTCCACTACACAACAAACTCAACCTTTAACAGCTCCTCAAAACTGCACTACACAACTAACTCACTCTTCAACGCCTCAAAACTCCACTACACAACTAACTCAATCTAGGCCTCAAAACCTTACTACACAACTAACTCAATCTTCAACAACGCCTCAAAACTCCACTACACAACAAACTCAACCTTTAACAGCTCCTCAAAACTGCACTACACAACTAACTCACTCTTTAACGCCTCAAAACTCCACTACACAACTAACTCAATCTACGCCTCAAAACCTTACTACACAACTAACTCAATCTTTAACAATGCCTCAAAACTCCCCTACACAACTAACTCAACCTTTAACAGCTCCTCAAAACTCCACTACACAACTAACTCAATCATCAACAATGCCTCAAAACTCCACTACACAACAAACTCAATCTTCAACAATGCCTTAAAACTCCACTACACAACTAACTCAATCTTTAACAACTTCTCAAAACTCCACTACACAACTAACTCAATCTTCAACAACTCCTCAAAACTCCACTACACAACTAACTCAACCTTTAACAGCTGCTCAAAACTCCACTACACAACTAACTCAATCTTCAACAACTCCTCAAAACTCCACTACACAACTAACTCAATCTTCAACAATGCCTCAAAACTCCACTACACAACTAACTCAATCTTTAACAACGCCTCAAAACTCCACTACACAACTAACTCAACCTTTAACAGCTGCTCAAAACTCCACTACACAACTAACTCAATCTTCAACAACTCCTCAAAACTCCACTACACAACTAACTCAATCTTTAACAACTTCTCAAAACTCCACTACACAACTAACTCAATCTTCAACAACTCCTCAAAACTCCACTACACAACTAACTCAATCTTCAACAACTCCTCAAAACTCCACTACACAACTAACTCAATCTTTAACAACACCTCAAAACTCCACTACACAACTAACTCAACCTGTTACAGCTGCTCAAAACTCCACTACACAACTAACTCAATCTTCAACAACTCCTCAAAACTCCACTACACAACTAACTCAATCTTTAACAACGCCTCAAAACTCCACTACACAACTAACTCAACCTTTAACAGCTGCTCAAAACTCCACTACACAACTAACTCAATCTTCAACAACTCCTCAAAACTCCACTACACAACTAACTCAATCTTTAACAACGCCTCAAAACTCCACTACACAACTAACTCAATCTTTAACAACGCCTCAAAACTAAAAAACAATAACTTAAAATCCACAGCACAATTATCTCAACCCTTCAATTATGCCTCAAAGGTCTACTAGACAACTAACTGAACCTGTAAATAACAACTAAACTACACAGCACAACTAACTAAACCATTTGATAACTCTTCAAAACTCTACAACACAGCTGGTCAATCTTTAAATAATGCCTCAAAACTTTTCTATACAACTAACTTAATTCTTCATTAATGTCACAAAACTTTACATCAACCCTTCGACAACACTTCAAAGCTCCAATACACAACTAACTCAACCCTTCAACAACGCCTCAAAGCTCTACTAGACAACTAACTAAACCTGCAAATAATAACATAACTAATTACCGGTAATAACTTCACTACACAGGTAGTCAATCTTTAAATAACACCTCAAAACTCCACTACACAACTTACCTTAACCTTTCATAACACTTAAAAATAAATCTGTCAATTCAAACCTCTACTAGGCAATTACTGGAATTGAACACGTGACTAATTACTGAAAACTCACTATACAACTAACTCTCCTCTTCTATAATGCTTCAAAACAACATTACACAACTAATGTTCGATAACACCAATAATTCCTCAAAACACAAATACACAGCTCAATCCATCAATAGCATTCCGAAGCTCTACCACACAACTATCTTAACTATTTGATAACATCTCAAAACTCCACATAACTAACTAAGCACTCTAAACACGGATCAATGCAAATTGGTCCATTCAATCTTAATCAAGACAATCATTATTTAATATAAATAACTTACAAATACTGAAAAACTAAGATAAGCACTTAGAAAGCACAAGGCGGTTTTGAGAAGTAATCAAAGGGTTGAGTCTAGTTGTCGAAAAACACATAATCATTTTGTGCAACTGAGACATTCAATTTGTATGAAGAGCTCAAAGCTCCTAGGCTTTGAGATGAGAACAAGGCTAGTGTCTGCGACTGTCTTTTCAGAGATGGACAGGAACATCAGATGACAGGTACACACAGTCTCAGTGTTGTTCATATATCAGTTAGCAAATGAAGTGAAGCACAGAGCCAAGCAAATCCCTTCTCCGCTCGGGCCTCACCGATTGGCTGTCACCTAATTGTGTTGCGCTGTCACGGGACGAGGCGGTAAGGAGTTAATAGGTTAATTTAAGAAAATGAACAGCCACATACATCACATGCTCTTGGAACGGAAGGTCACATTTATGCTGAAAACATCACTTATTCGCTTCAACATATTACCCTTTACAAAAAGTCAGATCCATACTGAGTTTTCAGTGTGAAACACGATTATAGTCCTAGAGAGGTATGACAAATGCATTACATTGAAACTGTAAATCTACAGTATACATTAGCAAACCCAGATCTAACAAATCAAGGTCAGTTATGGCTTTAGTGTGACGATGCTATTATCAGGGAAATTTTTGGCTGAGTTCTGACATTATATAAAAACCTGCGAGAGCCATTAGCCTTTAACAAAGAATTAAAATGCACATTCGGTGTGCAAAGGGTATGAGATAAATCACGCTAAGTAAGTAAGGGAATCGATCATTTCTCAGATGGCCTGAATTGCTCTTTATCTATATTAAACAGAAGAGTCTAATGGATGGCACTTTAGATGGTCCCCTTCGTGTCCTTTAAAAGGCATCTGCTTGGTTCCTAGCCCAGAACATTCGAAAATTATTCAGAAGAGGCTAGATTCAATTAAATGTCTCTCCCGTACCTTGAACTTTGTGCTGCTGACGAAAGGTAAACACATCAATCTCCTTTTGCTACCCGAGCAGCAACAGTCCTCAAATCTGACCAAGCGTTACCTTCGAATCTGGAGCAGACTGAAAAAATAGCCCAACGACAAGAACAGCAGAGCCGAGGCCTGAGCAAGAGCAACATGCTGACATGCTGCTAAAAGAGATATCTGGATCCTTTTACCAGATCAGCTCAGTTCTGCTCAAGACATCTGCTATTTAGGACAATATCAATTGCTGCTTGACCAGTATGGGTTTTTAGTAACCAATAATAAAGGCAAAATCGAGAGAGCAGGCTAGCTTTGATAATGTACTTCAGCCACACATACAAATGTTTCTACATTAGATAACAAACAATAAAACCAAGTGATATTTCATTTAAAGCTAGATAGCCTTCTGTATGCACAATAAACAAAACATTTCACAAAAATAAGTTTGCTTGCATGGTTTTAAATGATGAAACGATCCATATCCTGTACAAAAGTAAGACAAAAAAATACTAATTTGATGAACTACACTTGTACTTCATCCATCCACTAAAATCACTAGCTGATTAAAAGCAAATGCCAAAAAGGCTTAGACAAAATTAAGTTGATTCTAAGAAAAGTGTTTTTAGAACATTACTACATTACTAAATCTTTAACTAAAATTAAAATGACAACACAAAAAAAATAAAACAAAATATTAATAAAAACTATAATAGTATCTCAATGATACCATGATACAATGCCACTTCCTACTGGTACTAGATGTCCTGGCACAAAAGCTGTAAGATAACAATGCGGTCCACAAACACAGCAAGAACCCCTAATAGCGACAAACACTGCATTTAAATGAAGGTAAAGTTAAATAACCAGAAAAAAAAACACTTTTTGATTAACGCATTAGCTCTCACGCACCATCTCGCTGGAATATGAATTATTTCAGGTTATAGGATTTCACTCTCCGAGGCAACAGGGAAAGATAAGGAACGACAGGAGACCAAAATCTATTGACACAAACGAGCTCAGATGTTGCCTTTTCATTCACCCTCTTACTTTGAAATCAATACGACTGTGTCCGTGTAGGTAGAGTCTATTCACATTCCCATCTCGCCCAGTCTCCCGGAGAGCCCGAGACTTAGTCAGCAGTCTGTGAGAAACAGTTTCAATTACACAGAGTGCTTTTAAAATGAGGGATGTGAATGCATTATAAAGCTCAACGCTGATGTATTCACTAATAATGATGGCATCCCAGGAAGCCGGCCATAATAATCCCCAATGATATATAGAGTAACTGATGGAAACAGAAATGGAAGGGGGGTTGTCATGTGATTGAGTTCTCCTTCAAATGAACTGGCGCTGCTCTTGAGCGAGGAGAACTGGGGGCACGTGACTTTGTGACACGATGACCCCGTGCCCCCTGTGCTCTGGGACATCAAGTGCTGTCAGATGACAGTCTCTCTGTGTGTGTTCTTCACTTCTGCTCTAATGACCCCTCAGAGTTATCTTGTGACAGGAAATGATGACGTTCAGAAGGAAAGCATGTCTACCTGAAACAGCATGAGCTTTGATCTTAGGTAAGTCTGTTCAATGCACAGTCACCTCAAAATATCACTGTGTAGGCTATATATCTATGCAATGCGAAAAGATACAATTGGACTAAACTTAGTGTCCCTGGCACACAGTCTCAGAATGTAAGATGAAGTGAAACTCACACCAGGAATATCTTCCTGCAACTGTCTGCAAACTCACAGCCTTGTAATCAAGAAGTAAACAGTTACAAAGTGGACGTAGAGGCCATCAAAGTGACATTGAAAGGAACAAAATAAACAGAACTGAGATGGAAGCTCATAAGTGACTGGATTAGAAAGCTCTACATGCTGTACAAATAGTAAATCACACAGGATACTCAATGTATTGTGGGCATCTAGACACGACCAAAACGCGGCAGAGACCGTGTCTACTAGACCCCGTTCAGACTGCAGGCAAAAGTGGCCCAAATCCGATTTCTTTGGGGTCAAGTGACCAGGTCAGACTTCTTCAGAAGTAGTGTGACTGTGAACACTCAAATCTTGCCCAGAACCACTTCCTAGTCAATCCCCCTTGTGAAGGCCTGTTTGACATAACAGACATCAGCACAGATCCTCAGCTGAGACTCAAGAACAGACAGGTCCTGCACACGGACCCTATGGCACGCTTCAGGCTCATACCGGTGTAATGAATCGCTCTTCAAACTAAAGGAACTGGATGAATATTTAAATGCTGAATTCTGACTTGTGATGCAGCCTGAATCATAATCACACACTGTGACTGAGCTGAGCTGGACGATGACATCATTTTTTTATAGATAATTTATCAAACTGCTTTATAGATAAAATGAACTAACTTGATCTTTACAAAGGGACAGAATCAACATTGATCTGACTTCAGATGAACAACAGGCGAAATGCATAATCTTTCCTTTATCAATGTAAAGCTGCTTTTAAACAACCTGTATTGTACAAAGCGCAATATAAATAAAGGTGGCTTGAATTGAATATTAAAGTATTGCGTCGTTAGTTTAGTAACAACCATGAAACACAGTGCAAATATTGAGTCAATTTGAAAAAGATTTTTCTGATACTAAAAATATATTTATTCATAATCCATATTTTTGACTTGGGTGTGAACCCAAGAAACTGGCAAAATTCACAACACATTCCTAAGATGAAATTCTTCTTATTTAGTTTTTTTTCCCTACATAATTTCTAAATATTAACTAAGAATAAACAATTAATTCAAAAGTTAAGAATATTTTGGATTCCAGAAAAAGCTAAATGCTGAATGTAAATGTAATTTTTTTTTGTTGAGATTCAAAAAAAAAAAGAAGAGAGAACTTTATCTATCTCTCAATTTAATGCCAAGTTGTTGCAATTTCTGCTGCCATACTGAATTTGATATTAGACAATCAGACAACACCAAAGCCATTTGTGTCATTTTATGCTTACGAAAAGATGTTCGAAAGAAACATTTAAGAACCAAAACTGTAAACGCTTTCAGTTAATAAAGCTGGTGGTCACTATGAACTGTCATTGTCCATTGAAGCAGACAGACGAGGTTTAATCCAACAAGCAGGTGAACAGAATGTAACAACGTGATAACAAAGACATGCACACACGAACAGTAACCGACAAGGGACAGAACTGAACGGGAGAATATGGGTAAAGAGGGAACTAACTAGACACAGGTGGATGAAGGTTAACTAATCAGGGACTAACGAGAACAGGTGCAGACTAGACAGAACATAATTGTGAGATATTGTATAGAAAAAACCTTCAAGAAGATTTTTCAAAAATGTATCTTTTTGGTGTTCCTCATTGAACATTCATTGAATTGAATAAGCCATGTCTCTCTAGTGTCTCTCTGTCTCTAGTGTCTAATGAGTACACAGCTCATTTCCTCGTCCTCTAACGCCACAAAGTGAGAGGAATTGTAAAGTATCCCAGTAAGGACAGCTACTTTACAAATAAAGACAGAGTCCTAAAGAAGTTAACTCTGGATAAATTGACTTTGACCCCAGTAAAAATCCTCAGGATTAATTAATTGCTCCAATTAGGTGATGAATGTGGCCACTTAGACTAATTGTCAGCGGAGCATGGGCTTCTCCAGTCCTCATGGGAACTTTAAGGAGCTTTCAAGAAAAAGCTTTTTCTGAAAGTAAACCGCCTTGTATTGAAGTTTTAGAAGGCAAAGTCATTATAATCGGTCCTCTGAGAGTGATTAGCAGCACATGTCAGATTTTGTTTTTAGATGTGAATTTGTGTGAGAGATTAATGACCGCTGTTAGTGTGCTTGTTCTGTTTGGCTAGTGATAAACCAGCTGTTATGTAACAGCCCTGTTTCCCTGGAAAACTATAAGTGTGATAGGATCGTTGTATTTGTCAATGAGGCTTCTGAGATTTGTGTAACAGACCAAACATGCTCTTGATGAGTGGGAAGATTAGATCCATCTTGTTAACTTATTGGCAACTAACTTTTTGCCCCAATAAACTCCTAATTACTGCTTATTAATAGTTAGTAAGGTAGTGGTTAAGTTTAGGTTTTGGGTATAGAATATGATCATGCAGAATAAGGCATTTATGTGCTTTATAAGGACTGATAAACAGCCACTATACTAGGAATATGCATGCTAATAAACAACAAGATAATAGTGAGAAATTGACCATAAACTAAAGTGATACCTTTTTTTATTTTAACTAAAGCTTGTCCAATAGTTATACATTGTCTTTGACTATCTGTACATTCAGTTTGAAGCTACTTAGGTAGTAAAGGTCATTCTGACTGACCAATCACATTCATTTTGTGTTTACATGCCATTTAGAGGCAGGTTTAAAACAACAACAGCACTGCAGTGTTGTGGTTTAGCGACTGTATGTAGAGACTGTAAAACATCAAAGAAATGATCAGAAATGTGAAAGACTTAAATAACATCCATCCAAATCGATAAAATACTGATATCATCACAGACATACTAAGATTCAAGAGTTTGGGGTTTTGGGTAAGATTTTTAAATGTTTTTGAAAGAAACTACTATTTAAAATATCTGTTGTCTATTTGAATGTATTTTAAAATGTAATTTATTCCTAAAATTTAAAATCTGAATTTTCAGCATCATTATTAGTCTTCAGTGTCACATGATCATGTTTACAAAGAACTAATTATTTGATCGGCCAAACATTTCCAGTTTAGTGGATTCAAATAAAAAAAAGATTTATAAGATCTCGCTGTTCAAGAAACATTTCTTATTATTATCATATTCATATTTTTGTGGAAACCAATACATTTTATTCAGGATTTTAGAAAGTTTAGAAGCATTTACTTGAAATAAAAATCTATTGCATTCTTGCTGAATAAAAGTATTGTTTGTGGACATCTTATATCTTTCAAAGATTTGACGCAACTAAACTGGACTTTTTGGGCCAATGAAGTAAATAGTTGTAAAACATGACTTTGTTTCCAGGCAGACGGAGACTATAGCCAATCAGATTTCAGCCAGCTCTTCCCATTCCTGTGTGCAGTATGCATCAGACTGGCAGTGTCAGTGGGGGGTCCATTGCCATGCCGTCTGAGGCTCGACATCCCAAGACTAAAGAATATCTTACATTTAATTCAGAATGTCTGAACATCGAATTTGAGTGCCTCGAATACTAAATATTATGTACGTCCAGTTACTACATTGCAGCAGTCAGATATTTAGAAACCTTTTACGACACCATAAAAGAACAATTTGGTGTACAAACCATGAATGACCACTGAGCATTACAGTGCCTTACAGGCCCACATACATCTCTGTTTCTATTACCGTCTCTATTCAAACAGTAACTAACTCCATTCTCTATGGATGTCGGCTGCACAACTTTGCCTTATGGGCCTTGTACTGATGGCAGCGGCTGTTCCCCTGATTATATTCATCACCTTTATTACAGTGTGGAGTGCAGGGCCTAGCATGGCTGACTGCTCCTGTTGCCCATTGAGGGCATTCATCTGCACTAACGGGGGCAGGGGTTTACGCATTAGACTGTGAGCATCACGTCTGCTTCACGCACATGCATCGCTCACAGGTGACATGCCAGGGCCGGTCGCACGTCTCATATCTAAAGGCCACACTGCTCTTCAGAGCGCGGAGAAACATCTCTCTACAACACTGACTATGGCAAGGGGCTTCACATAATGTGTATCAAATACACCGGTGCTCGCTTGCACTTGTTCAAGGGGTTTTAGATTGTGGGTTTGGCCAATGGACCCTTTTAACAGACTGTGATGACGCATTTCCACAGTTATTAACATTGTAAATCTAGTAATGTTAGAGTATACCTTGGGTTATATTACCTTGGCATTAAATTTCAGAAAGCTAGTTGCTGTGTCATACAATGGCTAAAGAAGTGATTTGACATCTATCTCTCTTCTGACCACTTCAATCAATTCCTCAATATTATTTTTTTTCCTCTTTTGGAAAAGTCATAAACGCTATTGTGATTTTTTTTCTTTTGCCTTTGGAGCAAATGGGAATGCATATATATACTGTATATATACACATACATGTGTTTGCCCAACCTCCTACTTCCCTTTCTGAGAAACCCTGAATATGCGAAAAGTTTCCATTGCAAATGTCATGCAATTTTAGGTTTGTAACTATATATATATATTTCACAAAAAAACTGGGTGTCAAATCATGGCAAAATCATTAGAGATTTTGAATTAGGATTAAACAATGTCCCCAATCACTAAGTTATTATTGCTCAAAATGTATAGTTCACAAGTTCACATTTTAATTTAAAATACATATTTGGCTTCAGCACATGCTCTAAATTCCACTTGGATTAGTAAATTAATACATATTTTAATATTTAATACAAAACAGTCAGTAGATATAGAGGTGAAATTGGGGTGGTGGATTCCTGATTTTTTTGAATGTGATTAAAAAAACAATAATTCCTGCCCTCCGACCTGCATGCAATTCCGTGTTTTAAGGGATTTTCCTATCACTGATGCAATTCAAGCTTGAAGTTCAATTGGGGGATTTTCTAAGAAAATATTGATATATGTGATAAACTGCACTTAATTTGATTAATGTAATAATATTGTTAAGAGATTAAAAGATTTAAAATGTTATCTGTCATTCTAACAGCGTCCTCAACTAAAGTGTCTCAAATGACCAAGTACATGGACAATCTCCCCGGAGCATCCCAGAGTTAAGTGAAGTGCTCTAGGACACAATAACAATAGACCATCCCAGACAGTCTTCAGTATATGGT
Organism: Chrosomus eos; assembly: GCA_036326025.1. Lineage (NCBI taxonomy): Eukaryota > Metazoa > Chordata > Actinopteri > Cypriniformes > Leuciscidae > Chrosomus > Chrosomus eos. The sequence goes on from CM070833.1 coordinate 33,739,540, forward strand.
GCCTAACTTATGGAAACTGAAAATTTCACCGGCCTGGATCTATAACTACTAAACTAGCACCAAATGTTCAAGAAAAAAAAAATGATAATGATATAATAGAATATGGGAGGATATAACAGTTAGTCTAGTTTCGGTAAATTACAGTAGAGTAATTTACAAAAATTAACAGTGCTCTCACAGTAATAATGTCAGCAATTGCATAAATCTAAAGTGCTCCCAAGCTACCGCTTGTACCCGATTGTGTGATATTACAAACAAAAGTGTAAAATGAATGCACATTATGAGATGGATGCAAGCCGACACAAACACACACATTCACACACTCTCATCCAAACAGAGCCAGATTTGTTGCATATTACAACACCCCATGGGGAATATCACACATGCGATCTCACGCAGCTTCTGAGCTATCGCTTGCCTTGATTATCGATGCCGCCACTGATTTTCAACACTCTCAATTCATTTCTCTATTTGCATTCTCCAAGAGCCGTGCAGAAAACTTTCATGTATGATCAATGCAGTGGTCCAGCATGAGCGGTAGACCGTAATTTACGTTCTAGGACAGGATAGAGCTGAGCTCAGCAAAAGCTTGTGATTTAGGGTTGCTTTGGTGATTGTTCCACTATAGCGACAAAACATCTGAGATTAAGTATGTTGAAGAGCGCAGTCCATATGTTACAGTGCTGTAGCGCGACAACAGGACATACGTTTCTCAATGGATCCAGAAACACATTTTCCGTTCTGATAATCACAAAAGACCATGACCAATTGCAATTAGTTGATCAGAGGCATGCATGCATTTGCACAGCCTCTTAACACGCAGATCTGAGCAGTATGTCCTGTTTATCTAAGGTCAGGGATCATTTCTGCAATGGTTCAATAGTGGAAGTGAAACCGACTCTCATGAGCACATGACTAACTCGCTGTCTCAGTCTGACGGAGTGTGTGCTCCCTTGACAGCGTTATTAATTCAGATTTGCACAACCTAGACTGTGACAAACCCATAATACGTGGTGGAGGAACTCCTCTAACTGGCATATTACTGAAAAAGATCGCATTAAACCGCATGACACATCTCTACGCCAGATTCTCAGTGTAAAAAGCAGTGAAAACTCATGACGTGAGTCATACTTTGCAATTGAAACGCAGAATATTATTCATGTCGGCAGGTAAGATCAGCCACATAGTCCTGATTACTAATGTTACTGATGTTGTCCAGAGAGGGAAGCTAGTTTTTCGACTAGAGAGAGAGGCTGTAAATGTGAGTGGCAAGAAACAAACAAGAAAGCGACTGTGAAATTGCTGCAATTCACAAAGCACAGAGTGTAAAGCCAGGCCGCGGGGCCGCCTAAGGGGTATATCATGATGTCCGAAAAGCAAATTTAACAGGATAAGTGTGTAAAAGGCACTTTTTGGTCTATTTATAATAGTGTCTATTTTGACAAATGAGAATATATTTCAACAGAAGTTGAAAAAATTAAACTGACATTTTGCACTGACATCACAGAGGAGTTATTAGGCTTACGTCATCCCACTGCGATGTGCAGATGAATAGGATCCTCGGGTATTTAACTGCGGATGCCAAGGGACTACGTCAACACTGAAATGCCATGTTGGGCGCAGATGATTCACTGGCAAATAACAGTTATTTGAAATGGTGTATGTCAGCAATTATAACCTACCTAACTTTTGCAAGAGAGGGTGGTAGCGCTCAAGGGTGTCAGGAATATGACGACTCTCTCTCCCTCACACTGTAATAAGTAAGTAATGATGAGTAATGAGTCAGTAATGTAGAGTAATGTGTGTAATGATGGAGTTTCATAAGTGTAATTTCGCTAGGTTTGCTCAAGATGGTTTTAAATTACTACAAGCACATCATGATCTGAAATTACATTTGCTCTGTTTTGACAACATTTTCTTTCACAAATTTTCAATTGGCAGTGAAATTCCATGAAGTAAAAGAAATGAAAATGCATTTGTTAAATAGGCAGGAGAATTATACTACAATTGAACAGTGAAAATCAGTCTACACTGACAGAACTGCCTCTGCATCGAGGAATAAAAGGAACATTGAGCAATAAAAGGGGGCCCTCTCTAGAGAAACATGGGTAGATAGATAGATAGATAGATAGATAGATAGATAGATAGATAGATAGATAGATAGATAGATAGATAGATAGATAGATAGATAGATAGAATTTGTTATTATTCTTTGATCACTTTAAATGGCTATTTAGCGTAATTTTATTTGCAATAAAGGCCAAGGCTCTCAATAGAACATTTATAAAACCGACTATGCCTAAACAAGAAAAAGAGCATGGTTTGTTCAAATATATAAACCACATTAACAACTTTATAAAGTTGACAGCAGGAAATGGGTATAAGAGGTTTTAAAGAATTAGTCAAGAGCCCCCTGGTGCCACAGTACACGATATGCCCACCCTTAACCACAAAGTACAGAGAGGTCGACTCCTCTGGGACCACAATTAAACCATGTCATGGTGCACACAGTAGCCTAGTTAAAAGACTCATTTGACATAAGCTACTTGAATACTGACATATTATGCTTATACAGAGAGGGGAAACGGTTTCCTTCACAGTTTATGCCGTTTTTTCACAGTTTAAACGGCATAAACTGTGAAGGAAACACTTTTTTTCCAACTTACTCCTATACTCATAATGTGGTATTTTGTTGGGTTATTTTAGTAAACAACAGTTCTTGCGATGACTATTTAAATTGCAACGGTCCAGAAGAGGATCTGAAGGTGACAGTAAGTTTCTCTTAAGCTCAGTCACTATTTTCTGCTAGGCTAAATGTTCATTATCACGTTATTAGCAGTCCAATTATACGACTATTCACTCGTAAGGGATTTCGTTCTCTTTCTCAGAACGTTCTCTTTTAGAGCAGTCAAACCGTCGGAACGGGCCAAATTCCAAATGGAATTTTCGATTCAAATCTGTTCTCTCCTAGTGTAAACCTGTTAAGAGCTTAAATGAGAAACGTTGTACTTGTACGAGTTTTAATTTTGTAGGCCTACCTCAGAGAAAGTATACAAGACAATCATATTCTAAAGGTGAAATTAACCTTTTTTTTCATTACGGTCTTATTCACATATGAAACAACATTTTTTTTCTAACGAGAAATCCATCAAAATCACGCAAGCCACAGGTAGCCTACCCTAGCGACCGTATCCGATCGCAAACTTAAGCAGCTTTTAAAGCTGAACTATAAGGCTGTAAACGTCGTGTGATTGATTGACAAAATAAGGGTGAAGGTCTGACACCAAAAAACACAACTGGCGCCATAAATTGCCTTATGCGTGGACAACCCGCGCGCAGTTCCCAGCAATGCATTCTGTGGGATTGGACGGACACATGTCACTTCATCAACATTACCTTCGTCGAGAAGCCGTTCGAGGTGGTTGAAGATCCCGCAGAAGTTGGGCAGACTGCTCATCAGTTTCTTATCGTTCATGAGCTGCATCAGATAATCAGGGGTCGGCTTCGGCTTTTCTTTCGTTTCCATTTCCCCCACCATATTCCACAGAAATCACCACCGACGCCCCAAAAACAAACAGGAAAAAGTCCCAAAATAAATAAAGCCTGGAATATAAATAATAAATAGAGTACAAAAACGCAAGTGAAGGAGGCAAGTGCCTGAGTCTTCCGCGGCAAAAGGATGCTGTCTCTGTCTTTACGCACAATCCGCTGCTGCAATACTGCAATTCTGGGGATGACAGTTGTTTTAGGGCTGCTGATGAAATGAAATTAAATGAACAAAATGAAATATGTACGGGTGGAGAGTGAAGCCAGGTCTCCTTTCAAAATTAATTCCCAATAAATCCCACAAGTTACTCGCAAAGCCGACTCCCGCGTGCCCTGTGTCCCTCTTAAGATTTATTTTAGAGAGATTTGTCCTTAACTTCCTCTTGAGGCGGTGAAAATGCACCCTTTCCCCGAGTTCCCCAAAGCTTCCTGTGTCTTGTCTGTCTGTGTATGTGTGCAGCACTAGAAACGTCTGTCCCTCCTGTCTCTCACGCGCAATAAAGGCGCTTTCTCAATGAGATTGGCATTCGGTCCTCCGTTACCGACCAGCTCTTCTTGCGCTCGCGAGTCCGTCACATGATCACACTGAGTCCCAGCAGCAGAAATCAGACTGTGGGAGGAGAGAGAGAGAGAGAGAGGAGAGAGAGAGAGAGAGAGAGAGAGAGAGAGAGAGAGAGAGAGAGAGAGAGAGAGAGAGAGAGAGAGAGAGAGAGAGGAGAGAGAGAGAGAGAGAGAGAGAGAGAGAGAGAGAGAGAGAGAGACTGACTGTATTTGAAAAACAATTAGCCTATTTTAAACGCAGACTCGATTCTGAAACATACTTATTTTGATGCGTGTCTTCCTTGTTGCCTTGTTTAAGCATGCATAACATAATCATGAGGAATAATTTTAAAAAATGTTTTATTTAAATCATCATTTTACTTCCCATCATGTCATTCCGAGAACAGATTTTCTTTCTTTAGTGAAACACAAAATTAAATGTAGAACACTTAATAGCTGCTCTTTCATAAAATTTGCTTTATGCGAAATCTACCAAAGCCATACAATAGGTTTGTTTGAAAAACAGTCTAAAAGTATAGTTTTATTATACTTTAATTGCACCTTTTGAAGATTGGACAGCATAAGAAATAAAATTATGCTAAATTGAACCGACATGCAGTGAACAATAAAACAGTTAAATTTATTCACCAAAGCAACATTTTTCATCTTTAAAATCTACATCGTAAAATCCAACAGTAACACTTTTTTGTTACCTTTACTTAATGACTTAACTTAATTATAAATCTAGCCATCTGTACTATTTACATACCATGCCTTGTTTACTCCAAAAACCCATAAGATTAATTTATTAGTTTGAGTGCAATTTTGTCAAGTTTTTGAGGCGGGGCAATTCTAAATAATATTTTCCCCTAGTTGCCTATCTTGAGTATTGATTGTCAATATACAGCGGAAAGATTTGAGTGAACATCACATAAGCTGACTTCATAAATAGATGTTGATTTCCCTCAAATGTTTTTGTTTAAACTGGACATTATGGTGATCAGTGTTCCCTTTGGTTGGGCACGTGATCTTCATTTATATTTTTGTAATTCTCTTCTTATTGATATCAGCGATACAACAAGAAATCACAGTTATTTGGTTTCAAAGGAAGGGAAGTAAAAATGTTTGCTTTTAAGAGTGACCTAACTTCTAACTAAATCATTAACTCTTCTATTCTTTAGGTCGAATACAGATCTTTTAAAATGTTACTGCTAAACACGTCATAAACACCTTGTGAAACTTTTAATTGGGTTAATATAATCCCTCTATCTGTGACAGTCTCTTGCAATTGACCATTTTTGAGTAACACACATACTTCAAAATTTAGCATGCAAAACACAACAATGGTAACAATTAATTAATTTATTTTATTAGTTGTAACATTAACACTTTGATTTGCTTTTATTGTGCTAGTATACTGACACAAGGCTGCAAATAAAATTGACAAAAAAAATTGAAGCACAACAAAGCAATTGCACAATGCAGTCATGCTGCAATGCACTCTGGGAGTCAGTAATTCTGAGTAGCTATACTAAGCCAAGAGTAAATTATCAAGTACACTCTACAGTTCTTACTAAGTGAACAATACTAACTAAGCATATTCCAAAACAACATACTATTTCTATTTCACTTTACTTAACATTAAGTTAATACTGCATTTTTTGTTGAGAACGAAGTGCTATCCTCTTCAGGCGTTTGTGAGCCTGAGTGTCACATCGGTCTAATATTAAAAGACTCATTTGTCTTCTTTTGGCTGGCTGAAATAGTAAAGGAGAAGTGCGATTGACTAAACGCCGGTGCACATCAGAACATACCTCAATGGTAAAGAAGAAAACAAGGCATTTATCTCAATAGGAGGACTTCCTCTGCAGAAAAAGAAAAATCATTACACAATGCGGATGGAGGCTAATTCTTTGTCAATATGTTGAAATACTCAATTAAAGCTAATGCTATGGGAACAGCTCCTCCCTCTGGATTAGGCCGCTTTTTAATTTACATAATTAACATTCTTTTTGTCCTTATTGGAGCAGCACAAAAACAGCAAAAGCAAGAACGCTTGCAGAGATTTAGAAGTTTGATGTGCTACATTTCCATTCTTAGCATTCATTCTTTGCTTTAATGCAATGCATTAGGTTTTGAGGCTGTTCCCTAGTACCAAACTAGCATAGAAATAGCAAAGCTATCAAACATTTCAGAGAGAAGTGAAGTTATTTTCCCACACAGCAAGCATAAATCCCTTCATTGCTATGTTTATATAAATACTCTAATTGGCCTAATGGTTTTGTCACTTCTTTTGTTATGCAAAGCAGTTCTCATGCATGGTGCTGTTTGGCTTTTAGACGCAGCCATGAAAGCAATTGTTCCAGTCACCGTTTGACGTTACATTGGTCCATCACTCCTATTCACGTGAACGGAAAGAAAAAAAAAAACAAGGAGCACGTATGAGGAATAGCCGGAAAACAAAACGAGGGACAGCGCGCCAGAGGGCTGAAGAGATGAGGGGAGAGAGGGCTGGCGGCCCAGTATCTGACAGCATGGAAACAAACGACCCACCAGAACAGGAAGGGATTGTCCAGGTCCTGCCCAGCACCTTTTCATCCTTTTGTGATGCCCGGGGCTTTCACATGCAGATCGCCTTGGACGCAGAGGCCTGTGTTAGGGCGCCTTGCCCTCCTGACTACAGAGAAGGGGGTGTATTTACCCCTCATCCCTTCTCCAGTGAGAACTGCCCCTCCACCCCGCGGCTCTTCGCTCGCTCTCCAAATGACGGAAGCCTTGTTTGAGAGCAGAGGAATTACATTAATGAATGCATTCCTTCACACATGCACCCCGAAACCAGGCAAGGAGAGCAAGCTTGTCTCTGTTTGGCCGAACCAGGGAACAAGTGCACTGTCGCTCTCAAACTCTCGCCTTTCATCTCGCTCCGGCTCCCTCTTTCCAGCTCTATCACTTTTTCACTTGTTAGCCCTCCTTCAGATCCCCCTCATAAACCCCCTTCTCTGTAAGTGCATGTGACTAGTATGTGGGTTTAAGCCGAATATAAAAACAGCCTGTAAACTGACGAAACTAAGGAAAAGATGAGCCTTCACGATGGTTACACTAATTCAATAACCCATTTGCATGCTTTTGAACAAATATATGAAGGGTAATTAGCCAAATGATCTCATTAGTATTCGTTAATAAAGTTTGGTTTTAGAACACATTTTTCCCTTTTTTACATTTGGATAGACACTAATACTCACAATATCAACATATGGACACTTAAAATTATAAGCTAGTCTTGATTTTCCTCATGGGACCAAAAGAAAAAGTCCCTACAAGGTAAAAAATTAATCTTTTTTAAGGGACATTTGGTCCTACTAACGGTCCTATGCCAGGACCCATCACACACACACACATTGAGTAACTAAGTGAAATGTATGTTTGACTTATTCTGTATATCATACTTCTTGAGTGTTTTCCTCAAATGATTTATGAAATGTTTACCCATTATACCCTCTGCTATGAAACTGTGTTAGAGTATACTGAACCCAGTCCAGTCGTCAATATGCTGATATTGTACGCTATCTATGAAAAATGTACTTACACATTTTACATACGAATATGTATGCATACAAATGAGATCTCTCAGAATAAGTATAACAACTCTCAAGCGAGCTGAAAATTGTTACAGTAATACTAGCAGTAGCTACAGCAGCAGCAGCTTATTTGAATATAATATTGCTTGGCCTAACTTAATGATTAACATTTTATTGAAAATATTTAGGAAATCAATGCGCTGATGTGTCCTCTATAAATGTGAAGAATCTGTGCAATTATAGTTTTGTGAAGCCCGGGTGCATTAAATTTAATTCAGTCATGAATGATTGAATGCCTTACTGAAACAACCATGAAACATCAATAATAATTTCCATAACTGAGCTCCAAGGCTCATTTCCAGTGCAAAATGTCTTATCGAACACATTACTAAATTTGATCATGTTCCACAAAATAAATCGGTCATTAGTTCCCATGGCAGCCCCGTGGCTCAGTAAACACTGAACATCCATGAGAACAGCCCTAGCCGCAAGACTGTGCCACCACCTACCACAGCCACAAAGCGCCCGGTCAGGTTGTCTCCAAGTTTTTTTGCTGGCCGAGTCTTTTGTAACACGAATCCACTGTGTGCTAATTTGACGCGCTGCAGAGATAAAGGGGGGAACTCATGTTAGTTTCAGCATCAGAGGATCGGAATGTGGGCCATTTAATGCAGGAGTCAGACAATTCCTCTCGAACAGACCCACATGGTTAAATGAATAGAAAAGTAATTAACAGAAAGCCTTGACTCACTGGATGAAACAATATTCAAATCAGAGAGAGAGAGAGAGAGAGAGAGAGAGAGAGAGAGAGAGAGAGAGAGAGAGAGAGAGAGAGAATTTTGGCTAAATAATTGTAGTGGTATGAAACTGGGAATTATGAAGAGGAGAGGATAAATCAATAAACAACAAAAAATATGCTTTTTATATTTATATTTCATAATCATGTTAATGGCAATCACTAGAAATCTGAGAAACTTGTTGGTCACAAGAAAGATCCTAGTCTAAGAAACACATTTTTTGATTCATATTGTAAACCTACATTTTGACAAAATGTGTATTTATTGTGTTTTGTCTTTAAATAAAATCATACACGAATGAACTTACTACGGATGAATCCATAATAACAAACTCATCATATCCATAAAGACAATGAGCACAAGATATTTATTTATAGCAGGCCTACATGTACTGTATGTAGGTGCTTATTTTTAATAAATTCACAATTATATTGTCACACTGTGGTTTTCTCAGGAACAGACTGAAGACTCTGATTATCGATACAAACTCAAACTTTAATAATAGTACTCTGGAACAAGCAGACAGGAAAGACTGAAAGAAAGGGTGAATCCTAAATAGCCAACAGAAACGAGATAATTAATCATACACAGCTGGGACAAATTAACTCAGTGATAGTAACCATAGAAACGAAGAAGTGGCGGGTAAAGAACAAAGGAAAACACAAACCAATCAAAACACAAACTGAAAGTCCAAACATGCACTGACATTACCCCGCCCTCCTGGGAGGCACGTCCTCCCACCGTAAAACATCCAAAGGAGTGGGCGAGGCCATGGCTTCGGCAGAACGAGAAGCCTCCAGGACAGCGGTAGCAGTTCAGGGGACCAGGGCGGAGCCGGTGGCTTGGGAGACCAGGGCGGAGCAGATGGTGGGAGGAGCCAAGGAAGAAAGGAAGGAATTGGAGCAGGAGGAGGAAGGGAGGATCCCGGGTGCAGCCTGGCAGGCAGCCGATGGAGGGAGGAGCCATGGTGGAAAAAGGGTTGATGACTCCATGGGGCCGACTGATGGAGGCAGAGCAGGTGGAAGAGGAGACCAGGGTGTAGAAGGAGAGCCGACGAGCCAAGGCGATGCTGAGGATACGGAGGGGCATGGCGATACCGACGGCTCTGGCGAGGCGTAGGTGGGGATCCAGAGGGCCGCAATGGAGCCGGAGCAACAGAGGACCATGGTGGAGCTGGAGGGAGTGAGGAGTGCAACGGAGCCAGAGGGACGAAGGACGAGGCAAAGCCGGAGGAGTGTAGTCCTGAGGCGAGTGCAGGTAGACGAACAACCAAGGTGGAGCCAGAGGGACGAGGGAGCCTGGCGGAGCTGTTGGACTGATGGGCCATGGTGGAGATGAGGGAGGTAGGAGCCATGCTGGAGCTAACGGACCGAGATGGAGTCTTGGAGTCTCGCGGAGGCCGGAGGCGGAGAGTGGGGATCCAGCAACCTTGATGGAGACTGGCAGACCCGGGGCGACCTCACATCACTGATGGTGGGATGAGGTTGAGCTAAGGGGCTGACGGGAAGCAGCGGGGGCGGTGATGAGGAAATTATGATGATAGGATGTGAGAGGGAGGCTGGGTGGGAATTTGGGACTGATAGATAGTTCCGGGCGGACAGATATAACATATGGAGGAAGACAGGGTATTTTGGTGTCGAAGTCTATTAAATCCACTTCTTCTGGGGCTCTGAGGGCTCAGAAGCGGCGACCATTTTGACAGAGGGTTCTGGCGTGGTGGGGGCCATCTTGGGACGAGACTTGGTAACGGCGGCCATGATGGGACGAGACTCTGGAATGGATTCTAAGATGGGCTTGGTTCGGGACCCAATGCTCTCCAGACACCGAATCAAGGTTTCCCTCCAGTCCAGCCCTATGGTGTATGGGAGGTCAATGGTGTGGTGGAAAGTTGCCCCGATCTGGAACAGGGACCTTGGGGTGTCATTTTCAAAGAAGCTGGTAATGGCCAGCCGGAGGAATTCCCTCGAAAATTCTAACAGGTTGTCAATCACGGAAAGACATCAATAAAATAGCTTGTGAACATGTCACTTAAAGGATTAGTTCACTTTTTAAAAAACTTTTGCTGATAATTTACTCACCCCCATGTCATCCAAGATGTCCATGTCTTTCTTTCTTCAGTTGAAAAGAAATTAAGGATTTTGATGAAAACATTCCAGGATTTTTCTCCATATAATGGACTTCAATAGTAGCCAAAACGGTTCAAGGTCCAAATGACAGTTTCAGTGCAGCTTCAAAGGATTTAAACATACCAGACGATGAATAAGGTCTTATCTAGCGAAACGATACGCCATTTCGAAAATAAATAAAACCGTTTAAGTATTATTAGCACAAATGCTCGCCTTGCTCTGTCCTGAGATGCACGTTCGTGAATCTCCTGTTCGAACTCGTTCATCAAAATGAACAAATCTTTTTTCGAGTCATTTCGTTCGTTGAATGAACAAAATGACTCGAAAAAAGACTCGTTCAAAATGAACAAATCTTTTTTCGAGTCATTTCGTTCGTTGATTGAATAAAATGACTCGAAAAAAGATTTGTTCATTTTGATGAACGAGTTGGAACAGGAGATTCACGAACGTGCATCTCAGGACAGAGCAAGTCGAGCGTTTGTGCTAATAATACTTAAACTGTTTTATTTATTTTCGAAATGGCGCATCGTTTCGCTAGATAAGACCCTTATTCATCGTCTGGTATGTTTAAAGTCCTTTGAAGCTGCACTGAAACTGTCATTTGGACCTTGAACCGTTTTGGCTACTATTGAAGTCCATTATATGGAGAAAAATCCTGGAATGTTTTCATCAAAATCCTTAATTTCTTTTCGACTGAAGAAAGACAGACATGGACATCTTGGATGACATGGGGGTGAGTAAATTATCAGCAAAAGTTTTTTAAAAAGTGAACTAATCCTTTAACCTGACATTTACCTTATCCAGTGTAAACATTTTGTTAGTTAACTACTAAAAACACCACAAAGTAGCATATATACCAAGGGTATTCAATCAAAATTCCAAGAGGTCCGGTCTCTATATTTTTTTCTCAGCTGAGGTCTGGACAATACTTTTTTGGAACAGTTTACATTTCCACTGGGGAAGCCGTAGTACTTTGTACAAGAAAAAATCTTAAAACCTTAAAATAGACATCAAAGAGGCTAATCTTTGGCCCCGAGAGCCAAAGCAGTGATTTTTACCAATTTTTACCCAAAAAAGTTCATATTTTACCCAACTGGATATAAATATAAAAGGTTAGATCCTTACAGCACAAAAGTTCGAGACATCACCACCAAACTATCGGTACTGGCATCGGCAGATGTCACTCTGAATAATCGGATATCTATATCAGTGGAGAAATTTAGTATCATTCCTAGTCTGAAAGATTCATTCACATATCTGCTTTTGTGATCTTTTTTCCTCCCCTGCTATCATGTGACCTGGAATATAGTGCATAAATTATATGGACCACTGTTGTTAAACCATTATGGTGCCATTTTCGGTGTCCCCATTCATTACAATTGTATGGAAAAGAGCGACTAGGACATTCTTCAAAATTTCAGCATTTGTGATCCACAGAATAAAGTAAGTAATACAAGTTTGCAACTACATGAGGGTTAGAAAATGATGACAGAATTTTCATTTGAATTATACTGGGTGACTTATTCCTTTGAATCAGTGCTAGGTAACCAAAGGTAAATTTTACTGCTCCTATGTGTCAGAATAGATCAAAAGATCACAAAACCCCATCTGAGCGTGCAACACAATCATTCCACCTCAGCTCTTTCTCTATTGTCTACAATACTGACAATTTATTGTGTCAACAGGGGATCTCTGGGAGATTCATGAGTTGTCAGGCATATCTCTTTCTCCTCATGAGCCTCTTCCCACCTGATTTGATACTGTGTCCCTTTGAGGCTTTATGCCATGTTTGTTTTTGTTTGATTTAAATCCTGTTCCAAAAGGAATCCAGTTGTGTTGACAAAAATATTCATATTTATTAAAATTCAGTAACAAGTCATACGGGGCATCTTTAGTAGGCCTAGTCCCTATTCCGACAAATATGCCTACATTCTGCTAGAAGATTAAATGCAAAGCTGATTGAATTCATGATATAAATAGATCTAAGGAGTGAACAAAAATGACTCCGTATACTTGAGTGTATCAGTGACATCAGATTTGATTTGCCATATATATGAGTAATGTTTCCCACATGCAAAAGCTCAGTCTTTAAACACAAAGAGCTAAACTGTTTTATTCCCACTAAGAGAGGACGTGCCCGGGCTCTTCCCATGACAGAATATGAATGATGAGATAATCTAATGGCGTCAATATGATGCTATTATAGGCTGCCAGTAACCCAGTCTGAATGTGATTTACATTACAATAACACTTTCTTCTTCCTAGGCCTTATCACATACAAACCAATTTCTCCCGCTCTAATGTATTCATGATTATTGATGTCTATAGTTATTGGTTTATTTATCACCGTTTATAATCAAGCACACTCTATTATATGCAGTGGGCTTCAGTAGCTCTTGTAAATTTTCCATGTTTGTGTTCCTTTTATACATTTTGCGGTAAACAATTAGACGTGTGATTTTAGTCTGGCAGGCGATACAATGGATGAAAAAATCAAATCTCATATCTGAAGACCAGAATGGGGTGGCCTCTTTAAAATTGTGCATCTAAAAAACAATCCTAAAGGGCCTGGATTCACGAAACATTCTTACGAATAAAATTCTTCTTAACTGCTATTTTCTTCTTAAAAATAAAGTATATAATATTTTGAATTTCCAAACAACATTTCTAAAGAATGTTCTTATACTTAAGATAAATCTTAAGAATTTGAATTCCTGAAAAGAATCATTATACAACATGACATTATGACTTTTGCGTAAACATACACGCCACTTTTAAGTCAAGTGGCGTGTTATCTATACGCATTTTGAGCTATCCGCGTGTATGCGTGTATATCTACGCCGTTAAATGTCCGAGTGATTCCACGTGTATGTACACGCCGTTAAATGTCCGAGCGAAACGAAGAAAAACCTAGATCTACATCTGGCGAGCGATATTTTTTGTCCTAGGATGGTAGGGGAACACTTATTAATGGTATGAACCCCAGTGACGGGTAGGTTTAGGGACGGGGTTGGGGTAGGTCATATAGTTATATATACAGTGATGTAACGTAAAGTCAACGGCGTTCATAAACTCGCTGAAAAGCGATTATGCGTGTTGATAGCACGCCAAAAATGGAAATACGAATTGGCGTGTTATACATATGCTATTTCATGAGATCAGTCTGCATAATAGATAAACTCTTAAAGTTAGAATAACTTCCAACTCCCTAAAGGTAAGATATTGGGTTGTTTTTAAGTTTTAAGCATACAACATAGCTATAATTGATATTAATGTTATTAGGGGTGTGAACAAATACTCTGAAGAGACAAAAATGATTTTTTATGTAAACAAGTATTAGTGGTGATTATGTGTGATCTGTAATGTGACTTTTTGCTACAGAGTCAAACAGGGAGCATTCCCTCTAGAGTGCAAGAAAGATGGACTGCAAAGCAAAAGCAACAGATGCAACGACTCACATCAAGCCAGTTGTGACAAAAAGTGCACACTTATTATGATTATTACAGTAATCTGCAGGCAGCACAAAAGTACAGTATTTTAGGTGTTTTTCATTGTCTTCGTCAAGAACCGCCATACGATCACCATGCAAACACCACAGTCTGGCATTCTCTGTCACTCTGACATTCCCAATTGCCAAATCACAATATTCGAATGAAACGGCTTCTGGAAAAAAAAATGTAGGGCGGGACTTTATTTTGTCCATGGGGAATTGATTGGATGGTTGTGGTTTGCTATTGGTGGATCTCATGTGAGTGACAGGTTGCCCCGCCCTCCCGCCAGTAAACACGTCCTCATAGAAGAGAAGAGTCGCTGCAAGAGGGAGGAGAAGATATTTTGATTAAACATAACGAGAGCATGTGAATAAAAGAAAAATGTGCACAGATTCATCAAATTATAATAAATACGAATTTATAGGAACATTCTTTCAAACTTTCTTCTTACGGAGATTTTTGTGAATCCGGCCCCAGAACATCCTAGCCAGAACCTAGCAGCACATAAAATACACATACACATACATTAAATGTAAAAAAAAGAAGAAAAAAAGACATTTTTGTGTTGTGAAAGTCTCATGAAATATCTCATATTAAAGCATGATTTCTCGCAGTGTGTGTTCTTGTCTGGCTAAGTTGGTATGTGTTGGTAGTAATGGTGTGTGTGTGCACATTCAGAGTGGACAGTGACTCTGCGAGTCCAGTGCAGACAGACAGCGATTGTCTTCCGCTGGGAACACTGTGCACTATTGTAACCTGCTGGGACCAGGGAGCAGAGAACCAGGACACAAAGAAAATTAGTGTACTTCCAGCTTGGAGATATCACCACACTGGCCTCTCTCAAACAGACATACATGGATAATAAGGGCTCCTCCCATGTACCACAACAGAGAAAACTCTGCCACACCACTGACCTCAAAGTCACTCAACCGCAGGCATTGTGCCAGTGTACTGTTGCTCACTGCTGGATGGGGTGAGAGGCAGGACATTTAAAGTAACACCAAGTAACTTTTTCTCTTCGGTCGCCCTACTGGTTGGAAACGAAATTGTCCATTGCCGCTGTCGTAAATAATTTAGCCTACCGTCGCACGCACGCTCGCTGTTTATCCAGCACCGGCTTTAGAATGAACGATGTCCACAGACAAGGTAGAGTATGTTACATGATTTCATGAAAGGATGATGTATTGCGACATCAGAAATGAAGAAAAACTAAATAATGACTATTGTAGCGCTTCACGTAAAGCAGTCGAATTTTGTAGTTCTTTCTGTGGTCGAGTTCCTACCCGAACCCCAAAGTTACATAATGCCAGTAAAAGCGATACAGACCCCGTCAGGCGATGGCAGACGTGCCGTTCACCCTGTTAGGACTTGATGAACCACTGATAAGATTTTGGAAACATTATTTTAAGGTAAACAATGTTATGGTGTTGTGATGGAATGTTAAAGTGATGGATCATAGTTAAAGATAACTGTGTTAGTACCATTATTACATAACATGGAGAATGATGGTGATTTGCGGTTAACAAAACCTATGGTTTTGATCTTAAGTGAGGGGGTGTTACGACCCTAAGGGTCATATGTGTTTGTTTGGGGTGTGTTTCTTTCTTCTCTCTCTTAGGTGGTGGCCCCTCCCCCTCCATGTCTCGGCTGCATGTGTGAGTGGCACCAGGTGTGCCTGATTACCACTCAGTACCTGGAGGATAAGAAGACTGTTCTCCCACAGTTTGGGGGAAGTGTTGTTGTGAAGTGTATGCTCTGCTCTGTTCATGTCTCTTCCTTCCATTGTGACCACATTGGCAGACCAACTTTATTCAACCTGTGGGTTGAACCAAATCTTGCTTCGTGTTGTGAGTCTAGAACAGAGGTCTTCACTCCTGCTCCTGGAGAGCCACTGTCCTGCAAAGTTTAGTTCCAACCCTAATCAAACACACCTGAATCAGCTCATCAAGCACTTCAGAATCGCTTGAGTATTCAAAGGCAGGTGTGGTGAAGCAGGTTGGAACTAAACTCTGCAGGACAGTGGCTCTCCAGGAGCAGGAGTGAAGACCTCTGGTCTAGAACAATGTTTGATGTTTGTTTGTGTGCTAACCTCCTCAGTGGAGTGAGGATTGCTTAGTAGTTTAGTTAATGTTAACTCTTGTCTTTTCTTAGTTATTTAGTTGGTGTGTATTGTTTGCTTTTTCTTGTTTGTTATTGTTCCACTGTGAGAGTGGTTTTCTATTGGTTTTTCTTTGTCCATATGGTAATAAATATACGTTTAGACTGCACGTGACTCTGATTTCCTGTTCTCTTTTGATCTGGTTATTTTAAATTATTATTGCTTCCCTTTCCCCTGGATTTACCATTTTGGGGAACATAACACATAGTGTTGCTTTAAAGAGCTCAGATGTTACAAGAAACCCAGTTTAATGGGTCCTTTTACGCTCATTTACATTTCTGTCAGGGCCACTATCGTCAAATACGATTGACAGTTAGCATACAGTTTGGATTGGTGCTATGGTTCGGTTCTGGGCAAGAACTCACTGTGCATCCATGCAGTCTAGCATGGGTAAGAGCAGCAATAACCCTCCTTTGGGTAAACAGAACAGAACAGAAACAAAATGAATGTATTGGAGATATCTTTAATTCAAGATTTTTAAAGTACAACATAATTGGAGAATTTATTCTGATTCAAAGGCCCAATACTGACTGACGAGAGGAGGAGCTGGGGAGGGAGGAGGGGAATTCGCTCCTGAGAAACACAATATAGTTGCTGATAATACTGAAGGAGCTTATATATGTATACAGTGATAGGCGTCGTATTCCTATAGGTCGACGTGGATCAGCTAAGAGTCAGCTGATGCAAGCTTGACTAACATAACGCCAAACTGACGCTATGCTTAATGTTTATAAATTTGTTTATGGGGTCTACTAGAATACATTTAGGGGCCAAACTCCCTTTGGAGTGACTTTGGGCTTTGTAACTTTGTCTTTTTTCATGCTCAAACAGCAGCATTACACACTTTTCAAAGAAAGTTGAAAATGTAAACAAAAATATATAATAGGACCTCATTTATTATCGTAGATATTTGTATATATTAAGTGTGGTTCTTATCACGAACATACTGACAGCATCTAAAACATAAGCACTATATGTATAGCCTAAATTATTATATGCACGGTACACAGGAACCGCTGTCCCAGACAAAAGATGACCAATCAGGGTGATTTCTGTAGTCGTGGCTCCTAACCACTGAGAGAGGTTTAAAGATGGCCGTTGTCATGGTCTTGAGACCAAAGATAGCCTGCGATAATATTCTGAGAGTGTCATAAATTTAACATGATCATCTCACAGTGTGTTTGCTGCTACGACCTACATCTACTGATAAGCCAATAAAAATGCATCATGAAATGGCGTATTGATCAACTCGACAAAACTTAAACCTACAGTACTTACTTCAAGCCCCATTTGCAACATTGAAATGCCATGTTAGCATCTTTTCCCTAGACACGATCGCGACCATATTCTCCTCTTTCACTTCCTTCTCTTTTTTTTCAGCGCACATAAAAAACACAATTGCCAAAGTGCGATTGATCTTGCTCCAATTGTTTACTCGCGCATACATTATTCTTCTATACGTACTAACTTGCATCGTAACCTACGATTCCATAGGTGTCCTCATCGTACAGTCTACATGTCATAGCCAAGTTTATTAGATCCATGTCATACAGTGTGATTTGTAATGATCTTATAGGATTCGCACTGTAGCAGGCGTTAGAGATGTACAAATGTTCTTGAGTCCATTAACTTTATCAAGTAGTGGATTTTATTGAATTTCATCGAGAATAATTAACTAGGTTTAAATATCATCACATTTAATGCATGTGCCTAATTTAACATTCTAAGTGTCTTTTGTATGTGGTTTTTGGTGCAATAATCAACTAGTTGTGAAGGAATCCTTTACTTTACCCATACAATATTCTGTCATCTTTGGAAAAAAATTGTTTTCTTCTGAAAACAAGACTAAAAACAAGACTATATAACTCATCACAAAAGTAATCCTTTCGATTTTAGTGTTAATTTCCATTTTTTCAGAAGCCATTTGATAGCTCTGTGTGCGGAAAAGACTAATGTAACTCTTTATGCACAAATAATCATCACCATCTGCCATCAAACTCAAACAAAGCTTTCATTAAACATTCAAAAATTGCTGCCTCAAGCATGACACAGGTTTGATGTCAATGTTTCTTTATGTGTCTTGTGACATGCCAAACTGTATTTATCATTTTGAATGAGAGGTGACTATATGTATTAACATCAGTCAGATTTTTTCACCCATTGTATTGCCTACCATGTGAAAATCACACTTTGATTTCAAAGAAAAGTAATAGTGCAATTCTCTTCAATAAGTTGCATGATTCGAGTTCTCTTACGAGAGGTTCTCTCGTATTGCGTAAGCTAGCTTACGCTACGGGAAAGATTCCATCTTTCTGAGAAATTGAAGCCAAAAATTATCCTATAATTTTGTATCCATTGTCAACGCAGTTCAGCTGCAGCAGACCATGAGAAGGCTAGCTAGCCGCTCATTGGTTCGCTCACGGAGAACTGCTTAAGCCTATGAGGGAGCGCGGATGAACCCGCGACCAATGAGAGTCTGACTCGCTCTCCCTACGTCACCGCCCCCGAAGCGGGCGTGGACGAGGCTATAAATACCCCGAATAGGCTGAATAAAATCTGATTTTTCATCCTTCAGCGACGCACCTGCATCTGCTGATCCTGAGAGAGAAGCCGCCGTCGTTTGAAAAGGCACCTTCTAGCGAGCGTTTGGGAGACTGAGGAAGCCGGCCGTCTTCGCCACCTTCAGCCGTCCTGTGAGCTAGCGCCATCCGACGGATTGGGTAACACTTTATTTTACGACCCGCAAACAACTGCGTAAGTACACCGAAATTACGGTGTACGTTTCTGTAATTATAGCTTACTTCCGCGTAGGTATAAGGCAACAATATGTTAAGTTTTGGGTAATAAAGGGGTAACAAGCAGATATACAACCTGTAAATAACTTCGTAAGTAAATCGAAATTACGGTGTACGTTTCTGTAATTATAGTTTACCTCCGTGTAGGTATAAGGGAACAATATGTTAAGTTTTGGGTAGGCTAATAAAGGGGCAACAAGCAGATATACAAGCAAATTATTTATAATGTAATTATTTTAAAACTAACAGGTACCTATTATGTTAATATATTCCAGGCAAAAATTGTACGTCTGTTGTATATAAAAGTTATCACATTTCTGGCAAAATATGTTCATGTGCAATTTTACAGGGTAATTTTGACATCTGTGGGTTGAAAATGAAACGTGTATGTAAGCACAGTATGATAAAAAATTAATTTATTGGCTTTTCTTACTAGATTAATTAATGTTAAATCAACCCACAGATGCCAAAATTAAATGTAAAATTGCACAAGAACATATTTTGCCAGAAATGTGATGATAACTTTTATATACAACAGACGTACAATTTTTGCCTGGAATATATTAACATAATATTTACCTGTTAAAATAAGTACATTATAAATAATTTGCTTGCATAGCTTCCCCTTTATTAGCTTATACCTACACAGAGGTACACTATATTTACAGAAACGTACACCGTAATTTCCGTTTACTTACGAAGTTATTTGCAGGTTGTATACTATCTGCTTGTTACCCCTTTATTACCCCAAACTTACCATATTGTTCCCCTATACCTACACGGAAGTACGCTATAATTACAGAAACGTACACCGTAATTTCGGTTTACTTACGCAGTTGTTTGCGGGTCGTAAAATAAAGCGTTACCACGGATTGTATCCTTTATACTAAAATGCTTCCTATATATTGTTGTATCTAAAAGAGCGAGCGTCTTTTTCAAGATGTCTCGTAAATTTTCTGGCGGCTTTTGCCGCGCTCCCCTCGAGGCTGGGGACCGCCACCTCTTCTGCGCTCTCTGCCTCGGATTGGAGCACGCCGATCTCGCCCCCGCTGTGGCGGCTGCGAGCTCTGCGAAACTATGCCATTGTTGACCCCGCGGGCTCGACTTCGGCCACTAAGATGCGTCCGTGCCGCCTCTGACTTCGCCGCGGAGAAAGAAACGCCGCTCTCAGAGGCCGCCGGACCCCCAGCCGGAAGCGTTCATCCCGCCGGAGCCTCTCGCTCCCGCTCTCCATCTCCGCCGCTTCCGGACATACAGCTGCCGCCGAGTGGCCGCTCTGTTGCCTCCGTTGACGCCGCGGACACCAAGGAGACATGTTCGCTTCTCGCTTCAGACGGTGAGGATTGGTCCGATTCTCACGCCTCCTCGGCCCGAGAATCAACCGGGACCCGCGCAGCTACTTCCACCAGCGTTCGACTCCCGCCGCTAAACGGGCTGCGCCCTTTCTGCCTGATCTGCACGCAGAACTCACGAAGTCCTGGAACGCCCCGCTCTCTGCTAGAACTCGCTCTGACTCTTCCACCCCGCGTCGCGTTGTGGACGGAGCCGCAGAGAAGGGCTTTATCTCCATTTTCCCTGTAGAGGACCTGGTCGCCGCACGTCTATGCCGCCCTCCGCGAGATGGCGCTCATCACCTGTGCTACCCGCTAAAGCCTGCAGTCCGACTTCAAGCTTTCAGCCGCCGGCCAAGCAGCTTCTGCACCCCATGTCTACTACAGAGTGAGCTACTTCGTGAATGGGACGAGAGCGGGGGAAAAAATCCCCCTTCAGTCGCGGATTGAGGATTTCCTGCGAATTTTGTTCTGCCTCGTCGCGCTAGCTCCTCTGCAGGCCGCTCACGTGACCAGCCTCCTGCACGAGCCCCACCCTAGCGCCTAGCTAAACACAGTCAGACTTCTCAGCGACACCAGGGCGGCCGCCCTCGCTCGCTCTGACAGCCGCCACAGACCGCCGCCTCCCCGGGGGCCTCGGCAGAGGATCGCGCTGAAAACTGATTACTCGAAGTCTGCCTAGCGTGGTTGAGAAAAAGACGGCGCTCTCCCGCCGCGGCCGGATCGCCGTCAAAGTTTCGCCCTCTGTTAGTCCCCGCTCACGCGGCTACTACAGCAGTGTACCCCGCCATTACCAAGCCGGTATCCCTTCCCGCTTGCATGAGCACAAACGCCGTGTTTACGGCGTCCCAGAGAAATCTCAAAAAGAGCGTAAAAGCCTCTTGTGTAGAAAATGTGCCCACAACACTGTGTTCACTCATACACAAAACGCCGTGTTTACGGCGTCCCAGAGAAATCTCTAAAGAGAGTAAAAGCCTCTTGTGTAGAAAATGTGCCCACAACACTGTGTTCACTCATACACAAAGACACTCCTGTTCCCGTGTCTCACACAGGGTCCACTCTCATAAAGCGGTCCCAACCCGCTCGAGTTTCAGAGTACATAAGCGCGCCCACGAACCCGTGCGCGCGTCCCACCTCTGTTACACGGTCCATAAACTTGTGTAGAGAATGTGCCCACAACACTGTGTTCACTCATACACAAAGACACTCCAGTTCCCCTGTCTCACACAGAGTCCACTCTCATAATGCGGGCCAAGCCCGCTCGAGTCTCAGAGTGTATAAGCGCGCCCACAAGCCCTGTGCGCGTCTTACTTCTGTTCACTCTGTTACAGGGCCCATAAACTCCCCTCCGAGTGTACGTCCCGCTGTTGTAAACACTATCAGCGCGCTCACGCAGCCCGCGAAGTGCAGCGACGGGGACCATGTAGCCATTTACCCCCTAGCGTCACGCTTAAAAGCGTGGGAAGCAGTGGGTGTTAAACACAATAAAGCTAGGCTATCGCTTACAGTTTTGCCGCCGCCCTCCTCGCTTCCGAGCGCGGCTAGAAACTACTGTGAACCCAGAAGCAGTGACGCGCTGCTCCGTTCAGAGATAGCAATTCTGTTGTGCAAAAAGGCTATAGAGAGGGTGCCTCTGGCTATGAGCGAGTCGGGGTTTTACGGCCGTTATTTTCTTGTCCCCAAGAAAGACGGCGGTCTCAGACCAATATTAGACCTCAGATCGCTGAACAAAGTTCTCATGAAGAGACCGTTCAAAATGCTCACTATCAGAAAACTCCTCGCGCACGTGCGCCAGGGGGACTGGTTCATATCACTAGATCTGAAAGATGCATACTTTCAGATCCAGATAAATCCCCTTCACAGGCCATTCTTACGTTTCGCCTCGAAGGCCAGGTTTATCAATACACCGCCCTACCGTTCGGCCTATCCCTAGCACCCCGTACGTTTATGAAGTGCATGGACACGGCGCTCGCCCCCCTGCGGAGTCAGGGGCTGCGAATACTGAACTACTTGGACGACTGGCTGATTTTGGCACAATCTCAGAGAGAGTTACTGTCTCATCGTACAGTTCTCCTCGACCATCTGAAAGTTTTGGGCCTCTCTGTCAACTGGACAAAGAGCGTACTACAACCCAGTCAGACTATCTCCTTCTTGGGTATAGAGCTGGACTCGGTCACGATGACGGCGCGTCTGTCAACGCAGCGCGCGCACCGTGTGCAGCGTTTCGCCGCATCTTTTCAGATGAACAGACTCACGCCTTTGAAAACATTTCAGAGAGCGTTGGGCTGTATGGCCTCAGCCTCTGCGGTGCTCCAGCTGGGGTTACTGCGCATGCGCCCGCTTCAGCTTTGGTTGAGGAGCCGTGTGTCTCACCGAGCGTGGACCACGGGCCACCAGCTGATAAAAGTAACGCAGACCTGTATCACAGCTCTGCAGCCATGGTCAGTGGTAGAATGGTTTCAGCGGGGCGTTTCCATGGGGACAGTTTCACGCCGAAAAGTCATCTCGACAGACGCCTCCAACACGGGTTGGGGAGCGGTCTGCGAGGGCTCACCGGCCTTCGGCCCCGGTCAGCTCAAGAGAGCCTCCTACACATAAACTGTTTGGAGAGGTTGGCGGTCGAGAACGCGCTCATGCGCTTTCTCCCGCGCATTCAGGGCCACCACGTGCTGATCCGTTCGGACAATATAGCCGTGGTCTCTTATATAAACCGTCAGGGCGGAGTCAGATCCAGGAATCTTTTCCAGCTGACAGAACGCATCTTAGTTTGGTCTCAGTGTCACCTGCTCTCGCTCAGGGCGACGCACGTGCCGGGACATCTGAACGACGGTCCAGACAGCCTGTCCAGGAACCCCATTCCCCCCGGGGAATGGTCCCTGCATCCTCTTACAGTCCAGAAACTGTGGCGTCTATTCGGCAGAGCAGAGGTGGACCTCTTTGCCTCGGCGGAGAACACCCACTGCCCAATATTTTTCTCAAGGAGCGAGGACGCGCTAGCCCAAACCTGGCCCAGCCGCCCGCTGTATGCCTTCCCTCCGGTCTCTCTGTTACCAGAGGTGCTTCAGAGAATCAGAGAAGTGCAGCACTCGGTGCTCCTCATAGCCCCGCACTGGGAGGGTCAGACTTGGTTTCCGGAGCTCACGCAGCTGTCACAGACAGCGCTGTGGCCCATTCCAGTCAGAGCAGATCTCCTCTCCCAAGCTCGCGGCTCGATCTGGCATCCCCACCCAGAGCGCTGGGCGCTTCACGCGTGGGTGATCAACAACTACCCGTTGCTTTGCCAGAGGGAATGTTAAACACGATCATACAGGCTAGAGCGGCTTCTACCAGAAGGCTCTATGCGTCAAAATGGTCTGTGTTCTCGAAGTGGTGCACAGATAGGGGTCTGGACCCGCGGTTATGCGAGGTTCCCTCCTTACTAAATTTTCTCCAAGAGATGCTGGACAAGGGCAGATCCCCGTCCACTCTTAAGGTATATGTGGCAGCCGTCGCGGCGTTTTCTGAACCCCGACGCGGCCAGTCACTGGGCAAAGACGGGCTGGTAGTCCGCTTCCTCAGGGGAGCTAGAAGGATGAATCCCCCGCGCCCCCCTTCGGTGCCGATTTGGGACCTTTCCATAGTTCTTGATGCTAAGAAAGCTCCCCCATTCGAACCGCTAAGCACCGTGGACCTAAAGTACCTGTCGCTAAAGACCGTTTTTTACTCGCGCTCGCGTCAGTAAAACGGGTGGGAGACCTGCACGCGCTGTCGACCAGCGCGTCCTGTCTTGAGTTTGGTTCTAATGACTCATTAGTCGCTCTCAAACCTAGGCATGGCTATGTTCCCAAGGCGTTTGGCACCCCGTTCAGGGCACAAGTTATATCCCTATCGGCTCTGCCTGCTTCCGATAGCGAATCAGATTCTAATCTCCTATGCCCGGTCAGGGCTCTGAGATTATATGTCACTCGCACAGCTCCGATCAGACGATCCGAGCAGTTTTTTGTTTCGTTCGGCGGGCGCACCAGGGGGTTGGCCGCCTCGAAACAGTCCCTACCCAGATGGATTGTTGATGCCATTGCAGCAGCATACGCATCGAAAGACCTGCCATGCCCTTTGGGCATCAGGGCTCATTCCACTAGAGGCATGGCCTCATCGTGGGCATGGTCCAGTGGGATTTCCATTCACGACATTTGCGTGGCAGCGGGATGGGCTTCCCCCTCCACCTTTGTCAGATTTTACAATCTGGAAGTACCCGCTTTGCAGGCTAAACTACTAGCAGTCTAGTATGTTTCAGCTCTTCTGGTTGAGCTGCACTATAGGGGGTTAATTCACACAGACCGAGTTCGCTCTGTCCCTCTCTTTTATGTGCTTATGTACTACACAATAACCGGCCGCTCCGATGGCCGTTTGTCACAGATACATATATTCATTCCCACTTTCGGTGTTCCCCGGGATGCCCCGCGGGACTAATAGTGGATGCTTAGCACGCACGGCGTTGACAATGGGTTCCCGTAGCGTAAGCTAGCTTACGCAATACGAGAGAACCTCTCGTAAGAGAACGAATCGGTTACCTAACGTAACCTCGGTTCTCTCTAGATGAGGGAACGAGTATTGCGTTCCTGGCCGTGCTTGTGCTACTGGCGATGTTCGCTTCAGAATTGAAAAAACCAGATTTTATTCAGCCTATTCGGGGTATTTATAGCCTCGTCCACGCCCGCTTCGGGGGCGGTGACGTAGGGAGAGCGAGTCAGACTCTCATTGGTCGCGGGTTCATCCGCGCTCCCTCATAGGCTTAAGCAGTTCTCCGTGAGCGAACCAATGAGCGGCTAGCTAGCCTTCTCATGGTCTGCTGCAGCTGAACTGCGTTGACAATGGATACAAAATTATAGGATAATTTTTGGCTTCAATTTCTCAGAAAGATGGAATCTTTCCCGTAGCGTAAGCTAGCTTACGCAATACTCGTTCCCTCATCTAGAGAGAACCGAGGTTACGTTAGGTAACCGATTCGGTATCATTAATTATATTAACATGCAAGAAATAACAGTTTATAATTGGATTAATGGCTCCATCAGGCTGAAAAGCCTTCATGTAAACAAAATAAATGAAATGCATTTCGATCCAATAGTGTAGTAGCTCTTAATCTGTTTAACAGGAAACTTTTAGCCATGAAAACCCTTGAATCAGAATACTTTTTCAATCAGAATCAAAAATACCTTGCACACATGTGCAGTACCGTGATGTGTATATTTACAAATGTCCTACAAACTAGGAGATGGAATATTTGTGAATCTAAAGTGAATCGGACAAATAGAACTTTCAGAATCTAAACCGGATTGGATTTATTCAGCCTGACGGAAATTATTGCCTATTCATGTCCCTTGCACAAACAATGCTGGATGATTTTCATGCCGTAGTTAGGAATGAGTATGCTTGTCTATATGCTTTCCCCATCCTTAAAGCTGCCACACTGATCCCTGACCTGCTCCTCCTGGATGTCCACAGTATTGGGTCAGATTTGAGAGTAGAGGGATGAAGCAGCCCTCATTTGTTTAGACTGCAGCAGACTCTCTATTCATGTCTTCCAGAGCGAACGTCCGCTGTTAGTAAAGCAGACAATACTGTGTGTCTGCAGAATGCCCTGCCTGCCCATTAGAGGAGCTACTGCTGGACTAACCAAAAAGGGTTTATGAAATAGTGTGCAAAAACTGCCTCATGTTTTTATACTGTATAAACAGCCATAATTCTTTTTGATGCCTCAAATGCGCAATTATGCCGCAAGGTGCTGTAGGCCATATTAGAACAGGTTACACTATTTCAATAGTCCACTTTAGACATTCTACTAACTATGAGTAGCTTTGTTTGCAACTACATGTCGACTAACTTTCATTATTAGTATAGTTGACTGTTAGGTTAGGGTTAAGAATGAGTTAACATGTACTTGCAAAGTTATAGTCAGTAGAAAATCTTTTGGGGGACCATAAAAATAAAGTTTTATCAAATATTAAGCAGACAGTCTACTAATACTCAAGTGAGAGTTAGTTGACTTGTAGTTACTTAAAGTTAGTAGAATGTCTAAATTACCTGCAAGGAAACTCAATACTAATTGTACTCGTTATAGAAATAATTAAAATCACATCCTATAATTTTCATTGTGTGTTTTGCATTTAAACCGAGGTGCGTTAATAAAGAGAATTTTATTTTTTATTGCTCAGACGTTGCTCATTAATAGCTCAGGAGACATTGCACTTTAAATATCAAGTCCTAACATTTCTAACAACAAATAATGACACAAATATGAGACTTAAGAGTAAAATAACAATGCATGCAGGAAAGCTAAAGACAGAAGACTCAGGTTCTCACAAAACACTAATAAGTTTAATTCTTACTCAAAAAGCAAGCCAACAGGCAGTGCAAACACATCTCAACATAACAGAGACTGGACAAAGAGTAAAAGGCAAGGGTGAGGCTTAAATAACAAACTGAAACGGGCTAATAAATGACACACAGCTGAAACCAATGAACTAATAATGACGGTAAACATGGAAACTGAACAATGGCGGGAAACTGAACAAAGGAACATGTGAAACTCAGACAAGAACATAAAGGGAAACAGATAAAAAACAAACATAACCCTGACAAGTACAAAGATGTATAAAAAAATTGTATAAAGCTCATACACTGAAAAAAAATGTGATTTAGGATTTACCTTAAAACAAATGTAACTCTTAAATTGCTAGTAAATTTGACAAATAATGGCAAAAAATGGCAAGTAACACATTGAATTACACATTACATTTTTGAAGTAGAAAGACTGATATAATATTTTCTTGTAAAACGTACTCCAATAACCTTTGGTATATTACCAAATTAGAAAAAACACAGTGTAGTTGACTCGTGGGAGTGTTTCATAAGAGTTCTAATTGAAATCTGGCTTTTGATTGCAGACTTTGATATCTTGGCAAATATGAGCACAGACATTTGATTTCTTCTGAAACAGAGACACTAGGGTCTTTTTTTCCAGAAGAAATATCTGAAAAAGCAGGAGGCTCCATTTGCTCACCATTTTATCTCAATGTTGTAACTATTGCAATATTACAGAGTTCTCATTCGTGATGTATCTGTCGTATTGTTTTTAGGTAACTATATTTTAGACATTCTTCTAAAGTGTGACATTTCCTACTTTAATTTCCTCACTCTCCTCCTGTCCTGTTACTGTTCTTCCAGACTCGGTGTTGTAGCGACTGCACAGGTGCAGCGGAGCAGAGAGAACGGCTCTTTTCCGCTCTCCTCGCATTCCCAGCCTAATCCCAGTAATGTGGGATTCCCACTACCACACTCCATCGCATCCCATCCTGAAAGATGGGGGTTAGTCAGGACCACGAGGAACGGAAAATATTATGTATCCAGCAATGGGGCAAGATGACTCAGAGAAGACATCATTCTTTTTAAGTGGACAATGGTCATCCATTTATATCATAGATGGATCTATAGCTTGTAAGTTTTTCCAAACACAAACAGTGCAATAAATATAGGCTGTCGGGTGTTTATAATAAAATATTCTTTCAGCTGTGTCTAATCAAGCATCATCTTACAGTTCTTGGGTCATGTGGATCATTAGCTGAGCCGTAAATAGCCACATTTGTATCAATCGTCAATAATTTAATCTGCATTCTGATTTACAGGGTCACTAGGCAGTGTTCACTGCTCCACACACTGAGTAGGGGGTATCTGAAGAAATTCATCTCACCCTGAAAATATGTGGACATCTGAAATGTGACTGTCTCCTGCAACATCATTAAACTAATACTGGGGGTTTCCAATAGGATTACATCACATAGGCCTTCTTGTAGAAATAAATATTTTAAAGTTGCATATATATTAATGTATACATTACATCCACGTTTTTATATAAAAGTATATGCTAACACTAATAAGGTTCAATTGATTAACAGCTTGCAGTATGTACCTTTTTTGGTAAAAAAAAAATCTATCAGATCTATCAAATCCAAAACCTTACAAAAACCTCAAAAGCTTACAATCACTTCAGACATTAGAGTTATAATGATTTTCACTTCAGAATACTGCTCCAAAATTATTAATTCCTTCTGAAGAATGTAACACTTGAGTCATTAGTTTTAATTAATTATACATTGTACATTGCTCTCATTAATTATTAACCTGTAGTAGTCCTCTGGGAGGTACAGTTTAAAAAAAAAAAAAAGAATAGTTATTGATTAGCTAATAGTGAAAGCAAATTTAACGAACTAAGGCCTAATCCTAGGTTAACCTAAGCTCTGTCTGTGTGAGTGTTGAACATTTTATTGGGGCATAGACTTCATAGATTGTTTTTGTAAAATGTTTGGAAATGAAGCACCACTGATTAAAGGGGCTATGTGTCCGTTTTTACTTAAAAAAAAATCTTTAAGATAGAGTTTTCATTTGTACATTTATTTGTACAACCATAATGTAATAGAAAGAATGACACCTTGACTGCCCACCACGGTTGCCTCTATCAGCCTGTAGGCTCAATTGTGTGTGGAGGAGTCGGGTCCGAATTGGCGCGAAAATTCACAAAATGTGATGTCATGCGCGTTCTCGTCTACTTGGGCTAACATCCGTATGGCAGCCATTAGTAAGCAGCGGCAATCGCTAGCAGTAGTGTTTCAAATGGACTCTGTGGACGGAAAGAAGCGACCAGCCTCCAGCACAATCCAGACACACACAGAAACTCCTCGTAAGTAAAAAAAAAAAAAAAAAAAGCCTTATCTAGTGCGGCCAACGAGTGTGCGCACCGAGAACGAGCATGAGACTGGCTGCAGTTTCTCTAACGGCTACTGGTGTCAGTAACGGTTAGAAATTTCAGAACTTCCGCAATGCTCCTTTAAGTGTGTCCCATTGTGTAAACAAAAATCTTAAAACACTTGCTGTATTCACGCCCAATTCAACACTTTGGCCAAACTCTGGACATATTTTATGTAAGTAGACAAGTGGTCAAGTGCAAAAAGTTTTTTTTTACCTTCTTTGTGTAGTATTTCCAGTTCACCTGTATACCAAGTGTTATTGACTCTTGACCTGTTCTCTGAATTATTAGATTACTATTGTAGATTTGCTTGACGTTGAACTGCCTTGTTGAATTAACGATCTCTGCCCAGACTCTGACCTTGATTATATTAGTAACTAACGCAATTTTTATGGAATTTGACGCCTAAATACAACCAGCAGAAGTAAAAAGCTAAAGTACAAACTACACGTTCGCATGACTTCACACAACGAGTCTGTAAAAGCGACTAGTGAGTAGATTAATTAACCTGTGTTTGGCGTGATGTTTAATGTCTCTGACAGCCTCTGTAGTCTGTAGTACTGAAAAATGTATGTCAGTATGATGGAATCGAAGTGCAAAAAAACCTAGTTAACAGTTGAATTTTGATGGTCCCTTTTGAACATTCTGTTGACTTTGCAACTACATGTCAACTAACACTCGTTAGAGTATTAGTATAACTGTCTGCTTAATATCTGCTAACTCTTTATTATGATGGTCCTCCAACAGACATTCTATTGACTATAAGTAACTATGCAAGTACATGTCAACTTATTTTAACCCTAACCCTACCAGTCTACTAATACTTTACTAACACTCTAATGAGAGTTAGTAGACATGTAGTTGCAATGTTACTTATAGTCAGCAGAATGTGTTAAAGGGACCATCAAAATAAAATGAAACCAAACTAATTTCTGGGTTTTAGGACACATCCCTCCAGCACTGTATTGCTGTTAGTAATACATAGATGTAACTGACATTAATATGTCTGAAAAGCCTGTGGGGCCTTTGCAGGGCACTATTGGGCAGTACCAGACTAATTTGTGAGGTCTCTCATTTTGGACAGATACCATTTTGTTCCCAATAACAAGGAGCATGTCCTCTCATCATTAGGCTGAGGTTGTGTAGCCGTGCACGATCTAAAGCAAAGAGTTTCTTTGTAAAGCTCATGTGTTGTGTCTTTATCCCACAGCAACATCTGCACAGAATGTTCTGGCTGAAGGAGGAGGAAGACACAGGCTGGGTGGGACAGTGCAGCTGCTCAAAGGCTCTGGCAGGGCCTGATACTGCCTATAGAGCCCAAAGGATTGAGCAGAATGCTGGGGCGTGGGCTGGAGTTCGGTCTAATTGGTCTGGGTGTGATTACGTAGCTGTCCTGCTGCCGAGAGGGCTGTGGTCTCGGCCTGGATGTCAAAGGGAGAATGGGTCAGCTATGCAGCATTGGGAGCTAGAGACCAACTGGAATGCACATCTTGAGTCAGAGTTGGAAATCTGGACTATGCAGTGCTAATTCTAAAATCCCACGCAGGGTTTCAGAGTGAATATCAAATAGTGTTAGGTTATTAGTGAATGTTCAGCTCTTCAGTTCATTTTCTATTTGAAAACAAATGTATTTCCTGTTATTCTTATGTGTACTTTTATACATTTTACTGCAATATGCAATCTAAAATGAATAGATTATTAATCTAGAATAAATATGAATAGTTCATTTAAAAATATCATTACTCACCTTTAAAAGAATCATTATATAATGTTTTTTTCCCCTATGGAAAAAAGGAGTTAAAGGATAATTTCGGTATTGAGCACTTTGAGTCTATTTTCTAGTGTGTTTTGGATGAGCTAGAGTGGTGGACACAGAAATGTTGACGATGGGTCCTGTCTCGACTTTTTGACTCTTTTAGAATCGCCTCTGAGCGCTTCAGAGTGGCTGTCTACGAGCATACTCAAACAAGTCCTTAAAATAACCCTTAACGTTCGTTTTCACAGTTTTAAAAACGAACATTAAGGGTTGTTTTAAGGACATGTTTGTGCATGCCCATAGACAGCCACTCTGAAGCGCTCAGAGGCGATTCTAAAAGAGTCAAAAAGTCGAGACAGGACACATTTTCATGTCTAAGTCCACCATTCATCCAAAACAAACTAGAAAATAGACTCAACGTGCTCAATACTCGCAAGCGATCTCCATTCGTCAGAATCACTTCTTTCCCTCCTTGTGGAACGAGGGTTACCATACGTAACCAAGACGTTTTCTATTTATATATTATGTTTGCACTTAGTTTAAAGTACACTACTATGCTTTTATTTAGGTATTAATTCTTATACTTATATAAGTATGCCTTTAACTGTAAGTAGATTTTAAGTAAAGTACTATGTGCTCTACCAGTGGACTACACAACAATTCACATACTCAGAATTAGGAACATATCTGTTTTCTTTATGAATCAATATTTTCAAATACTGTAGGTCATTTTACGTATATTTCTGATAATTACATACAAAGTAAGGGCATATTTGACCGAAATTCTGGAATCGTCAGCAAGCTGACTATCTACATTCACTCAAAAAAATGATGTGTTGGCTTTACTTAACTTTTTTTTGTAAACAGGCACCACCGGTTCCACATAACTATGTTTCGTTAAACAAACATAATATGTTCATGTAACTTCAACTTCAATGAGTAGGCACACACAGACATCAAGAATCAGCTTGTGAATCTCAACAATGGTGACAATTATAAAGCATGTTGCAGTGCATTCTGGGTGCCACCAATCAAAACTCATTCATGGCTCCCATCATGCATTGCTGCATGAATAAATAATGAGCTTATGATCTGTTTGTCACCATTGCTGAGATTCATATGTTGATTCCTGATGTCTGTGTGTGCCCACTCAAAATATTTTTTAAGAAATTTATTTTTTATTTCTTGATTTGGTCATTTTGAATTTCATTGAAAAGGCTAAAAATAGGATGCTCTACAATGAC
Organism: Chrosomus eos; assembly: GCA_036326025.1. Classification (NCBI taxonomy): domain Eukaryota; kingdom Metazoa; phylum Chordata; class Actinopteri; order Cypriniformes; family Leuciscidae; genus Chrosomus; species Chrosomus eos. The sequence continues at coordinate 33,771,681 of CM070833.1, forward strand.
AGTAAGGTAAACTTAACTCAGAAATTGGGTTCAATATGAGTTCAGTGATTGAGGTCAAATGATTGTGAAATACTGATTACATCAAAACACAACCAACACCATCAGATCTCCTTAGTTCATTGTTCATCTGGCTGTTATAACTCATGTACAGCAACCAAACAAATTCTAAAGTTAATAAGTTAATGTTCAAGAGCCCAACTAAAACAAATACTTATCTCCATAATGGTGACTTAAAAATTCTGGTTTTCTCCTTCAGAGATTCTGCTTGTTAACATCAGGGGTCTTCAATAATGCTAAATCATCACTCAGTTATTCACTTAATTAACTCATTAACTCAGAGTTTAATTGGGTCGCTTAAAATGACCAAATTCCATGATGTTGAAGTTACATGAACATATTATGTTTGTTTAACGAAACATAGTTATGTGGAACCGGTGGTGCATGTTTACAAAACAAAGTTAAGTAAAGCCAACACATCATTTTTTTGAGTGTTGCACAGTGAATGTACACAATAGTGTGGTTAATGTTTACATTATTTAAGAACTACAGCAGAGATGAGATCTTCATTGAGTAGTTTTATTTAGGCATCTCGCTAGTTCTATTCTGGCATGTTACTCCTACTTTTCATAAATTACTGATGGATGAAATTAAGTCATGTGTACAATTTGTCTTCTTAAATATCTGGTTTCACTCAGAAATACATCAGGATAAAATTAATAGCAAATGGCATGATCTTGGTACCATGAGTGAGTAAATAATGAATTCTAGGTGAATTACTCTGATGGATGATGGTGCTAAGTCAGGATTTGAACTTTTTTTGATGTTGACCCTCTCTGACACTGCTGTCTCTGCTGATTTACACAGGGCTTTATATGTTAGCAAGGCATATGATAAAAAAAGATTCCAGACTAAAACAGAATGAAAAGATTTTCAAGGCTTTCAAGGACAAAAAAAATCATTATTTTTAATCGTCAAGTCCTTTTTAAAATGATGTTTTATGGCTACAATTCACAACATTGTAAATGGCTGTAGCTACATGTCTTTCAACACCACTTGATTGAGTATAAATGAACTGCACTCAAGACAGTAGATGCAAAATGTCACTTACTTGACGAGCTATTGTTCCCCAAGGTTGAGGCATAGTTTGGCTGATGCGCAGGATGACCTTACTTGCTTCATGAATCCATGGGCGGGTGTAATACTGGGAGTGAAGTGGCTATTTGTGGACTGCTGTCCATGGACGCATGCTGCCAATGCAGAGCTAGAGCAGGTGCACCCTTGTCAAGGCGAGCCAGGTGTGAATAGCCCAAGCAAACTGATGGCCCTGGTGGAGACTTATTGGAAAGACCAGACCAGCTTAGACTAGCATGAATTGCAGTTCAGTGTGGTAAATGCTGGTTTGGTGATAGCCATGAAGTCTTTCTGGTGAAGCATGTTAACCGGTCCCATTACCTATTCAAAATTATGTGATCCATAATAGTGCCTTGAGGCATTTTGTTGACTGGCAAAGATGATCTGACGATGTATGAATAGTATTTAGACCTAAAGTAAATGACATATGCATTTGAGTTATTACAAAACAAGTAATAATTACTTCTTATGAATGATGCCAAGTTATAGCTTAGTCATGTCAAGTAAAATTGATGATAACACAAATGAGAATGATTCATTAAGACTTAGAGGATGTTGCTCTTTTAGAATTACAAATCACACAAAAAGCATTTCAAATAACCGTTGCTATGAGTCAAATCAGCTTTATTTATGTGCTCTGAATCACTGTAGGAATTATACTGTCATAAACCTGCAAGCTATTATGATGCAGATATACACAGACTCCGAGGGAAGGCTTCCAATAACAGAGCATTGTCTGGCTTTGAACAGACTCTGCCCGTCGAAGCTAATTAGCACAGCGATTCCACACGCTAGCCCAGCGACAAGCTATGGAGATGATATTTAAATACCTGGAGGTGAGTGTATAGATGTTCATTTACAGAGGGGTGATAAAATCGTGACCCGTGGATGAATCAGAACCTGTTCTGATGTTTTCCCCTCATTGTGGGAGTGGAGCGTGCCAATTTGCAGTGTTGATGGCAGTCAGGCTCCTCTTAATGGCTAATGGAGGTGCCTGACAACCATTTACCGAACAACAGCCTTGCGTGATGATTAAAACTCGGTTTGGAGACATGTTTCACTGTAGCCCTAAATTATAGAGGGAACATGTTTGGACTGCTCATTTCAGACAAAAGAACAATACGAGCAGATGTCGATTTTTCAAAGTAAAAATATATATTATATTATATTATATTATATATAAGGTAAGCAGAAACATATGTAATTATTGTATTCTGTAAGTGTAAACATATCACTAAAAACTAAAAGTGTCTCCTGTCGGATACTCAAGGAACTTCAAAATGTAATTTAAGTGCCTCAAAGCTCCTTTCCTAAAGCTCCATTTAGTATATATATATACTACAGTATCTCCTATATAATAGTAGGGTTACTGGTGGAGCATTGACAATCTTTGCGGTTCTTGCTGGAACTTATGGGATCCTTTAAGCACTTTGTATTCAGTTAAGAGGTTCTGGAGTCACCTCTTCACTACCACGAGACCTCAAAGTGCTTTGGGGGAAATTAGAGGAACTTGAATGCTATAAAAGGGTTATTGTAAGATATTTTAACATTTAAGTGGTTCCTGGAAGATCTCTTATGTTAAAGCCAGCATCTGAGCAACCCAATGGTTCTGTGAGGCCAGAATAAGATTATTATTATCTTATTATTATTATTATACTTAAGTTTAATTCAGTATACATAGGCATTTTTTTAGTATAGGCTTATTTTGTTGATTAATTTAAACTTTAAACAACAACAATAAATAAGAAACTCGCGCGCAACAAAGTTCAGCTGATCATCATCATAAGGGCTCCTCTCATCAAAGCTTCAGCCGTTTGTTCAGCTCTCCGTTGCAAGGTTTGTAAACTCGCCAATTAAATATATATAAAGAGTCTACTCGCTATATATTCAAACACATACACATATAAACTAAATGTATTATACATTACTACGTTTTTACAGTGTTTAACACTTGTTTATTGCACAGCATGCCTGTGGTATGAAGGTTTTAGCCGCGATGCTAACTAATCTAATGAGGAAATCATTGACTTATTGTCTTAGATTGATTTAGTCATTCAATTCAAAGTATTCTGTAAAACTGTGTCTTCAAACTGCTGATATAACAATAAATATCATGTTGTGAAATGGATATTCAGCTTTGTTCTTTTGTTTCCCCAGAACAGCCAGGACATTTCTAAAATAATCTGAAAATTTCAGAGGCAACATTGAATTACAGTAAGTTACCTACACCACATGCAATTACTTTATTACTATGAACTTTTCTGTGTAAAATGTTGTTGTTTGACTGTGTACTGTGACTGTGTTATTTAATCAGTTATTCTCTGAAAATCTTCCCTCATGCTCTCAAATCTCATTCATGTTATTCGGAAAAAAATATATCACAGGTTTGGCGCCAATAATGCTATGCATTTTTTCTTATACCTTATTCAGTTGAATTTGAATATAAGACATTTGAACTCTGGATTATAACTTCAAGTTTAGCCTTTTTAGACAAAAAAGCTGGCTTCAGAAGACTTACAAGACAACTCATAACACATGAGTTGTGGACTCTTTTTCTTTTTTTCTTTCTTCATTTTTCATATTTTTACGATCTTTTCTCTGACATTTTTGGAGCTTAACAAAATATTTATCAATTTTTACATACATTTTTGCATTGAATTGATTTGAATGAGACAAGTGTACATAAGAATGGTTTCATGAATGATTTACACAGTTGTTTTCTGCTTGTGTTTCTTGCAGTGAAAGCAAACGGCGACTGCATTATGCCTGAGATCTGCTTTTGGGTCCACAGACAGAAAGTCAAAAAGGGTTGGAATGTCACAAGGCTGAGGAAATTATTTTAAGTTCACAACTATGACAATAATAACATTACTAACAGTACATATTGTACTTTGCAGGGATCTCGGTAAGCTGAAGTACAAGTTTGAACAAGAATAAAAGTCCTGTAGGCCTAAAAATCATTGAAGTGCCTGCACCATCCACCAGAAAAGAGGAAAAACAAACGGAAAACGAAGCTGCTGCACCTTTTCACTTTTTTAGCTCGTTAAGTACCTCACATATCCCTTGTAAATATTTTATATTTATATATTTATATTTAAATATATTTATTAAAGGAATACTGTTTCTAGTGAGAATACTCAACAACCATTTATGAGCACTGTTGATTCAAGTCACACATTTAAGCTTTTCAAAAGCCATAGTGTACATTACAGTCTCCAGTCTCACGGCATCCCAACTTCAACATTTTATAATTCAAAATAGCTGAATAACTAACCATCTGAGATTTCGGTATAGAGATAAAGGATAGGATCGTAATTTGCAGGAATATTACAGCACAATGAGTGTATATTAGCACAGTTCGAATTCACACTTACATATAATTAGATGGAGTAAAGTTTAATGTGTATTTGGCGTGCTGTCCGGGGCGAGGGCTCAGAGCTCGGCCCAAAATCTAAAATATGGCAATAAGGTACTCGAAGCTAGTGCTGTATCGTGAAGTCGAGTCGAGTCGAGTACCTTATTGCTTTTATAAAAACAGATACCAGAGAAAAAAAATATTAAAGCCAAAAAATAAGTTATCAATGCAACTTTCATTAAGTAAAAAGCCTTTCTTCCGCTGAAAAAAAAAGTGGCATCGCTGTCGAGGAGTAATTAGCTGGTAAAGTTAACAAAAGTTATAATTAGGATTGTAATGTCTTAAACAATTACTAGCAGATATCTTAAACAAATGTCAGTAGACCGGGAAGATTTTAAACAAGTGTTTCATTCATAATGTTTCTCTTTTAAAGATTCTCTTTCTCATAACTCTTTTAAAGAGTGTTTCGCTTCCGGTTCCGATTGGAAGGGTACGCTGGCGCGTTTTGGCTGCCGCTCCTTTCATCCGTTTGTTTGTTTTATTATTATTATTGATGAGCGTTCATTAAGAGTTTTGGAGTATGTGAAGATTGCCTATTTTATCGTGAGGAGGATTTACGCTTCGCCCATTGGATTACTGCTTCTATGATGTGGAATTACGTTTCACTCTTTGGATTACTGCTTTTATCACTTACTGTTCTTCGCTGGAATCGCCTTTTCTGCTGTCCATCCCAGGATTTACACCACTGTGAAGTCCCGGCTGGTGTGGACTTCTCCAACATGGCCCTAAGGTACACTGTTCGCCAACTGTCGAACCTTAAGGGTAACTTTTATCTGGCGAACGACACGTACACTCTTTGCAGTCATGCTGGAATACTATGACCGACGCGTTATATACATCGCTCTTCAAGACGTAGCTTTTCCTTCTCATCTGTTACATCCACTGTTGCATCCTCCGTTGCTTGTCCTGCATTTCTGCGTAAATCTCAAACGCAGTTGGGTAGACCTAGGGGGGTTAATTCCAACAACTTGTCGTTTCCCAAGCGCGAGGTTGCTTCTCTGGTTTCAACTGCTCCCCGTCTAGTAAACTCTGCGCTTTTCAATACACGATCTGTCAATAACAAGGCTGTGATACTATCTGACATTATTACAGAACGTAAACTGGATCTTGTGTGTTTAACGGAAACCTGGCACAAAGAGTCAGATGGTGTTCTCTTCAATGAACTTACTCCTGCTGGATATGGCTTATTTGATCTCCCGCGTTGCTCTGGAAGAGGTGGGGGCATTATTGTGCTATATAAAAACCAACTCAGCTTGAGTCCTGTGGTTGTTCCACAGTTTAACTCATTTGAATGTCTTGTTTTGAGTGTACCTGCCCACATTTCTACTGCCATAGCTACAGTCTACAGGCCTCCAAAGAAAAATAAAGACTTTATATCTGAATTTGCAGATATGTTGTCCTTGCTATGCCTCAAATTTGAGAGAACTTTAATCTTGGGGGACTTTAACATCCATATGGACAAAAAAGATTCCATAACAACAAAAGAGTTTTTATCTTTATTGGAGTGCTTCGATCTGAACCAGCTCGTGGACTGTCCTACACATAATAAAGGCCATACTCTTGATTTAGTGATTTTAAACGGCTCATTTGTGTCCCAGTTGTACACCTCTGACTTGGGGCTGTCTGATCATCTGTCAATCTTTTTTAATATGGAACTGCCTGATATAAACACTACCTCTTCTCGCATTATTAACTATCGCAAATGGAGATTGATTGAACCCTCTGATTTCTCCGATTTTATTGATTCTTCCTTGAGCGCATTTTCTTCATCTGATACCCTGGAGGACAAAGTTCTCATGTTAAATTCTGTTCTCTCATCTGGCCTGGACTCATTTGCACCTCTGAAATCACGTCTGGTCTCCTTTGGTCGACCCTCTCCTTGGTACAATGAAAACCTGCGTGCTATGAAGACATCCTGTCGTACAATGGAGCGTCGGTGGCGTATGTCTGGCTTGACTGTCTTTTACCAGGCTTGGAAAGATCAATTACTTGAATATAAGACCCAAATTGCATCGGCCAGGTCTGCTTATTTTGCACAGATAATTGATAACAATCAGAACCACCCAAGACAATTGTTCAACTCTATTAACAAACTCCTTAAATGTAACAGTTATTCAACTGCTCCAGCTTCGTCTCACCTCTGTAATAGGTTTCTTAATTTTTTTAGCTCAAAGATTGAAAACCTCCGTAAATGTATCATTTCTACTCTTCCTTCACCTTCTTCTCTCACAATCACTCCTGAATTTTCTGGTACCCCCCTATCAAATTTTTCCATATTGGACCTTCATTCTCTTTGTAATGAGGTTTCAAAAATGAAAGCTGCCACTTCCATAGTTGATCCTGTACCAACTTGTCTGTTCCAATCATGTTTTGCTAGTTTATGTCCTATTGTACTGAATATTATAAATGATTCTCTGTGCACTGGTGTGGTGCCAACAACATTTAAAACTGCTGCTTTGACTCCTGTACCAAAAAAAAAAGACACAAACGTTGACAATCTAAATAATTTCCGCCCCATTTCTAATCTTCCTTTTCTTGCCAAAATTTTAGAGCGAATTGTTGCTATTCAATTGTACTCCCATCTAGCTGCAAATAATCTCTATGAGCCCCTTCAATCAGGATTCCGTAAACTACACAGCACTGAGACAGCATTAGTTAAGGTTACTAATGACTTGTTAATCGCTTCTGATTCCGGCAGTCTCTCTATTTTTATTCTTCTTGATCTTAGTGCCGCTTTCGACACTGTTGATCATAATATTTTACTTGCTCGGTTAGAATCTGTTTTTGGTGTTTCTGATACTGCACTAAGCTGGTTTAAGTCCTATCTTTCTGATAGAAAGCAGTTTGTTGCTATGGGTGGTTTCAGGTCTGCTATTGGTGTAGTGCATTCTGGTGTCCCTCAAGGTTCTATCCTGGGCCCTATACTTTTTAACATATACGTTTATCCTCTTGGCCAACTTTTAAAATCACTTGGACTCAGTTTTCACTTTTATGCAGATGACACCCAGGTTTATATACATTCAAAACCTGATGTAGATGTGGCTGTGTCTCATCTTTCTTTTTGTATTTCTGAGATGAAAGAATGGATGTCTAGAAATTTTTTATGCCTAAACAGTGACAAGACGGAGGTAATGCTCATTGGTTCACCTCATCAGCTACGGAAGGCTGGTTCCCCCACTTTTAGTGTAGAAGGTTCTACACTTCAATTTCAGACTAAATTAAAAAATCTGGGGGTGATATTTGATAATAATTTGACATTTGTTCCTCATGTTCAGAGCACTGTCAGGACGTCATTCTTTCATCTCAGAAATATAGCCAGATTGCGTCCCATGTTGTCTCTCCCTGTGGCTGAAAAGCTAATCAACATTTTTGTATTTTTACGTATCGATTACTGTAATGCTGTGTTGGCTGGGGTTTCAAAAGCTACCCTTAACAAACTACAGTTGGTACAAAATTCTGCCGCTCGAATTCTGTCTGGAAACAGGACGAGGGATCACATTACTCCGGTACTGGAATCTTTACACTGGCTCCCTGTCAGATTCCGTGTTGATTTTAAAATCTTAATGCTTACTTATAAGGCCTTGCATGGACTGACACCTCATTATATAACTGAACTTTTAACACCCTACACACCAGCACGTGATCTCCGTTCTTCGGAAGCTGGCCTTTTAATTGTTCCGCATACCCGACTAAAATCGATGGGTGATAGGGCATTTTCGTCAAATGCTCCAAAACTCTGGAATTCCCTGCCTATTGAGATTAGGCAAGCAGAATCGCTTAGTGTTTTTAAATCATCACTTAAAACTTATTTGTTTAGGGTAGCTTTTAGATAATTGTTGTATTATTATTATTAATCCTATACTTCATAATGTTTTTATTTTGTATTTTATTTCGTCTCTCTGTCAGCAATTACTAATGCATTGTTTGTTTAATTGTATGTTTTATTATGTTTCTATATTTGTGAAGCGCTTTGAGATAGCCTACTTTTTAAAGGCGCTATATAAAATAAAGTTTATTATTATTATTATTATTATTATTATAAATACGCAAGATCACTGTAAAAAAATACAGACCGAAAGACAAAAGACAACGAACGTAGCGCTGAAAAGGGGCGGGGCTACATAAGGCCTTAGCTTCAATGAACAATATCAATGAGAACATATGTTTATTTTTATATGCAAACATATGAGTGTTTGCTAGGGGTGTTTGCTAGGGGTATATGATACATAGAACCGTTAGGCGAAGCAGTTTTATCGTGAATAAAACACAGCTATTGACCAATCAGAATCAAGGACCGTTTTATATTATATTATATTATTTATGAGTGTCATATCACTGACCCTAATAACAAATCATAGTATTCAAAGGGGTCACTGGGTTATGTTTGCCATTATAAATAGCCTACCAGATGTGCCAGATTACCAGATTCAGGTGCTAGCTATAGACATATCAACTTTAATAAACCTGAAAAAACCTGGTTTGAAACATGACTGTTAAAAAGTATGTTTTATAAAAGTAGGCATTTGCGCCCATTTTTTCGCCCATGAGCTACTGGTCTAAAAACAATCAATGTTCGGGCGCATTGTTGGCGTGTTGCTATTTTGAGTCAACTGATAAGGCAACGCAATATATATTTTTTTTGTTATTTAAAGAGCACGTTAGTAATGTGCTTGAATAGCCGGGTCCACAATGCACTCTTTAAATAACAAAAAGAATTTTGCGTTTTCTAATCATTTGCCTCAAAATAGCAGCACGCCAACAATGTGCCCGAACACAGATAGTTTTGGGCAATTTGGGCCCATGGGCGAACAAATGGGCGTAAATGCATTTTCTGTTTAAATAACATGGCGCAGGATGTTAAAATGATAACTGCGTCGGGCTGAAACTAGCAAAAAACACATGCGTCGCGCCGGGTGCCGCACTGCGCCGGGTGTACGATAGGGCCATATATAGGGAAGCATTCAATTTCAAACACAGTTCAAGATTCTCCTCAAGCTGTTTCTCCGCAATGACTGTAGCTGACTGGACAAACCAAGCCACACAAGAATAGTTTACGCTAACGGTTAATAAAGTCCTGTTATGTTTGCGATTTAACTCTTTGTGGAACACAACAACACATAAAAGTGAGCTTGTGTAGCTGTACACTAATGTACTTGTGTAAACCATGTTTTGGGCCAGAATAATTTTTTGAAACCTTCTCTTAAAAAGCCCTTAAGATATAGTGTAATTCATGTATCTTCTCCTCCTAGACTGGTAGACCTGAGAGATTTGCAAAATGAGAAGAAATGTGCAGATGAAAACCACCCACAGTACTAAACCCATGGGAAAACCCTGACTGTGCTAGACAATACTGATCATAGAGTTCAAGGCGGCTTTTCTTTCAAATTTTACTTCAAACAGGTGGCTTCTCCCAAAAGACCTTCTCTTTATGAAAACTCATTATCCACACATTCACATCAGCAATGGCACACATACACATAATCAAACATGCTTAAGTATGTGCAGACACACACACGCACACGACTACTAAACAACAGTTCACAAATCAAACATCAATCTCTGCCCAAAGTGACAGGATAATGTAGTCAATAACGCTTGTGTGTAGTCAGCGACTGCCTGCTAAGAATAGGAACTGTCATCCACTGTCACCCCAGTGTATCGTGCTGTGTCACCTGTCATCATCACCCTCCAGTCTCGTCCCTCAGGCCCAGGACTATGTCGGATCTCAATGAGATCATATTTCCCCATTAACTGTCCTCAAGCAAACACCTACAAAGGGCTTGTGCAATCTCCCAGTGCTGTGTTACACATATGAAGAATCTTTTGCTGTTTAGTCAAGGTCCTGCTCTGAACATGAGTCCTACAGACTTCACAGAAAAGCAGGTCGACACCTCAGAAACACTCGGTAGGAAGAGAGCTAGACTATTCCTAATTCCTAACAGTAAAGCAAATCTGATTTCTGCCTCAAATCATATTTTGCTTTAAAGGTCCATGAAGGGGTTTGATGAACACATGTTCTGTCCGGTTTTGACATTTCCTGTTGAAACAGAAAGTTTGGGTGGGATATCTCAAAGGTGTATCGTATCCTATTTTTAATTGCCGATAGCCTTTGGGTTACATCCAGGGCCTAAAATTAACACTCTTCAAGTACCAAATGAGAGTGAAAATCGGTGTTGAAATTGCCAGTATATGAAACGGTGTCAATCGCCAGTTGGCCAGTAACATTTTTATGAAAACTAATAATAATAATAATAATAATTCATTACATTTATATAGCGCTTTTCTGGACACTCAAAGCGCTTTACATAGAAGGGGGGGGGGGGGGTTTGGAATCTCCTCAACCACCACCAATGTACAGCATCCACTTGGATGATGCGACGGCAGCCATATTGCGCCAGAACGCTCACCACACACCAGCTTACTGGTGGAGAGGAGACAGTGATGAAGCCAATCAGTATATGGGGATGATTAGGAGGCCGTGATGGACAGAGGCCAAGGGGCAAATTTGGCCAGGATGCCGGGGTTACACCCCTACTCTTTCGAAAGACATCCTGAGATTTTTTGTGACCACAGAGAGTCAGGACCTCGGTTTAACGTCTCATCCGAAGGACGGTGCTATTTTGACAGTATAGTGTCCCCATCACTATACTGGGGCGTTAGGACCCACACAGACCACAGGGATAGCACCCCCTGCTGGCCTCACTAACACCTCTTGCCACTAACACTACTAACACCACTAACACTAACAATGCAATGTTGTGATAAAATGAATGTGAAAAAAACGTGAATGACTAAGTTTGAGCCTTGGCAATTTATATATTCAACCGCAAGATAAGCAACTCAATTCGTTACTCTCGTGCCCAGAAAGATGCGTGTCAGACAGCTCGCGAATAATGAATTGTGCTCAAACGAACAAATTAAAAAAAAATAATTCCCGTCTTGGCGAGTATCCTTGTATATCTAGTCAGTTATGTCTTAAGTGAACGTAAACAGTTGGGTAAGACAATGCATGTGTAACAGTGTCAATATATTTAATCCATGCATAAGTCTTAAGTGACATTGCCTAATACTCCTGCTGCCGTCTGTTTTTAATGTCAAACAACAAAAGACAATGAAAAAATCTCTCACTGCTCTTCACATAATACATTTTGTAACTTTAATAAGGGTTAATCTATATTTAATGTATACAGTGAATACTATGCAGAGTTATTTTACATTTGATTACAAACCTAGTGTTGAACCTACCTGAAAACCCTGAAAAGCACATTTGTATCTTTATTTGTGCTATTGCTTGTTTGATTATTTGTTCTTTTTTTAGGGACTGTTTACTTGTCTTTAATAATGTTTTAAATTTATATTAGGTAGTAGTTTTGGCTGTTATCAAAATTGGATTTGAGGATTGTGAATTTTCCCTGGTGCCATTATTTCCTGGTTTTGCAATAACAGTTTCTTCATATTAAGTCATTTTATGACAGGTGTGGCAAAAAGTTAGATTTAGTCCCTGGTTACCCATGGTTTGCTGCTTGGTATTTTTAGGTGGTATTGCGGTGAAGAGTCATTTTTATCCCAGACAGCATTTTACTATACCAATTTTCATACCCCTGCATGCAAGATGAGTCATCAATATTTTTGGAACAATATTTTGGAGAAATGCTATACATTTTTAATGTGTATATCTGCTAGAGGTTACTTTCGTAAACTCTAAGAAGCAGACTAGGATGTAGAGTAGATGACCTTACTGTTGTCAGACATGGACTAAAAAATAAAGATATCAAGTGTTCTTTAAAACAAAATCATGAAATATTGTACAATTGTTACCTATATACTGATACAAATTTGGTAAAAATGTAAGCAATTAAGTAATCAATTTAAGAAATTAGCATTTTGAGTAATTTGGCATTATTTTTTGCATTGCGTGAGCTTAGAATTATAAGGTTCTATCTCCGTTTAGGGTAGTTCTGAGATATTGAGCATCAAAGTTTTTACATCCCAGCTGGCAAAACTGTTATGTAGTATAATCTACTATTATAGCTCAACAAGACCATCACCCTACAGGTGAGGATAGAATATCAAAATCCTGGCACATTTGGAAATGGGATTTTTTAAGATGACCCAAATGGAGATAGAACCTTATAATTCTGAGAGCTCCGATTCTGTTTGGAATTATAAGGTTCTATCTCCACTTTTACAAATAAAACCCCACATTTCAAAGAATAAATGTATATAACCATTGATTTTACTCAATTTATGTATTTATAATACAAGCACACAGCTCATAGTATATAATATACTATATAATAATATAGTATACATCAAAGCCAAGCAAGTTTGTAATAAAAAAAAATATTTATATTTTTAAAGAACATGGACATGATAGATAGATAGATATAGATAGATAGATAGATAGATAGATAGATAGATAGTATAGATAGTGATAGGTAGAAAGAAAAGAGAGAAAGAAAATTTAGAAAGACAAAGAAAGAGTAGTTAGAATGAAAGAGATAGGTTAGAAAGAAAAAGAAAAAAGATTAGGTAGAAAGAAAGAAAGAAAGAGAAAGAAAGAAGAAAAGAAAGAAAGAGAAAGAAAGAATAAAAAAAGAAAAATAAGGTAGAAAGAAAGAAAGAAAGATTAGTTAGAAAGGAAAGAAAGATAGACTGGTTAGAAAGAAAGAAAGAAAGATTAGTTAGAAAGGAAAGAAAGATAGATTGGTTAGAAAGAAAGAAAGAAAGAAAGATTAGTTGGAAAGGAAAGAAAGATAGATTGGTTAGAAAGAAAGAAAGAAAAGAAAAAAAGAAAGAAAGAAAGAAAGAAAGAAAGATTAGTTGGAAAGAAAGAAAGATTAGTAAGAAAGAAAGATTAGTTAAAAAAGAAAGAAAGATTAGTTGGAAAGAAAGAAAGAAAGAAAGAAAGAAAGAAAGATTAGTTGGAAAGAAAGAAAGATTAGTTGGAAAGAAAGAAAGAAATTAAGAAGGAAAGAAAGATTAGTTGGAAAGAAAGAAATTAAGAAGGAAAGAAAGATTAGTTGGAAAGAAAGAAAGAAAGAAAGATTAGTTGAAGAAGAAAAAAGAAAGAAAAGAAAGAAAGAAAAGAAGAAAGAAGAAAGAAAGAAAGAAAGAAAGAAAGAAAGAAAGAACGATTAGTTGGAAAGAAAGGAAGATTAGTTGGAAAGAAAAAAAAGAAAGAAAGAAAGAAAGAAAGATTAGTTGAAAAGAAAGAAAGATTAGTTGGAAAGAAAGAAAGAAATTAAGAAGGAAAGAAAGATTAGTTGGAAAGAAAGAAAAAAGAAAGATTAGTTGTAAGAAAGAAAGAAAGAAAGAAAGAAAGAAAGAAAGAAAGAAAGAAAGAACGATTAGTTGGAAAGAAAGAAAGATTAGTTGGAAAGAAAGAAAGAAAGAAAGAAAAAAAGAAAGAAAGAAAGATTAGTTGGAAAGAAAGAAAGATTAGTTGGAAAGAAAGAAAGAAATTAAGAAGGAAAGAAAGATTAGTTGGAAAGAAAGAAAGAAATAAAGAAGGAAAGAAAGATTAGTTGGAAAGATAGAAAGATAGAAAGATTAGTTGGAAAGAAAGAGAAAGAAAGAAAGAAAGAAAGAAAGAAAAGAAAGAAAGAGAAAGAACGAAGAACGAACGATTAGTTGGAAAGAAAGAAAGATTAGTTGGAAAGAAAGAAAGAAATTAAGAAGAAAGAAAGATTAGTTGGAAAGAAAGAAAGATTAGTTGGAAAGAAAGAAAGAAATTAAGAAGGAAAGAAAGATTAGTTGGAAAGAAAGAAAGATAGTTGGAAAGAAAGAAAGAAAGAAAGAAAGAAAGAAAGAAAGAAAGAAAAGAAAGAAGAAAGAAAAGAAAGAAAGAAAGAAAGAAAGAAATTAAAAAAAGAAAAAGAATTTAGAAAGACAGAAACAAAGATTAGTTAAATTGAAAGATAGATGGGTTAGAAAGAAAGAAAAGTTAGAAAGAGAGAGAAAAAAAAAAGATTAGGTAGAGAGAAAGAAAAAAGAAAAATAAGGTAGAAAGAAAGATTCGTTAGAAAGAAAGAAAAAAAGAAAATAAATAAAGATTAGCTAGAAAAGAAAGTAAAATATAGATTAGTTAGAAAGAAAGAAAGATTAGTTATAGAAAGAAAGAAAGAAAAAAGAAAAGAAAGTTTAGCTAGAAAAGAAAGTAATAGTAGATAGATTAGTTGGAAAGAAAGAAAGATTAGTTAGAAAGAACAATTAGTTAGAAAGAAAGAAAGAAAGAAAGAAAGAGAAAGAAAAGAAAGAAAAAAGAAAGAAAAAAGAAAGAAAAGAAAGAAAGAAAGAAAGAAAGAAAGAAAGAAAGATTAGTTAGAAAGAAAGAAAGAAAAGAAAGAAAGAAAGAAAGAAAGAAGATTAGTTAGAAAGAAAGTAAATAGATAGATTAGTTAGAAAGAAAGTAAATAGATAGATTAGTTAGAAAGAAAGAAAGTAAATAGATAGATTAGTTAGAAAGAAAGAAAGTAAATAGATTAGTTAGAAAGAAAGAAAGAAAGAAAGAAAGAAAGAAAGAAAGAAATAATAGATAGATTAGTTAGAAAGAAAGAAAGTAAATAGATAGATTAGTTAGAAAGAAAGTAAATAGATAGATTAGTTAGTTAGAAAGAAAGAAAGATTAGTTAGAAAGAAAGTAAATAGATAGATTAGTTAGAAAGAAAGAAAGATTAGTTAGAAAGAAAGAAAGATTAGTTAGAAAGAAAGAAAGAAAGATTAGTTAGAAAGAAAAAGAAAGATAGATTAGTTAGAAAGAAAGAAAGTAAATAGATAGATTAGTTAGAAAGAAAGTAAATAGATAGATTAGTTAGAAAGAAAGAAAGTAAATAGATTAGTTAGAAAGAAAGAAAGAAAGAAAGAAAGAAAGAAAGAAAGAAAGAAAGAAAGAAAGTAAATAGATAGATTAGTTAGAAAGAAAGAAAGTAAATAGATAGATTAGTTAGAAAGAAAGTAAATAGATAGATTAGTTAGTTAGAAAGAAAGAAAGATTAGTTAGAAAGAAAGTAAATAGATAGATTAGTTAGAAAGAAAGAAAGATTAGTTAGAAAGAAAGAAAGATTAGTTAGAAAGAAAGAAAGAAAGATTAGTTAGAAAGAAAAAAAAAGATAGATTAGTTAGAAAGAAAGAAAGTAAATAGATAGATTAGTTAGAAAGAAAGTAAATAGATAGATTAGTTAGAAAGAAAGTAAATAGATAGATTAGTTAGTTAGAAAGAAAGAAAGATTAGTTAGAAAGTAAATAGATAGATTAGTTAGTTAGAAAGAAAGAAAGAAAGATTAGTTAGAAAGAAAGAAAGATTAGTTAGAAAGTAAATAGATAAATTAGTTAGTTAGAAAGAAAGAAAGATTAGTTAGAAAGTAAATAGATAGATTAGTTAGTTAGAAAGAAAGAAAGATTAGTTAGAAAGAAAGAAAGATTAGTTAGAAAGTAAATAGATAGATTAGTTAGTTAGAAAGAAAGAAAGATTAGTTAGAAAGAAAGAAAGATTAGTTAGAAAGAAAGAAAGATTAGTTAGAAAGTAAATAGATAGATTAGTTAGTTAGAAAGAAGAAAGATTAGTTAGAAAGAAAGATTAGTTAGAAAGAGAGTTTAGTTAGAAAGAAAGAAAAGAATAGAGAAGAAAGAAAGAAAGAAAGAAAGAAAGAAAGAAGAAAGAAAGAAAGAAAGAAAGAAAGAAAGAAAGAAAAAGAAGAAAGAAAGATTAGTTAGAAAGTAAATAGATAGATTAGTTAGTTAGAAAGAAAGAAAGAAAGAAAGATTAGTTAGAAAGAAAGAAAGATTAGTTAGAAAGAAAGATTAGGGTAACACTTTATTTGAAGGGGTGTGCATAAGACTGACATGACACTGTCATAAACATGACATAACACCTGTCATAAACATGAAGGAGTCTTTATGAATGTTTATGACTGTTGTCATTAAGTGTCATTCGGTAAATTATGACACTTTCAATGCAAAGTTGACATTGTTTAAAATGTCTTTGTTATAACAACTTGACATTACCAAGACAAAAATGTCTTGATTATGACAACTTGACATTAACAAAGACAGAAATGTCTCTGTTATGACAACTTGACATTAACCGAGAAATCATAACCTGTCAACCTGTCACAACTTTGGCCGTCATGACACCATTATAACTGTGTCATGAATATTACCTGTCCTCAAGTAAAGTGGAACACATTGTACTAGTTATAAAGATGTCATTAAGGGTTATTACACTGCAAAATGCTTGAAGTTTGATAATTAGACCTGTTATGACATATTTGTGACAGGTTGACAGGTTATGATTTCTTGGTTAATATCAAGTTGTCATAACAAAGACATTTCTGTCTTTGTTAATGTCAAGTTGTCATAATCAAGACATTTTTGTCTTGGGTAATGTCAAGTTGTCATAACAAAGACATTTTTGTCTTGGGTAATGTCAAGTTGTCATAACAAAGACATTTTAAACAATGTCAACTTTGCATTAAAAGTGTCATAATTTACCGAATGACACTTAATGACAACAGTCATAAACATTCATAAAGACTCCTTCATGTTCATGACAGGTGTTATGTCATGTTTATGACAGTGTCATGTCAGTCTTATGCACACCCCTTCAAATAAAGTGTTACCAAGATGGGTTAGAAAGAACGATTAGTTAGAAGAAAGAAAGATTAGTTAGAAAGAAAAAAAGAAAGATAGATTAGTTAGAAAGAAAGAAAGTAAATAGATAGATTAGTTAGAAAGAAAGAAAGTAAATAGATAGATTAGTTAGAAAGAAAGTAAATAGATTAGTTAGAAAGAAAGAAGAAAGAAAGAAAGAAAGAAAGAAAGAAAGAAAGAAAGAAAGAAAAAAGAAAGAAAGAAAAAGAAAGAAAGATTAGTTAGAAAGTAAATAGATAGATTAGTTAGTTAGAAAGAAAGAAAGATTAGTTAGAAAGAAAGTAAATAGATAGATTAGTTAGTTAGAAAGAAAGAAAGATTAGTTAGAAAGAAAGTAAATAGATAGATTAGTTAGTTAGAAAGAAAGAAAGATTAGTTAGAAAGAGAGATTAGTTAAAAAGAAAGAAATATTAGTTAGAAAGAAAGAAAGAAAGAAAGAAAGAAAGAAAGAAAGAAAGAAAGAAAGAAAGAAAGAAAGAAAAGAAAGAAAGAAAGAAAGAAAAATTAGTTAGAAAGAAAGATTATTTAGAAAGATTAGAAAAAGGAAAATAGTGCTGGCATCTGTACATTTACGTCTTTTGGGCGCCATCGCCAGCTTCAAATGTCCAGGCTAATGTCCAGTCCTTAGCTCTGTGTCCAGGCTAATGTCCAGTCCTTAGCTCTGTGTCCAGGCTAATGTCCAGTCCTTAGCTCTGTGTCCAGGCTAATGTCCAGTCCTTAGCTCTGTGTCCAGGCTAATGTCCAGTCCTTAGCTCTGTGTCCAGGCTAATGTCCAGTCCTTAGCTCTGTGTCCAGGCTAATGTCCAGTCCTTAGCTCTGTGTCCAGGCTAATGTCCAGTCCTTAGCTCTGTGTCCAGGCTACAGAGCTAAGAGGGGGGTTTTGATTGGTCCGTCCTTGTTCATTCAGGGTTTTGATTGGATATTGAATCTACTGGAGATAGAACCTTATAATCCCAATTTGGTTTATGTTTTGTGAGATGGAACCTTTTTACTTTATTAATAACTACTAACAAAATATTTTTTACAAAAATAACACCACACAGGCATTAATAAACACCTAATGGATCAGATTATGTCAAAAACTCAATTTCGACCAAAAGTGGAGATAGAACCTTATAATTCTAAGCTCACAAAATTTTGTAAAAACAAAACATATATTCCATTTTACAGTTCATTACAAGTTCATTTGTAAATATTATCCCATGGATGAGGTAAAAAAATGCTAGTATTCCTATGTCACCTTTATTTCTATAGCGCTTTATACAAACCAAATTATTTTACTGGGATAACATGTAAATTATTTAATAATTCAAATAGAGTTAATTTCGTAACAGCTCTAAAAGAAAATAGTCATTGTTCAGCTGAAGTCAGTTCAGTGTTGATTCAGTTCAGTTGTAAAGATCATCAATTATTAAATGATCTAAAAAAATTATCTAAAATTAACTAGCATAAATCAACCCATTATGCTTAAGTTCATAAATAGTTAAATGAACCCAACATGCTACAGTAGGTCAAAATCCAAATTGGGCTACTTTCAAAATAATATTTTTAAGAGTGTATGATTGCTTTGAATGAAACAAAGATTTTATATTTCCCTTCTACATCTCCTTTTTGCTTTTGTTCAGTCTTATTCAATGTTTTGCTGTTTGGTTTATACACTAATGAGGAGCGGCCAGAGTCTGGGGAAACAAACATGAAAAGCTAAATATATACTGTACAGTCTCTGAGACACTATAGAGTCATTTAGTCCTCTTAATATTGAATATCATTTAGTGCATCACCCACACAAAGCAGAGGAACATGAGTTTGCAGGGGATGTAAAAAAGAAAGGTCAGATTGTGTTGCATAGAAACAAAAGGAGGATTACAGAAGAATAATGATGTTTTTCCCCACAAAATAAGAATGTTAAGAAGAAAGAAGAATATTTAAGGTCACCACATTATCATGTCATCATTAGCATGTCTTATTGCCTTTTTGTACACATGTAACACCTGGAGAATTCTAGCTATCCCATTGTGGATTAAAGTAATTATAGAACCTGGTGGAATCTTCCACATATGTGCAGGTGGAGGGTTCATGAACATCCTAAGAATATGTTCACATGTATGTGGACACTGAACGCTGTACAGTATGTTTGCGTTGTCTATATTTATCATTTGTGAATATCGCACCTCATCTTCAATGTGGGGTTTACACATGAATTTCAGTTGTGACTCCCACAAGGTCCCAGTGCCCTTGTCACAAACGGTAATGGGAAACAGATGGCTGTTAATCTAAAAGAGTGAAAGCGCGAGAGGGCAGAACGCCACCAGGCTATGATCTATGAAACGCTGAACAATAAGAAATTTACTTCTTGATTACGCTGGCAAAAGTCATATTTTTTTTTGTACCAGAGAACTGATTGATTAAAACTTTACAAAGGGCTTTTCTATAACCTTTTTTGTAACATTGCCCCACAAGACGCAACAACCAATGCCCTTCTGACAAATTTGACTTGACATTCCTCAAACATTTCTGTGATTCTTATCCGTATGCTCCACCATCCTTACTGTAGCTGTGACCCCAAGAATAGACTTTTAGAAACCAGCTCGTAAAAATGTATCATCAATACTTTGATGTCCTTCTCAAATGAGCAGTTTGGCTCTAAATTAACCAAACTAACTCATCTGATTTTTATTACTGAGATGATTAAAGTTCCGCATCTAATGTCGTTAATATCTGGTGATGCATGGAAATTAAGCAGGATTATATACTCATTTTCACAGCTCAGAAATGCTCTATTTGAGGATTAAAAACAGACATAGAGGAATGTTAAAGGCTTTATCGACAGTATATGTGGCATGCTGTTGATTACCACAGAAAATAATTTTGATTCGCCCTTGGTTTGTAAAACATAAATCTACATCTACAGTAATGGAGGTCTATGGGGCAAGGCACTTTAAAATAACTTAAAAGCATAAATATGTAGCTTGGTTTTTGTGAAATTGCTTTCTTACAACATCTATGTTATTTGAGCACTAAATAATGGTAAATGATCTTTTGGCAGTGGGATAACATTTTTTAGTTGGATGAATATACTTTGAAGAAATTATTCTTGTTGGTGGAGTTTGCTTTATGTAAAGTATTTTATTTTATTGTGAATGTTAATAGCTTAAAATGGTCATGGCAGGAGAGTAATACTGGTCTTGTGCCCCATAGATTTCCTAATTGCATTAGACCTACTTTCATAAAACTAGTCTTCGCAGTTCCTATCTTATTCACAGCTTAACACATCAACTAGCTATTATTTATTATTAAACCATATTTTCTGTTCCTATCCTGCACTTATATAGAATACTGGAGATTCATGTGGAAAGGTAATTTATTGTGATGCCAGGCACTGCCAGATCTATATTAGAATTAAGTATTACAATATAATACAATATTATATTATTCAAGTATATTAGTATACTCTACTTAAGTATACTTAAGAAGTTGTTTCATTCTTCAGAAATGTTTCAGGTTCAATAAAAAGTAGCTTACTGTCAGTATCTGTGGTGTGAATTGAAGCTATTGAACTAGAAACACTGCTTAGTTGAACAGATTTGTTGATTAAAATGTTCTGTATTGAAGTGACAGTTCTTCAGAGTTTTCATCAGCAAAGATTATTCTTTTTAGCAAAAATTAAAACCATTCAGTGAACAGAGTTAACTCCTCCATGTATGGGACAGGCCAGCAGCCACCACAATGAATGAGGATCCGAATCATTGGTATATCTAGAGTGATTTTACTTCATATAGATATTTTAGTGCCGAATCAGCATACATGTATATACACCAATGAGCCAAAACATCATAACCACCTTCCTAATATGCTGTTGGTAATATACTAATATGCTAATATGCTGTTGGTCCTCTGCGTGCTGCCAAACATCACCGACCCGCCGAGGCATGAACTCTACAAGACCCCTGAAGGTGTCCTGTGGTCTCTGGCACCAAGACACTGGCAGATCCTTCAAGTCCTGTAGGTTGTGAGGTGGAGCCGCCGTGGATTGAACTTGTTGGTCCAGCACATCCCACAGATCCTCAACTGGATGGAGATCTGGGGAATTTGGAGGCCAGGGCAACACCTTGCACTCTTCATCATGTTCCTCAAACCATTCCTGAACAATGGGTTTCATTCATGAAACACGAGCAGAACGAATTTGTGTGTAAAGTGGTTCTGGCGTAAATTTTCGGATTCATTAAAATGTTCGTATTTCCCAAATGTTAGTTTGTACGCAGGAAATCTACACCTGCTCCCAGCCACGTGTAAAAAGTGCGCTTAACACTATGTTCAATCATTAATAAGGCTGCATTTTAATTCACCTTAATTGGGTACATATTTACACAGCATTTTGAAAAAATATTATATATAGTAATTACATACGGTTTTTCTTATTATGAGAGCCAGTAATAGCATCTGCGATGGTGGTCCTCCTCCAGTTTGAATACGAATTTTCCGAAGTGAACTAATTCATTTTTTGCTGTCAAGCTTAATGTCGAACCATTTTCTTCTCACTTCTGGGACTGTTCGATTAACAGATGAAACTCCTTTAACTGCATCTGTAATATGCTGCCAAGCTTCCTTTTTTTTAGGACCCGATACGCCACTATGTACGCTTGAAAATAAAATGTGGCGTTTTGAATGAACTTCTGATAATAAAACTTCAATTTCTGCATCTGAGAAATTTTTCTTTTCCATTCACATTCATGTCATAATATGATGCCCATATATAGCTGTCAGTCGGATTTAATGGGCGGGATTTATGGTAATTGAGAATGAACATGCACGCGCATCCCATTTACGACTGATTGGAATTCATTAACACACACACACTTTTCACTATCACATCGGACGTTTACGAAGTATTTGTGAATCAGGAGAAGAGTTTTCGGGAAGGTCTATTTACGCGCAAATCACTCACATATTTACTCGTATATTTACGAATGTTGAGACCCAATGTGTGCAGTGTGGCAGGGGGCATTTCTCTGCTGAAA
This sequence comes from Chrosomus eos, assembly GCA_036326025.1. Lineage (NCBI taxonomy): Eukaryota > Metazoa > Chordata > Actinopteri > Cypriniformes > Leuciscidae > Chrosomus > Chrosomus eos. Next base: position 33,793,896 of record CM070833.1, read on the forward strand.
GAGGCCATTTCCACTTGGGAACACCATTGCCATGAAGGTACAATTTGTAGATAGGTGCCACGTGTAAGATTTACATCCACGTGAATGGCCGTACCCAGGGTTTCCCAGCAAAACATTGCCCAGAGCATCACACTCCCTCCTTTGGCTTGTTGTCGTCCCACAGTGCATCCTGGTGCCATCACTTCCCCAGGTAAACGACGTGTAAAAAGGAAACAGGAATCATCAGACCAGGTGACCTTCTTCCACTGCCCCAAGGTCCAGTTCAGATGCTCACATGCTCATTGTAGGCACTTTCGACACTGGACAGGGGTCATCATATAAGCACTCTTACTGTCTGAGGCTACGCAGTCCCTATGTGTTGTGAGACATTCCTCCCATTACCATTGAAATGTTGTGTGCCACAGTGTCTTGCTCGGACCAGACAGGATAGCAATCTTTGCCCTCGTGCATCGATAAGCTTTGGGTGCCCAACACCTTGTCACCGGTTTGTAGTTTGTCCCTCCTTGAACCACTGTTGGTAAATTCTCTCCACCGCTGACCATGTGCAACCCAGAAGCCTTGTCGTTTCAGAGATACGATCCCTTGCCATAACAATTGGGCCCTTGTCAAAGTTGCTTAGATCTTTATTGCTCCCTATTTCTCCTGCATCCAACATGTTGATTACGAGAACTTTTTGTTTGCTTTCCATCTAAATGTCGCGATTATGTTATGTTTGGACTTTGTCTGACATTTTCCTGCCTTAGTTTGTCACCCTAGTTGCTGATTAGATTGTATCATTAAGTTCAACTGTTCATCATTTATCACCTTCTTTGATCTGTGTAAGTCCTTGTGTTTTGTCCAGTCTCGTTCATACTACGGTGTGTTTCCTTGCCTACTTTATGTGAAACTCCCATGTGAAACTCATCCAAGATTTCCTCAATCTGGCATGCCTGACACATTAAACCAATGACTCGCTCAACTTATTTTATTACACCTGCCAGCGAATGCTCCCAGGAAGGGTTTCATGTGATGAATGGACTGGATTCCTCTTTCGGCCCCAAGGAGGGCACCAGCCCCAATCCCGACTCTGGGTCCAGTCAGACACCACCACGAGAGATGGATACAATGCCTGAGCCGGCCGCAGACGGAGAGACAGTGCAAGAAGCAGTGACTGAGCCTGAGTGCATGTCTAACCAGGTGTGTGAGCCGGCTACATCGTCCATCACCGTGGGAGTTTTAATGGAGATCAAGGGGAGCCCACACTTCCGTCACTTTAAGTGAGCTTGTGTTGGACTAAATTAACTGTTTTGATTTTCGAGAGGATGATTCTCTGACCCCCTGATTATTCATATCCTGAAATGCAGATCCCGCTTAGCTTGCCTCTCCCACGTCCTCTTCAGACCTCAGGCAGTCCTTCTACCCACTCTCCGTCATGGCTCCCCCCTCTTTCAACGCCGCTTTTGGTTTCCATTTTGGCTGGACTCTCTGATTCCACCTGGCTTTCCCTGCTCCTGGCTTCTCCCAGGGTTCTCCCACCATCTACAGTATACCACCTTGGTTTAATCAGTTGTCACCTTTCCTGGATTCCCGTCCTCCACCAGAGCCTCCTTCTTCCTCTGTCTGTCCTCTCATTTATCATCTTGTTTGATGTGTGTATATAAGTCCTTGTGTTTCATTTGAGTTTTTGTGTTTTCTTGCCTGCTTTATGTGTAACTACCTTTTGATACCATTAAACACTCATCTTATTCATCATCGTCGTGCTTCTACCTGCAACCATTGGTACCAGAAGACCGGACCAAAATAAGATAGTTGCGGCATCTCTTTTGTGTGTTTTGTTTTTGGAGCAGAGGGACCGTTTACTTAGGGATCACACCCAAGATTTCCTCGACCTGGCATGCCTGACACATTTCACCAATGACTCGCTCAAATTATTTTATTATAATAATAAAATAGGAGATTAGCCTTGATGGAGATTATTAACGATATTCGCTTTGGTTGTGACTGGTCATAATATTTTGGCTCATCAGTGTACATAGAAATCATAATCGGGGAATTATATTTTACTCTAATGTATATGATTGCTTTGGGAAAACACACTCTGATAGACATGATGGAGCTGAATGAGCAACCACTGGAAGTCTAATTGCTCTAATGCGATGCGAAGGAAAGTTCTTATTATGGAACTGCTTTCCTCTCATTTCTATTAAATGTTTATTGGGTGCTTTACCTTTTAATCTCCTGAGCCCACCAGAGTTGGTTTGTAAATGACAGATATCTGGAAAGATGAACAAAAATTGATTTGTGGTACATCGCTGAGCGTGTTTTTGCAACGTTCAATGTGACCTTTGTGATAGTTCCATCGTTACAAAAGGTTTTTGACACAAATTGAATGTTAGGCAAGATTTAGAGGAAGTTTAGTATGACGAGCTGAAACAAATTTCCTCTGACATTTTTGAACAGCAGAGCCTTTCTGTAGTTTGAGTTCAGGGTTCAAGGGCAGATCAGGGCCGCGTCTTTTAACCAAGGGTCACTCACAGCTCTCTCATTTAGTTGATGAGGCCTGCCCCCTCCTCTCTGATCGTTAGCTGCTAGCTCTGTTAATGAAGGGCCTCTTTAGCTCTGCGCCACCTAATTAAGGGCCTTCCTGCCGTTGCCTCTCCTTCAGTGAATAACTGTATCATGATGGCCACTTTCCAAGTAGTGGCTTACCAGAGCTAAAGTTTAAGCACTCAAGTAGAATTAGCTCAGTCTCAAAAGAGTGACTTTCCCTCTTTTCTCTGTTAATTGGAAAGGGTATAGCCGTACTTTTGAATGGCTTTAATTAGCACTAATGGCTTTGTTTTGTTGGATCACTTTGGAGATTGGTTTGAATAAGTGTCTCAGAAGACCTGCCTGCATTATTCAGTACTCGTGGAGCTGGTGGGTGTTTTGATTAGAGCACTCGGTAGCATTACTTTATTGAGATTGCATAAACAGGTATAGTGGTTTTTAAAATAAACCTCCATCTATTGACCTGTTTTAAAGTATTTTGCATCCGCATTCTTCTTTTACATTTTGCTGCCGATGCAAAATGTTGTTTTTAGATGTGCATATTGTGTATATGTGTGTGCCTTTTGACTTTGCTTACTCAGAAGAGTGCAGATATGTAATTAGCCCCCTACAGGGCAGATAAATGACAGGTCTATGGTGCCGCTATCGTAATGATGATATTCTATTGTAGGTTTCAAAGGACGAGGGGTCAGCCGCTAGGCAGTATCCACCAACACAACAAAAGTACACAAACCAGATGAACACAAAAACAAAACTAGATATTGCCAGGCCCAGGCAGACTCAGGGGCTGTTTTTCATATAATCTCTGAATTTCAGAGACATTCTGTGGAATGGATTTATATATGGTAAAATATGCTAAGCAGAGCTCTTCCTGGCAGCTGAAACATAATCAAATTAGCCCAAATATTTAATAAACGAACATGCAAGGGGCAAAAAATAAGTAGAACGTCTGAGTAAATCTCCAGAGGTTTGTTCTGAGTTCTGTGTGCCCAGATTCTCATATGGGCCTGAGCATCTGTACAATGCAAATATGTAATACTTTTTGTGCTAATAAATTGAGCAATTACATGCTTGTATGTGTCAGGATAAATTTCTAAATTTTCACATTGGATTGTGTGTAATTTTCTCACTTAAACCACTCTTCCATCCATTCTCCAAATCGTTTGTACTATGTAGTCTCAGGGATGCTGGAGTCTATTATAGCGTCTTGGGCCGAAGGCAGTGAAAAAAAGGGTTCCTTGAGGTTCTATATAGAACTCTGGGGTTCTGTGCTTGGCCAATAGAACCTTTTACCCAAAAAAACGGTTCTATGTAGAACCCTTGGAGAGCAAAGAACCTTTTATATTCAAATGGTTCTATAACTCATGTTTTATGTACTAACTAAAGATTACACAATAATCAATAATTATATAAAAATATTTAAACAATAATTTTATTCTAAAATATATGCTTAAATTTAGACAAGAGCATGACAAGAACACCAATACCTGTACTAAAAATATACAGTCAACAATTGTAGTGCTATTTAATAGATGTTTTAATTGTTTATGTATTGTTTTTTATCTGCATTGTGATTTGTTTTTCCTCATTTCAGAGATACATGTAAAAGTTATGTACTGTATACATACAGCACATAAACAAGCTTGTGTATGTTTATTGCAAAGTGAAAATACTTAAATGAAATAATTCAAACTAAATGGTTAAATGTAGTTAAACATTTTAAATGTGAAAAAGTTTTGCTGTCTAGGTGCAATTTTAAATATGACACTAATATTTATGTATAATCGAATAAATTTAAACTTTTAGAATTTTCTGGATTGGTTATATTTTCTTATTCAATAATAATTAACTCGTTTAAAGGGTACCTGTTATGGAATTTTGAAAATTACCTTTCATGTAGTGTGTAACATAGATCTAAGTGAACGAAAACATCCTGCAAAGTTTTAAATATGAAAGTTCACCGTATACAAAGTTATTGTCTCTCAAAAGTAATAGTCGACTCTGAGTCGCTGATATGAATCGATAGACGAACGATGCTTTTCCTCTGTCTAGATGACGTCAACTTGACAAGTTATTTGAAAAAGATACGCCCACTCAAAGCGAACTTTTTTTTTACTGCCCAGGGACAAGCATGTGAAGAATCAGTGGCTAGAGTTTATATTTACAACTATACCACACAAGTATAGCCGAACCTTGAGCTGTGTTCGCGTCATTTTAATGAGGATTCCTTTACAAACATAAATGCTTTCAAGTGTGGATTCGCGAGCCGGTTGATACCATAGGCGCCGATTTATGTTTTACTCCGTGGGTGCTCATGGGCGCTGGCCCTTTAAAAAAAAAAAAAAAAAAAAAAAGTAGGTCTAGTCAAAAAATGTTTGCATTTCAGAACCTTAATCTTATCAGTTCTACTGCTGCAAGTGAATTTCGTTTTGTATAAATTGTATCTTCATTTTAATAAATGTTTTATCAACAAATTGCCTGGATTAATAAATAAGCAAGCAAATATAGACAATGCGCCGCGTCACAACTCGAGCCTTGAGGTATCGCACACCAGACACGCAGGTACACGATTAATATTGTAATGTTATGTTTAAGGATATTATGGAATTCAGATCATGTCTGTACTATGTTATGTTATGATTGTAATGTACAATTAAATACAACCCTTGCTGTCTGCAGTCTTAACACTTTACAGTCCATTAACTGAATGAGAATATCACCTGAAAATTCGTTAACATCAGCAATTTTCATTCAACCAGCTGATTCATTTAGTTTTAACATTTAGTTTTCTGTAAATGAATGTAAAACTAAATGTATATTGCAGCACAGGGTGAAGTCAGTATAAATTAATGACGATTTGAGACAAATAAATGTAAATTTAATATAAAACTATGTAAATCGCGCTCTGTGGCACGGCAGAATTTTGAACAAGGTCCTGAGCCGTTGCTGGACGCCGCGGATAGTCGATGAATGGCGCCGCCAGTGTGTGTAAATTACACTCATAGAGAATATGTGTTCATGCGACCCCTTTTAGGAAATGGACAGCGGTCGACACGAACACACACACCTATTTACTTGATAATAAAGCCATAAAGCAGGCTCTCTTTCAACTCAGGACAGCACCACTTCTCACAAATACAGTCAGGATTGGAGATCAAAAGTGTAACTGACACATAGTAACCGCGATCAGAGGCGCTTTCATCCGAGAAACGCTGTGATTTGTGGATAGGATATGGAGCAGGCGAGACTGACATCGACATAACCAATCACAGTGACAGATGCTTCACATAGCACCAACTGCAATGTTTAATTTTAAATGAATGTAGCCTACTGGCAGTCTAGCACGTGCGCTCGGTATTTTCCGTGGGTGCTCAGTATTTTCCGTGGGTGCTCGAGCCCCGGAGCACCCACGGTATCGGCGCCTATGTACTGAAGGAACGTTTAGTACCACGTTTAGATTAGCTTCATCCTCCGAATCACAACCTGTAAGTACTGTTAATAATTGTTGCTTTTATGGGTTTTGTAGCATGCTCAATAAGTAGGCCTATGTGTGTGTGTGTGTGTGTGTGTGTGTGTGTGTGTGTGTGTGTGTGTGTGTGTGTGTGTGTGTGTGTCAGTTACGCTCAGCGCAGCTTAGGTCTCCAAGGTCATTTTTTTTTTTTTTTGAAATATGTAAAATGTTTGTCATTGTTATTGGAGTTGTCATAAAGAATAGAGCGTATTGTATAGTACTGCAGTGCTTTATCAATATGTTTAAGCTGTGGGTTAACGGGAAAAATAACTGACTGGGTCGTCTGACCAATCACCGCAGATTAGAGTCACGCAAAGGCGGGGTTTGAAAAATGAGTCGTCGAACGAATCATTAGGGAATCGGTGAGCAAATCAGGTAAAAATAATTGCATATTATAAGACAACAAAAGTGTTTTTTGTCATTGCATGCATGTAAAACTGTTGTTGGGGACTCCCAGAACATTATTAGGAACATTTTAAATGTCATAATAGGTGCCCTTTATTAATAAAGAACCATTACATGGTTCTATATAGCACCATCTAACTTGGATTCAAAGAACCATTTGGGGTTCTTTTTATGGTACCCATTAAAATGGTTCTATATAGAACCATTTTGGAGTTCCATATGAAGCGGGTGATAGAACCATTTCTGGTTCTAAATAGAACCATTTCTTTTATGAGTGTGAACTGACAACCAGAAAACCTACAGCTCCTGGTATTTCCCTGATGATCCCCAAACCCCAAAGTATCCTATCCTTCCTTAGATTCTGAGATTAGACTCAGTTCAGGCTTGGTTATGGTTTTATGCTGATTTATCTATCAATATTAACTGCTAATGTCCAGTTAAACCAGTGTTGATTAAAACATTATCAATGACGTTCTCAAATACGTGGATGTGGAATTAAACAAGTTTAACAATACAATGAAACTATTGTCAGATTTTTTATTATGTATTGTGGCATATCCACATAAAACGGATTATCAAAGAGAAAAAACTTGGACTTGGTTCATTTCAGTAATTTTATTTATTTATTTATTTATTAGATGTTCGGCAAAATGTCTCAACTGCTCTTTTACATGAAACAAACGTGAATTGTGATTTCTACAACACAAACAAACTCCAAAAGTGTCATAAAACTAGACCAAACAACTCATAGATACTAAAGTCATTTGAAGTCATACAGCTTTATGTAAGAAACACACTGAAATCACCATTTCATCTGATGAAACAGAGCAGATCAGATATTCTGCCGAAAATCTTTAGGTTTCATGGGAGAAAGAAAAAAAATAACAGGGCCAGAACTACTTTCTTTTAAGTGAAAATGGATTGCCTCGCTTGACCCTGACATGGTTACCTATGGTTATCAGGTCAACTGTGTTATTTAATAATGGAACAGTATTCCTCCTCTGAGTCCTGATTTCCAGCAGCATTCCTACTGGTGGATTCCTTAAAGGGTTTCTCTGAAGGGGACAGACAGCTGACACGAGAGACCCTGTCAGAAACAGGAGAACATACTGACCAGCACATACAGTAATCCCTCATCATAAATGAAGTCCGGAGAGAGTGAGTGACCGGCACTTCAGTCATTCTACTTGACTAATTTCTTGCTGGACATGAAAGTCAGGACCCTGTAGAATCAATGAGAGGACATTGTCATGTAAACGTACGAGCACAGCACAATCTCACTCCAGCGTCCTCCCTCTCAGATTCTTTCACAAGATAAAGAAATTCAGTGGAACATAAAGGAGGCTTTATCATTTCAGCCTGGGTAGCTATTAAGCTGTATCTCTCTCTCTGAAAGGGATGTCAGAGGACATTAGAGGTTTGGGACACAGTAGATATCCTATATGGAGGTCAATAAAAAGCCTGGATCCCTTCTCAATGTGCATGGTTTAGTTCAGGCTATGTTTACACATAGCCGGGTATTTAGAGAAATGAATATTAAGGGTTTTCAATAATAACATTGTGCACACAACCAGCATAAATACACCGCGAGCGCCATCATGACTATGCCAAACCTATGGGGGGCAGTGTAGGGAGAAGGATAAAGCCATGCAAGCCAATCAGAATCCTCAGAATCGACAAGAGAGAACCTAAAACCCCGTTTCTCCCAGTTGACACGGGAACACATAACCAGCGTTTTCAGAAATCTTCACTTTAGCCGGAGGTTTTAGAAATAATCGTTTTCTGTGATAAAAACTGGGTTTTCGTGTATATGAGAGGCCAAACCGCAGGGAAATATCTGCGTTTTCCCTTCGTGTAAACGGGCCTCAGTCTCTGTCTTGTCTTTATTAATTCTCATTAGTCACTATGGTTTCAAATTAGTTAAGTCTTGTCAGCTGTTCTGGGTTTAGTACCTCATTTGCTATTGTAGTATACTCCCCGCTCTGTTCAGTCACTTTTCGGTGATTGTTTGTGTGAACGTGGTCATCTCCTTCGTCGTGCGCCTTACAGCCACCAGACACGTTAAACAAGGAGCCTCATTTCAACAGGTATGGAGCTATCGAGTAAAGGAGCCAAACAATAGTTAAATAGTTTTCCTTTAATTACTCAAAACAAAAATACATTAAGATACAGTTATATTTAAATCCTACAATATTTTTAGTAGTCTGATTAAATACTGTAGTTATTTTAAAAACAAACAGACAGCCATGAAATCAAAATAAAGCATATTTACTTTCTTTATACAAACATTACTGTCTTACTGTGCTCAATTATGTAATTTATTTTCAGAGTGAGAAAAATAAAGAATCAATGCCTTCATTACATTGATAATGACCCTCGGATTGCGAGCTATGGACGGGACCTACGCCAAAGAACTTTATTGCTTGCTGGGCTATCAATAAATGTATTTATTGTTACAATATTTATTCTCCCGAGTCTTTCTGGTAGAAATTATTTTACACATCTGAAAGATAATGTTAATTGTTTAGTAATGTTATTAGATCAGATCAGCTTTTGATTGTGCTGTCAAACATGCACACATTTATTGACAGACAAATGTTAAAGGGTTAGTTCACCCCAAAATGAAAATTCTGTCAGTAATTACTCCCCTCATGTTGTTCCAACCCCGTAAGCCTTTCGTTCATCTTCGGAACACAAATTAAGATATTTGTGATTAAATCTGAGAGCTGGATCACTCCTCCATAGGCTTCTAAGGGATTGAAACTTGCCGACACAGAAAAGTTATTAAAAACATCGTTAAAATAGTCCAAGTGACTACAGTGGCTCAATCTTAAGTTTATCGAGCTACGAGAATACTTTTTGAGCGCAAAAAAAACAAACAAAAATAACGACTTTATACAAGTATTCATTTCCTTCTCTCTTGGCCTCGAGATATTCATTTAGTATAATTGCGTAGAGCTTCTGGTTTAACATCAAGTTTCAATCCCTTAGAAGCCTATGGAGGAGTGATCCAGCTCTCAGATTTAATCAAAAATACCTTAATTTGTGTTCCGAAGATGAACGAAAGTCTTCCGGGGTTGGAAAAACATGATGGTGAGTAATTACTGACAGAATTTTCATTTTGGGGTAAACTATCCTTTTAAGTGAATCAGGACCAAAGCATGTTATCAACAAACCATTTCATGTGCCAAAACTGAGAAGCTCATGAATAGGTGCGTTATTGGAGCATTAAAACTCTTTGCAATTCTTTTTCTCAGACCCCTGCATCCTCCATAAACCTGATATAAGTGACGAATACAGAGTGCTTTTGTAGCAATCTGGGTTTGAGATGTAGAGATAATTTTACTGATGAGACCCCATTAACCTCCCTCACCCTCTTCATTTGACTCGGCTGAAGTGTTGGGTAATTATAATCTGAACAGCTCTTACAATTCCAGACACTGATAGGCCTTCAGTCAAGAACACAAGGCCAGGATATGACAAACCAATCAAACAGGGATACGAGAGGGAATTTCTTATTGCTAGCTCGGTGAAGGATTCTAAGATGTTCATCAATGGCTTTATAATTTGAGAGGAGGTCAACAGACATTTGAACGAGGGTGAGGGAAGCTTTCCCATCTCGTCATGAGTGCCGGAATACCTCAGGTGTGACATTCATCCGTGCGCTGGGACTATTCCATTGATACGGCCTGTTGTCTTGCTGCGTAGCAGATCTTCTTAGTCTGACATCATCTATATTAATCAAAGGCACACATTTGCAATAATGCATGCTTGAGTTGGCCATGACACTATAATCAGTTCATATAGAGGGGAATCATTCACACTTTATTTTTAAACCACCTTTGCCCCCTGTATGACATTTTGAGGTCGCAAACTTCTGAAGATACTCATCTGTAACTTCTCCTGCAGAAATACAGTGAATGTAAAGATGGCAAGTTTCTACAGGACAGGGAAAACTTATAAAAAGTGTGAAAAAGGACAATTAAGATATTATTGTAACAGTGCATTGTAGAGATGTTTGGACATGAGGTCAATTAATAAGCCATCGTGGAAGTATAATTTGGGTTCCCTGTATATTTTCCAGATGGTTTTTAGAATAGCAATTAATAAAAATAGAATTTCTGAGCCTAAATTAATGTGATTGTTTAACATCACTTTTACATTTAACATAAATTACACACATTTATACATCCAATGAGTTTAAACTAAACAAAATAAGTGTGTTGAAAGGACTACAATATAAGAATTAAATAAAAAAAATAAATAAAAAAAATCCTTCTGCATCCAACTAGCTTGAATTTATAAACATACTATAAAACGTCATCATGTACTCCAGTGTGGCTACAAGAAATTACAGTGCCATTATGAAACATCCAATTTAGCCATTAAACAGATATAAATGCATACAATATAAATATTAGTACATCAGTACTAAGCGTACATAATTTCAAACTAGTTAATTTTGTACTGATGTAGAAATAAAAGTGGGTGTGGTGTTAATCATCTTACAACTCTAATTCCTCTGTAATACTAAAGAGTTGTGCAGATTTGTTTCCCTTTCATGCACATCAGGGATGAAAGACAATTACAAACAAAATCTCTTTTAATTACAGAAAATAAGCTTAAGAAGAAAAGACAACATTTCTGGTAAGTGAATATTGTGACTATTTAGAGCAAGCAAAAAAAAAAATTTCAGAACAAAGGGACAGCACTAGAAATAGCCTTTTGTGCCCAGTGCACTTAATACAGAACCAAGAGTGGACAGAGACCTAAAAAACAACCTCTGGGAGTCACCTGACCAGTGTTTTTCACCTCTTTCTAAAAGAACAGGTATTGATCTATATATAAGATGTCACACTTCAGATTGACACAGCCATGACGCTTTAGGATTACAACCTCAAAAGCTCTATACCATGGTAAGGTTTGGAGCACCATGAAAATCCCTCAGTATACGAATATGGTAATCATCAGTAGCCTACCACCACTGTTTTTGTATCCTTTAAAATATTTCTATCCATAAACAAATGCAAAAAGTATATTTAAGTGCTGATGACTGAATATAACCAGAACAATAACCATGTATGTGTGATCCTACTGTGGAAATTTCAAAAACTTTGTAACTTTCTCAGAACCTCTTGTAGTTCCAAAGGGCTTCTAAGTGACCAGCGCTTGTTATCTTGCCAGAGCACAGTGTGTGCAGCACATCACAAATATCACAGTTCAGCTCAACTCAATTAAACGAAGGCCATAGAATGTCACACAATGCTTTCCCACTATACTAAACACACAGATGCGAGGGGTCACGAAAGCATGCCACCAGTGGGCTTGGCCTTCACAGGGGTCGCATCTGGTCTTCAAACGACACTTGAAAACAAATTGAACTGCTGTTGGTCACTCTTTGTGCTGATCTGGATTTTTAGGCTAGAATAAGCTGCAGGGATGACCTAGTCTCAGCCTCAAACATCACAGTGTCTGATGCATATGGCACATTTAACAAGTCGTCATTTGATTGGTTGAATTCCCTAGGATTCCCGGGAGACGTGTGTGTCGTGTTCCTTAAAGGTCCGCCTGGAAACAAACCCATCGTGATGCCAAACCCCCTCATGGAAGAAGAAAGCATTCGTGTTTACAATTGTGACAATGTGTGCTTGTCAGAATCAACTAAATGCTGGATTTTCAAAACTATGTAAAGTATGTAAAGTTTGCGGCATAGACTATTTAAAATACATTCAAGCGTTTTACACACAGGTCTGTTATTATAGGGACATCAATGTTACTTCATACCCCTAAACATGACACGGAACAAAACTATCTGTGATTGGTTGCTTTACATATTAAATGTCATATTATTAAGTAAAAAATCTGGCTACACAAGACTAGGAGGCATTAAAACAGTGTTGTAATGCAACAGATAACTCAATGCTCAATCCAAAAACATGGACTCGACAAATCAAATGAAAATGACAGGCTACTTATGTCAATGAAGACCTATGGGCGGAGCTTTAAAAAGGAAGAAGGGCGTGACTGCAGTGCTGTATGGTTTAATATTTTTGTAATATCTTTTTATTTATAAAAATCTGTTCAATGGCAAGAGCACAATATATCCAAGCTTTAAAGAGATACTGGAGCAGAGTTCCACATCATTACCAACCCTCCCTCGGCATCAAAACATCATATCTGATACACCAAACAATCTAGCAATTTCTACAGCCTTGACACCATTCAGCAAGCATGCCTCAATGGCACGGGTGCTTTGTTCGAGGTGGCTTGGGACGCAATGTCTCCACCAAAAACTTTGGATGATAACATAATTGGGTACAAAAATAAAACAAGAAAAAAAAAAAATACAAAATATGACATCAAATGCTGTGTAAATCACTGTCGAACAGTGACACCAGCAGATCTCATGAGTAGTATGTAGTTTACATAAAGCGTGCTTACACCAAACGTACATTTACTTACATTTTAATAGACAATAAAACATACAATTCTGACCTACTGACTGCATCTAAAATGTAAATGAATAAGTTTATAGATGTACACGTTTACGGAAGCTTATTTATGAATACTGAAGTCATGGAATTATCATTGATACCATTATATTTTACTATCTGAGATCATATTGTTTAACACATTTGACTCTTATATTTAATTTAAAATTGATAACATTTGATTCTGTACGGTGCAAACTCGTTTTAAATAATTACATAATGTAAAACAAGACAACTAAAACCTTAAAATGAATAACATTACTGTTATGTTAATTTTTTTTTTTTTTTTTTTTGCTGTGGGACAGAAGCTGTGATTCTCGATATGCTGTGATCACATGACCGTAAAAGCAATCCAAATCTTCAAAACCTGTATGATGGCTTTATGTGAGACTCAAATTAAAGCCTTTTTTCAACAATCGTTGTCTCCATCCTTAGTAGCCCTGCATCCTGAAATCCTGATTTGTAAATATTTTACATTTATATAGCTGTAAATACGTAATTATGATACGTAATTAACATTAGATATCAATAAGTTTGTACATTTCAGTATCTATCCAACATAGTACGTTATGCTTTTATAACTGTAAATGTTACATACTACTAATAATACCTGCGTATTAAATTACACCAGGTTGGCAAATAAAGTGTCAAAAGGAATTAAAAAAGCAAGTTGTTGTTTTTTTGCCTCCATTGAGCGCAACTACCCACCAAAAAGCAGTGTAAACATTTGATTCATCATATAAGATGTCGGTTTGAGCAAATGCTCTATCAATTTAAAGAGCAACGTGCAGGTTGAATTTATAACTGAATTAATACTTGATATTGTCTGAAGAGGTCTTTTAAAAACATGTAGAAATTACTAATGAAATCTCATTTGATGTAGAGATTTTGATGAAAATGTGCTAGGCTCTGGAATACGCCTTTCCCACTAGCAACGCGTCATATGACGTAGGCCGAGGCAAAACAAGAGCTCGCGTTCAGCTGTAGTTAGAGCGGTAGTGAGAGAGTTTTAGATCGAGTTTTAGAGATGCCATAATGGTAAATTGTTGTGTTTGTGCTTGTTGCACGAATTCCAGCCTGTCCGGACATCGTGTCCATCATTTTCCTTCTAGGAAAAACAAGGCTTTTCGTTCTTGGGTGCGTTTTGTGCAGGTGAAGAGAGTAGACTTCACTGCCGCGTCTGTCACCACACACTCGGTCGTTTGTAACGCACATTTCACTCTGGAAAATTATAGACCTGGAGATTTTTTGCATCACAGACAGATGATTTAATTAATACGGCTTTGCAAAATTGTATTTTGCTGTCTTGATCTGCGGTGTTTCCAGTGTGAAGTATTTACACACAGCTCAATGCAATCCTGCTTGCTGGCTGCAAACTTCGGAATGGAGCCGCGCCTCCGTTCAGGAAATCCATTCCACAGTTTGCAGCCAGCTAGCAGACTGGCCGGCGGGAATCACTTTTGGAGTCATTTCAGCAGGATATCAGATATCTCCGCAGGTTGGATCGGGAAAATCCGTTACATGAATTACACTGGTATCTGTCCAGACACCAATACTGGATCGGATCGGGCCCATCCCTACCTGTGGGCCATCATAGGCATGCTCGTCAACATCGGAGAACTCGGTTTCTTCATTCAAATCCATTGTAACCTGAGCTTGAACTTGACCAGCCTTCCTCACCCATCGTCACTTCCGGTTAGTGCTTCATAGACGCGGAAGTTATTTTATCACAATTTATCTCAAAATATCGTTAATGGCTAAATATATATTACTCCAGTTCAGAAAATCTAGTTGTTTTATCATCAACATACACTATGCTATATAGGGGTGTCCAACCTGCATGTTGCTCTTTAAAAGATAGTTGATCCAGAAATAAATATTCTGCCATCATTTACTCACCTCAAGGTGTTCTAAACAGTTTTTAGTCCCCAATGACTTCCATAGTATGAAAAAAATTACCATGAAAGTCAACGGGGACAAGCAACTGTTTGGTTCTCTTACGAGAGGTTCTCTCGTATTGCATAAGTCAGCTTACGCTACGGGAAAGATTAATCTTCTCGAGATATTGAAGCCAAAAATGTATCCTAATTTTGTATTCATTGTCAACGCAGTGGAGCAGCCAGCAGACCTAGAGCAGGCTGTCTAGCGTGCTCATTGGCTGCCCTGCGGCAACTGCTGCAGCCTACCAGTGAGCCCGGCATGACGCCGCGTTCAATGAAGGGCGCTCGCGCCCTTAACGCGTCTAGCCCGCCAGAATGGGCGTGGCTTAGCGTATATAAGCGGGGGTGGTAGGCTGAAATCCCTGATTTTCATCTCTTCAGCGAAGCTCTCTGCATTGCTGGATCCTGAGAGAAGCCGCGCCGCCGTTGAACAGCGACAAGCCAGCTTAGGACAGTGCCTGAGGAAGCCAGCCGTCTTCGCCGCCTTCAACCATTCGTGCAAGCCACGCTATCCGGCGACGTATCCTTTTTACAAAAAGCCTTTCACTTCTAAAAGAGCAGCGAGACGTCTTTTTCAAGATGCCTCGCACTTCCTGCAGCTCATGCAGTGCTAATGCGCCTCGTTTCCCAGGCCGTTGACCGCCTCGGGCTCGAGTGGTCACCAGAGAAGGAGCCCGCGCCCAACAGGCTCGACGGCTGTTTTCTACACCGCCGCCGCCAGGCACCTGCAGCCTTTCTGCCAGAACTCCACGCTGAGCTGGCGAAATTGTGGAATGCACCATTTTCCACGAGACTCCACACTTCTGTCTCCGCGCCGCTCTCCCGGGTGGATGGCGCCGCCGAGAAGGGGTACACCTCTATCCCCGTAGTGGAAGAGATGGTCGCAGCGCACCTTTGCCCGCCCTCTCCGAGATGGCGCTCAAAGTCTGCCCGACCGTCTAAAGCCTGCAGGAACACTTCTGCCTTTGTCGGTGGCCTGCACTCTATGGCTGTTCTCCAGATCCTGCAAGCCGATCTCCTCCGTGAGCTGGATGAGAACGGCCCGGATCCAGCCGCTGTTACGGACCTGTGAACCGGTAGAACCGGTACCGACTTCTCTGAGCGAGTCAGGCTTTTACAGCCGTTATTTTCTCGTACCCAAGAAGGACGGGGCTCTCAGACCTATATTGGATCTGAGACATTTGAACAAAGCTCTTATGAAAAGACTGTTCAAAATGCTTACGACCAGACAAATCCTTGCGCACGTTCACCCGAGGGACTGGTTTATATCTCTTGATCTGAAAGATGCCTATTTTCAGATTCAGATAATACCCCGTCACAGACCATTCTTGAGATTCGCCTTCGACGGTCAGGTATATCAGTACACCGTCTTGCCGTTCGGCCTGTTTTTAGCACCCCGTACATTCACGAAGTGCATGGATGCGGCTCTCGCCCCCTTGAGAAGTCAGGGCTTGAGAATCATGAACTATCTGGACGATTGGCTGATTCTGGCACAGTCAGAGATGGAATTGTTATCTCACAGGGCTGTGCTTCTCAGTCATCTGAAAAGCTTGGGTCTCACAGTCAACTGGACCAAGAGCTCATTACTGCCCAGCCAGTCAATTTCCTTTCTTGGAATAGAACTGGACTCTGTGGCTATGACGGCTCGCTTATCGACGTGTTCGACGCCTGGCCGCGTCTTTTCAGAAAGGCAGCATCGTTCCATTGAAAACGTTTCAAAGGATGCTAGGCTGCATGGCTTCAGCTGCTGCAGCACTCCAGCTGGGCTTACTGCACATGCGCCCGCTGCAGCACTGGCTGAACGCTCATGTGTCTCGCCGAGCTTGGGCTGCCGGCTGCGAACGAATCAGAGTGACTCAGAGCTGCATTTCGGCTCTGCAGCCCTGGTTAGCGGCAGACTGGTACCAGCGGGAGTGACATTGGGAGCTGTCTCATATCGGAAGGTCATCTCGACAGACGCGTCCAACTCAGGTTGGGGCGCTCTATTCGAGGGCAGACCGGTCTTTGGCCAGTGGTCAGAGCAGGAGAAACCCCTTCACATAAACTGTCTGGAAATGATAGCGGCCGAGAACGCGCTGAAGCGCTTCCTCCCACTCATACAGGACCAACATGTTCTAGTCCGCTCGGACAACATGTCTGTTGGGTCCTATGTGAACCGTCAGGCCGGTGTCAGATCCAGAAACCTTTGCAATCTAGCGAAACGCCTCCTCGTTTGGTCTCGCTGAGCGCTGCGCATGTGCCAGGCCACCTGAACGACGGCCCAGACAGTCTATCCAGGGACAATGTCCCCCCAGGGGAATGGTCCCTGCACCCCAAACAGTCCAGGTGCTATGGCGCCTTTTCGGCAAAGCGGAGGTCGACCTTTTTGCGTCACAAGACAACGCGCAGTGCCCAGTGTTCTTTACAAAGAACGAGAACGCGCTGGCCCAGAACTGGCCCAGCCGTCCGCCGTATGCTTTCCCTCCGGTCTCTCTGTTGCCACAAGTAATTAAGAGAATCAGTGCTCCTCATAGTCCCGCGTTGGGAGAACCAGATGTGGTTCCCGGAGCTGACGCGGCTGTCACAGACAGCCCCATGGCCGATTCCGGTGAGGGCAGATCTCCTTTCTCAGGCGTGCGGCTCGATCTGGCATCCCCATCCAGAGCGGTGGTCTCTGCATGCATGGGTGATCAACAAATACCGTTGTCCTGCCAGAAGGAGTGATGAACACGATTACGCAGTCTAGAGCTCCCTCTACGAGAAGGCTTTACGCGGCTAGAAGGCTAGAAGGCTAAATGGTCTGTGTTCTCTAAATGGTGCACCGACAAAAGTCTGGACCCACGAACATGTGGGGTCTCGCAGCTGCTTAGTTTCCTTCAAGAGCTGCTGGATAAGGGGAGGTCCCCCTCCACGCTCAAAGTTTATGTGGCGGCCGTTGCGGCGTTCGCTGAATCGACGCACGGCCAGTCAATAGGAAGGAACGAGCTCGTCCGCTTCCTAAGAAGAGCTAGGCGGATGAATCCCCCGCGCCCCCCGTCGGCTCCCGTATGGGATCTTTCCTTGGTCCTCGAGGCACTGAAAGCACATCCCTTCGAACCGATAGATTCGGTGGATCTAAAATATCTATCACTGAAAGCCGTTTTTCTGACTGCACTGTCATCAGTTAAACGTGTGGGGGAATTACACGCGCTGTACAACCGGCAGCGCCGCTCTGTGTTTTTTCCCTATAAGTTCCCGCATTGCTGGCCGCCTTTATTCCCCGCTATTTTGGGTTCCCTGGGCTTCCCTGGGACTCATGAGTGGATGCTTGGTGCGCACAGCGTTGACAAAGGGTTCCCGTTGCGTAAGCTAACTTACGCAATACAAGAGAACCTCTCGTAAGAGAACATATCGGTTACCTAACGTAACCTCGGTTCTCTCTTGTAGAGGGAATGAGTACTGCGTAACTGGCCATGCTCGCACCACAAGCGACTTTCGCTTCAGTCGATGAAAACCAGGGATTTCAGCCTACCATCCCCGCTTATATACGCTAAGCCACACCCATTCTGGTGGGCTAGACGTGTTAAGGTTGCGAGCGCCCTTCATTGGACGCGGCGTCACGCCGGGCTCACTGGTAGGCTTCAGCAGTTGCCGCAGGGCAGCCAATGAGCACGCTAGACAGCCTGCTCTAGGTCTACTGGCTGCTCCACTGCGTTGACAATGAATACAAAATTAGGATAATTTTTTGGCTTCAATATCTCGAGATGATGAATCTTTCCCGTAGCGTAAGCTAACTTATGCAATACTCGTTCCCTCCACTAGAGAGAACCGAGGTTACCTTAGGTAACCGATACGTTATCAACGTTCTTCAAAATTATCTTATTTTGTATTCAACAGAACAAAGCAACACGTACAGGTTTTAAACAACATGAGGGTGAGAAAAAAAAATGACAACATTTTCATTTTTGGTTCAACAATCCGTTTAAGTTCTCGTTTGAGCATCAGATTCAGCACTTGAGTTGTTGGGTTGAGCCTTTTCAGGCCTCTGTTTACAATACCTATTTTTGTTCATTATATATTTTAATATATGTTTCTACATTGAAGTGTCAATACAGAGCTGTGAAACATCTCTCGCACATTCAAAAGGAAAGAATTGCATAAAAACACAAAGATGACTACTCCGATAGCAGCACCTCTGTCCTGCTTCTGTCAGTGGTTATTAATAGGGCTGGAATTCGGATCCCGGCACGAGTGCCTGTCAGAGTGAGTTGGCCGTGCCAGTTTGAGGGCTCATCGATCGATCAACACCAATCTGTGAGGAATTTGAGCACGGGGAAACATGCATAAACTCTTCCTCTCGGGCTGCCATGCGGACGTGAATGAGAAAGCGAGAAGACGCGGACAGACAGGGTAAATGGGGATGAATGGGTGATGTGTGGCTGCGGTGGGACATTACAGTTAAAGCGCGCCACCGCTGGCAGCGTCTCGGAGATAGAATGAGCTCAGGAAAAAAGTTAGCTCATTCAGGACAGTTATTAAGCGCTGTCATAGAGATATATGAGGTAGGTGGAGAAAGGGAATGAAGAAGGGAATAGATGGAGGGGAGGGGAAGGTTTGGAGGATGTTGACTAAGGATATTAACAGGACCTCAATAAGCATTCAGTCAAACTATGTACGTTTATCTAAATCACATTCTGTTGTGTTTACATAATTATGCTAATTGACCTTTATTTCCAAGCTAACTTCTTTTTCCAAGGATAGTCTGCTTCTTTCATGTCTCTCATATCTCTTTTTATTCTCAGTATCAAACTCACAATCATCCTGTTGGTCCAAAATAATAAATATTTTCATATACATATAGTAGTATCTACTATACAGTATGCAATTTCGGATGCCGTGCATGATCGGTTGCAGCCCAAGCAAAGCCACTAGATGACAAGCCTGCAACCTTTAACCAAAAAAAGCATTGGGTTGCAGCCCAAGTGTGCGCATATGTCCTAAAAAGTAAAGCCAAAACATGTTGATTGCCCCTGGTGGCTGGTTGCAGTTAAAGTCATAAACCCCTCTTTCTCCATGTAATCGAATAGGACGTGAGCCAAACTCGCCAAAGATGGTTTCTGTCATTTTAGTTAATTCTTATCACTCTGATGACCTGTGTTATCTTTCTAATAAGTTTGGTTTTACAAAGTTTTAAAAACGGGGTGTAACATCATGATTGACAGCTGTGCCTACGTATGAGACGATCACTTGTGAACAAACTCGACCTCCAAATCACATTATCAGCTCAAGATGTCAACGGCCATTTCTGGGACATTTTGGCTTCATTTTTCTACGGTGGAACGAAGTGGAGACATGTCGTCCATCTTTTTTTACAGTCTATGGTTGTACCAAGATTGTGAATGTGACATCACTTTTCCACAACTATCAAAACACAATTATTTCACTTTAATTAATGCTCTTTCCGAGAAAATTTGATTTAACATAGGGCCAGATTTACTAAACAGGGCAAATTAGCGTGAGAACGCAATTCCAAAAAAGTGCAGATGTGTGTGTAAAGATCTACTGACGACACACACATTTAAGAACACACACACAGCCGGATCATTTCCATAATGACCAACACAATCTACCAAGAGCAGCGCAGACTAGCGTCTGGTTTAAAACATGCTTTTTTTGGGCAGTAAATACTGGTGCCGATACCAGTAAACTGACTAGCACAAACCTTAGTAAATCAGCTTGCATTATTCATTTAAATACTCTCCTCACACACATTTTGAGTCTGAAAGGAAAACTCCTTTCAATGCATATACAATAAGATCAGCCGCAAAAAATAACCCTGTCCACACCTTTTCAGCGCTCATTTTTCACTACATGTCTACGAAAACTACGAAACTTTTTTTAGCACCAAAAGAGGGTTTGCGCTGGACAAACAAGGTACAAGCCAAAACAGGAACCAAACGCAGGAAGTGAACAAAGAAATAATAGGAACTAAGAATACGCTTACCACAACATAAAAGTCCTTACAAAACACAAGGCACAGCACAGGGATTGTGACAGTATCCGTGGTAAAATCCCAGTAATGCATGATCTTTTATTAATAAACAGTTAATAATAAAAAAATTGGCTTTGCACTGTGCCTAAGAACACCCATGGTAAATCATGTAGAGGCAGAACTATCTGTTAAATAAAATACAATATATGAATGTCAAGAAAATGCTTTGATACATTGCAGGTCTGAGCTTTCAAATCATTCAAAGACTCGCACAACAACAGTCGATGCAAATGAGACTATGCTTGGAATGGCATTTTCAGGATTAATCATAATACTCATTTATTAAGCTTATGCCTAAATACCTGCAACAATGTCTAGACAATAACAGTCAAGTCGAACATTACGAAAGTTACAGGTCATTAAGCGAGGCTCCAAATTAATGAGGGGAAATCTCATTTCGCTCTCGTCCTAATCAGAGCGCCTGCCATGGGAACATACTATCCACACGCTCCATGTCTGCCTCTCAGGGCATTAGCATTACCCGGCCTCTCTCTCTTTATATGTGCACTCATCTCTTTCCCCTTGCTTTCCATCTCCCTTGTTCCACCACAGCTCCCCAGTTCTAATTGAAGTAGTTAATTAACTGAAAAAACACATTAACACCTTTCCAGGCCATTAGGAGATGTGAAAGAGGGTGTGTGAGGGAGCGTGCCGAAACACTCGCCCGAAGAGCATCATTTTCCGCTCTCTCTCCCTCCCTCTCTCTCTGTCACCGTGGAGACCGTTGAAGGGATGGGGGGGGGGGGGGGGGGGGGGGCACAGGTGTGCAGGTGCGAAGATGAACTCAGACGCTCAGACGATGTTAATTTGTTTTGTCTCATCAAAGCGGCGCAGAGTCTGGGGAGGACATAAAAATACTTCTTGTCCAAGATAAAAAGAAGCATAATTGGAAATGCGTTTTATTTGCCATTTAATGGGAGCCAATGAAAAAATGCAGATCATTGAAATGTATCTCAGGGAAATGTGGTACTTAAATTTCTCTGAGAGGATGAACATGTAGATAAAGTTTTGATTATGAAAATTTGAAAATTTGATTATGAAATGATTCATTCATAGTGTTGCTGACCTCAAAAGCTTCCACACACATTCACCAAAACTACCACGACTACAGTAAAGAAAAATGAAAATTATCTCTTTATATTTACATACACTCCCAACATAAGTTCATTGGGAAAATATGCCTCTACCTATACACACAATTCGAACTCACAGGGCATTTCATTACTGAACTGCTGCTATACAACAACTAACCTAATAAAACTTTCCACATTCACGTTCATGTTTCTGGGTGACTGAACACGCTTTTAGTGCCACTCACCAGTGCTATTTTAGTATCATTGAATAACTATTATAGCTTTTATTCATAATTTGAATTCGTTTTTTAATTTAATTTATTTTTTTAAATGTAGTTAAAGTTTTAGTAATTTTGTTGTATAAGTTTTGGTACTTTTACTAGTTTTAAAAAAAAGTCTATATTGTATTTATTTTTATTTTAAATAAATGCAAATAAAATAATGGCAACATAGTTAATAAAATACATTTTATTAAAATAAATTTAGGTTTTGTTATTTTATTTTATTTCAAGTAATGAAAATGTTTTTATGGTCTTAGTTTCAGTTTTAGTTAACTATAACTCACTGAACACCAAACAACCACCAAAATATAATATAAGCATAATATAATTTTGCAGAAATGTCACCACAGTTTTTCAAATGAGCCTGGGTTGTACATGCTCTTGAAGTCTCAGTTGTTTCTCTTAGACAGCAGTGATATGGTAGCCTGGCAAGCCAGACCTTAATCAAGATGTTAGGTCTGGGAACTCACAATTGGCATACCTCAATCGGGATAAACGGTTGTCTTTCAAATTCCCTCTGCACGCAATAGGATAGCACTACAACCAACCAGAGCAACGAGCGGCTGTGGCTGAGTGAGTCCCATGCGTTTTTCCACCACGAGTTGATATATTAAACTTTTGCCGTATCCGGTCGTCAAAACTCCGAACATATCTTCCTTTTTTAAGAATGACTTAAGTGACGTTCTCTTAACTCCAAGTCGTCCAGAGCCGCTGTTATAATATCAGTCTGTGTTGCCTTGTCGTTTCATGTTAGTAGTTCCCTGTTTAGTCTATTAGTCTCCCCAGGTGTCTCAGATTAACCACACCCCCTTGTTATCCTGTTTAGATTGTTTGCCCCTGTATTTAAGCCCTGTGTTTTAGTCCAGTCTTTGTGAGTTCTTGTATGTTGTTACTGTCGATGTTGGTTATACTGTGTCTGAGTCCTGTTCCTAGTCTGAGTCTTTGTATAGTTTTCAGTTTATTGAATAAAGTGTGCTGCATGTGGATCCTGCTTCCTCGTTTCTACCGCATCGTTACAGCCGCGACCAAAGCCAATTCGAAAGACTGCTGTTCGCCAGCAGCAGCAGCATCTTCTTTGTTTTCAAGAAATGCCCTATGGAAATCACGCGGAACGTCACAACTCTGCCGTCATTATGTTAAGCACGCCCACCAACTCTATACACGATGTGATTGGCCTGACCAGAGTTTGGTTTTTCCAACTCGAATGCCAACGGAGAGTTGCTAGACTAACACAGTCTCATCCCAAGAAGTCATATATTGACGACTTGGGACGTCTTTGGACCATACGTCAATATCCGCCTTTTTAGGGTACCCTTAAAAGTCGGTTATATGACGATCCTGGGACTTCATACAACTGACGCTTTACCTTTAACGTCAGTTAGGTGACGGGGTAGGTTTAGGGGTAGGTTTATGTCTGGGGTAGAGTTAGGATCCGATAACGTCATCTAACCGGCGTTTAAGGGTAGGCTACCCTAAAAAGGCGGATATTGACGTATGGTCAAAAGACGTCCCAAGACGTCAATATATGACTTCTTGGGATGAGACTGCGCTGGCTAGACCACACTTTGTTGCAAAATAATTTTTGCTGCCGCTAGGGTGCGTCTAGATTTCTAGGCTAGTGATATGGAGAACCAACGGAGACTGTTGTGAAGGTCAACTGCTTATCAGATGTGTCTCTTCTAGAGACAGAAGAGATCTCAACAATGTCTCAGAATGCACTGAGGTCCGTGAAGATCCCAGTGTCTGCAATAAAGTCAAAAGATCTCAAACCTTTCTCATGCGTACTTTTTCTTTCAAACCAAATGATCTGAGCTATGCTGTCCTGCCCTGTCCACATTCATCGTATAACTTTCTTGTCACTGTATGTCAGAAGAAACAGATAAAGTTGATGATTCTAAAAATAAACAATGGAAAAAAAGTTTTATTTCTCAAAAATATTACCCAAAATTAAAAATTGTATTCGCCATGTGGACGTTCTTCCATGGAATAGGAGATGTTTAGCAGAAAACTGATGCTGCTCTTTTCTAGAAAAAAAAGTGGTGACCAGGGTCTGTAAACATCAGAGAAAACAAACAGTCTAATAGTCTGTATTACATTATACACTCTATGTTTCTCAAGTCATATAGCTCTGTGTGAGAAGCAGATGTAATGATGAAAAATACGTTTTTTCTTCTGAATTTTGATGTACATCTGAATGAAACGGATCATTTCGGAGACTATCGGTGGTGATTGGATGGAGGCAGATCTGAATGTGTGCTTGCAGTCGATTGTAAGAATGGGGCGGATTTAAGTGGACTAAATTATAGAAGACAAAGAAATTACCAGAGAATGTGTCGTTATATCTGTCTGTATATTATTGATTAAAAATAACAAGGTATAAAAACATGCATGGATGATGATAAACAAACTACAGCTGGTCCAAAACGCAGCCGCTAGAGTTCTTACCAGAACCTGGAAGTTTGACCATATTAGCCCGGTTCTGTCACACTGCATTGGCTGCCTATTAAACATCGTATACATTTTAAAATATTGCTGATTACTTGGAAAGCACTAAATGGTTTAGCTCCCCAGTACTTGAGCGAGCTCTTAACGCATTATAGTCCTGCACGTCTATTGCGATCTCAAAGTTATGGCCAGTTGATAATACCAAGAATATCAAAATCGACTGCTGGCGGTAGATCCTTTCCTATTTAGCACCAAAACTTTGGAACAATCTTCCTAACACGGTCCGGGAAGCAGATACAGTCTGTCAGTTTAAATCTAGACTAAAAACACATCTCTTTGGCTTAGCATACACATAACACATTATAGATTTCTATAATTCAATGTTAGGCTGCATAGATTAGATCAGCCGGAACCGGGAACACTTCCCATAATTCCTGATGTACTTTGTACATCATAAGAAGGATGGCGTCTACGCTAATATTAGTCTCTCTGTTTATCCCGAGGTTTACCGAAAACCGCCGGATCCAGGGCACATCCAGATCTGATGAAGGACCATCACATGGACACGACGACACGCATTATCAGGGCTGTGAAGGCCCATGGACACCTCACCACACTCATCTCCTCACCGGCCGGTTGACCCAACCCAACCAGATGAACTGGATAATATCGTGAAAGTTCTGATCCCATCTGACTCCTGACATTATGCTGCCTAACTCATAATCATACACTGTTTCGTTGGCCAAAGGAGGACTGGCCCCCCGACTGAGCCTGGGTTCTCCCAAGGTTTTTTTCTCCATTCTGTCACCTGATGGAGTTTTGGTTCCTTGCCACTGTTGCCTTCGCCTTTTGGCTTGCTTAGTTGGGGACATTTAATTTTCAATTGAACAATACTATTACAACATTGTTTTCCTGTTATCTCTGTAAAGCTGCTTTGAAACAATTTGTATTGTAAAAGCGCTATATAAATAAAGGTGACTTGACTTGACTTGACTCTCCAGGTGTAAGTCCCGCTGTTATAAGCACTATCAGCGCGCTCACGCAGCCCGCGAAGTGCGGCAATGGGGACCATGTAGCCATTCACCCCCTAGCGTCACGCTTCAAAACGTGGGAAGCTATTCCGGGAATCTCCTAGTGGGTGTTAAACACAATAAAGCTAGGCTATCGCTTACAGTTTCGTCGCCGCCCTCCTCGCGTCCGAGCGCGGCTAGAAACTACTGTGAACCCAGAAGCAGTGCCACTGCTCCGTTCAGAGATAGCAAGTCTGTTGTGCAAGAGGGCTATAGAGAGGGTGCCTCTGGCTTTGAGCGAGTCGGGGTTTTTACGGCCGTTATTTTCTTGTCCCCAAGAAAGACGGCGGTCTCAGACCAATATTAGACCTCAGATCTCTGAACAAAGCTCTCATAAAGAGACCGTTCAAAATGCTCACTATCAGAAAACTCCTCGCGCATGTGCGCCAGGGGGACTGGTTCATATCACTAGATCTGAAAGATGCATACTTCCAGATCCAGATAAATCCCCTTCACAGGCCATTCTTACGTTTCGCCTTCGAAGGCCAGGTTTATCAATACACCGTCCTACCGTTCGGCCTATCCCTGGCACCCCGTACGTTCACAAAGTGCATGGATACGGCGCTCGCCCCCCTGCGGAGTCAGGGGCTGCGAATACTGAACTACTTGGACGACTGGCTGATTTTGGCACAATCTCAGAGAGAGTTACTGTCTCATCGTACAGTTCTCCTCGACCATCTGAAAGCTTTGGGCCTCTCTGTCAACTGAACAAAGAGCGTACTACAACCCAGTCAGACTATCTCCTTCTTGGGTATAGAGCTGGACTCGGTCACGATGACGGCGCGTCTGTCGACGCAGCGCGCGCACCGTGTGCAGCGTCTCGCCGCATCTTTTCAGATGAACAGACTCACGCCTTTGAAAACTTTTCAGAGAGCGTTGGGTTGTATGGCCTCAGCCTCCGCGGTACTCCAGCTGGGGTTACTGCGCATGCGTCCGCTTCAGCTCTGGTTGAAGAGCCGTGTGTCTCACCGAGCGTGGACCACGGGCCACCAGCTGATAAAGGTAACGCAGACCTGTATCACAGCTCTGCAGCCATGGTCAGTGGCAGAATGGTTTCAGCGCGGCGTTTCCATGGGGACAGTTTCATGCCGAAAATTCATCTCGACAGACGCCTCCAACACGGGTTGGGGAGCGGTCTGCGAGGGCTCACCGGCCTTCGGCCCCTGGTCAGCTCAAGAGAGCCTCCTACACATAAACTGTTTGGAAATGTTGGCGGTCGAGAACGCGCTCAGGCGTTTTCTCCCGTGCATTCAGGGCCACCACGTGCTGATCCGTTCGGACAATTTGGCCGTGGTCTCCTATCTAAACCGTCAGGGCGGAGTCAGATCCAGGAATCTTTTCCAGCTGACAGAACGCATCCTAGTTTGGTCTCAGTGTCACCTGCTCTCGCTCAGAGCGACGCACGTGCCGGGACATCTGAACGACGGTCCAGACAGCCTGTCCAGGAACCCCATTCCCCCCGGGGAATGGTCCCTGCATCCTCTTACAGTCCAGAAACTGTGGCGTCTATTCGGCAGAGCAGAGGTGGACCTCTTCGCCTCGGCGGAGAACACCCACTGCCCAATATTTTTCTCAAGGAGCGAGGACGTGCTAGCCCAAACCTGGCCCAGCCGCCCGCTTTATGCTTTCCCTCCGGTCTCTCTGCTACCACAGGTGCTTCAGAGAATCAGAGAAGCGCAGCACTCGGTGCTCCTCATAGCCCCGCACTGGGGGGGGTCAGACTTGGTTTCCGGAGCTCACGCAGCTGTCACAGACAGTGCCGTGGCCCATTTCAGTCAGAGCAGATCTCCTCTCCCAAGCTCGCGGCTCGATCTGGCATCCCCACCCAGAGCGCTGGGCGCTACACGCGGGGTGATCAACATCTACCCGTTGCTTTGCCAGAGGGAGTGTTAAACACGATCATACAGGCTAGAGCGGCTTCTACCAGAAGGCTCTATGCATCAAAATGGTCTGTGTTCTCAAAGTGGTGCACCGAAAAGGGCCTGGACCCACGGTTATGCGAGGTTCCCTCCTTGCTAAATTTTCTCCAAGAGATGCTGGACAAGGGCAGATCCCCGTCCACTCTTAAGGTATATGTGGCAGCCGTCGTGGCGTTTGCTGAACCCCGGCGCGGCCAGTCACTGGGCAAAGACGGGCTGGTAGTCCGCTTCCTCAGGGGAGCTAGAAGGATGAACCCCCCTCGCCCCCCTTCGGTGCCGATTTGGGACCTTTCCATAGTTCTTGATGCTATGAAAGCTCCCCCATTCGAACCGTTAAGCACCGTGGACCTAAAGTACCTGTCGCTTAAGAGCGTTTTTCTACTCGCGCTCGCGTCAGTAAAACGGGTGGGAGACCTACATGCGCTGTCCACCAGCGCGTCCTGTCTTGAGTTTGGACCTAATGACTCCTTAGTCGTTCTCAAACCTAGGCATGGCTATGTCCCCAAAGCGATTGGCACCCCGTTCAGGGCACAAGTTATATCCCTATCGGCTCTGCCTGCATCCGATAGCGAATCTGATTCTAATCTCCTATGTCCGGTCAGGGCCCTGAGATTATATGTTACTCGCACTGCTCCGGTCAGACGATCCGAGCAGCTTTTTGTTTCGTTCGGCGGGCGCACCAAAGGGTTGGCCGCCTCGAAACAGTCCCTATCCAGATGGATTGTTGATGCCATTGCAGCAGCATACGCATCAAAAGACCTGCCATGCCCTCTGGGCATCAGGGCTCATTCCACTAGAGGCATGGCCTCATCGTGGGCATGGTCCAGCGGAATTTCCATTCACGACATTTGCGTGGCAGCGGGATGGGCTTCCCCCTCCACCTTTGTCAGATTTTACAATCTGGAAGTACCCGCCTTGCAGGCTAAACTACTAGCAGTCTAGTATGTTTCAGCTCTTCTGGTTGAGCTGCACTATAGGGGGTTAATTACACAGACCGAGTTCGCTCTGTCCCTCTCTATAATGTGCTTATGTACTACACAATCACCGGCCCGCTCCGCTGGCCTTTTGTCACAGGTACATATATTCATTCCCACTTACAGAGTTCCCCGGGGTGCCCCGCGGGACTAATAGTGGATGCTTAGCACGCACGGCGTTGACCAGGGGTTCCCGTAGCGTAAGCTAGCTTACGCAATACGAGAGAACCTCTCGTAAGAGAACGAATCGGTTACCTAACGTAACCTCGGTTCTCTCTAGATGAGGGAACGAGTATTGCGTTCCTGGCCGTGCTTGTGCTACTGGCGATTTTCGCTTCAGTATTTGAAAAAAACAGTATTATTCAGCCTATTTCGGGATATTTTATAGTCTCGTCCACACCCGTTTCGGCGGGCGGGTGACGTAATGAGAGCGAGTCAGACTCTCATTGGTCGCGGGTTCACTCGCGCTCCCTCATAGGCTTAAGCAGTTCTCCGTGAGCGAACCAATGAGCGGCTAGCTAGCCCTCTCATGGTCTGCTGCAGCTGAACTGCGTTGACAATGGATACAAAATTATAGGATAATTTTTTGGCTTCAATTTCTCAGAAAGATGGAATCTTTCCCGTAGCGTAAGCTAGCTTACGCAATACTCGTTCCCTCATCTAGAGAGAACCGAGGTTACGTTAGGTAACCGATTCGTTTTCTATGTATGCCAGGTTGTTGAGGAGATGTGTATTTAATCTAGATTTAAACTGACAGAGTGTGTCTGCTTCCGGACAATGTTAGGAAGATTGTTCCAAAATTTGTTGCTAAATAGGAAAAGGATCTACCGCCAGAAGTCGATTTTGATATTCTAGGTATTATCAACTGGCCAGAATTTTGAGATCGCAATAGACGTGAAGGACTATAATGCGTTAAGAGCTCGCTCAAGTACTGGGAGCTAAACCATTTAGTGCTTTGTAAGTAATCAGCAATATTTTAAAATTTATACGATGTTTAACAGGCAGCCAATGCAGTGTTGACAGAACCGGGCTAATATGGTCATACTTCCTTGTTCTGGTAAGAACTCTAGCGGCTGCGTTTTGAACTAGCTGTAGTTTGTTTAATAAGCGTGCAGGGCAACCACCCAGTAGAGCATTACAATAATCTAGCCTTGAGGTCATGAAAGCATGAACTAATTGTTCCGCATTTGTCAGTGAGAGCATATGACGTAATTTAGATATATTTTTAAGATGGAAAAATGCGGTTTTACAGATACTAGACACGTGACTTTCAAATGAAAGATTGGTATCAAAGAGCACACCCAGGTTCCTAACTGACGACGAAGACTTAACAGAGCAGCCATCAAGTGTTAGACAGTATTCTAGGTTATTAGGTGAGGAAGTTTTTTGTCCAATGATTAGAATCTCTGTTTTTTCAGAATTTAGTAATAGGAAATTACTGGTCATCCAATTCTTTATATCAGCTATGCATTCCGTTAATTTTGTGAATTGGTAGGTTTCGTTAGGTTTGAAGAGGAGAGGAGTGTAAGGGCCCTGTAACAGAGTGAACAGAGGTGGGACGCGCACACGGGCTTGTGGGCGCGCTTATGTACTCTGAGACTCGAGCGGGCTTGGCCCGCTTTATGAGAGTGGACTCTGTGTGAGACAGGGGAACTGAAGTGCTTTTGTGTATGAGTGAACACAGTGTTGTGGGCACATTTCGTACACAAGAGGCTTTTATGCTCTTTTTGAGATTTCTCTGGGTCGCCGTGAAAACGGCGTTTGTGCTCATGCAAGCGGGAAGGGAGACCGGCTTGGTTATGGCAGAAAACACTGCTGTAGTAGCCGCCTGGGCGGGGACTAACAGAGGGTAAATCTTTGACGGCGGTCCGGCCGCAGCGGGAGAGCGCCGTCTTTTTCTTCTCAGCTGTGCTAGGCAGACTTTGGTTGCTCAGGTTTCAGCGCGATTCTAGGCCGAGGCCCCCGAGGAGGCGGCGGCCTGTGACGGCTGTCAGAGCGGGAACGCGGGCGGCCGCCCTGGCGTCGCTGAACACTCTGGTTGTGCTGAGCTGTGCGCTGGGGTGGGGCTCGTGCAGGAGGCTGATCACGTGGGCGGCCTGCAGAGGAGCTAGCGCGACGAGGCAGAAAGAGGTTCATGGCCTGCGAGGCTTTCTGTACTTCGGAGAAGCGGTCGACGATACCCGTGACGGCAGATCCGAAGAGGCCGGCTGGAGAGAGCGGGGCGTTGAGAAAAGCGGCGCGCTCGGAATCTCCCATGTCGGCGAGAGTGAGCCATAGGTGTCTCTCAGACACACAGATGGCGGCCATGCATTTCCCCAGGGCTAGAGCAGCAGACTTTGTGGCGCGAAGGGCAAGGTCCGTGGCGCTCCTCAAATCCGCGACAGAAGGGGGGTTCTTTCCGCTCTCATCCCACTCACGCAGCAAATCGCCTTGCAGAATTTGCAGCACGGACATCGAGTGGAGTGCAGACGCTGCCTGGCCGGCGGCTGAATATGCGCGGCCGTGAAAACTTGAAGTCGCTCTGCAGGCTTTCGAGGGAAGCACAGGTGATGAGCGCCATCTAGCAGAGGGCGGGCATAAGTGTGCGGCGACCAAGTGTTCAACAGGAGGGATGGTGAGGTAGCCCTTTTCTGCGGCTCCGTCCACAACGCGGAGCAGGGTGGAAGAATCAGAGCTAGATCTGGCAGAGAGCGGGGCATTCCAGGACTTTGAGAGCTCAGCGTGCAGCTCGGGCAGGAAGGGCGCAGCCCGTTTGGCAGCGGGAGTCGAGCGCTGGCGGAAATAGCTGCCGTCCATGCGGTTGATGGTCTGCTCGGGGGGGAGGAGACCAATCGAGACCGAGGCGCTCGACGGCCTGTGTGAGGAGGCGCATTAGCTCTTCTTCAATGCCAGCGCGAGTCCTGGAAGATTCACGGTTCGAGGAGACCTGAGAACCGGACCAATCCTCACTGTTGGAAGCGAGAAGCGCTTCCAACATGTGTCCTTGATGTCCGCGGCGTCATCGGAGGCAACAGAGCGGCCACTCGGCGGCAACTGTTCGTCCGGAAGCGGCGGAGAAGGAGAGCGGGAGGCTACAGGCTCCGGCGGAATGAACGCTTCTTGCTGGGGCTCCGGTGGCCTCTGAGCGCGGCGTTTCTTCTTCCGCGGCGCAGACAGAGGTGGCTTGGGAGCATTTTTAGCGGCCAACAGTCGAGCCCGCAGGGTCAACATAGGCATTGTATCGCAGAAGTCGCAGCCGCCATCGGCGAGGGCGACTTCGGCGTGCTCCGGTCCGAGGCAGAGGGCGCAGAAGACGTGGCGGTCTCCAGCCTCGAGGGGAGCGCGGCAGGAGCCGCAGGAATTCCGAGACATCTTTAAAAAGACGCTCGCTCTTTTAGATACAATAAAGGAATAACTCTGAGTAAAGGATACACTCCGTCGGATGGCGCTAGCTCACAGGACGGCTGAAGGTGGCGAAGACGGCCGGCTTCCTCAGTCTCCCAAACGCTCGCTAGAAGGTGCCTTTTCGACGACGGCGGCTTCTCTCTCAGGATCAGCAGATGCAGGTGCGTCGCTTGAAGGATGAAAAAATCAGATTATTCAGCCTATTTCGGGATATTTATAGTCTCGTCCACACCCGTTTCGGCGGGCGGTGACGTAATGAGAGCGAGTCAGACTCTCATTGGTCGCGGGTTCACTCGCGCTCCCTCATAGGCTTAAGCAGTTCTCCGTGAGCGAACCAATGAGCGGCTAGCTAGCCCTCTCATGGTCTGCTGCAGCTGAACTGCGTTGACAAGGATACAAAATTATAGGATAATTTTTTGGCTTCAATTTCTCAGAAAGATGGAATCTTTCCCGTAGCGTAAGCTAGCTTACGCAATACGAGAGAACCTCTCGTAAGAGAACTATACATTCAGTTAAATGATTATTAGGCTGCGTAAAGGTCAGCCGGAACCGGGAACACTTCCTATAATGTTACATCATAAGAATTTTAGTCTTTCTGTTTATTCCGAGGTTTACTGTAATCAGCTGGATCCGGGTCGTATCCAGATCAAATGGTGGACCTGAGCCTAGACACGGCCACAACGCATGATGTAGTCAGCCGGATCCAGTTCCGGATTCTGTTTTTTGTGCCTTCAGAAGACCTGCAATATAGTATGAGAGCCATATAGACTATTAATATAGTTTTTTTTATGGTGCTTTTTTGTTGTTGTTATTTTTACACCACCTTCATTTTGTGTTTTTGTCTGAAGAAAGAAAATCACACATCTAAGAAGCGACATAAAGGTAAATAAATGACAACAGTATTTTTCATTTCTGGGTCAACGAACGCTTTACATCTTCCCAAGTATGAAATCACAATAAAATGTTCCTCTGGGAAGAGAGTGAGCCCTGCAGCTGCATAAAAGAAGGGAGGATCTTGACAGAGATAGAGACACAGTTTCTGGATGTCAGGAAAGATAGAGGAAGCACATCCACACACACACACACACACACACACACACACACACACACACACACACACACACACACACACACACACACACACACACACACACACACACACACACACACACACACACACACACACACACACACACACACACACACACACACACATTCAGACCAAGAACTGTCAGCTACTGTTAATGGGCGAGATAAAGAAACAGATTCTCATCAGACGGGCCTCCATAAACGTCCCTGTCGGAGCGGGGCAGGAGCACGGTGGCATTAGAATGCACTGCTTGTTTGGTGCGCGTCCCAGTACCAGCTCACCAGTGGAACCGATGGGCAGTGACATCCATCCTCACATCCACACACAGTCATTCACTTATCCTCCCCCCGGCCTCGGCTTAAACAGAACAGCCTTTCTCACAACCTTCACACAATGGTCTGAGTGTACCAAACCCAGTGGCGAGATTCAGGGTGTGTGTGAAACAGAAAGACATAAATGCAGATTTGGGTGTGTGTCTTGCAAACAAAACAAAGAAAGGCCTTTCACTTTTTCTGGCTCTTTGAAATGCCTGGCATGAGTTGGATGAGTCTTTTTCCCATTTTATATGGCCAACCTCACATTGTGAACCTTCGCTCCTCCTTGTCGTGGGGGTATTTCCATAAGAATAATCACAATATTTCTGCGACACAGCAATACGATTCAATTGAGAGCAACTGGAGACTATCTCTTGAGAAAAAGAGGCCTGTGATCGCATGTGTGTCTTCTAGAAAAGACCTCATCAATGTATGCCAAGATAACAAAGATTAAACTAAAATACTTCTCATCAGATTAAATGATCTGAACCTTATGTCTCATATCTTCTCAGATATTTCTCCTGGAAAAGAAAAATACAGTAATCTTGTGTTTCTCAACATCACAAGCTTTTTCAAAATATATTTTTGATCAAATTCTCCCATGACAAAATGTTCAGATATCTACATATATCTACTGGTACTTGTTTCTGTTTTTGTTTCTTCAAAGTAATTTTCTGTAATAGTTTACTTCTAATATAACTGAAAATTCTAATAAGAATGAAATAGCAGCATCTGAACAATAAAGTGTTTTTTCTCTGTCCAAAGATCTCATTTGTTTCTCTTACAAATGTAGCTCGAGATTGAATAGAGAGCATATGGAGATGTCTCCTGCTTTCCAGACTTTTCTTCTGAGATAAGAAGATAAGAGATATTATGTAACTCTATGTTGTTTTGCACATTTATTCGCCTTATCTTGGCCAGGTCGCCGTTGTAAATGGGAATTTGTCGGCCTACCTGGTAAAATAAAGGTAAAATAAAAAAATAAAAACCAAGACATTCTTCAAACTGTGCTTAGATTTGCCAGTCTTCAAATTAAAAGTCTATTTAATTATCTGAGCTATGCTATTGACATAAAACGTTATTGTCAATATCTCAGACTAAACTAATACTTCCACTAATGGTACTTTTTAGGTGGACAAAAAAGTCTAAACATTACACAATTCCCCTATTTTTCTACCTTTTGTTTATTTTTATAGCTTCTGAACTGCAAATATGAATTCATTTCACTCCAGTCATTTATTATGGCGTCAAATATTTCAAGAAAACCCCCACTGTGTTTATTTGTTTGTTTGTTTTATATGTCAGTCAGAACTTTTGCTGTCTAAGTGGGCGGTTTCTGGCACAGTAAGCGGGCGGCGGACTACATGCCGACAGTCAAAAGTCGCCTACCACATTCTTTTGGTAACAATCTGAGCAAGTGTCCGCTCAGCAGGATCTATGACGGGTCAACACAGTCTTATCTCTCTGAGGGGGGACGGGGCAGTAATGTAATGGCATCACCCACTGCAGCGAGCGCATGACTTTCATGCCGTGGTTACCAGTGGGAGCGGTGGGCATTGTTCTCTCATTCATCAAACAATAGCCAATTTTCAGATGCCCATACGATCCCAAAGGAAGAGATCAGAACAGAGCTCGGACTGTGCTGCCGAATAGCTGAGCCAGCTCATGAGACTAAATAATGTTGTAACAAAGAGCAGGGTGCTTCCTACCTCTTTTCCCCTTTTGTCTCCTGCATTGTATTCATCCCTTCCACTTCGGCATTTCGTAATCCGGCTCAAAATGCAGCTTTCCAGGAGACAGTTTTGCACTGGGCTTCCATAATGAGAATGTTCTGTTTAATTTAGACTCATGCATCTCCAGCCTCTCTCTCTCTCTCTCTTTGACATGATAGAAATCCCCCTCCTCGATTTCCCACTTTTAGGAGTCTAATCCCTCAGACACACAGCATGTGTAGCATCCCGATCGTTACACAAACCTTTAAAACGGTTACTCTGTGTTTTGCACAGCCGGGGCTTCAGGCCCATTTAAAGAAAACAGGGAAATCAATATTTCTTATTAGGATTCCCTGCTGATGTGCCCGAGGCGCTCTGTTCTTTCTACTTTTTCTTTCTAGTTTCTATTCTCTTTCTCGCTCACTTTTTTTCAAAGCTTTTCTCTTGTGCAAGTGAAGGAAATATTTATATTTTTGCATGACTTCTATCTTAATGCTTCCCAAATATTAACATGAAACTGGTTGTTCACGGACTCCAGTGTTATACTTGTGTGCGCCAAAGCTATTAACGGACTATGGATATGCTGCCGTCAGTCTGTATTTGAAGCAATGTTGTGTGGTTGAATACAAATCTTCCATTTAAATACAAATCCGACTTGCTTCAGGTCCTTCTTCATTTTGATTCCCATCATGTTAAGTGTGCATAATTAAGTCCCGAAAGCCTTAGGACTAGACAAAATCTACAGCCTACTCTTCTTGGATAAACAAAAATAATTAAAAATATTTAAAATTGAAAAAAAAAAATTATATTATATAATTTATATTTATATATTTAATTATATATATATATATATATATATATATATATATATATAATAACAAAAATAAAACAATAACACTTTACAATGTTTCATGTGTTAACATAGTTAATGTATTAACTAACAATGATCATTCTTAACTAATGAAACCTTATTGTAAAATGTTACAATTAAAATCAATTTCAAGCCAATTCAATATTTTAGAGCTGAGCAAATCCAGTCTTATAGACATTTTAATGACTTTTCTAAAAAAAAAATTAAAAAACGTCAAAAAAATAATTCTGTTTTCTGTTTTTCCTTGACCTTTCGAACTTGACAACTAGCCTAGTTGTATTAATTGTTCTAACTCTATGAGAATAGAATCTCTTTTAGAATGATTTTTTCCCCAGCTGATGAATGATAAAAACAATGACAGCCAATCAGAACAAGGAACTCGAGCATTTAAAGTGGTAGACGACATAACTACAGCGTGCGCTTCAGTATCATCCATTGGTGTGGATGCTAATATAGTTATCAGTATAGTTATCTTTATATGTTTTGCTCTTGTTGTGAATGGAGCATAAATGTTCTTCTGTCATCATGGATTCCTTGATAGTCTGCATAAGCCTTGACTTGTTAAAACGCTAGTTTAGGATGTTCCCAATAGTCTGCCAATGTTTGTCCTTGTTTTTCCATAATTTCATTGTGTCTGTCAATTGCAACTGTCACACTTGACCTCAGAGAAAAGCAAAGACAACAATAACTCAAGGTGTTCTGTGAGAGGCGGTGGGAAATCAAAGGCCCAGCCACTCCAGGAGGAAGAACGGCTGTATTCACACTAAGTACCTTTAAAGGGAAGCAGTGGTGACAGAGCCAGTGTTCATGCCTGGGATAATTGGCCTGTTTCTTTTGTTTCCCCACAGGTCTCTCTTCATTCCCCTTCTCTTTCTATTTACTTAGTAAAAGAAAACTGTTTACTGGCGACAGTGGTGGGGGCCAGTGGAACACGATTGGGGGGTTTTCATTGTGATTGATTGAGAGGGCCATGGGAAAGGGCCATTGGGATAATGCGCAAGTTTCACGGTCGTCCGTTTCAGTGCCTGTTTTTAAGGCCAAACTGATATAAAGGCCAGCCAGGAGTGGCTAGGTAAAGGCACTTATGGCTAATGCTTTGACAGAAGATGGAGCAATCACACATTATGACAAAACCTCCAATAAGACAAATCACTGTTAAAGGTACAATATGCAGGATTTTTCGCCACCAGGGGTCGCTAACCTCTTACAATAACAAAGGCCTATATTGATGACGTATATTCCGCATTAAGCGTAATTATGGATCTTGTCGTCCATCTGATGGATATTTTATGGATGAGCAGTGTTGGGGAAGTTACTTTTAAAAAGTAGTGTTTGCTCGTTACTCGTTACTTCTTAAAAAAGTAATCCGTTACTTAGTTACCCCCTTTGGAAAGTAACTTTTTACGTTACTCGTTATTTTTACGTTACTTTTATGTTGCTTGACTTTGGGCAGAACCCAATATCTGTTCCTAAATGTGTAGGCTTACATACAATTCTACTATGATCTCTACTTATTGAAAAACTAGAAGAAAACAACTAGAAAAAAAGAGAGATTTTGAGATAGAAATATATATTTTTCTTTGTCAATGTTGGCTACAAAGATAAAGTTGACTATGCTGACTCGCGATCTTCGCAGGAGTGAATGTGTCACAAGGTGACGAACCAGCAGCGGAACTATATATTCCACGGAGGAATGTTTCCGCCCGGAGCGCTCTCGACGCAACACCCAGTCAGCCTGATATGCGTCGCTACCATGGCAACAGCAGCCGCTGATGACAGAGTGACAGCAGGTGCGGCGCATCAAGGGGCTGTTTGGTGATTGGGACACACAGCGGCTTGAAACAGATAAAGACCAAACTTTGGGAGACCAAGAGGGTAGTTCAGTGCAGTGTTCTGTGTTCGGTTTCGGGTGCTGTGTCCTGACCTTGTTCCGTCGAGGAAGGCTGAGAGTTTCTGTGGGACAAAATTGACTGGTGAGATCGATCCGCGGAAGGGAATCCGCTACGAAAGATTGGGTGGAGTGGAACAGAGAAGCAGCGGAGAAGTTGCCTTGGAAACATCAAGTCCCCTGCCTGGGTAGAGATAAGTGCAAACCTTTTACTGGCCGTATGATACGTGATTTATACACCAAGACACTGTATATGAAGAGAAGCGATCTAGGAACCGGAGTCTAGACACCGTAATGAGAAGACAGCTGTTATGATGCACGAGTGAGATCGCTATATATTCTTCCGTCTTACTGTCCCTGCTGTTCAGAACAAGGAGGTGGGCTGTGGCCTTATATTTCACAGAGTGGTTGAGAGTGACGTGAGTTGATGCTGTGCCCACCGTGTGTGTTTGAAGTGAAGCTACTGCATGCTTACTATACCGAATTCTGTCACGTGCCCATCGGCCTTGCCCTGTGTTGCAGTTTGGAGCCGCTGAAGAAGAGATTAAGCGACGGTGGAATTTAAAGCTTGCGATGTTCTGATTCATCATTGATGTTGTCTGGAGAACGGAGGAAGTCCAGTGATCCGCTGTTCTGAGTGTCCTCCATCGAACGCCATGTGCATTCTGTGTTATCAACACTGTCGTAAGCTTTCCGCATCCCCTGTATAGGAAAGGACCAACCGTACTCGAAGTACCCACCTGCGGTCTAGTCGACGCCCCTTTCACAGCCGTGAGCTTCCTGCATCCCCTGTATAGGAAAGAACCAACCGGACTCGAAGTACCTACCTGCTGTCTAGTCGACGCCCCTTTCACAGCCGTGAGCTTTCTGCATCCCCTGTATAGGAAAGAACCAACCGGACTCGAAGTACCTACCTGCTGTTTAGTCGACGCCCCTTTCACAGCCGTGAGCTTTCTGCATCCCCTGTATAGGAAAGAACCAACCGGACTCGAAGTACCTACCTGCTGTCTAGTCGACGCCCCTTTCACAGTCCTAAGTTTCCTGCATCCCCTGTAGAGGAAAGAACCAACCGGACTCGAAGTACCTACCTGCTGTCTAGTTGACGCCCCTTTCACAGCCCTAAGTTCCTGCATCCCCTGTATAGGAAAGAACCAACCGGACTCGAAGTACCTACCTGCTGTCTAGTCGACGCCCCTTTCACAGCCGTGAGCTTTCTGCATCCCCTGTATAGGAAAGGACCAACCGTACTCGAAGTACCCACCTGCTGTCTAGTCGACGCTCCTTCCACAGCCGTAAGCTTTCCGCATCCCCTGTATAGGAAAGGACCAACCGTACTCGAAGTACCCACCTGCTGTCTAGTCGACGCCCCTTTCACAGCCGTGAGCTTTCTGCATCCCCTGTATAGGAAAGGACCAACCGTACTCGAAGTACCCACCTGCTGTCTAGTCGACGCTCCTTCCACAGCCGTAAGCTTTCCGCATCCCTGTATAGGAAAGGACCAACCGTACTCGAAGTACCCACCTGCTGTCTAGTCGACGCCCCTTTCACAGCCGTGAGCTTCCTGCATCCCCTGTATAGGAAAGAACCAACCGGACTCGAAGTACCTACCTGCTGTTTAGTC
The DNA here is from genome assembly GCA_036326025.1 of Chrosomus eos. Taxonomy (NCBI): domain Eukaryota; kingdom Metazoa; phylum Chordata; class Actinopteri; order Cypriniformes; family Leuciscidae; genus Chrosomus; species Chrosomus eos. The sequence goes on from CM070833.1 coordinate 33,833,424, forward strand.
GACGCCCCTTTCACAGCCGTGAGCTTTCTGCATCCCCTGTATAGGAAAGAACCAACCGGACTCGAAGTATCTACCTGCTGTCTAGTCGACGCCCCTTTCACAGCCGTGAGCTTTCTGCATCCCCTGTATAGGAAAGAACCAACCGGACTCGAAGTACCTACCTGCTGTCTAGTCGACGCCCCTTTCACAGCCCTAAGTTTCCTGCATCCCCTGTATAGGAAAGAACCAACCGTACTCGAAGTACCCACCTGCTGTCTAGTCGACGCCCCTTTCACAGCCGTGAGCTTTCTGCATCCCCTGTATAGGAAAGAACCAACCGGACTCGAAGTACCTACCTGCTGTCTAGTTGACGCCCCTTCACAGCCCTAAGTTTCCTGCACCCCCTGTATAGGAAAGGACCAACCGTGCTCGAAGTACCCACCTGCTGTCCAGTCGACGCTCCTCTTCACCGCTGTAAACTTCTGTACTTGGGAGGTCGAGAAGAGTACAGTCCGCTCAGAGTCCGAGAAGGATAAGTCGTGCTTAGAGCACTTACCTGCTGGTCAGGTCCGCGTTCCCTCCATTGCCGAGAACCTCGGCACCCGAAGAGTCCGAGGGGGTTGAGTGGACCCAGTCCCCGCCTGTCGTCCAGCCGACGTCCCGGCGGCCACTGGATGCTGGGGAGGAAGGAGGAATTTTAATTAGGATATACAAATTCTTTTAATCAATAAAGCCTGTTACATTTTACTTTCCTTGTCCGCCTGGTTTCTGGTCTGCTCCTCAGTGGTACATTCTAAAGGGAGGGGGTAGACCCAGTCGACCCTCCCGACCTGTGACAAATGCACCAGAGAGAAATGCACATTTCAATACGGATTCCATAAGCAGAGAGTAGGCTAGTCTGTTTTCTTTCGTTTTGAATAGTTTTGTTTTAAATTACACATTTCAAGCTTTCTATATATTTCTCAGATCTTTGAGGCAAGCTTATATGCTGAGTTTCGGTTCATGTATGAGACGAGCTCAGTTCACGCGCCGGCACGGAGCTCCTGAGAAGTCCTGATTATATTGCCTGCCTGCTATATTTACTTCTTATTTATTAAATCCAGACAATTGGTTGATGAAACATTGATTAAAATTAAGATACAATTAATACAAAACGAAATTCACTTTAAAGAAAGGCTTTCTACAAAAACAAACTTAACTTAATCAAAATCATGTCTGCCCACTCCATTTGTCTCCCGATTGCGCATCTTATGATCTTACTCATGCTTTTCACTTTTCATATAATCAACATAGATGAAATAAAAAAATAAGTATTTTATTTAAACTTTTTATTTAAAGAAAAATTTTATTTTATTTATATAAATATGAAACTAAATCGTTTTCTTTAATGGCTACAACACGTAGGCCTATACAGTACAGAGAAATGTACGTCTTACCGTAAGCATGTGGGGGGAGAGGTACGATTTTCGAGCAATCATCGAATATTATTTTGCTTGATATGATAATCCTTAATATTTGATGTTTTAAATGCCTGTTTGAGCGAGGTCTTTGTGAAAGTTTTAAAGCAGTCTTGCGCCGCTTACAGAGCGGTCACGACCGAAGAACTGTTACGTCCATAATGTTGTTTTTTTCCTCATAAATGCGAACACGAAAAATACAATAAAATGAATATTTTGTGTTCTGTGGAGAGCCAACCCTTCTTCATCCGGTGGGTAGTATTACTTTCTACCAGCCTCTGTCACGTACACGTAATTTTACTGCAAAAAATCCTACATATTGCACCTTTAATGTATTTTTTACTGTATATTATTTCAAGAAGTCTCTTATGCTCATCAAGGCTGCATTTATTTGATCAAAATACAGTAAAAACACTAGCATAGTGAAGTATTATTAGTGTTTTGTATTTTAAAGGTGGGGTATGGGATTTGCAAAATGGTTTTGATTTCAGATTTCAGATTTTGAAAATACACAACTCAAATGGTCCTCCCTTCTTTCCTCCAATGCTGGCCCGATTCGCGTGAGGGGGCTGGGGGAGGGGGGAATGGTACTACCGTTTGATTGACGGACTTACTGTCCAATGATTCTAGGTGGTCTTGGAAATGATTGGCTGGAGTTTTTCGAGTCCTGCCCGTTCCACAGATGATTATTTCAGTACTTCTAACTCAGTGGCTGTAAGTGGGTTATGAATAGGATTTCAAGTGATTTTGAAAAAATGCACAAAAAAGAGAATCACATACCCCACCTTTAATATATTTTATTCCTGTGACCAAAGCTGAATTTTCAACATCATTACTCCAGTCTTCAGTGTCTCATGATCCTTCAGATCATGCTGATTTAATGCTATTGTCAATTTTTTCTTCTTTTTTTGGAAAACAACTACTTTTTTTTCAGGATGCATGATGTATTGTTGATGTATAAAAAGTTCAAACCAACAGAATTTATTTGAAACATAAATCATTTGTAACATTATCAATGTTTTACTGCCAGTTTTGATCAGTCCATGCTTAATAAAAGTATTCATGTTAAAAAGTTTTCTGACCCCAAGCTTTTGAACAGCAGTGTCAACATATCTAAATATCGACATAATATTTTATTTAACAATCAAACATTACCAAAGAGCTGTTTTAAATGTTAAAATAACATTGTATCTGGTCTAGTGTCAAATTATCATTAAAAAGCACACGCCGCTCCTCTGTCTGCAGTTCTACGCTGAGTGCAATACAATAGATGGTAATTACTGATAGGCTCCCAGACCCCTGAGACCGAAGACACCTCGAGTCTCATTAGATCCCTCTTATCCTTCAGTTTCACTTCTCTACCTAATCCTTTCTTTCCTATCTTTACTCACCTCTGCTAAAGCAATTCTTTCAGTCCCCTCTTCATCTTTTAATCAATACGCTCATTCACAGTTTCTGATTTAACATGTTCAGAAGACTGAAGTATAACGCACAAGTCATATGGAGAGTTCGAGCATCAAAATGTAATTCCTCGTGCGAAAGAAAGTCACATTCATGAGTTTTTATTTTTTTTATAAAGTCCCGTAGACCTTTTAATCACAGATTAACGTCTTTGATAGAGATGCTGTTTAGAATCAACAATCTAGTCCTTCACTTTATTGATGGTACAACTCCATTGAGCTCCACATCGTAAGAGACTGACAGGGCAAGGCTGATTGATTATTGATCAGCGGTCAGACTGATAGGCAGATCAATGAAGCCATTGCTCTGAAGACAAGGTCATCAGGGAGAAACAGAAGAGGGGGCTTACATCTGAATCAGAAGAAACTGATCTCTGTTATCATTCCCGCTGCTTGCACCAGAGAGTGGCGTCTGATTGTTGTGAATCCCCCGGATTTGAGAGGCTTTGAATGAGCTTCACCCACATCAAGCTGTACCTGCTGCAGGAAAAGACCTGGACCTTCACCGAATTCACAGATGTGTTACTCAAGCTGAGAGGAAAGCTTGGCATTATGGGTCTGGTTTAAAGGTCAGCCATTGTTTTCCTCATTAAAAAGTATACACGTGAAGAGAACTTTTGAAAGACTCCAGTCACTCAGTGGCCTAGAAAACACGGATTCATTCTGCACGATTTGAGTTGAAATCACATGACCAGCCTTGTCTAGAATTTTTGAATTATGAATTTCAAACTTACTACATGGAAAAGTGTAACTGAACACAACTTGAAGACTTACAATTTGGAAACCCGTAGGGTAAATCTGAACTATGATTGTTGCAGTGACAGCATTGCACACTCTGCAATTATTTTTTCGGGAGACTTAAGGCCCTTGCTGAGTCCGAAATTCGCGTCAAACATTTTTGCACGATAAAAAATAAATACGACCTCACGTTATGTCAATCACGGCACTGCCTCCCAAACAAAAAAAAATCGGATCGGGTTCGATTTTCTGCGTTTTTCGTATCCGTAACAAGCAGTTTGAAATGGTGTTTTGACAATTCAGAGCCACCGAATTACGAATACGAAAAAAACGCATACGAAAATTTCTGACTCAGGGACTTTATTTGTTGACGATTGAATACTTGAACAGCTAACATTGCCATTTTGTTTCCTTTTACATCAAGATCCAAATGTTGACCATTGTAACAACTTAACAACTTAGTCAGAATTGACTGAATGGTTGTGGTTTGCTATTGGTGGACCCCATGTGAGTGACAGGTTGCCCCGCCCTCCCTCCCGCCAGTAAACACGTCTTCAGAGAAGAGAAGAGAAGAGAAGAGAAGAGAAGAGAAGAGAAGAGAAGAGAAGAGAAGAGAAGAGAAGAGAAGAGAAGAGAAGAGAAGTCACTGCGAGAGGGAGGGGGAGTTATTTTGATTTAAGATTACAAGGGAACATGAAAAATTATGTGCATACAAAAATAAATCATTTATAATACATACTGCAATACTCCATGAAAACAGGAATTGTCCATTTTGATTTCATGGTGACTTTAATGGTTAAAAAAGCTCACAGTTTTTCTTGTAAAGCAATGATGGAGTGCCAACACTTGACAACCACATGGAAATACACAGCAATTCTTGGAATTCTTTTATTATTGATTGAGGCATAGAAAAAGTCTAAAAACAGAATAGAGCTGAAAATGAGGAAAGTGAACATTTTTGTTAATAAAAAGGTTAATAATAAACTTGTATCCATGCCAATAGGTGTCAGTATGATGTTTAAGTGAATTTGGACAAATAAGAATCAATGAAACACAAGCAAAAACATACTGTTCACTATTATTTGGAATACAGTAATAAGCAAGTTTGTATGTGTCTTAAGACTTGCATTATGCGTTAACCTATTTGCAAGAACTTTTTTGTAACAGCAGAATTCCTGGTGAACAACTACATTACCCATGATGATCCTGTCAAGAAATCACACTAATAAAATCATGCCAACCCTTTAACACCCGCCTCTCCCATGAAGCACTGCGACACACTCAAACTACAGAAAGTGTGTGTGTGTGTGTGTGTGTGTGTGTGTGTGTGTGTGTGTGTGTGTGTGTGTGTGTGTGTGTGTGTGTGTGTGTGTGTGTGTGTGTGTGTGTGTGTGTGTGTGTGTGTGTGTGTGTGTGTGGTGTTAATCAACATCTGTGAATCAGTACTTTTATATTTCTCCATGGTTTTTAATTTGATTAGGTCATTGGCAATGCTTCATGGGATTAAAGATGTTAAGTACACAGGGTGCTTCTCAATACTCAATTTGATGCTTCCTCGTTTTCTCATTACTCCGTCCTCCATCCTGTGACCTGGAAACCGATCAAAGAAAGCCATCTTGAAGGACATCACATTTCTCGAGCTGCCCCGCGAGGAGGCGAGGAGCTGTTCGTGAGGATGCAGAGGTGTATTCAATACAGAAGTCATTCATGTAGAAAATCCTGACACACTCCTTCCCCTTCAAATCTGTCACAATCATTTTAATTTATGGTTTGTCTTTGCAGTTTAAATAAACCATACATTTTCAACAGGGCATCCTTTTTTTTTTAAATAAGCAAATTTTAACAACATAAGGGCAGATCCTTTGAGTGCAGAAGATGGCTCTTTGAAGTGACACTCGCGTGATCAAGAATATTTCAATGTACATACAAGATGTAGGCATACTAGGCTCTGTTGCACTTTATAGCTATTCTAACTTATAGGATATTATAGAAAAAGATTATAACTTTATAGTTATAGTCCTTGATGTGAACAGACCTTAATACAATATTCTGGTTTCTAGAAACACTTAGCATATACTGTATGTAACGTTAGCCATGGAGCAGACGAAGACGATGGTGTAAAGAACTCAAATGCAATTTTACTGACAATGGTGATATCCAAAACATAAAACACAAACTAAATCTTGACATGACACAAAACATAAGCCTCTTCTTGAAACAATAAACAATGACATGGAACAGCTAACTCAGGGTATCTGCACACTTTTTAAAGTCAAATCTAAGGCTTTTTAAGACCTTTTTAAGATCCGAAGAAATCAAAATTAAGACCTTACATTAAAGGTGCGCAATATTGACAAAAATATGTCTCGATATTTTCAAAGTTTTGTTGATAATAATTAGATGATATTTTTTTTACTGATTGTGTTCGTGTGCTGGTACCATGGCTGGTTTAGGCCTGTTGTTGACTGCTGACTCATGAAGATATTCATATTTTTCATATTCAATGCAGTGGTCAGTTCACAGCAGTGACAGAAATTTCCAGGGTCATTTTCACCAATATTATGGACTTTTTTTTTTTTACTTCGAGGTATGCATCACGTTTTATGTCAAATTCTAACATTCAAATTAAATTAAATTAAATAATAACACAATGCCACAGTTACCAGTTAAATTAAACCCATCATTGCAGTGCAGAGGAGACTGGCATCAGAACTGGCATTAATATATTTACACTCCATTTACAATTGCATAAATAAAGCTATGAGATAGTTGTTGTTTTTTTAAATTCAATATTTAAATATGAACTGATTTCTAAGTGTAACATTTTTTAAAATTGTAAATTGCAGGTAAAATTTTTCACGAAGATAATGCAATGTGCTTACTAAACATAAAGATAAGAACCGCCTACCATTGTTTTTTATACCAAAATGCCGAATATAATATCAGTCCTTCCAGAAAAACGCGGAGTTTTTTTGTGATTGTTGCGGGCAAAAATCCTTGATTACGCGGCCCGTTTTCTTTAAAAATGCGATGGAATATGCGGGATATTTATGCAACTTTTTGCGATGAAATTGCGGGAACTTGCAAAAATTGCGGGAACTTGCAAAAATTGCGGGAACTTGCAAAAACTGCGGTTTGATGAAAAAGAGAAAAAAAAAAGTGATTCCCCAGACACCCTGTTCTCACTAGGCTACTACCTTAATGTGAAGAGTCATTTCTTATTACTTCCTATGATAAGCAAGCATACTACATCACAGAAAGTGCTGGAAATATTTAATTTCTCATCTTGTTTTATTCCAGCCTGTAACGAGTGGAAATAAGGTGTGGCCCCTTTAAGAGCTGTGCGCTCCCTGTTGAACTGTCTCCCGCCATGCGCCTCGAACAGTGTTCAGTAGACACCCCATGTTCGATGTTTGATGCTACTTCTTTTATCTTATTTTGTTTATTAAGTAACGATGTGGACGGAAGAACGTGTGACAGACAGTTATACGATTTCGATTTGGGAATAAAGTGCGAGTTGTGAGATGCCAATCGCCTCCGTGAGTCTGTCTGTCAATAACTTCAGCTGTGAGCTATCCCTGTTTTTCTTCTTAAATATTTAAAAATAAAGTGTGCTCCTGTTTTACAGCTTTTCGATGATGTTCACGTCACGTAATTACTTCACTTCATAACGTTCCCATGGCAACAGGGGGAAATGGCTGCTCTTGTGTGAAGTAAACGCAACATTTTTCAACTTTCTGCCAAGATATGTGACTTTTTGCGACGAAAATGCGGGGATTATGAAATCATGCAAGCCCCGCATATTTTGCGCGGAAATCAGCAATTTATGCGGCAAAATTGCGGAGTATTTGAAAAAATGCGACCCCCGCATAAATATGCGGACTTTGGCTGATTTTGCATTGAATTCAGCGATCGCATAATCGCGTTTTTCTGGAGGGACTGTAATATGAAAAGTTGGTACGTTTTACAGTGGTTTTAAGCATGCCCCCTCCTTGCCACTAGGCTGGGCGTGACGTCATAACAGGGACTCCAAGCTTTTACTGTCTCTGCTCCAAGCTGCATGGAGTCAGGTTATATTGGAGACCTAGCTAGCAAAAATGGTTAACTATTGTGTTTGTGCGGGATGTACGAATACATCAAAAACGGGGGAGAGGCTCCACAAGTTCCCCAAGGACAAACGGCTGATTCGTGCCTGTAAGTGTTAGCATAACTTACCCGAGGTAGAGCTTAGATCAGCCCAAAAAAATCAATCCCGAGCCCGCTGTGTCCGAGCCCGGTCCGGCCCTGCCCGACACATTGACTGTAATTATGAGCCCGAGCCCGGTTTAAACCCGACTATTTTTTAATACGTGGGTCGTTATAACTGACGTGCTCAACTACTTTCTATATTACTTTCTCCCGCCTGCAACATTTATGTTTTGTCCCGCTCCCGCCCGCAAAAATACTTTTTTTCTGTACCTCCAAATACTTTCAAGTTAGCCTACGTGTCGCCACCATACACATCAGCATACATGCTCCTGATCAATTATTTGTAATAAAGCATTAACACACAAACCACTGTTATAACATAAAAGCAAGCGGGCTACTGCGTGCATGGTTTGGCATGACTGCGCGCAAAGTGCGATCCCATAATAATTCCTAAAAAGCTGACATCAGTTCACAGAAATGATTTATCAATTATTATCAATGAAGCTTTCATAATATATACACTATGTTTGTTATAATTAGAGGATTTGCCAGCATACAGAGTTCAGCTCTGAAAAAAAAGTCAGTTTTGAGCGGTGATGGGAGTCCATCGTAAATGCTTCTGATTGGCCATTATTGCGTTCAAGAAATCAATGTTATTTAACGTATTTTAAGACAGAAATTTTTACATATATACATTTTGAGCCCTTTAATTTACACATTAATTGGTTGTGTTGGTTAACCTGCAATTTACACTTTAAAAGGGTACTTTAAATGTGAAAGTAAAACCGCCAGTAGGTGGTGGCAAGTCACTGTCTTAGGAAGTCATTCATTGAACCGATTTGTTCAAACCAACGACGGCTGATTCATTCAGGAAGAGCGTGATTGTTCATTGAATCGTTAAAACGATTCGATCAAAACGCGGATTTCAGTAAAAAAAAAAAATCATCGCTGTCTGTTGCATTGAGACTCTGCTAAGGTTTCATTTTGAAATTCTCGTCAGTGAAATAAAGGGAAAACAAACAATATTGACTTGTTTATAAAATAACTCACAATGTTCAATTAACTGTTATATAAAATAAATATCATATTTGATTGTGCACGGGAAAACAGCCCTCTTGCTGATGTGATATTGTATGAAATATATTATGTTGTTATCATACTGGATGTCGAACACTCCTGTATTTAATCCCTCATGTATGCCATGCTTTTTTGTCATGCATTGAGTTACAGGGTTCCCGCAGGGTCTTTAAAAGCCTTAAAAGCATTGAATTTATTAATTTGGAAATAATACCTTAAAAAGACTTTAAAAAGTCAAAACAGTTTATTTTGTAAAGTGGCTGTACAAGCTCTGATGACAACGTTGTTTCACGATTGGCCGGATTCTCTAGAGCCCCTAGTGGTGCAGTTCCACATTAATATGTTATAGTTCCTATGAATTGAACATCAAGTTTTGTATGCTTCTCAACACAACAACATGTTTATTCTGATACATACAGTTCCATTGCTCACAAATCTGAATTGTTTATTTTTTGTTATTTTACAGCAAAACCACTTTTGTGATTACGTACGCAAACAATGCACAAGCGTCACTATGGGAAAGCAGAATGTGTCCCACATCTCTGTTTAAACTTTACACTCTCATGGTAAAAAGTTACAATGAGAGCGCAATTCCATTAAAGCACAGATGTGAGTGTAAAGTTCAGCACATGATTTACTGACGACACACACATTAAAGAACACACACACAGCCAGATCATTTCCATAATGACCAACACAGCGCAAGTTTAGCGTCTGGTTTAAAACATGTTTTTTTGGGCGGTAAATGATGGTGCAGATACCAGTAAACTGACTAGCACAAACCTTAGTAAATCAGCTTGCATTATTCATTTAAATACTCTCCTCACACACATTTTTGAGTCTGAAAGGGAAACTACAAATGCATATGCTATAAGATCAGCCGCAAAAATAACCCTGTGGCCTCATGGGAAAGTAAAGTGTCCATCTTCACAGTCTCAGCGGAAGTAGCGTGTCATCCAGGTACTTTTTACTTACTCATTTATGAGGACTGTGAATTTAGACACTTCTTTTGTCACATACTGTTTTTTTACTTTCTATATAGGGACATATACAATTTCGGATCCAGTTTATGAAGCAATTTCAAAATAAAAAGACATGACTAAAAAGACTAAGAACGTGAAACATGTCATGTCATTGTGATGCAGCTTTGGAAATATTTAGAGAACATTTTGTTTCAAAGGACAAATTGACCTTCATATAATAAAGACATAATGCATTAAAAGCTCAACCCATCAGCTAAGAAAAAAAAAATCTTTCTTTTTTTTCTTGTCTGAAGTCTTTAATGTAGTCAAATGCACCGTGATTGAATTGTTGGGGCATTCTGCAGCATAAATACCAAGAATGAAATATTACTGTCAAACATTTTTTTCCGCTCTCGATAAGCCACTCTGGTGCAGGCAGCCGGAGGCAATGTGATTGTTCAAAGGCAGAAGAGACGACTCGGAGGCCTTTGCCCGTCTCTAGAGAAAAACATGACATAGTCTATTTGAAAACCAGACGAGGTTTAACCGATAGATAGACAAATTATAATGCGAATCCATTTCAATTGCAGGTCACACAAGATCAAAGTCAGGCCTGCTTCATTCAATGTCTCTTTGAAAAATACAACAACAACACATATGCGTATGGGTCGCCGAGTCTTGGCCCAATCAAAAAGATGCCGGCATGTGTGTGTTACGCCTATGTTTCAGAAAGCACTGCACTACTGATGGAAAGCCTATTAACTAGCCCTGGGGAAACATGTTTACCTGCTGTCAGTGCTGCAGTATACATGGATCATTGTCATTTAAATGAGAAGCAACAACAATCAAACTTGTTTGATGTAATTACATTTTACCTTTCCGAGAGATAGAATTGATTCGGTTAGCCAGGGAACATCAGACGGAATCAGAGCGACTGTCCAAGATTTGATGATGAAGATCGCTTTTAATGCACTCCGACAGCCGGATGAATTGGGAGCGGCGCAATATGGCTGCTGCCTAAAAGGAGACGGAAACACACAAATAAAAAGCCAAACTCTCTTTAATCACACTGGAGCTGGTGACCTATACGCACTGACAATAAAATTGCCCTTCATGCTGACAACAGCACCGTAGAAGAATAACCAAAATGAGCCCTAAACAGCACGTACCGCAGGAAACAGAGCAGCGTGGACCGCTAGCATTATGCCAGATTTACTGTATGATGCTCTTCTGCTCAGAGTAAAAACGTAATCATAGCTCTGTGTTTAATAACTGTTGTCTAGTCGATCAGTTTTGAATCAGGAGCCTGATTTTACATTGAACATGAAGTGGTGACCTATCGCAGAACCAAAATTGTTTATCGTACAAAAGCATTACACAAATAGCTTTTATTTAAATGACAAATATGCTGAAGAGGAAAACTACCTCAAACGTTAAACTACCTCATGTCTCAAAGCACATAACATTACAATAATAATTGTAAACAACAACAATGTAAACAACTTACAGAGCTCTAGTTGTGCCAACTGACTGCTGCAGATTCATTTTGGCTTTGATAGTGTTGACATAGAAATGTATAAATAACTCACAAAAACCTGGGCTGAGTTTCCCGATAACGTTGTCTCTTAGTGTGCTACTTAAGGTATAACTTAACTGAAGGTATACCATTTCTAGGCGTGTTCCCCGAACTATACCTTAGAAAGCTGCTTAAGATATACCTTCTTACGTGCGACGTTACCGGGTGCTGTCCGTGGCGATGGTGCTGAATCTGTTGATATCGATGACTCGAGAATCAATTATTCTCTCGTGCAGGGGCTGTTTATGTGAGAAAGCGCTGGGCTGAGTTTCCCGAAACCTTCTTAACGCTACGTCGTTCTTAAGTTACACCTTAAGCTGTACCTTATCGTTAATACGTGTTTCCCGAAACGCTCTTAGTTAAGTATACCTTTTGTAAGTCATACTTTCGGAAGGTTGGTCTGGACCACTCTTAGCTTTACCTTATCACTGTTAAAGGTCTATATGAATAGAATTCTGAAGTTTTAATACACCCAGACAGTGTTCAATTAGGCTAATTCAAGTGTTTTCATGCAAAGAATAAAATTGGCATTACACTGATTGTTGTTAGAATTTTAATTATATTATTATATAGGCAATAATACAATTTTATAAATTTATTTTAATTAAAGAGCGCTTTTAAAGGCGGGGTACTGTCAGTTAAGTCCTATTTGGACGCTAATATTGTTTATCATGGGCTCGTACGGTATTTAAAACATTTACAGGGGTAAATCGGTTATTTTAGTGCCGTCCGAATCCATAATATCAGTGTTTTTTCTCACTCAACCCGCGTAAAAATCTCTGTGCAAATTAGTACCTACTGATTTTTGACAAACAGGTCGTGTGGTAATTGAATTGCCGTCTGAATCCACATCTCTGAGTTTACAAGAAGAGATTCAAAATTCACTGTTTAAATCCTTTTTGATCACTGCCGTGCACCGTAGCTATGACGTACACTTTTATTACTGAAATGCTTGAAAGTATTTACAAGAACAATATTTCATCGCAGCTCACCTCAAAAATGGGAAAAAAACAAAAATGGGAAAGAGAAGAAAGCACATAAAAAATTTAAATGGTTATTATGGCAGAAATATATGATACAATTTTAAAATATGTAGGCAAGGCTATTATAGGCTGTTATAGTTTGGATAATTTTTTATAATATCCCATGAGTCCTTGTAAATGCAATTTCAACTATTTCTGAAGTGCTTCTTTTATAAAGAACAGCGTTTTCTCACATAAACAGCCCTGCACGAGAGAATAATTGATTCGCGAGTCATCGATATCAACAGATTCAGCACCATCGTCACGGACAGCACCCGGGAACATCGCACGTAAGAAGGTATATCTTAAGCAGCTTTCTAAGGTATAGTTCGGGGAACACGCCTAGAAATGGTATACCTTCAGTTAAGTTATACCTTAAGAGTCTTCTTAGCGCGCTAAGAGTGAGCGTTATCGGGAAACCGGGCCCTGTTCTTTATTAAAAAAGCACTTCAGAAATAGTTGAAATTGCATTTACTAGGACTCATGGGATATTATAAAAAATAATCCAAACTATAACATCCTACAATAGCCTTGCCTACATATTTTAAAATTGTATCATTGCTTCCATAATAACCATTTACATTTTTTATGTGCTTTCTTCTCTTTCCCATTTTTGTTAGCTGAGGTGAGCTGCGATGCAATATTGTTCTTGTAAATACTTTCAAGCATTTCAGTAATAAAAGTGTACGTCATAGCTACGGTGCACGGCAGTGATCAAAAAGGATTTAAACAGTGAATTTTGAATCTCGTCTTGTAAACGGCAAATACGGCAATTAAATTACCACACGACCTGTTTGTCAAAAATCAGTAGGTACTAATTTGGACAGAGATTTTTAGCGGGTTGGGTGAGAAAAAAACACTGATATTATGGATTCGGACGGCACTAAAATAACCGACTTACCCCTGTAAATGTTTAAAATACCATACGAGCCCATGATGAACAATATTAGCGTCCGAATAGGACTTAAGTGACAGTAGCCTATGCTTTCACTGTCCTTTAAAAGCACTCTTTAATTAAAATAAATTTATAAAATGTTATTATATATAATAATATAATTAAAATTCTAACAACAATCAGTGTAATGCCAATTTTATTATTTGCATGAAAACACTTGAATTAGCCTAATTGAACACTGTCTGGGTGTATTAAAACTTCAGAATTCTATTCATATAGACCTTTAACAGTGATAAGGTAAAGCTAAGAGTGGTCCAGACCAACCTTCCGAAAGTATGACTTACAGAAGGTATACTTAACTAAGAGCGTTTCGGGAAACACGTATTAACGATAAGGTACAGCATAAGGTGTAACTTAAGAACGACGTAGCGTTAAGAAGGTTTCGGGAAACTCAGCCCTGTATTTTATGTAGTCTGGCTAGTATTTTATCTTACCTTGTGTAGTTTTGTTCACCATTTTAAGGTTTTTGTTACGCAACCTGTACATGTTAGAATCTGACTTTGTGTCAAACTGTTTGATTAGATGCATGACTTTTGACAGCAACAACAAAATATATGGGAAGCAATTTCTTCTTTCCTTTTAAATGTTGATAAGCCTTTATTTATGTTGCTGGCCTATAGTGTAAAATTGTTTGTTGCATTTTATTATGGTTACAATATTTCGATGGTCAATAAATATATATATTATAATTTGAAACTACATGTCAACTAACTCTCATTATGTCACAGTCCTCGTCTGCACCTGTCTGTCCTTGTCTGTGCACTACACTACCCAGTATCCCTCTTGTCTCCACACCTGTATTCACTCCCTCAATCATCCACCTGTTCATCGTCATCATCATCTGTGTCACCTGTCTTCACCTCGTTAGTGTTCATTTGTACTTGTATTTAGTTTGCTTGTGTTCAGTCTGTCTTTGTCGGTTCTTGTATCATGTTACGCTGTTTTGTGAGTCTTCCTGCCTGTCTTCCTGCCTGTCTTCCTGCCTCTGTACCTTTGAGGTTTATCCGTCTTCCTGCCTTCTGTACCTGTGAGAGTTTATGAAGTAAAATTGTTTATATTGGAGCTTTTGCCTCAGCCTGTTCTTCAACCCACACCACACCCGTGACCACCCTAAAATGGACGATAGGGTAAGAATTGTCGTCCTGGTCAAGGAGAGCCAAAATCTCCCAGCCCATACACATGGACGTTCGTTTGAGGGAACCCGTCTGGCCAGATTTCGCGGGATCCGTGGAGGTCACAGTAGTGGCGGTGGTCGAAAGGAGTCCAGACACCACTCTCCCTTCACCATCGGTCCAGGGGAAGAGGAGGAGCTTATTGACTGGGACACAGAGCTTCCGCCTCTGATCCCGGTCAGTCCCAAGTCTTCACCGTCGGTTCCGTCCAGCCCAGCCAAGCCCGCACCACTTGTTCTGTCCGGCCAAGCCCACACCGCTGGTTCCGTCCAGCCCAGCCAAGCCAACACCGCTGGTTCTATCCAGCCAATCCGAGCCAGACCCTTTTTACGACCTTCCTGAGCTTCTTCCCCCAGAGACCATTTAACCGCTGGTCCCGTCCAGCCCAGTCAAGCCTTCACCGCTGGTCCCGTCCAGCCCAGTCAAGCCTTCACCGCTGGTCCCGTCCAGCCCAGTCAAGCCTTCACCGCTGGTCCGTCCAGCCCAGTCAAGCCTTCACCGCTGGTCCCGTCCAGCCCAGTCAAGCCTTCACCGCTGGTCCCGTCCAGCCCAGTCAAGCCTTCACCGCTGGTCCCGTCCAGCCCAGTCAAACCTTCACCGCTGGTCCCGTCCAGCCCAGTCAAGCCTTCACCGCTGGTCCCGTCCAGCCCAGTCAAGCCTTCACCGCTGGTCCCGTCCAGCCCAGTCAAGCCTTCACCGCTGGTCCCGTCCAGCCCAGTCAAGCCTTCACCGCTGGTCCGTTCAGCCCAGTCCAGCCAGAGACCGTCCAGCCAGAGACGTCCAGCCAGAGACCGTCCCTGTCCCTGACACTCCCCCAAGAAAGTTTTCGGGGGGGCTATAGGTCACCGCCCTGGCCGCCCGAGGGGTCCGCACCGCCCTGGCCGCCCGAGGGTTCCGCACCGCCCTGGCCGCCCGAGGGGTCCGCACCGCCCTGGCCCCGAGGGGTCCGCCGCCCTGGCCGCCCGAGGGGTCCGCACCGCCCTGGCCACGCCCACGTCCCGCTCCGCCCTGGCCACGCCCTCAGCCCGCTCCGCCCTGGCCACGCCCTCAGCCCGCTCCGCCCTGGCCACATCCACATCCTGCCCCCCCTGGCCACGCCCTCAGCCTGCTCCGCCCTGGAGGCCTCCTCCCGACCACACCCTCCTCAGCCTCCAGGGCGCCCACCCTCCCACCCCTGTTCTAAGGCGTGAGGTCACGCCTACCGGGAGGGGGGAGTAATGTCACAGTCCTCGTCTGCACCTTTCTGTCCTTGTCTGTGCACTACACTACCCAGTATCCCTCTTGTCTCCACACCTGTATTCACTCCCTCAATCATCCACCTGTTCATCGTCATCATCATCTGTGTCACCTGTCTTCACCTCGTTAGCGTTCATTTGTACTTGTATTTAGTTTGCTTGTGTTCAGTCTGTCTTTGTCGGTTCTTGTATCATGTTACGCTGTTTTGTGAGTGTTCCTGCCCGTCTTCCTGCCTTCTGTACCTGTGAGTTTATGAAGTAAAATTGTTTATATTGGAGCTTTTGCCTCAGCCTGTTCTTCAACCCACACCACACCCGTGACACATTAGAGTATTAGTAGTCTGTTAGGTTATGGTTAAGGTTAGGGTTAGTAGAATAAGTTGACATATACTTGCAAAGTTATTTTATTTGTCTGTTGAGGAGCATCAAAATAAAGTGTTAGCAGATATTAAGCAGACAGTCTACCAATACTCTAATGACTGCAGGTTGACATGTAGTTGCAAAGTTACTTATAGTCAGTGGGCAATAAAATTTACCTTTCTTATTTACATTTAGCATTGTTTCTCTTTGGTACTCTCTCAAAACAACATGCAACCTATTTCTCCACCAATTGGGAACCACTGATTTAGACTTGTGACCAATTGAAAATCTTGATCATGTGTAAATTGCCTGACAGAAAGAGATGTAATTTGAGTTTAAATGAATCTTACATAAACAAAAGACTATTACTGTGTCATTCGGGGGGCATTACAGTCCTGACCATTGATATTTGCAGGGTTGTTATGAGCAGCCGATTGTACATTGGTCTTCTAAATGAGGCCAGTGCTAAACTCAGCGGGCTAACCACACATTGGCATCCGCCTCACGTAGAATGAAGGAACATTCAGTCTGGGCCAAACGGCAGCAGCTCTGAGTTTGGATGTTGGCCTTTCTTTCTTTTCATGCATCTATCCATCCATCCGTCTCTTTTTTCAGACTGCCTCAATCCCAGATGTGCTTTATGTTCAGGCCAAAGTCTTTGGGTTCGGGATAAACACAGAGAGAGAGCACTAGGGTGTGATGGGTCATTTACACAGGCTTTGTTCCTGAAAACAAAATCAAAGAAAATAACAGGGGTGCGAGAGAAGCTTCGAATGATTACAAGTTAAGCCCTGTTTAACATAATCTTCTGCACTGGTAATGCGTTAAAAAATAGTGTCAACAGAGAACACTTGGCTTCACCATGCAGTGATATATGTGAAGCAGTGCTGATATTCTTTGTCTGAGTAAAACCAGAGAAGACTTTAAAGTCACTTACTCAGCAAATTTTCTCTCATTAAAAGTTTTACTTCTAAAAAAATTAGTAGTACTTTTAAAAGCCTGATGAAAGCTATTTCATTTCAAGAGCAGATCGTCTTAGGCCCTACAGGTTGAGGTCACATGACCAGTAAAATACCGTGTCAGTAACTTAATCACAGTTAACGGTGAATAGGCCATTTCTACAATGGCATCAGTAACTGAAATATGCTTTTGCATGCTTTGCATTCATGTCATGACAATGGACCAATATGGTGTTATTGACACAAAAAAAGGGTCCAAAGTTATTATTTGCCACACTTGACAGTTGAGTGAATTGAGAAAATGTACCAGCCATAAATATAGTCATGAAAATATGATCTCTTATCTCCAGTCACCTCTGCACTACATTTCCCAGCATCCTTCCTGGCTCCCACCGGCACACACTATCCCATCACCCACACCTGTCACCATCACCTTCATCAAACAGCACCTCATATAAGCCTGCACGTCACACACTCCATTGTCTGGTCTTGACTAGGACTACAAGTATGATACTTACCTGCTTAAAGGGATACTCCACTTTTTTTGAAATAGGCTAATTTTACAACTCCCCCAGAGTTAAACAGTTGAGTTTTACCGTTTTCGAATCCCATTCAGTCGATTTTCTGATATTTAGAAGAATATCAGTAACCAGACAGTTTCTGGTCTCATTGACTTCCATAGTAGGAAAATATATATACTATGGAGTCAATGAGACCAGAAACTGTCTGCTTACTGATATTCTTCTAAATATCAGAAAATCGGCTGAATGGATTCAAAACGGTAAAACTCAACTGTTTAACTCTGGGGGAGTTGTAAAATAAGCCTATTTCCAAAAAAAGTGGAGTATCCCTTTAATGGCATCCTGTATTAGTTCCTTGTTGATTCTCCAAGCTTTAGACTCTTGTGTCTCCTCCTTGCGAACCTGTAAGACAACACCAAACTGCTTTTACTACAATTACCATCAGCATTACTTGTGTGTGGTGCTGTACTCACCTGTTGGACTCTAAATCTCTGCATTCTCTCTGTTGCCTGTGATCGTATCTCTTATTTCTACTTAATTTACTCTAATTGTTCAATTAACCCAGTTGTGTTATACTCACGTATCACTCTTAGTTTCCCTGACACCATGAAATTGCATATTAACTTTGCAATTTGCAACATTGACATTACAATAAATATATTTTTTTACAATGGGAATATGCTGTTCTGACTACTGTTCAAAAGTTTGGTTACACTTTATTTTAAGGTGTCATTGTTACAGTGTAATTATATATTTAACCCTCTGATGGTCTTCAAAAAAAAAAAGTCACACTCGTGGTCTTTGGGGTCTATTGGACCCCAGACAATAAGATTTAATTTTGTAACAAAACAATATATTTTTTTTTAACAAATATAATTTTACTCTGTTTATTAATGTTTTTACTCAACATTTGTGCAGTTTTTGGAGGATTTATGATTTTTTTTTACATTTCTATAAATAAATAAATAAATATTTTTTAAATAGGATTTTTACAAAAAAACTGCATTTTATGTTAAATAAACTTTACAAAAGACCCAGATTTCTAACTTTCACTCCAGGGGATACCATGGATAATTTTACAAGGTTTAATGTAAGATTTTTGCCCATTTTTTGGAAAATACAGGTTAAAATTGATAAAATAATGTAATAAATCACTTTAACCACTAGATGGCTATAGGGCTCCACTAGGCCTATATACTATTTGAATTACTGAAATATATAATTTTTCTAAAGTTAAATTCAGTTGGATTCATATCTAAATATTATAAAATCACAATTATAACAAAAATAAAATACTTTTTGTCAAAGTTTACCATTTGTTTTGTACTGAAAAAACAACAGTTTTTCAATAATGTTACATTATGATTAGAATCAAACCTGAACAACATGTTACAAAGAGAAATGTTGGAGTCTTAAGATTTGATCATTTATTTAAACTGAACAGCAATAACAAATTAGCAAATAAAGCAGTAAAAATAAAATATTTGTAAAAAAATAAAAAAATAAAAAAAAATAAAAAGAAAATAGTTTGGAACAATAGAACAATAGTTGGTCTCATCTCTTTTATTTTTTTATAGTCTTACAAATGTATTCCTGTGTGTGTGTGTGTGTGTGCACATTTTCAATGTGTCTTAGTGTTACCAATTTATTTTTGCGGTAGTTCTGCATTTTAGATTATTTTATTTTACAAATGATAAGAGAACAGTTTTTATAGTTTGTATGTATTCCTGTATATTGTATTCCTCTATATGTGTGTGTTTGTGTGTGTGTGCGTGTGTGAGAATGATAATTTTGGATTGTGGATGTTTTTTGCATTGTTGGAAGTGTGCCACTTTATTTCTGTCATTTCTGTCTGTGTTCTGCGTTATTTCTGATTTTGATGATGAATTTTGTCTATTTTGAGTCAATAATAAATCAATAATAAATAAGTATTTATTTATTTATTTATAGATATTTAAAAGATATCATGAATCCTCCAAAAACTGCACAAATGTTGAGTAAAAACATTAATAAACAGAGTAAAAATATATTTGTAAAAAAAAAAAAACTATTGTTCTGTTACAAAATTTAATTAAAGACCACGACTGTGACTATTTTTGTCAAGCCTACATAAAAACAGATAACATTCCATTTTAAATTTTTTTTTGTAGATCTAGAAAGTGTTGAGAGCCGTATGAAGTTTCATACCATTTGGAAAAAGAGAACATTTTTTTTAATTCAAGCAAAAGTCATTTGGGGTCTAGTGGACCCCAAAGACCATCTGAGGGTTAAGTACTGAGTAATATTTAACAACATGTACTTACTATAGGGTTAGAGTAGGATTAGGTTGAGGGTTAGTAAAGCGGAGGAAAACCGAGGAAAACGGGATTATGGCAGAGTCTTCAAAATGTACTGTCCTCCCGTCTTTGAAACGAAACTTTCATATGTTTAGATGTAATTGTATATAGTTATGTTTATTTCATCTAATTTTAAAAAGAAGCATAAACACAACGAGGGATGTCTGTTTTGTCGGTTTTTGTGACTAACGTTTCTTTAGTATAGGGGAGAGCGGGGCACAACCTAACACATTTTGGTTTTGGCTCAATTATTTAAAAAATAACTAAGTTAGATTCATATTTTTTTACACAAGCAACATACACATCTCTGCTACAAATGAACATTTAAAGTTTTTTTCTAGGACCTACCATTTTCGTGCAGTTGCACTGAAAGTGACAGAAGTGCAAATGTTACAACTTACCCCATATGCGGGGTTAATTGTAACAGACAGAGGGGTTAGTTGTAACACTTGTGTGTAACACACATAATTTAGTACTATTTTATCTGTATAGTTTGATATTGTTTGTGCATCTGTATAGATAGATATCCATACATCCATCCCTCATCCAATCATCCTTCTATTATGGATCAATATCATGGATAGAGATATATGAAAGGGCTGCACAGTTTTGCTATAAATAAATAAAATCATCAAATATTGTAATTGAAATTTAATTATATTTGTGTGTGGCAGTTGCATGCTCAATAATTATAATAACAGTAATAATAATAATAAAAACTCGCTTAAAATCAAATTTAAAGGGTTTATTGCATGAAAAACAGGCTATATTTTTTAATAAATAAGTGATCAATGCATATAAACAAAAATTTTAAAATTTTAATTCCAACATTGTTTGTGAAAGCCCAACAAAGTTTAATGTGACAAAATAAATATATAAATACTCAAACCTGAAAACTTTGTGGCTCCCTGTTTTCATTTGATTATCATTGTACACTTGGCGGCTTAGTTGTAACACTGTGTTACAACTAACCCCACTGTGTAAAACATATTTTAAGCCTATATCTAACAGTTGCTAGGAGTTGCTGACATGTTTCAAAACGGTGCTGTGTTTTAGCCCACAAGACGGCGATTAAGGTAATAGGCTATAACAGTACTTCTCAAAGTCCGGACAGTACATTTTGAAGACTCTGCCATAATCCCGTTTTCCTCGGTTTTCCTCCGCTTTACTAACCCTCAACCTAATCCTACTCTAACCCTATAGTAAGTACATGTTGTTAAATATTACTCAGTACTTAACCCTCAGATGGTCTTTGGGGTCCACTAGACCCCAAATGACTTTTGCTTGAATTAAAAAAAATGTTCTCTTTTTCCAAATGGTAGCCTATGGAATTCAATCCGGACCCGCCTCCATTTCGTATTTCAAGAGCACTAATTGTGTGTAAGGGATTAAAAGTGTGGATTTCCTACTTTGATAAATGCATGTTAAAATCATTTGTTTATTTTTTGAGATGGTCCGAAATTAAAACGAAGGCGAGATATTTAATGTTTTCCTCCGTGATTTAGTTGCCATGACATCCAGTGAGCGTATGACTTTTGACGTAATCAGGCGCAACCATAGACCGTAAAAAGGTGCGCAACGCGAGTATGCGACACTTCACCGCAGTAAGCGTTTGAATGGGTGTGGAGGATGTCGTTGTCCAGGAAAAGAAAAGTTGATGAAGAAAATAGAGTTTTCAAAGATGATTGGACAGAGAGGTATGCGTTCACAGATATCCCAAGTCTCCCGGAAGTTCCAGGAGTCTCCCGCATATTGATAGCGGCTCCCTAATGCCCGCAGATTAGTTCAAATCTCCTGCAATCTAGAGCTCGCGAGCTCCAAACCGGCAGAGAGGGAGAGAGCGACCTTACGTGTGTGTGCGCAAATGTGCTTGTGTGGCTCATGAGTTGCCAACCGTTCCGTATAATACGTATTTGTTTAAGTTAAAAATAAAACGTATTATGAACTAAACAAATACATGGTTCATTTTTGGCAAAATGATCATGATAGCCTTTATATATCTGAGTGGTTAAGTCTTGTATAGATTGAGCCTACTTTGCTATACAAATTTTTGTGCAACTTATAAAAATATAAAAAAATATATATAATGCAACTTTGCCTAATAAGTTGCATTTATAATGTGCTATAAAATGTATGAATTTCAGGGGTCATTTTTCAAAATTTTCTTCCGTGGGGGCATGTCACTATCCCCGACCCCCGTCAACAAAAAACCGCCCCCACCCCACCCCCAACAGTTTCGGACCTTTGACATTGACGAAAATTCTGATTTGGACCTTTGAATATAGACTTTGAGAACCCCTGGGCTATAAAGTAAAATTTGGTGACGTACACACCCAGCTCAGAAACCGAAAAAAACGTAGGATGAAAAAAATTACTTGCATGGTGTCAAAACACTCTTTGTCCAGTATCTTCATGAAATCTTATCAAAACTTTCCAAAAATTCGCGGGAAACCGTCTTCTGGCAGCGAGAGTAAAAGAGCGGAAACACAACCGGCTTGATCCTGACTAACTATGTAAACGGTCCGTGTTACATCTAACCCCGCGTTAGGTTGTGCCCCGCGCTCCCCTAACCATGGAGTATAAAATTCAATATAAATTCTTGGTATTGCATTGGACTCTACGATCTGCGGAAGTTATCGAGCATCCTCAGACCTTCACCGGAAATACCGCCGTGCTTAGAGCCCCTTATGCATAATTTAGAGCATAATTTATGTAAGGGTTAATGCCCGACGAGGTGTCCATTGTCAGGTATTAATGCGCGTCGTCCATTAATACCTAGGACACCTCGAAGGGCAATAACCCGCTTATACCATGGTGACCAAATAACACATTTTTAAAACATGAGTTTATATTTTAATTAGTTTTACAATCGAAATCTAAAGTTTTTACAAACAATAACTTGGATTCCCTGGTTACACCTGACAGTTTATTTAGCAACCGCTCAGCTCGTAGAATTGTAAACATACTTTGACCCTCTGTTGCTATGGTTACTCACAGCTGATGTAGGCAGCGCATTTATTTATTAATTTCGAACGGTAAACAGTCAGTTTCACCAGAACTCCTTTACTAGGTGTCCTCTATCACTTTTTAATGGACACCCTGCAGCCAATCAGAATTGAGTATTCACCCAGACCATGGTATAGGCATAATTATTATTAATAATAAAGATAATTCTGTATGATTTATAAGCTTGTTTCCTCATGGGGACCAAAAAATGTTCCCACAATGTCATAATTTACT